>CM077645.1:8987836-9652836 GCA_039707465.1 Rhabdophis nuchalis | reverse complement strand
GTATCCATGGCTATCATGATGGATGCCTAAGGACACCCTCCGGGTTGGAGAGATAGGCAAGGTATTTCCCAATGCCATTTGCAGGGAATCACAAGCAGGTGAAGACATCTGCTTGGGAAGACCCTGAAGCGAATGGGGAGCCACTGTGTGAGACAGAATGCTGGACTGGATGGGCTGTGGCCTGTTCCAGCAAGGCTGTTCTTATGTTCTTATGCTATTCCTATTCTATTCTTCATTCCAATATTCTATTCTATTCCATTCCATTCCATTATTCTACTCTATTCTATTCTTCATTCCAATATTCTATTCTATTCTATTCCATTCCGTTCATTCTATTCCTTATTCCAATATTCTATGCTATGCTATTCCTATTCTATTCTTCATTCCATTATTCTATTCTATTCCATTCCATTATTCTACTCTATTCTATTCTTCATTCCAATATTCTATTCTATTTATTCTATTCCTCATTCCAATATTCTATACTATGCTATGCTTCATGGAGAACAAGGGCATCCATGGCTATCATGATGAATGCCTAAGGACACCCTCCGGGTTGGAGAGATAGGCAGGATATCTCTCAATGCCATTTGCAGGGAATCATAAGCAGGTGAAGACATCTGCTTGGGAAGACCCTGAAGCAAATGGGGAGCCGCTCTGTGAGACTGCAGGCTGGACTGGATGGGCTGTGGCCTGTTCCAGCAAGGCTGTTCTTATGTTCTTATGCTATTCCTATTCTATTCTTCATTCCAATATTCTATTCCATTCCATTCCATTCCATTATTCTACTCTATTCTATTCTTCATTCCAATATTCTATTCTATTCTATTTATTCTATTCCTCATTCCAATATTCTATGCTATGCTATGCTTCATGGAGAACAAGGGTATCCATGGCTATCATGATGGATGCCTAAGGACACCCTCTGGGTTGGAGAGATAGGCAGGATATTTCTCAATGCCCTTTGCAGGGAATCATAAGCAGGTGAAGACATCTGCTTGGGAAGACCCTGAAGCAAATGGGGAGCCACTGTGTGAGACAGAAGGCTGGACTGGATGGGCTGTGGCCTGTTCCAGCAAGGCTGTTCTTATGTTCGGTCTGAGACGTGCTATTTGGCTTCTACGGGTGAGGCCTGGTTGACTCCTTGGGGAAGGGGATAAGGGGGGGAAGGAGGAAGGCACAGCTGGAACGAGAGAAAATTAAAAGGAAAAGAGAAAATGAAGTGCCAGATTTTATCTTTGGAGCCCGGGCGATAGTCGAGCCGAGAATATTAAACGGAGTGACAGTACGCAGAATTCATTCACTCTGAATGCGACCTCTTTCCTTTTCTTAATAATGAATCATAATCCCGCCTAAGAGCGAGCGAAGCATTTTCTTCTTTCGTTCTCCAGAAGTCTTAATTAGGAAAACGCCCATTAAATAAAGCCAAGGCCAGGGGAAGAAAGAACGTCATAAAATGTTGGCGCCAGCAAAAAAATAATCTGCATTTATTCGTAAGTGGAAATTACAGACAGTGGAATAGCGAACTTTTTCGGTACTAAGAGCCCAAACCGCAACGCGCATGTATGAGTGTGCATGCACTTCAGGGGTGGGTTCCTGCCAGTTCTGGCCTCTTCTGTAGAAGAGGTTCCACAAATCTACAGGGCCGTTTAGAACCGGTTCCAGCTCCCTCCCTCCCTCCGCCCCTCCACCCATCATCAAGATGAAGAGCGAGAGGAGGGATTATGGGAGTTGAAGTCCACAAGTCTTAAAGCTGTCAAGTTTGAACAGCCCTGGGTTTTTTTTTAATAAAGGGTTCGGGGCGCAAGGGTCTTGTAACTTGGCAGCTTTAAGACTTGGGTGCTTCAAACGCCAGAGTTCCTGAGCCAACATGACTGGAGGAGGAATTCTGGGAGTTGAAGTCCACAAGTCTTAAAGCTGTCAAGTTTGAACACCCCTGGGGGTTTTTTTCCTAAAGGGTTAGGGGTGCAAGGGTCTTGTTACTTGGCAGCTTTGAGACTGGCGTGCTTCAACTGCCAGAGTACCTGAGCCAACCTTTTGGTTGCTAAGCAAGAGCGTTGTAAAGTGAGTTTCACCACATTTTACAAGTTGGCCACGCTCACCCAGTCGGATGACTGCCAAGCCACTCCCACTCGGTCACATAGCTGGCAAGCCACTCCCACCCAGTCACATGGCTGGCAAGCCACCCCCACCTGGTCACATGGTCAGCAAGCCACTCCTACCCGGTCACAAGGCCGGCAAGCCATTCCCACAAAGCAGGCCACACCTACAGAAGAGGTTCTAAAAATTTTTGAAACCCACCACTGATGTACATGTGCTGGAGCACCGGGAACACAAAGACCAGCTGGCCTGCACGCACCTGCCTTTTTTTGTGCTGGTTTAGGGGCAGTTTATGGGCATTTTTAGGTTGTTTTGGGGGACATTTTAATAATGGTATTCGCAGGCACCAGAGCGCTGGAAAATGGCCCAGAAAGGGCCCGGAAATGGCCCGGAAAACTGCCTGGGTTTTGGCCCTTTTCCGGCTATTTTCCGGCGCTGCAGTATCCTCAAAGACTAGTGGGCCGGAAACCAGAAGGACAGCTGGCAATGGTGCGCATGCCCACAGAGAGGGTTCTGCATGCCACTTTGGGCACACCTCCCACATGTTCGCCATCATGGGCCTAGGTTCTATTCCCCAACTAGGGGTCCTCAGGATTAATTACCTGGGAAATTGCTCCTCTTCCAAAGGCAATCATCCTCCAAGAGAAGATGCTGTCTGGGGATAATAGGAGTTGGAATCCATCAATTCTCCGAAGGTGCCATGATTTGGGAAGGATGGTCCATTTGTCACCATATCCGGTTGCAATGCCCAACATGGCGGTGATACATACAGTAACTCATCCCACAATTTAGAAAAACACCAAGTATTAATTGTTCTGTTAAATTTACAAATTTAAGCTTGAGTAAGCTGAATAAGGCTGAGGGCCAAAGAATGGAGGCCTCTGGACTCTGGTGCTGGAGAAGAAGACTCCTGCATTGAGTCCCTTGCACTGCCATCCAACCGGTCAGTCCTAGAGGAGATCAACCCTGACTGCTCTTTAGAAGGCCAGATCCTGAAGAGGAAACTCAAAGACTTTGGCCACCTAAGGAGAAGGAAGGACTCCCTGGAGAAGAGCCTCATGCTGGGAACGATGGAGGGCAAAAGAAGAAGAAGGGGACAGCAGAGAAGGAGGTGGCTGGATGGAGTCACCGAAGCAGTCGGCGTGAGCTTAAATGAATTCTGGAGGATGATAGCAGGCAGGAACTACTGTCTGGACTACTGTAACGCTCTCTACACGGGGCTCCCCTTGAGGTGCACCCGAAGACTACAGCTAGTTCAGAATGCAGCCGCGCGGGCAATATTGGGTACCTCTAGGTATTCCCACGTAACACCGCTCCTGCGCGAGCTGCACTGGCTGCCTGTGGTCTTTCGGGTGCGCTTCAAGGTGCTGGTTACCATCTTCAAAGCGCTCCATGGCATGGGACCTAGTTATCTGCGGGATCGCATCCTACCCCATACATCCCTTCGGCCGATTCGCTCCCACAGAGAGGGGCTTCTTCGGGTGCCATCCACTAGGCAATGCCAGCGGGTGACGCCCAGGAGAAGGGCCTTCTCTGTGGCGGGTCCGACCCTCTGGAACGACCTTCCCCCCGAACTTAGATCTATCCCGGACCTCCGCTCCTTCCGTCAGCAACTAAAAACCTACTTTTTCCAACAAGCCGGCCTGGCCTAACCTACCGTTTTCAGCCTCAGTTGTTTAGTAGAGAAATTTTAAATTGGGCTTTAGGGATTTTAATGGGGTAGTTTTTAGCACAGGGTGTAATTTAATATACCGTATTTATTCAAGTATAACGCGCACACGTGTATAACGCGCACCCACTAATTTTCGATTAAAAATCGGTATAAAATTTTGTTTCACTTTTTCTCGGCTCAGACCAAGCATTGTAAGTGACAAACGTTGTTGAACACGTGCGGCCATGATAAAAATCGTTTATAACGCGCACCCTCGTTTATAACGCGCACCCAAACTTTTGAGTTCTTTTTTTGGTAGAAAATTTTGCGCGTTATACTCGAATAAATACGGTAGTTTTTATGTATTTATGTATTTATTGTGATGTATTGTATTTTTTATATTTTCCTGTGCATCGCCCCGAGTCCCTTTGGGAAGAGGGGGCGGTTAATAAGTCGAATAAATGAATGAATGAAATGAATGGAAGGCCTGGAGGAACGTTGTTCATGGTGTCACGATGGGTTGGACATGACTTTGCAACTAACAACAAGCTGAATAACCCTTTGTGCCTTTGATGTTGTTCAGTTGCTGTCTGACTCCCTGAGACCTCATGGACCAGGGGTCTCCAGCCTTGGCAACTTTAAGACTTGTGGACTTCAACTCTCAGAATTCCTCAACAAAGCAAAGCTGGCTGAGGAACTCTGGGAGTTGAAGTCCACAAGCCTTAAAGTCGCCAAGGTTGGAGACCCCTGCCATGGACCACAATATGCCAGGCTTCCCTGTCCTCCAATGTCTCCCGGACTTTGGCCAAGTTCAACTCACTGTGTTGATGACCCCATCTAACCATCTCACCCTCTGCCATCCCTTTCTCCTCCTGCCTTCATCTTTCCCAACACCTGGGCCTTTCCCAAGGAGTCCTGTCTTCTCATTTGGTGGCCAAAGGATTTGAGCTTCAGCTTCAGGATCTGTCCTTCCAAAGAACTGTCAGGGTTGAGGCTTGATTGATTTGATCTCCTTGCAGTCCAAGGGACTCCCAAGAGTCTTCCCCAGCGCGACAACGTGAAAACCTCAATTACTCAGCTTTCCCTACGGTCCACCTCTCCCAGCCATAAATCCTTAGTAGGAAACACCATAGCTTTGACTATACGGACCTTTGTGGGCAAGGTGTGCCTTTAGTTGGGTGGAAGTGCAGAGGGTCGCTACTGTTCTATTGTCATCTTCTCTTTTGACATACATGCAAAGGAAGGAGGGAGGGAGGGAGATAGGAGAGAGGATGGGATGGGATCGATGTCTTCAGGAGGCTCTTCATTTCCTTTCTTTGGGGACTCCTTCCTTTTTCTTTCTTTCTTTCTCCTTTCTTTCTTTTCTGAAAGGAGGGAGGGAGGGAGGGAGGGCGGGAGGGAGGGAGGAAGAAAGAAAAGACAAGGAAGGAGGAAGAAGGAGGAGGGAGGGAGGGAGGAGGGGGGGGGAGCGGGCTCCCTCCTACATGCCTGCCTTCCCTCCTTTGCTATCCCCATTCCAAGCCTTTCCCTTTCTCCTCCTCCCCTTCCTTCCTTCCCCTTTGGCTATCCCATTCCTCCCTCTTCCTTCCTTCCTTCCTTCCTTCCTTCCTTCCTTCCTTCCTTCCTTCCTTCCTTCCTTCCTTTCTTTCTTTCTTTTTCTTTCTTTCTTTCTTTCTTTCTTTCTTTCTTTCTTTCTTTCTTTCTCTCTCCTTCTTCCTTCCTTCCTTCCTTCTTTCCTTTCTTCCTTCCTTTCTCTCTTTCTTTCTTTCTTTCTTTCTTTCTTTCTTTCTTTCTTTCTTTCTTTTTCTTTTCTTTCTTTCTTTCTTTCTTTCTTTCTTTCTTTCTTTCTTCTTTTCTTTCTTTCCTTTCCTCCCTCCCTCCCTTCCTTCCTCCCTTCTTTCCTTCCTTCCTTCCTTCCTTCCTCCCTTCTTTCCTTCCTTCCTTCCTTCCTTTCTTTCCTTCCTTCCTTCCCTTCCTCCCTTCTTTCCTTCCTTCCTTCCTTCCTTCCTCCCTTCTTTCCTTCCTTCCTTCCTTCCTTCCTTCCTTCTTTTTTTCTTTCTTTCAAAGACGTTCGCTCCTCAACCAAGAAGCTTCTTCAGCTCTGACAGGATAGCGGGGAATGGAAGGATTCTGTCCTGTCAGAGCTGAAGAAGCTTCTTGAATGAGAAGCGAAACATCTTCGAAAGAACCCCCCCCCCCCCCAGAAAGTCCCGTTGCCTCCTGAGAAAAAGCACCTTTGGGACAACCATGACCGAGATGGCTGAGAATCTCTACAGATGAAGGAATGAATGAATTGATTAAGCTGTGGATCTCTTCATGTCTTCTCCAGGTTCTTGCCCCTGCTATTGAATGGCTGGACTTCATCTCATACTTTCTTGCACCACTAGAACTGACCGATGCCGAGCCGGTGGTGGTCTATGGGAAGGAGTATCTGGAGCAGGTGTCACACCTCATCAATAACACTGACAAAAGGTACCAAGAAAGATATTCATTCCATCCAGTAATGATCAGGACAACAACCCACATTCCAAGCTTCCTGCAATTCTGGATGGAATCCATCTTTGGATGTTGAAAAGGAAATTTTACAATACGATACAATACAATACAATAGCAGAGTTGGAGGGGACCTTGGAGGTCATCTAGTCCAACCCCCTGTCTAGGCAGGAAACACTAGCGCAGGGTTATATGTATTTAATTGTTTTTTACTATTTATTTTTTGCTACATTTTATATTTTCCTATTTTAATTTCCTGTGCACCGCCCCGAGTCCCTTTGGGGAGAGTGGCGCGGTATATAAATTTAATAAAATGAAATGAAAATGAATGAACCCTATACTGTTTCAGACAAATGGCTATCCAGCATCTTCTTAAAGACTTCCAGTGTTGGGGCATTCACAACCTCTGGAGGCAACTTCTGGTCCACTGATTCATTGTTCTCACTGTCAGGAAATTTCTCCTCAGTTCTAAGTTGCTTCTCTCCTGGATTAGTTTCCACCCATTGCTTCTTGTTCTGCCCTCAGGTGCCTTGGAGAATAGCCTGACTCCCTCTTCTTTTCTTGGATGTATGGCACAAAGATGGAGAACTTGGGTCATTTAGTCCAGTGTTTCTCAACCTTGGCAACTTTAAGATGGGTGGACTTTTTTACAACGATGTAGAAAAGATGTGGAGACTCTAGAAAGAGTGCAGAGAAGAGCAACAAAGATGATTAGGGGACTGGAGGCTAAAACATATGAGGAACGGTTGCAGGAACTGGGTATGTCTAGTTTAATGAAAAGAAGGACCAGGGGAGACATGATAGCAGTCTTCCGATATCTCAGGGGTTGCCCCAAAGAAGAGGGAGTCAAACTATTCTCCAAAGCACCTGAGAGCAGGATAAGAAGCAATCAGTGAAAACTAATCAAAGAGAGAAGCAACTTAGAAGTAAGGAGACAATTTCCTGACAAGGAATCAGTAGAACAGAAGTTGCCTCCAGAAGTTGTAACTGCCCCAACACTGGAAGTCTTTAAGAAGATGTTGGATAACCATTTGTCTGAAGTAGTGTAGGGTTTCCTGCCTAAGCAGGAGGTTGGACTAGAAGACCTCCAAGGTCCCTTCCGACTCTGTTATTCTATTCTAACTCATGGCTAACTCAACGTCCCTCCCTCCGTGGTGCAGGAGGCCAACTAGGCCATGCCCACTATGGCCATACCCACCCAGCAACTGGGCAGAAAAACCCGCTAAAAGCCCACCCCTGGTGTGAATGGATGAGGAACCTTCTTGGAACCTTCTTGAAAAGGTTTCACTTCTCATCCAGAAGGAAGCTTCTTAAGTCCTGATTGAATCAGTGGTGGTGTTCAAATATAGGCCTCGAGATCAGCCTGTCCTTACACAACTTTACACCCTCTAAATAAGCCAGCTTTCGGAGGCCAGAGTGATCGTTTATCTGTTTGTGTCTGTTAGGAATGTAATCCTAGTGTTGGGTTGGCCATATATATAAGCCATGATTAGAATATGGTATCTGTAACTTTAACTGATATAGTGAGAGGTGATTGGCTGCTGTTTCCTCAATCAGCCATAAGAGGGAGCCAGAATCACTGTTAGTAGCTGATCTCTTGGATGAAGGCTCTGTATGTCGGTTAGATCAGCAAAGCAAAGAGGAGAATCGTGAGTTGAGCAACTGTAAGCCAACATTTGAGTAATAAACTGTGTATTTGATTCAGGACTACTTATCACTTGTTTGTGAAGAAGTGTCTCTTACTTTATTTTTCCACCGCAAGTAAAGGTCTACTTGTTTTACCTTCAGTGTCTGTGACTGTTAGTGTGTATACCTAGCAACATATCTCTTGCTACATTCCGTTGCGCATTTTCGGTCTCCTAGCGGAGATATCCTTAACAATGTCCTTTCTTTTGTAGCGTCTTGAACAATTACATGATTTGGAATCTGGTTCAGAAGACGGCATCCAGCCTCGATCAGCGGTTTGAGACGGCCCAGGAGAAGCTGTTGGAGACCTTGTACGGTACCAAGAAGGTAAGCTGATGCTTTAGAGCAGGGGTCCCCAACCTTTGCAACTTTAAGTCTGAAGGACCTCAGCTCCCAGAATTCTCCAGCCAGCAAAGTTCAGGGGGTAGGTCGTTCCAAAGGGCTGGGCCAGCCACAGAGGAAGCCCTTCCCCTGGGTGTCGCCAGTCGGCATTGTCCGGCCGACGGCACCCTGAAGAGGCCCTCTCTGTGGGAGCGTATCGGTCTAAGGGATGTATGGGGCAGGAGACGGTCTCGCATATAACTAGGTCCCGAGCCATGGAGCGCTTTAAAGATGGTTGTCAAGACCTTGAAGCGCACCCGAAAGACCACAGGAAGCCAGTGCAGCTCGCGCAGGATTGGTGTTATATGGGAGTGTCTAGGCGCTCCCGTAATCACCCGCGCGACTGCATTCTGGACTAACTGTAGCTTTCGAGTGCACCTCAAGGGAAGCCCCATGTAGAGAGCATTACAGTAGTCGAATCGGGATGTCACAAGTGCTTGAGTAACTGTGCGCAGGGCAGCCCGGTCCAGTAAGGGGCGCAATTGTAAGGCTATAGCAATCCCTGCAGCCTGAAACAGCTGATGATCGGAGGCCCCCTTAAACTGAAAGTGAAACTTGCTGTTTGTTCAATGATGTAAATTACTGGGAGGCAGAAGCAGATTTTTTTCCTTGTGCTAATCAGGCTGTTTGCTGTTTGCAGCAAGGAGGTAAGTCAATAACTAAATGCCTATAAAATGTTCAAATTATGAGACTTATCTTTTAAAGACTGCGTTATTATTGTTTTAGACAGCTTAACAAAATGAAGAAGCTTTTTAAAATAAATGCTTGATCTGAAGAGGCCCAGAGCTATTGTATCTTCTTTTAAATAGCAGAGAATAAGGTATACTTCCGGAAAGCCACATCAATTTTCGTCTGTACTGTTTGCTGTTTGTTGCAAGGAGGCAAATTGCTGGGAGGCAGAAGCAGATTCCCCCCACCCCCTTGTTTTCCTCCCAAAGGTGTGTCTTATACTTCGGAGCATCTTATACTCCGAAAAATATGGTAAGTCTAAGTGCTATTGCTATTTAGGACAGGGATCTCCAAACTTGGTAATTCTTAAGACGTGTAGACTTCAATTCCCAGAATTCCCCAGCCAGCATGGAATTCTGGGAGTTGAAGTCCACCAGTCTTAAAGTTGTCATGTTTGGAGACCCCTGCTTTAGGGCAGGGGTGTCCAAACCTGGGAACTTTAAGACTTGTGGACTTCAACTCCCAGAATTCCCCAGCCAGCCATGCTGGCTGGGGAATTCTGGATGTTGAAGTCCACAAGTCTTAAAGTTCCCAAGTTTGGACACCCTTGCTTTAGGGGAATGAAACAAACAGTGGATCTCCACAAACCAGTGGAGATCTTGGTACCTGAAGTCTACATTAGCTTGGTGATGTGAAAACTAACCACTTCTGACCCTAGCTGGGATCTTCTGCATCCTATGAGGAATCTTCCTTGGATGAGGATCCACCACTGTGCAATGTCTTCCAAGAACATGGATCCTTAACTCACTTGTCCTCTAAAACAGCAGTCACCAACCGGTGATCCCTGGACCACTGGGGGTCCGTGAGAAAATTTTGGTGGCCCGCAGAAAAATTATTTGCATTTTTCAATTTGCACTAAATCAGGGGTCTTCAAACTCCAGCCCCTGGGATGGATATGCGCACTGAATGTCTGTGTTGCTGCAGAGAGTCTCCCCCTTCGGGGTCTTTTTGTGTGGGGCAGACGGGGACAGAAATTCTGATTTGGGGCCTGCTTCAACCTCCTAGTACGGGGCTTTGGCCGAAGGCTGGAGGGAAGGACCGCTGGTGGCAAAGAGCCGGAGGGCCTCATTCCAGTGGCACTGCATCATGGCCTGGAACTGGCTGACCATCTCAGCCCGCTGAGCCTCCAGGCGCCGGTACCTGGCCTTGCACTCCCACAGGTCTTCGATCTGCTTGGAAAGCCTATGCTCCTAGTCCTCAGTGAGGTGCTTCTGCTGAGCCTCCTTCTCGGTCACATCCAATTTGAACGGAGCGGTTTTGCCAACTCTTTCCCCTGGTGGCTATTTAGCTCCAGCAACTGCTTCATGTTGGGGCTCTAAAGGAGCCCGGGTGGGCGCAGGCGAGGAGTGGCTGGGAGGGGAGGGGCGAGTTAGAGGCTGGTGAGGCGCCTCTCAACACGAGTGACATCGAGTTGGCCACGCCCACCCCAGTCACATGACCATCTTGCCACACCAAGCCAGCCAGTCATTAGGCAGATCGTATTAGCGGTCCGAGGGATGTACAATTATCAATGTAGTGGTTCGAAACCTTGGTGACCTCCTGTTCTAAAACTCCATAGCTCTTACTTTCTTTTGGGCCTCACTCCTCTTCTTTCTTTCTCATTTTTTTTCTGCAGTCTTGCACACCTCGCTGGCAAACGTGCATTTCCAACACGGACGACACCTTGGGTTTTGCCCTCGGGGCCCTGTTTGTAAAAGCCACATTTGACCGACACAGCAAGGAGATTGTGAGTATCTCCAGCCGGGTTGGTGAGATCCCTGGGTTACTTCTCATCTACAGGCAGCCCCAGTGGTGGGTTTCAAATTTTTTAGAACCTACTCTGTAGGTGTGGCCTATTTTGTGGGCGTGGCTTGGCAGTCATGTGACAGGGTGGGAGTGGCCACCTTTTAAAATGTGGTGAAACTCATTTAACAGCGCTCTTGCTTAGCAACCAAAATTTTGGACTCAATTGTGATGATAAATTCTTTCTTTCTTTCTTTCTTTCTTTCTTTCTTTCTTTCTTTCTTTCTTTCTTTCTTTCTTTCTTTCTTTCTTTCTTTCTTTCTTCCTTCCTTCCTTCCTTCCTTCCTTCCTTCCTTCCTTCCTTTCCTTTCCTTTCCTTTCCTTTCCTTCCTGTTGGGTCACTGGCAGCAGCAGGCCAGATTTACTTCCAGGTACGCCAGTGGAACCCCCTCTCACCGGTTCTCGTGAGTAGGTGCGAGCCTGCAGAAACCCACCACTGGGCAGCCCCCACCACAAATGCACAGATCAAAAGCTGCCTCTCTCCTTACGTATTTGGAAAGCATCAAGGAAGAGGGAGGTGGAGCTGACATCAGAGAAGGGAACTTGCAGGACCGCCTTCTACCGCATACCTCCACTCGACCTGTCCGCTCCCACAGGGAGGGCCTCCTTAGGGTGCCGTCCGCTGGACAATGCCGGCTGGCGACGCCCAGGGGAAGAGCCTTCTCTGTGGCAGGCCCCGCCCTCTGGAATTACCTCCCCCCAAACCTCCGGACTATCTTATTTTTATTTTTTTTTAATCATATTTATATCCCGCCCTTCTCCACAAAGGACCCAGGGCGGCGCACAGGAATTTAAAAACATACAAAAACAATAAATACAGAATTTAAAAACATATTAAATTATAATCCTACGCTAAAATCCAAATTAAAATCCCCAATTTAAAACTATCTAAAATAGTCCCAATGGGAGGTTAGGCTAGGCCGGCTTGCTGAAAAAGATGAGCCTCTTCCACCGGACTTTAAAAACCTATTTTTTCCATATGGCCGGCGTGGCATAGCTGCTACAACCATGTTTTATTAGATCTGGGTTTTAAATTAACTGTCTCTTTTTAGCACGGGTTAAATTGTTTAAGAGTAGTTTTAAATTTTGTAGAATTTGTACTATTTGTATTGTTGGATTTTAAGTTCCTGTGCGCCGCCCTGAGTCCCTTTTTTGGGAGATAGGGCGGGATAGAAATTTAATAAATATATATATAAATATATAAGGGAAGGGGTTAGACCAGGGGTGGGCAAACTTTGCAACTTTAAGTCTGAAGGACTTCAGCTCCCAGAATTCTCCAGCCAGCTTTGCTGGTTTTAGCAATCCTGCATTGTGCTTTTGAATGGACTGGATCAATGTGTTTCTCAACTTTGGCTCATTGAAGATATGTGATCTTAATAATAATAATAATAATAATTTTAATTTATAACCCGCTCTCTCTCCCCGAAGGGACTCGAGGCGGTCTTCAACTCCCAGAGTTCTCTAACCAGACACGCTGGGAGTTGAAGTCCACATATCTTCAGCTTGCCAGGGCTGAGAAATACCGAACCACCAGATGGTCTCTAAGGTTGAGAAGAAGAGCCACAAAGATGATTAGGGGACTGGAGACTAAAACATGAAGAACGGTTGCAGGAACTGGGTATGCCTAGTTTAATGAAAAGAAGGACTAGGGGAGACATGATAGCAGTCTTCTGATATCTCAGGGGTTGCCACAAAGAAGAGGGAGTCAAGCTATTCTCCAAGGCACCTGAGGGCAGGACAAGAAGCAATGGGTGGAAACTAATCAAGGAGAAGCAACTTAGAACTAAGGAGAAACTTCCTGACAGAGAGAACAATGAATCAGTGGAACAGACGTTGCCTCCAGAAGTTGTGAATGCTCCAACACTGCAAGTCTTTAAGAAGATGTTGAATAGCCATTTGTCTGAAATGGTAAAAGGTTTCCTGCCTAGGCAGGGATTTGGACTAGATGACCTCCAAGGTCCCTTCCAACTCTGCTATTGTATTGTATTATTGCTATTCTTTGGTTGCATATGAACCTCTTGTTCCTCTCCATCCTTACCTTCAGGCTGAGAACATGATTGCCGAAATCCGTGCAGCCTTTCAGGAGTCACTAAACAATCTCGACTGGATGGACAAGAAGACAAAGCAAGCTGCGAAGGAGAAGGTGACTCTGATAGGTGTTTTATGTCAGAATTTGGATACCAAAGAATGTCCTTTTCGTTGCAAAACATTTGAGGGATAAACGGTGCCTTTTTTTCTTTGTTTAAGTATGACTTCTCTGCAGGGTTTTTTGACTTGCGATCATCTGTCACAATTCTCATACCCATGTATGCTAAATTAACACTTCTCTATCTGTTTGCCTCTCTGTCCATCCATCCATCTATCCATCCATCCATCCATCCATCCATCCATCCATCCATCCATCCATTTATCTCTATCATCTCTATATCATCTGTCTGTCTGTCTATCTATCATCTCTATACCATCTAACTATCTATCATCTATGTCGGTCTATCTAGCTAGCTATCATCTCTATACCATCTCTCTATCATCTATCTATCTATCTATCTATCTATCTATCTATCTATCTATCTATCTATCTATCTATCTATCTATCATCTATCTATTATCTATCTATCTATCTATCTATCTATCTATCTATCTATCTATCTATCTATCTCTGTCTGTCTGTCTGTCTGTCTGTCTATCTATTAATCATATCTATCTGTCTAATCTATCTTTGTCTCTCTCTCTCTCTCTCTCTCTCTCTCTCTCTCTCTCTCTCTCTCTCTCTCTCTATCTATCTATCTATCATCTCTATCTATTAATCATGTCTATCTGTAATTATCTTGTCTGTCTATCTATCTATCTATCTATCTATCTATCTATCTATCAATTTCTATTTATCTATCTATCTATCTCTATCATCTCTATCTATCTATCTATTAATCATGTCTGTCTAATCTATCTTTGTCTGCCTGCCTGCCTGCCTGCCTGCCTGCCTGCCTGCCTGCCTGCCTGCCTGCCTGCCTGCCTGCCTGCCTGCCTGCCTGCCTGCCTGCCTGCCTGCCTGCCTATCTATCTATCTATCTATCTATCTATCTATCTATCTATCTATCTATCTATCTATCATCTATCATCTATCATCTCTATCTATCTATTAATCATGTCTGTCTAATCTATCTTTGTCTGCCTGCCTGCCTGCCTGCCTGCCTGCCTGCCTGCCTGCCTGCCTGCCTGCCTGCCTGCCTGCCTGCCTGCCTGCCTGCCTGCCTGCCTGCCTGCCTGCCTGCCTGCCTGCCTGCCTGCCTGCCTATCTATCTATCTATCTATCTATCTATCTATCTATCTATCTATCTATCTATCTATCTATCTATCTATCTATCTATCATCTATCATCTCTATCTATCTATCTATTAATCATGTCTGTCTAATCTATCTTGTCTATCTGTCTAATCTGTCTGTCTGTCTATCTATCATCTATATTGTCTCTGTCTGTCCATCTGTCTGTCTATCTATCTATATCGTCTGTCTGTCTGTCTATCTGTCTATCTATCGCTTTTTTACTGCTTCTCAGTATTCATCTGTACTTCATCTGATTCCAAGGTTATATGGCTACTAGCTTCAAAACATGGCCTTAGCACATTTGAAGGATTGCTTCAGTGTTGATGGGACTGTTCTGGATGGTTCCTTGACTGTGCTGTTGCGTACAGTTGGTTTAGTTGCATTCAAATCTACAGTGTTTCCTTTTTTTTAAAAAAAAAAAGTAAAATGTGGAGACTCTAGAAAGAGTGCAGAGAAGAGCAACAAACATGTTTAGAAGGCCGAAGGCCAAAACATATGAAGAACGGTTGCAGGAACTGGGTATGTCTAGTCTGATGGAAAGAAGGTCTAAGGCAGGGGTCTGCAAAGTTGGCTCTTTTAAGACTGGTGGACTTCAACTCCCAGAATTCCCCAGCCAGCATAGCTGGCTGGGGAATTCTGGGAGTTGAAGTCCACCAGTCTTAAAAGAGCCAACTTTGCAGACCCCTGGTCTAAGGGAGACATGATAGCAGCATTCTAATATCTGAGAGGCTGCCACAGAGGGGGCAACCAGTGGTGGGTTCTGGGCAGTTACAGCCCAATACAGGCGTACCGGTAGTAGCTGGGATCAGCGGCCCAGCTACCAGAACAGTGGCCAACCCATCCATCCAGGTTCCTTACCGCTTTTTGATGCAAACGGGCCCATTGTGCATGTGCGCACAGTGTGCGCTGCCTATGCAACCTCCGCCGAGCAGCTGAGTGTCGCTGAGTGGTCGGCGTGTGCACAATGAGGATGCCCAGCCCCATCGCAGCCCACCGGTTGCGACGGGATCCGGAGCCCACTACTGGGATCAACCTATTCTCCAAAGCACCTGAAGACAGAACAAGAAGCAATGGGTGGAAACTCAACTAGGACAGAATCAACCTAGAAATAGGAATTTCTCTTGACATCTGGAACAATTAATCAGTGGAACGACTTGCCTCCAGAAGTTGTAGGTGTTCCAACACTGGAGATTTTTAAGAGGCCGGGCGGCCATTTGTCCAGAATGGACTCCTGCTTGAGCAGTGGGTTGGACTAGAAGACCTCCAAGGTCCCTTCCGACTCTGTGATTCTGAAAGTCCTCTTCGCTGGGGATTCTTTGCATTCTTACCAACTGAGAGCTTCACACTGTTCTTTCTTTTCGTTTCCTATGCAGGCTGATGCCATCTATGACATGATTGGCTTCCCTGAGTTCATTTTTGACAACAAGGAGTTGGATGATGTCTACGATGGGGTGAGAACCTGGGGACAACAGTAGGAAAGGCATGGAAACTGCTCAGGGCCTGGTGGCCTCAAAAGAAATAAGAGACGCTGCTCCAGTTTTTAGTGGCATGATACCAGGGGTTCTAACGTTGGGTCAAATGTGGTTGGTTCAGCTCGTTGTTTCATACATTGTGTGTGAAGCCAGACTCTGTGGTTTGTTCGCCGTTGCATGGCTTAATGGTGATCTTGCACAGTAAAGACTAAAATGGTTTGGAGACAATTCATGGATCGCTGCGTGGTAAGAAACCAACTGTCAGGATTCCAAATAACATCCAAAAGTAAAATCAGAGTCCAAGGCAAAGTATTGCTCAAAGTTCCAGTTTATTAAGAGAGCCATGTTGGCACATCTGGGAAAACCCAAATCCGAAAGCTTCCCGGTTTTCCCCACCCAGTTGCAAGTTCAAGATCTTGGCCCCACACCCACAAGTCCATCCCATGGTCCAATCTCCCACTGCCATGTTTGCAGTTCCAAGAGGTGCAGAGACAAAAGGATGACCTTGGCTTTCTAGAAAGGAATTTTGTTGTGACTACATAGTATGTGACTCCTTACAATCCCCCCTCCCATTTTCCCACAATAGAAAATGCCTAGTAGAATAATAGAAAATGTGACAGGCCAAAGACCCGAAAGAAAAGCTGTTGCAGGGGATGTCCACAGTGGTGGGATTCAAATAATTTAACAACCAGTTCTCTGCCCTAATGATCAGCCAAGTGGGTATGGCTCGGTCATGTGACTGTGTGGGCGTGGCCAACTCAACATCATTCACATTGATGGGTGCTTCGCCTTAGCTGTGACAATGTAATGAGGGCTAACCGGAGAGGCAGTTTCTGTAAGCAGGGCAATAAAGATGAGGCTAGAAATAACACCAGAATGTTTTGTTCCTGCCTTCCTTACAGGATTAACCCTGTAAAGGGGGAAAAACCAAAATGAGATTTTTTCCAACAACTGGTTCTCTGGAATGCTTAGAAAGTTAACAACCGGTTCTCCCGAATAGGTGCGAACCAGCTGAATCCCACCGCTGGATCATGTCCAATCTTGACCACTTTAAAGACGTTTGGACGTCAACTCTCAGAATTCCTTAGCCAGCAGGGCAGGACTGGCTATGAAATTCTGGGAATTGAAGTCCACAGATCTTAAAGCGATCAAGGTTGGATACCCCTGAGCTATTGTTTTAGCAAGCCACATAGACCAAGACATCTTCTGACCAATTTCTTAAGGCCTAGGATGATTATGTGAATAATTGGTACTTTTTCCATTAGATTGTACTAGCTGATAAACTGGCATTGCCCGGGTATTTGTTTAAATGTCCAGACCAAATGTAATTTCTAATATTGGATATTCCCTAATAGGGGGGAGCCCCCTTGTGGAGTACTGTGAAGCCGTTACCATGGCAACTCCACTGCACTGTACAGTAGAGGCCACTTTAAGACACAAGAGGCTGTATCTTAACAGAACACTCCCTCCCCCAAGAGGTGTTAGGGGTGTCTTACCCCCACAATATTTTTTTCCAGAGAGTAAGTCATCTGTGTACCAGGTTTGGTTGAAATTGCTCAAGACATTCCAGAGTGATGCTGGAAAATACACACAGTCATTTTTATATATACCATATTTTTCAGAGTATAAGATGCATCCTTTTCCCTCAAAAAAGAGGCTGAAAATCTGGGTGTGTCTTATACACTCTAATACAGTATTTTTGGCCTCTCTAAACCTCGCCCCAAAATGGCTGTGCCTAGCTTTTAGAAGGCTTTCAGAGAGCTCCTGGGGGCTGGGGAGGGCACAAATGAACAGGCCATTGGTTTGCTCAATTTTGCCTCCCCTCCTCAAGCCCCCAGGAGCACTCTAAAAGCTTCCTAAGGACTATTCACGCCCTTTTAAAAAGGGGAGGGGGCGTTTTTGCAAAAACGGGGCGGTTTTTGAGAGGTTTGCAGAGTGCAAAAACTTTTTTTTAAAATTTGCCTCTTCAAACCCTTGGTGCATCTTATACTCCAGTGCATCTTATACTCCGAAAAATACGGTACTGTATAGATTGATAGAAGAAAATTTACTGGAAATGCTAGATTCTCTGCATTCAAGGCACATTATTGAGCAATGGAGGTTTCCCTCTTTAAGACTGAAATGTCTTTCTTTCTTCTTCTTCTTTCCAGTATGAGGTCTCGGAAGACTTTTTCTTTCAGAACATGTTGAATTTCTACAACTTCTCGGCCAGGTTTATGGCAGACCAACTAAGGAAGCCTCCCAACCGGGACCAGTAAGGACACCCTTTTTCCCAGTCATGGCATAAGACGGGGTTAGGAAGGGAGGGCAAATGGCCTCAATTTGATACAACAACACAAGAGGAAGAGGTAGACAGCCCCTAGGCCAAAATCCAACACTGAAAGTCAATAGTCAAAAAAGTCCAAGATCCAACAGAGAAAATCCGGATTCAGAAAAACTAAAGTTCTAAAATTTGTATTAAGATTCAGAGGACTAGGTGCCGAAGAGGGGTGGGTTCCTGCCAGTTCTAACCTCTTCAGTGCCGTTTAGAACCAGTTCCAGCTCCCTCCTGCCGCCCGTCTGCCCATCATCAAGATGAAGAGCAAGAGGAGGAATTCTGGGAGCTGAAGTCCACAAGTCTTAAAGCTGCCAAGTTTGAACACCCCTGGGGTTTTTTTTCTAAAGAGTTAGGGGTGCAAGGGTCTTGTCACTTGACAACTTTAAGACTTGCATGCTTCAAATGCCAGAGTTTCTGAGCCAACATTTTGGTTGCTAAGCAAGAGTTTCACCACATTTTACAAGTTGGCCACGCCCACCCAGTCACATGACTGCCAAGCCACTCCCACTCGATCATGTGGCCGGCAAGCCACTCCCACCCCGGTCACATGGCCAGCAAGCCACACTTAGAAGAGTGTTCTAAAAAAAAATTGAAACCCACCACTGGTACCGAGGTTCTAAAATTTTTTGAAGAGGTTCTAAAAAATTTTGAAACCCACCACTGATACCGAAGCATGAATGAAGTTCTGGCACAGGTTAGTTGATTAGTTAGTTAGTGTCAGAGTTTGTTGCAGAAATGAAATCCAGAAAGCACATAGAGATAACTGATTCAGCAGGATTCATTAACTTCTTTATATACATAGTAGAGCATAAGTAAATATACAATACCAACAGGTGGTTCTTCCAACATGGTAGAGAAGTAAGTGCAAACACAGGCAGAGTACAGCACACAAATGAGTTTCTTTTAGTTTTGATTCAGAGTTGCAGCCTAGATTAGTTCTCTTGCACAGACTCAGAGCTACATAGGTAAGCCACGCCCAGGCTCTGAGCTGCCTGACATGGCTCTTAGTCATCAAATAATTCCCATTAGCTGAGCCAATTGCCATGCCTATACGTTGTCTGACCTTGTTACCATGTCCTATTCCAGCCAGTCCCTAATGGCTGACCTGTTGCCATGTCTGTGCCAGTTCATGAATATTTTGACAGCTAGTTAGTTAGTTCATTCATTCAATGAATCAAAAAGGCATTGTGTATGTTTAGTCTAGAGAAAAGAAAGACTAGGGGGAGATATGATAGCAGTATTCCAGTATTGGTGGGACTTCTACCAAGAACAGGGGGTCAACTTATTTTCCAAAGCATCAGAAGGCAAGACAAGAAACAATGGGTGGTAACTAATTAAAAAGAGAAGCAACCTCAAACTAAGAAGAAACTTCCTAACAGTGAGAACAATTAGCGAGTGGAACAGAAGGTGCCTTCAGAACTTGTGGGTTGCTCCATCACTGGAGGTTTTTAAGAAGAGACTGGACAGCTCTTGTTCTGAAATGATATCTAGTTTGATGAAGAGAAGGACCAGGGGAGACATGATAGCAGTGTTCCGATATCTCAGAGGGTGCCACAAAGAAGAGGGAGTCAAACTCTTCTCCAAGGCACCTGGGGGCAGGACAAGAAGCAATGGGTGGAAAGTAATCAAGGAGAGAATCAACTTAGAACTAAGGAGAAATTTCCTGACAGTTAGAACAATTAACCTCTGGAACAGCTTACCTCCAGAAGTTGTGAATGCCCCAACCCTGGAAGTCTTTAAGAAGATGTTAGATAGCCATTTGTCTGAAATGGTATAAGGTTCCTGCCCATGCAGGGGGTTTGACTAGAAGACCCCCAAGGCCCCTTCCAGCTCGGTTCTGATTGATTTAATCAATCATTCAATTTATATTCTGTCCAGCTCACAATCCAAAATACTAGGTTACTGAGATCATTTGTTTGTTTGTTTGTTTAATTGATATGCTGTCCATCTCATTATACAGACTATTAGATTAGGCCCAACCAGGATTGGGTTCAAAATATAGAGTAAAGTGTCACTGAATTTGTTTTCAGCATTGATGACACCAAGACAGGAAAGCCGTCTGGGTGACTTTAAACCAGTCAAGGGGAGATTATGAGTTCTAGTCCCGCTTTAGGCATGAAAGCCAGCTGAGTGACTTTAGGCCTGTCGCTCTGTTTCACCCTACCCAACAAGATTGTTATTATGGGGAAGGGAGGAGGAGGAAGGAGTACTAGGTATGTTCGTAGTCTTAACTTGTTTTTAAAGTAGTGCTAATATCCTGGTGTTGCCTGGGTATTTATTTATGGGGGGGAAATATCCCGACCAAACATAATTTGTAATGTTGGATTTTCCCCCTTACCAAAGGGAGCCCCCTTGTGGAGTACTGTGAAGCAGTTTTACCATGGCAACTCCACTCTGCTGTACAGTAGAAGCCATTTTACGGCAGTAAAATGAAGACTTCAGCTTGTCCAGAATGCAGCCGCGTGGGCAGTTATGGGAACCTCTAGGTTTTCCCATGTAACACCGCTCCTGCGCGAGCTGCATTGTCTGCCTGTCGTCTTTCGGGTGCGCTTCAAGGTGTTGGTCATCATCTTTAAAGCGCTCCATGGCATGGGACCTAGCTATCTGCGGGATCGCATCCTGCCCCATACATCCCTGCGGCCGATTCGCTCCCACAGAGAGGGACTTCTCCGGGTGCTGTCCACTAGGCTTTGCCAGCGGGCGACGCCCAGGGAAAGGGCCTTCTCCGTGGCGGGCCCGACCCTCTGGAACGACCTTCCCCCCGAAATTAGAACAACTACGGACGTCCGCTCCTTCCGTCAAAAATTAAAAACGCACTTTTTCTGCTTGGTCGGCCTAGGATAATCAACTGTTTTTAGGGTTTTTATGATTAATTTCTAGTTTTAAATAATGGGTTTTTAGCGCAGGGTTAGTTTAATCTTATTTTATATTGTATTATGCTGTGATTTTATATGTACAGTGGTACCTCGGTTCACGAACGCCTCTGTTCACGACCAATTCGGATTACGAACAGAAATTTTCCAAAAAATGTGCTCCGGTTCACGAACACCGTTTCGGTTCACGAACAGAAAAGTTCGTAAAAATGCTCGGGTTCACGAACTCCGTTTCGCTTCACGAACTCCGCCTCGCTTCACGAACAGAAAAGTTCGTAAAAATGCTCGGGTTCACGAACTCCGTTTCGCTTCATGAACCGGAGCCGCGGACGTTTTATCTACGACCAAAAAACAAGGTCAGAACGGATTAACCGGATTTACATTGAACCCTATGGGAAACTGTGCCTTTCTTCACGACCAATTCGGTTCGCGAACAGTGTCAGTTCAAGAATTACGATCAAAAAACAAGGTCAGAACGGATTAACCGGATTTACATTGAACCCTATGGGAAACTGTGCCTCGGTTCACGACCAATTCGGTTCACGAACAGAGTCAGTTCACGAATTAAGTTCGTGAACCGAGGTACCACTGTATTTTAAATTCCCTGTGCCCCGCCTCGAGTCCCTTCGGGGAGAGAGAGCGGGTTATAAATTAAAATTTATTATTATTATTATTATTATAGTACAGTAGAAACCATTTTAAGGCACCACAGGCTGTATCGTAACAGAACACACTCACCCCGAGGGGTGTTAGGGATGTCTTACCCACACAGTGTTATTTTTCCAGAGAGTAAGTCATCTACGTACCAAGTTTACACACACACACACACACACACACACACGAGTCATTTTATATATACATAGATAAAGGTGGGATTAAAAATCTAATAAATAAACAAATAAAAATAACGCACGTAGAAAGTTAGCAGACTTCATCGGGACCTTAAGTCTAACCAGTGGTGGGTTCCTGCTAGTTCGGACTGGTTCACATGAACTGGTAGTGGTTTGGCAACCTGGGTCGTTGGAACCGACAGCGACCCAGGCCTGCCACGCCCTCGAACCAGTTCCCTGATCGGCAGCATCGGCGGCGCCATCTTGTTTTTCAGTTCTGCGCATGCGCAGAACAATTTTAATTGCGTTGCGTATGCGTGCATGGCACACACCAAACTCGTGTGCAAATCAAACATGTGAGCGAAACCGGCAGTAGTGCCAGCCAGAACCCACGCCTGAGTCGAACCCCTTTTTAAGATGAAGGGGTTTGGTGTGTCCCCTCTGCCCAAGAATGAGACGAGGTTTTTAAAAGTAGAACCGGCTAGAAAGAGTGGCATTAAGGTGTCCTCCAGAAAGGACCACTTCACAGTTTTGTGCCAGGCATAACTCTGCCTACACAGGGCCGGCTCTGCCCCCCCCCTCCGTTAGGGGTAAAAAACACCCCCGTTGGAAAATAAACAGGCGGAATAGTGCAATACACCGGACAGCAAGAGATAAGTTGCTTAAATCACACAAAAACTCTACAACACTGATAGTAGAAAAAAATAAATCGTCTTTACTCTTGATGTAACTAAAATGCTTCTTCCAAACAGTGATACTAACTCCTCTAACAATAAACTGTCCTTCACCAAAACCACAGTTATCTTACAGTCAGTCAAAACAATGATTCTTCTTCCGTCTTCAGGTTCAGCTCCTTCCTCAGTGGCAATCAGGAAGCAAAGGAAAAGCAAAAGGGATGAACTGTGTTTCCAGCTGCCTTTTATGATTGAGCTGGGAAGCACAGCCAATCAGATTCCACATAGTCTTTAAAGTTACATATACCTTTTATTAATCCTGGCTTATGTATATTGTCAACCCAACATCAGGATAAATATCCTAACACCCCCCCTCCCCAAATTGACGTTTTGTGGTGCTTTTCCAGGTGGAGCATGACCCCCCAGACTGTCAACGCTTATTACCTGCCTACCAAAAACGGCATCGTCTTTCCTGCAGGCATCCTCCAGGCTCCGTTCTACGCCCACAACCATCCCAAGTGCGTCGGGGTGCAGTGGGGATGGGTGGGAAGATGAGACTTGGGGCAGGGTAGTGTAACACGCATGCTCAAGGAAAATCATCAAAGCCATCAAAAAGCAAAAGTGAGAATATTTCGGACATGTGGGGAGACACCCTGAAAAATACGGCATCCTTCACTTAATCCTCCAAGGAAAGATTGAAGGTGAATAAGGTTCTAGGCTACATAAATAGAGGGATAGAATCAAGATCAAGTGAAGTGTTAATGCTGCTTTATAAGGCCTTGGGAAGGCCACACTTGGAATACTGCATCCAGTGTTGGTCGCCAAGATGTAGAAAAGATGTGGAGACTCTGGAAAGAGTGCAGAGAAGAGCAACAAAGATGATTAGGGGACTGGAGGCTAAAACACATAAAGAACTATTGCTGGAATTGGGTATGTCTAGTTTAATAAAAAGAAGGACCAGGGGAGACAGGATAGCAGTGTTCCAATATCTCAGGGGTTGCCACAAAGAAGAGGGAGTCAAACTATTCTGCAAGGCACCTGAGGGCAGAACAAAAAGCAATGGGTGGAAGCTAATCCAGGAGAGAAGCAACTTAGTACTGAGGAGAAATTTCCTGACAGTGAGAACAATGAATCAGTGGAACAGCTTGTCTCTAGAAGTTGTGAATGCCCCAACACTGGAAGTCTTTAAGAAGATGTTGAAGAGCCATTTATCTGAAACGGTATAGGGCTTCCTGCCTAGACAGGGAGGTTGGACTAGAAGACCTCCAAGGTCCCTTCCAACTCTGCTATTGTATTGTATTATTATTGTAAAGGTCCAGGCAGAAGAAGAACATCATGGCTTCAACATCTAAGGGTCTGGTTTGGATAAAACTCAACAGCAAGTTTTCGGGCAGCTGTTGATACAAATAGGATCGCCAACATAATGGCCGACGTCCGATGACATATATGGCACAAAAAATAGGAGGTCTGTCAGGCGTCAGGGCTAGAGTGTTGTGTAAGGCAGGGGCCGCTCCAGAATGAACAGGCTTCCTAGCTCTCATCAGATGGCAATATTTTAAGGAAGGGACCAGGGGAGTAGCCATTCTCTCCGATCACCTTTGGTTAAGTGTCCCACAGGTAACCTAGACCAGTGGTAGTCAACCTGGCCCCTACTGCCCACTAGTGGGCATTCCAGCTTTCATGGTGGGCGGTAGGAGTTTTGTCCGATACTGAAACACTTTCCTTTTTTTTTATTTAATTGACTTCCCTACTTTATAAATCACCATGACTGTGGAACCATAGGTGGGCGGTTAGAAAATTTCACTACTAACAGAGATACAAGAGTGGGCGGTAGGTATAAAAAGGTTGACTACCCCTGACCTAGATCTACCATGGAGATTGGAAAGGTGACAACCGGCACCTTGAACTGCATACCAGAAGAAGAAGAAATGGCCGCCAGTGGACTCTCGCACAACAAAAATGTTACATGGGCAAACCTAGAGGGACCCATCCCTGTGGGTGCTCTGCATTCTGGGCCAGTTCCAGCTTCCAAGATGTATTCAAGGGCCGCCCAATGTAGAGTGCCCTGTAGTAATCTAGATGGCAAGCAGCCAAAGTCACAGGTGACCTCGAGCCAAATATTTGTTGCGAAATATAAGAGGGGGAACCTCTTCTTCTGTTCTTTTTTGATTCTGGATCTCAATGTGGCTTATTTAGAACAGGGGTCCCCAACCTTTGCAACTTTAAGTCTGAAGGACTTCAGCTCCCAGAATTCTCCAGCCAGCAAAGCTGGCTGGAGAAGTCTGGGAGCTGAGGTCCTTCAGACTTAAAGTTGCAAAGGTTGGGGACCCCTGATTTAGAAGACTTGTCTGGGATAGTCGAAGCTTCGCCTACTACTTCATGTGTTTTTATTTCCTTTTTGTCCCTCAAGGGCCCTCAACTTCGGAGGCATCGGGGTCGTGATGGGGCACGAGCTGACCCATGCTTTCGATGATCAAGGTAACAGCCCGTTATGCCACCTGGGCGCGGCTGTTTGGGGGTTCGCATTCACCGTCTTTTCTAAGTGTGCCTCAGCAGCCAAAAAAGCCAATGCAATCTTAAGTTTAACCAAGGGATTCAATCAAGATCACGGGAGGTACTAATACCGCTCTATAAAGCCCTAGTAAGACTACACCTAGAGTACTGCATCCAATTTTGATCACCGCACTGTAAAAAAGATGTTGAGACTCTAGAAAGAGTGCAGAGGAGAGCAACCAGGTAATGGACTGGTTGCTGGTTAGGAGACCGGAGGATAAAACACACGATGAACGGTTGCGAGAACTGGGCATGGCTAGTCTAGGGAAGAGAAGGACCAGTGGAGATGTGATAGCAGTCTTCCAATATTTGAGGGGCTGCCACAGAGAGGAGGGGGTCGAGCTATTTTCCAAAGCACCCAAAGGCCGGACAAGGAATAATGGATGGGAATAGATCAAGGAGAGATTCAACCTGGAAATAAGGAGACATTTTCTGGCAGTGAGAACAATCAACCCATGGAACAGAAGTTGCCTTCGGAAGTTGTGGGAGCTTCATCCCTGGAGGCTTTCAAGAAGAGATTGGACTGCCCTCGGTCAGAAATGGTGTAGAGTCTCCTGCTTGGGCCGGGGGTTGGACTAGATGACCTACAAGGTCCCTTCCATCTCTGTTAATCTGTTAAAAGTAGGAGAGGGGTGTCAAACTCCATTTTATTGAGGGCTGGATTACGGCTGTGGTTGACCTCGGGGGTGTGGGGGCATGAATGACTGGATGGGCATAGCCAACTTGACGCCACTCCCCAAACTGTTGGCATGCTTCCTTTTCGCATTGGGTAGACCAGGGCCAGATCCGACTACATCGCAGGCCAAATCCGGCTCTGGGGCCTTGAGTTGGATACCCCTGAAGTAGGAGATCTTTAATGATACCTTCCCATCACAGCCATGTAGGATACATGGCTGAAGTAGGAGATCACGTGAAGTGTTAATGCCACTGCAAAGTGCCTTGGTAAGGCCACACTTGGAATACTGCATACAGTTTTGGTCGCCACGATGTAGAAAAGACGTGGAGACTCTGGAAAGAGTGCAGAAAAGAGCAACCAAGATGATTAGGGAACTGGAGACTAAAACATATGAAGAACGGTTGCAGGAACTGGGTATGTCTAGTTTGATGAAGAGAAGGACCAGGGGAGACAGGATAGCAGTGTTCCGATATCTCAGGGGTTGCCACAAAGAAGAGGGAGTCAAACTATTCTCCAAAGCACCTGGGGGCAGGACAAGAAGCAATGGGTGGAAACTAATCAAGGAGAGAAGCAACTTAGAACTAAGGAGAAATTTCCTGACAGTTAGAACAATTAACCTCTGGAACAGCTTGCCTCCAGCAGTTGTGAATGCCCCAACCCTGGAAGTCTTTAAGAAGATGTTAGATAGCCGTTTGTCTGAAATGGTATAAGGTTCCTGCCCACACGGGGTTGGACTAGAAGACCTACAAGGTCCCTTCCAACTCTGCTATTGTATTTTGTATTTATATCTTTAATGATACCTTCCCATCAAGCTCATGAGCACCTCCATTGGACTTTTAAGCTTCTTATGATGTTCTCCTTCTTCCATAAAACACCTCCAAATATCTTCCCGGCAGTCCTCGACATACGACCACAACGGAGGCCCACATTTCTATTGCTAAGCAAGGCGGTGGTGAAGTGAGTTTTGGCCCCATTTTGCAACCTTTTTTGCCACCGTTGTTAAGTGAATCAGGGCCGTTGTGACGTTAGCAACACGGCGGTTAAGGGAGTCTGGCTTCTCCATTGACTTTGCTTGTCGGAAGGTCACAAAAGGGGATCGTGTGATACTGCGACCGTCGTAACTATGAGTCAGTTGCCCAAGGGTGTGAATTTTGATCGCGTGATCGTGGAGTGCTACAATAGTTGCAAGTGTGAAAAATGGCCGCAGGTGTGAAAAGCAGCCATAAATCTCAACGCCGTTGCAATTTTCACTAAATGAATTGTTGTCAGTTTAAGGACTCTCTGTATCTTCTGTGATTTATGCCCGATTTTCACACTTATGACCGTGGCAGCCTCCCCATGGTCATCTATTCAAAATTCACATTCTTGGCCACTGACTTGTATTTATGACGGTCGCAATGTTCCGGGGGGGGGGGGGCATGCGATCCTCTTTTGCGACCTTCTGACAAGCCAAGTGAATGAGAAAGCCAGGTTCGCTTAACAACCGTGTTAGTAAATTTAGCAACTGTAGCGATTCACTTAACAACGGTGGCAAGAAAGGTTGTACAACCGAGCGAGAACCAGTGAACAACTGTCTCGCTTAGCATCAGAAGTGATGGGCTCAGTTGTGGTCGTAAGCCGAGGACTACCTGAACCAGGTGGGTACTCTGACCCAACAAAACCATTCTGTTCCTTCCAGGCCGAGAGTACGACAGGGAAGGGAACCTGCGTCCTTGGTGGCAAAACTCATCCCTTGAGGCCTTCAAGAACAGGACGGAGTGCATGGAGGAACAATACAGCAAATACCTCGTCAACGGGGAGCACGTCAATGGCAAACAGACTTTGGGGGAGAACATTGCTGACCATGGGGGTCTGAAAGCCGCTTACAACGTGAGTAAGCCCTGAGGGGGGAAAATTGTCCTCCACACTAGAACACGGGTCTCTAACCTTGGGAACTTTTGAGACTTGTGGACTTCTACTCCTGCTAGGAGTAGACTCCTAGTGTTGGGTAGGCAATATATTATACCATGATGACAAATGGTGCTTGTTGCTTTAAGATGTTTGAATGCAATTAGAAGCTGTAATTATCTCGGCAATAAGAGGAAGTCAGCAGAGCGCAATCACTCTCTCTGCTCGATCTCTCTACTGATTGCTATCTGCTCGCTGTCACTGACTGAAGGAAGAAGGAAGAATCGTTAATTGCAACTGTAAGCAATTGTTTGTTGTTAAGGACTTAGTTTGACTCATTTTATTATCACTGCTATGTGAAGCAGTAGTTTAGTTTTACAACACCAGTAAAGCTAATTGTTTTTACTAGCAGTGTCTTATTTATTTTATTTTATTTATTTAAATTTATATCCCGCCCTTCTCCACAAAGGACCCAGGGCGGCGCACAGGAAAATTTAAAAACATACAAAATACAATAAATATAATTTAAAAAACTATTAAATAAACCTATCCTGCGCTAAAACCAAATTTTAAAAACCCAATTTAAAACTACCTAAAAGTCCCCATGGGAGGTTAGGCTAGGCCGGCTTGTTGGAACAAATATGTCTTAAGACATTGGCGGAAGAGGCGGAGGTCGGTGATGGTACGTAATTCAGGGGGTAGGTCATTCCAAAGGGCTGGGCCCGCCACAGAGAAGGCTCTTCCCCTGGGTGTCGCCAGTCGGCATTGTCCGGCCGACGGCACCCTGAGAAGGCCCTCTCTGTGGGAGCGTATCAGTCTAAGGGATGTATGGGGCAGGAGGCGGTCTCGCATATAACTAGGCCCCGAGCCATGGAGCGCTTTAAAGATAGTTGTCAAAACCTTGGGTTACTATTTGTGTGTATAGTAGCAATGTTTCTCTAGCTGCACATTCCACTGCACAACTTTCTGTCTCCCAACGGAGATATCCCCCAACAACCTCCAGAGTTCCCCAGCCAGCTTTGCTCAAAACTTCATCTGAGGTTTCAATTCCTGGAGAGAAGGTGCAGAGAAGAGCAACCAGGTAATGGACTGGTTGCTGGTTAGGGGACCGGAGGATAAAACACACGATGAACCGTTGCGGGAACTAGGCATGACTAGTCTAGGGAAGAGAAGGACCAGTGGAGATGTGATAGCAGTCTTCCAATATTTGAGGGGCTGCCACAGAGAGGAGGAGGTCGAGCTATTTTCCAAAGGACCCAAAGTCCGGACAAGGAATGCACAACTTTCTGTCTCCCAACGGAGATATCCCCCAACAACTTCCAGAGTTCCCCAGCCAACTTTGCTCAAAACTTCATCTGAGGTTTCAATTCCTGGAGAGAAGGTGCAGGATTCACACCCTTCCTGAGTCTCGGAGTACAGATGTCCTGTCAGGGTAGCGATTTAAAAGCTGACCAGATGATGCAATGATGGGAATGAGTCAGCAAGGATTTTGGGGGCTGTTATCCCTTTAAGAGCCTGTATAATAAAAAGAGGCCCTGTTAGGATATCTCTCTCTCTCTCGCCATGTGTTTTTCCCTGCTGTAATTGATGATTGTTTGACCTCTGCCTATAGTATGTGTATGTATAGTTTATATTCTTTTGTTGATATTTTTTGACCAACCTCTATTTGCTGTTATTGCTCCTGGGTTGTCTCACGTAGTAAAGCTGTGTGCACTCTGACATGTCCCTCTTGTTGGTTTTGCAGGCTTACAAAGCTTGGCTGAAGAAGAATGGGGAGGAGAAACACCTGCCCTCCGTGGGTCTTACGAGTCACCAACTATTCTTTTTAGGATTTGCGCAGGTAAATGCCCCGGGATGTTCTCCCTCCTGCTACTTGCTGTGCCCATTTTCCTGACCAGCATTTTAAACCTGGCACCTCTCTGTTAATTCTTTAGCCAGGCCTACAGACCAGAGGTAGGACCATAGATGGTGATGATCTTATCCACCATTAAATTACTAACTACCAGATTGCAAGAACATGTGAGCGAAGAACAAATTCTGACTCGGAGTCTGCTTCAGCCTCCTGGTGTGGGGCTTTGGGAGAAGACTGGAGGAAAGTGCTGCTGGTGGCGAAGAGCCGGAGGGCCTCATTCCAGTGGGACTTGCATCATGGCCTGGAACTGGCTGACCATCTCAGCCCACTGAGCCTCCAGGCGCCGATACCTGGCCTTGCACTCCCACAAGTCTTCGCTCTGCTTGGGAAGCCTATGCTCCTAGTCCTCAGTGTGGTGTTTCTGCTCAGCCTCCTTCTCGGTCAGATCCAGTTTGAATTGAGCCAGCTGTTTTGCCAACTCTTTCTCATGGTGGCTGCTTAGCTCCAACAGCTGGTTCCTATTAGGGCCCTAAGGAGCCTGGGCAGGCAGGCGAGGAGTGGCTGGGAGGGAAGGAGTGAGTAGAGGCTGGCAAGGCGCCACTTGATGTGAGTGACCTCGGGTTGGCCATGCCCACACATGATCATCTAGCCACACCCACCCAGCCGGCCATTAGACAGATCATATTAGTGGTCAGTAGGATTTAAAATTATGGATTTAGTGGTCCCTGAGGTCCAAAAGGTTGGGGACCCCTGTTCTAGTCCAACCCCCTGCTCAGGCAGGAAACCCTATGCCACTTCAGACAAATGGTTATCCAACATCTTCTTAAAAGCTTCCAGTGATGGAGCACCCACAATTTCTGGAGGCAAGTTGTTCCATTGATTAATTGTTCTAACTGTCAAGAAATTTCTCTTAGTTTCTAAATCACTTTGAAGATACAACATCGATTTCTTAAGGTGCAAAACACCGGGCTCCTAGCAAAGGACCAGCAGTGTCAGGGATCCAAACAGCATCCAAAAGTAAATCAAAGTCCGAGGCAAAGCATTGCTCAAAGTCCCAATTGATGAAGAGAACCACGTTGGCACATCTGGGGAAACCCGAATCTGAAAGCTTCCTGGTGTTCCCCACCCAGTTGAAAGTTCAAGATCTTGCCCCCTACAAGTCCATCCCATGGTCCAATCTCCCCCTGCCATGCTGGCCGTTCCACCCATCCAGTTCCGGTCAGGTGCAGAGGTGCAGAGGCAAAGGATGACCTTGGCTTTCTAGAAAGAATTTTGCTTTGGCTACATCGCATCTAACTCCGTACAATCCCCCCTCTCCCCTTTTCCCACCATAGGAAAGGCATAGTAGAAGAATAGAAAGTGTGGCAGGCCAAAGATCCAACCGAAAAGATGGCTGCAGGTTTTACAGGCAGTTGGTTGGGCAGCCCTGAGCAAAGCCAGGACAGAATGGATTATACCTTTGGCCCAATATTTCCAAGGGAAGACAGATCTTACAGGCAGTTGGTTGGGCAGCCCTGAGTAAAGCCAGGACAGAATGGATTATACCTTTGGCCCAATATTTCCAAGGGAAGACAGGTCTTACAGGCAGTTGGTTGGGCAGCCCTGAGTAAAGCCAGGACAGAATGGATTATACCCTTGGCCCAATATTTCCAAGAGAAGACAGGTCTTACAGGCAGGTGGTTGGGCAGCCCTGAGTAAAGCCAGGACAGAATGGATTATACCCTTGGCCCAATATTTCCAAGGGAAGACAGGTCTTACAGGCAGTTGGTTGGGCAGCCCTGAGTAAAGCCAGGACAGAACGGATTATACCCTTGGCCCAATATTTCCAAGGGAAGACAGGTCTTACAGGCAGTTGGTTGGACAGCCCTGAGCAAAGGCAGGACAGAATGGATTATACCCTTGGCCCAATATTTCCAAGGGAAGGCAGGTCTTACAGGCAGTTGGTTGGACAGCCCTGAGCAAAGGCAGGACAGAATGGATTATACCCTTGGCCCAATATTTCCAAGGGAAGACAAAGAAGGCAGACAGGGTGTAAATTACAGCGTGACATCCGAATGTTGATGTTGCTACGTGACCTTCTTATTATTTATCCCTTCTTACCAGGTCCGCCTGACAGCGCTATTAAATCTGAGATGTAGTCAGTGAATAGAAACAATTGGCATTATTGGGCCATGGGCTCCTGTCTGATTCCTACCCTTGTCATCACGCAAAGTCACTTCGGCTTACTTTGCATGGTTTCTTTACAAAGGCACTTTGTGCCATTCACGCATACGGGACGTCCCTCACAGGCTTGGTCGTGAATTTAGCTGATGTGTGCGTGGGGAGGGGTATCTTTTCTATCACCGCCAGTGGGTTCAAATGCTGAATGCAGCTCAATATCAAACAAGGAAAGGGTTCTGACCGAGGCTTCCCCAGCAGCACGAAGCTGAGTCCTCGTCTTGATAAACCCCTTTTATTTAATTGACAGTGAATTGCCCTCCAGCACAGTCTTTCCTCTCCAGCAGTCTTTCAAGGTATCTCGCAATTACTGACCTTTATCAGGCTTGGAGAGTGGCCAGGCTGATATCTTTCAGAGGCCGCAATACTCTGCAAGAATGCAGGCATGAACTAATGGTCTCCTGCAAACTCCACTCCCCTGTTGCTCCTCTTTTATTCCCTCTGGGAGGGGCCATTCATCGTCCGCCTGTGGCCTTCCTCCCAAGTCGGCCCCTGTTCTTTAGCTGTTCCCTTCGTCTGGCAACTCTGCGCATATGCACACTGGGATGCCCACACATTCAGCTGATCTTCTGCCTCACTGATGTCTGACTTCGAAGGCAGCTGATAACTGTCAGACGGCCCTGGCCCCCTCTCTGCCTCCGACACAGAGCCCTCCTCAGAGCCTTCCCCAGACTCCAGGACTGGCCCAGGTTCCTCCCCAACCTCCTCACTATCTAATTCTGCTTTAGCTATGAAAATCAAATGGGTGACTTCAGGACAATCACTAGGAAATTGGGAGTTCTAGTTCCGCTTTAGGCATGAAAATCTAGTGGGTGACCTCCGGCCAATGACTAGGAATTTGGGAGTTCTAGTTCTGCTTTAGTCATGAAAATCAACTGGGTGACTTCAGGACAATCACTAGGAAATTGGGAGTTCTAGTTCCGCTTTAGGCATGAAAATCTACTGAGTGACTTCAGGACAATCACTAGGAAATTGGGAGTTCTAGTTCCGCTTTAGGCATGAAAATCTACTGGGTGATTTCAGGACAATCACTAGGAATTTGGGAGTTCTAGTTCCGCTTTAGGCATGAAAATCTACTGGGTGACTTTGGACCAACCATACACTCTCAGCCCAATTCACCTCACAGGGTTGTTGTTGAGGGGATAATAGGAGGAGGAAAGTGTATTAGATATATTTGCCACCTTGAGTAAGTTGTAAAAATAATGAAGGTGAGAAATACATACCGTATTTTTCGGACTATAAGACGCACACACACCCCAAAAAAAGTGGATGGAACTGTCTGTGCATCTGATAGAGGGAATACTGTGGTGAGAGGGACGGAGTTGGTACCGCGACAATCAACTATGATCATTGCCGCCTATTACCACCTATCGCTGCCACTGCTTGTTTGCAGTGATCAACGGTGAATGGGCCACGCGAACGGGCGATGGTGGCGGAGAACAGGCTGCAGTGGCAGTGAAGAGACCATGGCGAATGGGCCACGGTGGCGGCAAATGGGTGGCCACGCGGGGGAATGGACAGCAACAAACTGGCCACAGCAGTGGCAAATGGGCCTTGGCGAATAGGCTGCGGCTGAGGCCGATTTTTTTTCTTGCTTTCCTCCCATAAAGCTAATATGTGTCTTATAGTCTGGAGCGCCTTATACTCTGAAAATTACGGTAGGTAAACAAACAAACAAAAGAGTCTTTAAGAAGATGTTGGATAGCCATTTGTCTGAAATGGTATAGGGCTTCCTGCCTAGGCAGGGAGTTGGACTAGACTCCAAGGTCCCTTCCAACTCTGCTATTGTATTGTATTGTATTAAACAAATAGTTTGTTCAGCCACCCTGGTAAGTACAGGAAGTCCTCAATTTAAGACTATTCAGTTAGCGACCGTCCAAAATTACACCTTCTGCAAACGCTATTTACGTCCTTGTTTCAAAGTTCTGACAGCTGCGCCCCCCTCGCCTCCCCATCTTATGATTGCCTCTTTTGAGTTGCTTGGCAAACAACCTGCATTTACGGCGGTTTTTTTAAAAATCTGTGACAACAGAGTAAAAAATAAAAGAGAGACTACTGATCCTTATGACCAAATAAACATGTCACGGCTTTCTGGAAGTCCCTCTAAACAGAAACAGCCTTTGTTTTCCAATAAATGCTTAATTGTCCCCTATCAACAAACCTTCGGAGTAAGGAAGCCGTCCCGCCCCTCATGGCAGCCAACGACCAAGGAAAGAAGAATTCACACAGAGTCTCATTCATCAGGCTTATTGCCAGCACAAAGGGCTAGGTGGCGGTTTTACTTGAAAATTGGCTTAATCTTCCGAGTCCATCTACTGGTTTTAAATTGAATTAGACTTTATTGGGGTTTTAATTGGTTTTAGCACAGGTTGGGTTAATTTAATAAGTTTTTAATATTTAGGACATATTTATTATCGGTTTTATGTATATGCGTGGTTTAAATTTTTCCTGTGCACTGCCCCGAGTCCCTTTTTGAGAGAGTGGCGCGGTATACAAATTTAATAAAATGAAAAATGAAAACAAAACACAAACACGACACTAGGTTTAATCTATTAGCCAAGAAATTTAAAAGAGGCTTGCTCCTGGGGAGGAGAGCTATGGCAAATCTAGACAGCAGACTAAAAAGCTGAGACATCACCCTGCCAGCAAAAGTGCATCTAGTCCAGGCTGTGGTTTTCCCAGTTGCAATGGATGGCTGTGAAAGTTGGACCATAAGGAAGGCTGAGGGCCAAAGAATGGAGGCCTTTGAACTCTGGTGCTGGAGAAGACTCCTGCATTGAGTCCCTTGGACTGCAAGGCCATCCAACCGGTCAGTCCTAGAGGAGATCAACCCTGACTGCTCTTTAGAAGGCCAGATCCTGAAGAGGAAACTCAAAGACTTTGACCACCTAAGGAGAAGGAAGGACTCCCTGGAGAAGAGCCTCATGCTGGGAACGATGGAGGGCAAAAGAAGAAGAAGGGGACAGCAGAGAATGAGGTGGAGGGATGGAGTCACTGAAGCAGTCGGCGTGAGCTTAAATGGAGTCCAGAGGATGGTAGAAGACAGGAAGGCCTGGAGGAACGTTATCCATGGGGTTGCGATGGATCGGACACGACTTTGTAACTAACGCCAACAATAATTCAGGAGGGGTTTCTGTAAATTGCCTGAATGTCTAGGTCTGAGCCTCACTTAAGGGATGTTCAAATGTCACTCTTTCCTTATTTCCCTCCTTTTTTCTCCAATTTCCACAATTGCGACCGCATCGTATGACCACAATTGAGCCCAAAATTTCTGTTGTTGAGTGAGTTTTGCCCCATTTTCACGGCCTTTCTTGTCATACTTGTTAAGGGAATCGCTGCAGATGTTGAGTTAGGAGACCAGGTTGTTAAGTGAACCCCGGATTCCCCACTGACTTTGCTTGTCAGAAGCTCGCAACAGGGGATCCCATGACTCCACGACACTGCAACCGTCATAAACATGAGTCGGTTGCCAAGCGCCTGACTTGTGATCACGTGGCCCTGGGGATGCTGCAACAGTCATAAGGGTGAAAAGCGGTCATAAGTCACTTTTGTCCCATGCTGTTGTAACTAGGAATAGTCGTTAAATGAACTGTTGTAAGTCGAAGGACTACCTGTCCATCTGTACTGCCCCAGATCAACTTAGATGAAATTTGGCTACGTCTGATCAAATCAAAGGATGCAAAGAGGTGCAAAGACAAAAGAATGACCTTGGCTTTCTAGAAAGAATGTTGTTATGGCTACATATCATCCAACTCCTTACAATTCCCCGCTCCCATTTTCCCACCATAGAAAAGGCATAGTAGGAGAATAGAAAGTGTGGCAGGCCAAAGATCCAAAACCAGAGATGGCTACAGGCAGGAAACCCTGTGGTGCTACACGTCAGGCATGCAATTCAACTCACTTGACCCCCCTCTGCAGGATGAGCGCTCTGCTTGTTAGCAACTCTGGGTTCAGAACCAGTGTCACAACTCTGGTCCCTTAACTAGTGTTAGGAAATAAATGCGGAATAGTGTAATTCACCGGACAGTAAAGAGATACGTTGCTTTAACCACACACAAACTTTAAAACAGTGATAGTAAGAAAATAAATAGTCTTTACTTTGTAGCAACTAAAATACTTCTTCCGACCAGTGATTCTAACTTCCAAAACAATCCTTCACCCAACACAGTTATCTTACAGTGATGCAAAACAAATCCTCCTCCTCCTTCTCAGACAGCAAACAGTAAGAACAGAAATTCAAATGGAATCGAAAAGGGAACGGACTGTGACGCTGAGCTTCCTTTATGGTAGAGCTGAGAAGCCCAGCCAATCGAATTTAAGGCAGTTCTTAAAGCTACATAACTCCTTAAGTACATAGGCTCATATATATTGTCAACCCAATCTAAGGCTGAATATCCTAACACTGCTAATCTTCTTCCTTCCCCTGCAGGTGTGGTGTTCGGTGAGGACCCCGGAGAGCTCGCACGAGGGCCTGATGACGGATCCCCACAGCCCTGACAAGTTCCGGGTCATCGGCACGCTCAGCAACTCTCGGGACTTTTTAGAGCACTTTGAATGCCCAATAGGCTCTTTCATGAACCCTGGGAAATATTGTGAGGTATGGTAGGGAAGGAAGGAAGGAAGGAAGAAGGAAGGAAGGAAGGAAGGAAGGAAGGAAGGAAGGAAAATAGGTGGAAGTGAGGGAGGGAGGGACAGAGGAAGGGAGAGAGAGAGGGGGAAGGAAGGAAGGAAGGAAGGAAGGAAGGAAGGAAGGAAGGAAGGAAGGAAGGAAGGAAGGAAGGAAGGAAGGAAATGTTGCATCTCTGGCAGTTCCTGTACATCCATCCGTCCAGCTGTCCCCCTGCACAGTTCCTGCTGACTTTGAAGCACTTGGCAACCCTTCCTGGACATCTTCAGTTGGTACCAATTCTTCTCTTTTTGAGCACCAGGACCAAGAGAAGCAGAACCTCTTGCCTTCCTTCCAAGACTACCTTCCTTAGGTCGGGAAGGAGCAAACGACAACCCCCCCTCTCCCATCCTTCTCTTAACTAAGCCCTTCCTCTGGAGCAGGGGTCTCCAACCTTAGCAACTTAAAGCCTGGAGGACTTCAGGTCCCAGAATTCTGGGAGTTGAAGTCCTCCAGGCTTTAAGTTGCCAACGTTGGAGACCCCTTCTCTGGAGGATCTGCAGAGAATCTCCAACTCAACCTCTTTGGCTTTTCTTCTCCTCTCCAGCTAACTCGGGGGGGGGGGGGGCTTGCCAAACCTTTGCAGTGTCCTGGCGCCATTCTTTCCTTCTGCTTCTCTAGATCAGCTTTGCAGCTTTGTCTGTTTGGGGGTGGGCGGGGCTGAAGGGGGAGATGGATCTAGGAACCGCATCAAGGAGGATGCCTTTGCTGATGGAATCTTCAGGTTGGAAGGCGTCTATTTCATGGATTTGGGGGGACCGTAGGGGGAGATTCCAATTACAGCTTCCTACTCTGCTTCCCTAAAAATAAGACCTCCCCCCCCCAAAATAAGCCCTCTGTCAGGTTTCCAAAAGATGCCCTAATGCAGCGGTCCCCAACCTTTTTGGCACCAGGGACCGGTTTCATTTTAAAGAAAATTCCGCGGACCGGTGGGCATGGCTCGGCCGGCGTAGAGGGGGAGCAGGGGGGAAGGGGAACAGGCGGCGCATGCGCGCACAGGGGAGGTGAGTTGACTCACTCGCCCCTCTCGGCCCCCAACAGCGTGAGCGGCTGTGCCTGCGCTCTCCCGCCCCTGGTGCGCGCTCTGCCCAGGGGGCTGCCCCCTCCTCCCTCCTCCTCCTCTCCGGCCCTGCGGCCCGGTTCCTATCAAGCCACGGATTGGCACCGGTTCGCAGCCCGGGGGTTGGGGACCCCTGCCCTAATGGATTCATGAGCCTCGAGCCAAGTTTCAAAAGAAAACCAGTCATGTATTAGGAGCACCATTTCGGCAACACCCTATCGCAGTCAGATCTGAGCCTCGTTTGAATTATGGCTGAACTTTACCCCTCCCCCGAAAATATTGTTGCCGCCCTCCTCCCCCGAAAATACTGCAACCCAGCAGCAGCCGTGAGGTGACCACAGTTGCTGCCTCCTGCACCTTAAAAATAATAAGACCACCCCGAAAATAAGGCTAAGTGCTTATTTCGGAGGGGGGGGGGTGTCAAAAGAAAATAAGACCCTGTCTTATTTTGGGGGAAACAGGGTAGGTTTATGGAAATTATAGATTCCACAGGGAACCCCTTAAAGCTTGACCTCTAGCCTGGATTCCCAGAGAACCCTACTAGAATCAGAGCAGAATTCCACCTGGTCATCTGTGGAGGTTCTCCATCGTCCAGGTCATGGTTGTGCCAAAGGTGCTCCCCTCCCACCCCAAAAAAAGTTGTGAAGAAGCTACTTGGATGAGAAATGAAATGTTTTCTAAAACCCCAAGAAAGTCCAGTTGCCTTTTGTAAAAAGATCATTTGGGACAATCAATCCATTCATTTTTACCCCGTTTCCCCCAAAATAACCCCTCCCCGGATAATAAACCCAATTGGGCTTTTGAGCGCATGCGCTCAAACCAGCCCTCCCCCGAAAATAAGCCCTCCTCGAAAATATTGCAACGCAGCAGCAGCCATGAGGTGACCACGCTTGCGGCCTCCTGCACCTCAAAAATAATAAGACCTCCCCAAAAATAAGACCAAGCGCTTATTTCAGGGGTGAAAAGAAAATAAGACCCTGTCTTATTTTCGGGGAAACACGGTAAAGATTTGTTCCCAACATTCCAGAAGGATCCTTCTGAGAAGGTTGCAATGTAATCCTGCTGGATTCATTCATTCATTCATTCATTCGACTTATTAACCACCCCCTCTCCCCGAAGGGACTCGTGGCGATGCACAGGAAAATATAAAAAATACAATACATTACAATAAATACATAAATACATTAAAAATATATTAAATTACACCCTGTGCTAATCAGAGTAGTGTAGTAGATTTCTTCCCAACAGGCCAACAAGATTCTGTGTTTCCCTGAAAATAAGACCCGTGTGTGTGTATACATACATGCATATATATGTATATGCATACACACACACACACACGTGTTATGTCAAAGCACCCGGTGTGGGAGGGAGTGTACTGCTTCTCTTTTTGCCTTTCAGCGTCACCTTAGGAGCCTTCCCAGGCAGGAAACACGTAATCATTTCCTTGGCTCAGCTGATAAGGGAGGAGAGCCTGTGGCTTAGAGGTTAATACAACTGCCTAACATGTAAATACAGCCCGGGTTCGAATCCCAGCAAGGGTACGGCTAGCTGATGAAAGCTAAATAGCTTGAAATAGATCTATACTAGTCCCCATTTATTTATTTATCACCACAAAAGCAACACACGCACACACACACACGTACGTATATATAATGTATGTATATATGTATATCAACAAAGAAGGCACCAGGTCTTAATTTTGGGTGGGGGGGGGCTGCCTTCCACTGACTCAGTGGAGCTGAAGTCTTGCCCAGCAGGAGCCTGCTGCCAGCACATTTCTTCAGTGGTTGCTTGCCGCCACTTGTGTGCGTCGCCACCCCGTCGCCTGCCCCCCCCCCCCAGTAAGAGGCCCTTTCAGAAAAACCTCTGCAGCCGATAACGGAGCTCCGGATTGCGGCCGCAGAAGAAGCGGGACGGCAAGGGAAGGCAGGGAGTGCGAGGCCTGGTAAATAGGTCAGCTCCACCCCCCAATCCCCACCCTAGCTTGATTTTTACCTGTGTGCCTTGCCTCACACCCTGCTTCCTTGTCAGTCAACCGGAGTGCTGATTTACCACCAGTTTATCAAGTACTTAGGGCCCACCCAGCCAGTCATTAAGTGCGCGGGGTCTTAATTAGGGCTTATTTTGGAAGGAGTAGGGCTTATATTGGACACACATGTAAAAATCAAGCTAGGACTTACTTTCGGGGTAGGTCACATTTTCGGGGAAACGTGGTACTCCGAGAAGCTTCTCCCACTGGGAAACAGGGAGAAAAGGTGGTGTTGCTTGCAACCGGGGTTGCAATTACCCACAATTAGAGGTGTAATCCCTGGGATGCGGTGGTTAAGATGCTGAGCTTGTTGATCAGAAAGGTCGGCAGTTTGGAGGTTCGAATCCCCAGTGTCGTGTAACGGAGTGAGCTCCCATGTCTTTCCCCAGCTTCTGCCAACCTAGCAGTTCGAAAGCACGTAAAAAATGCAAGTAGAAAAACAGGAACCACCTTTGGTGGGAAGGGAACAGCGTTCCGTGCACCTTTGGCATTGAGTCGTGCGGGCCACATGACCACAGAGACGTCTTTAGACAGCGCTGGCTCTTTGGTTTTGAAATGGAGATGAGCACCGCCCCCTAGAGTCAGGAACGACTAACCCTAACCTTTACCTTTACCTTAGCGGTGTAATCAGGGATACCCTGCTTCTGAACCTGAAGGCATCCTTTAGCTCAGGGGTCTCCAACCTTTGCAACTTTAAGTCTGAAGGACTTAAGCTCCCAGAATTCTCCAGCCAGCTTTGCTGGCTGGAGAAATCTGGGAGCTGAAGTCCTTCAGACTTAAAGTTGCAAAGGTTGGAGACCCCTGCTTTAGCTGATCATCAGGATCCCCAGCTGTCTTTCAAACTTGTCTTTTTCATTCAGCCATCTCAATTAGTCACTGTCATGATCCCCTGCGTGGCTAATGGGCAGTGGTGGGTTTCTGCAGGCTCGCACCTACTCGCGAGAGCCGGTTGGTGAAATTTAGAGAACCGGTGAGAGGGGGTACCTGGAAGTAAATCTGGCCCTCCGCTGCCAGTGACCCAACAGAAAGGAAAGGAAAGGAAGAAAGGAAAGGAAAGAGGAAGGAAGGAAGGAAGGAAGGAAGGAAGGCAAGAAAGAAAGAAAGAAAGAAAGAAAGAAAGAAAGAAAGAAAGAAAGAAAGAAAGAAAGAAAGAAAGAAAGAAAGAAAGAAAGAAAGAATTTATTATCACAATTGCGTCCAAAATTTTGGTTGCTAAGCAAGAGCGTTGTTAAATGAGTTTCACCACATTTTAAAAGGTGGCCACTCCCACCCTGTCACATGACTGCCAAGCCATGCCCACAAAATAGGCCACACCTACAGAGTAGGTTCTAAAAAATTTGAAACCCACCACTGCTAATGGGTTAGAGCAGGTTTTTTTTTTTCAAACGGGGTTCTGTGAAAGCTGAAATGGGATACCTGGAATGGGATCAAAGGAGAGTGGGGGAAAAAAAAAAAGACCTGTCTACAAATGATTTGGAGAAAAAGAAACTCTCTGCAAGCAACTAAGCCTTTTCTTTTTAGAGGAGAATGCAAAGAGGTTCCCCCCCCCCACCCCTACAGCCCCTCCTTAGACCAAAGTGCAGCGTTTCTCAGCTTCAGCATCTTTTGAGCTGTGTGAACTTCAATTCCCAGAATTCCCCTGCCGGGGTGTGTGTGTGTGTGAAAGAAAAAATGGCAAGTACTTTTGGAGCAATTTGCCTGCCAGGGAATTCTGGGAGTTGAAGTCCTCACAGCTCAAAGTTGATTAACACTGGTTAGAGAAAGGAAAGAATGGGGCATGTCAGGCGACATGGGCGTTGGGTGAATTTTCCTTTATTTGTTTTTATTTTCCTTTATTTTTCTTTATTATTTTTCTTTTATTTTTGATCACCATTTGTCTGAAGTTTGTGCAGGGTTTCCTGCCTATGCAGAGGGGTTGGACTAGATGACCTCCATGGTCCCTTCCAACTTGGTTATTCTATTCCATTCCATTCCCTATTCTATTCTATTTCTATACTATTCCATTCCATTATTCCATTCCATTCCATTATTCTATTCTATTCCATTCCATTCCATTATTCTATTCCATTCTATTCTATTTTATTATTTTATTTTATTAGTTTAGTTTATTTATTTTATTTTATTATTTTACTTAATTTTAATTTTATTTTATTTTCAACTGAATAGATTCCACAGCTTGGGGGGGGGGGGGAAAGTTTGAAAAACTCCTAGGTCAAAGTCTAGCTAAGGTTGGGATCGTACCACGAGCATTTCTCTCCGGTATGCACTGGGGCGTAATCAAAGAAAGACGAACTCTTATTTTTCCTACCAATCAAGCATCCAAAGAAAAAAACAAGGGTCGGGCATAGACTATTTTTCCGCCTTGCTCCTTTCCAATCGGGAGCAAAGTCGTCGGTGTTGCGTCGAAAAAGGGAGAGGAAGAGAGAATGTACACCCGTCGAAGCACAATCCCACCCAATCACTGTGGAAAGACAAACTGCCTTTTCTCCCCGCTAGCGTTGTTGCATCTCCCCAAGCTTCGTATCCCTTTTTCACAAAACGGAGGTGCCCCCCTGCCTATCGGTGGCTAGGAATCATTCGCAGGTCACCCTATTCAAAGCACACACACAGGAAAAAAACAAACCCACCCCTTATCCCAAGGAAGTTTTTAAGAGTCCGGCAGGAGACGGGTGAAGCGAGCAATGAATTCGAACTCGCTTCCGGCGCGGCGGCGTTCCATCCTTTTCCCAAGCTCGTGATCGACTCCAAATTAGCTTGGCTGAGAAATTCCAAACTTGCTCCCATCTTAATTGAGCTTGGTGGAGATTAGTGCCTTGGATTAGTGCGTATGTGTGTCTGTATGTGTGTGTCGTTGGGTTGGGGAGGGGGGGGGAGGGTTGCTGTCGATGTCTTTACTATTAAAAGCACTTTCCGCTTGACTCTTTCAAAGTGGACTTCAAAACTGTGTGACGGAATAAAAACACAAAAAAAAGTGGAAAAATCCATTTGAGAGTGCAGCACTGTTTCCTGTTTTCAACCTGTTAGGTATCAAATGTATATAGTTATGCTAACTGTGCTAAAGTGAAACTAACCTTTAGATGACCCTAACTGTTAACTGTGCTAAAATGAAACCAACCGTTAGATGACCCTAACTTAACTATGCTAAAGCGAAACTAACCTTTAGATGACCCCAACTGTTAACTGTGTTAAACTGAAACTACCCTTTAGATGACTGTTTAGATGACCCTAACTGTTAACTGTTGGAGACCCCTGATCTAGTCCAACCCCACTCCCACTCAAGCAGGAGACGGTACACCATTTCTGACAGATGGCAGTCCAGTCTCTTCTTGAAAGCCTCCACAACTTCCGAAGGCAACTTCTGTTCCATGGGTTTGGTTGATTGTTCTCACTGTCAGGAAATTCATCCTTATTTCTAGCTGGAATCTCTCCTTCAAGTTTCCATCCATTACTCTGTATTTGCGGAGTGGCAGAGGTAGAAGGCCTGGCTCACACCCTATCTGGGATCCCTATATCAAAACAACTGACCTTATGTACAGCCAGAACCTGAAAATAACATTTAACACAGCACAGTACTTAAAACAAAATGGTTTATTTGAGATCTGCAAATGTGGGACTGATTCGGGTAGATTGCAGGGATGACACCGAAATATAATTTTATCATATTTTTAAGCTACAGTATATCTGAAATTATTGTATTCTATTCCAATTTCATTTTAGGCTGTATTTTATTCCATTTCCACTTTAAATCAAATTGTTGAAAGAAATGTCCACCTGGGTTCAGTTCCAAGTGGGGAACTGGAGACATGGAGGCTGCTTGGAAAGATTTATTTATTTATTTTATTTATTATTTATTATTCGATTTATATACCACTCCTATCTCCATCAAGATGGACTCAGGGCGGTGTACTGGAAATTAAAAATCACACCAACAAATAACAATAAAGACAATGATAATATTAAAATGAATTAAATTAGGTAACCTGTGCTAAAAATATTTCCCATTAATAAAATTATAAATCCAATTACTAATTGCTAAAATTATGTCGCATCTGAGCCCTAATCTCTAAGTTAGACCGGCTTGGTGGAAGAAGATAATAATAATAATTAATTAATAATTTATTATATTTATAAACCGCCCCCTCCCTCCGAAGGGACTCGGGGCAGTGTACAGGAAAATTAAAAAACCAACTAAAAACATACAATACACACAAAATTTAAAAACGAATTAAACTACCCTGTACAAAATTTAAAAACCATTAAAATTACCACCCATTAAAACCCAATAAACAATTTGAGAAAACAGACTGGGGCGAGGAGCATAGATTAGGCCAAGCCGGCCTGATGAAACAAATAGGTTTTTACTTTTTGGCGGAAGGCGCGGAGGTCCGTAGTCGTTCTAATATCCGGGGGTAGGTCGTTCCAGAGAGTCGGGCCCATCACAGAGAAGGCCCTTCCCCTGGGCGTCACCCGCTGGCACTGCCTAGTGGACGGCACCCGGAGAAGTCCCTCTCTGTGAGCGAATCGGCCAGAGGGATGTATGGGGCAGGATACCATCCCGCAAATAACTAGGTCCTGTGCCATGGAGCGCTTTAAAGATGATAATCAACACCTTGAAACGCACCCGAAAGACCACAGGAAGCCAGTGCAGCTCGCGCAGGAGAGGTGTTACATGGGAGTATCTAGTGACTCCCATAACTGCCCGCACGGCCGTGTTCTGGACCAGCTGTAGTCTCCGGGTACATCTCAAGGGGAGCCCCATGTAGAGAGCATTACAGTAGTCCAGCCGACACGTCACAAGCGTATGAGTGACCGTGCGAAGGGCGTCCCGGTCCAATAGGGGACGCAACTGGCGTACCAGGCGAACCTGGTAAAATGCCCCCCTGGCCACAGCTGTCACATGGTCTTCTATAGACAGCCGGGAATCCAGGAGGACGCCTAGATTGCGTGCCCGCTCCACGGGGGCTAGATGTTCGCCCCCTATGGCCAGTGATGGCGTCAACTGGTTGAACCGGGGTGCCGGTAGCCACAGCCACTCAGTCTTGGACGTGTTGAGCCTGAGTCTGTTCCTTCCCATCCAGATCCACACGGCTTCCAGACACTGGGACATCACTTCGATGGCATCGTTGGGGTGGTTTGGGGTAGAGATGTACAGCTGGGTGTCATCCATGTACAGATGGTAATCTACCCCAAACCCACGTATGATCTCGCCCAGCGGCTTCATATATGTATTGAACAGGAGAGGCGAGAGGACCGACCCCTGAGGCACCCCACACGTGAGAGGCCTCGCAGTCGATACCTGCCCCCCTGTCAATACAAATTGCGACCGACCGGAGAGGTAGGAGGAGAACCACCGTAAAACGGTGCCCCTCACCCCCAACCCCTCCAGTCGGTGCAATAGGATACCATGGTCGATGGTATCAAAAGCCACTGAGAGGTCTAATAGGACCAGGATGGAGGAACAGCCCCCATCTCTGGCCCTCCAGAGATCATCCACCAATGCGACCAATGCTGGTGCTGTGACCGGGCCGGAAGCCGGACTGGCGCGGGTCCAGATAATCAATTTCCTCCAGATGACGTGGAAACTGTTGTGCCACCACACTCTCTACAACCTTTGCCAAAAAGCAAAGGTTGGAGACGGGACGATAATTAGCTAACAATGCTGGGTCCAGGGAAGGCTTCTTGAGGAGGGGCTCACCACCGCCTCTTTCAAAACGGCCGGCAAGAACCCCTCACTCAAAGAAGCGTTGACAACCTCCTGGAGCCAGCCTCGTGACACCTCCCAGGATGCCAGTACAAGCCAGGAGGGACACGGGTCCAATAAACATGTGGTCCAATGTGGTCCAATAAACAGATGGTTTAATGGTGGACAGGATCACATGGCTTGATATCCTGAACAGAAAAGGGGGATCACATGCTTCCGGATGTTGGGTGAAGAAGAAGAAAAGAGAAGGAAGAAGGGACTTTCTGGGTTTTTTTATACTCTGTTCGGCCCCACCTCTCTTTTTCCTGTTCCTGTGTAAGAAATGTATTCTGATTGGTTGTCAGACTCTCATGGGGCCATGCAGGGGCAACTCTCTAGACTGTGTTTTGAATCCCCAATTTGGTTCAGTTCTTAGATGCCATGTGGTGAGTTTCTGTGAAAAGCTGATGCTACCTTTATTATGCAAAGTAGACTAGCTCAGGCTTTAATGGCTCATTGACAAAGGGGGTGGGGGCAGGAAGCTACTTTGCCTTTAAAAACATGTTTTTCCCTTTTCACATCCAGGGAAATGTAATAGTCTGCCTTTTCAATATTTCCTAGGATATTTCATTTTTCTAGGAGGGGGCTGGGTGCTAACTTCCTACAGTATTTTATTCCAATTCCACTTTAAATCATATTTTATTCCAATTCCATTTTAAATCGTATTTTATTCCAATTCCATTTTAAATCATATTTTATTCCAATTCCACTTTAAATCGTATTTTATTCCAATTCCATTTTAAATCATATGTTATTCCAATTCCACTTTAAATCGTATTTTATTCCAATTCCATTTTAAATTGCTTTTATCACATTTTTAGTAATAATTTGTTTCTGGAACTTTGCACTTTGATGTGGCCCAAAGGCTAATCAATAAAGAATCAATGTCAATGTCAACCTGCCTATCATTCAAGAACCCAAGACATCTTTTACTGAAAGGTCTCAAAGAAGGGGTGTCCAAACTTGGGAACTTTAAGACTGGTGGACTTCAACTCCCAGAATTCCCCAGCCAGCCATGGCTGCCTGGGGAATTCTGGGAGTTGAAGTCCACAGTTTGGACACCCCTGATCTAAAACAAAAGGGGCTAACAGCTCCTTTTAGCCAACGTCTAACGTCATCCTCCATTGGAGCGACAGCCTACGTGGCTTTTCTCCATAGCCGCAGATTTGAAGAACTTGCCCCGATGCCTGATGGGATTCGTAGTTCTCAACGAGGGCAAATTTTAGGCCGCCTCGTAAGAAATGCCCTCGCAAGAACTATAAATAGGAAAAAGGCATGCCGGGAGTTGTAGTTTTCAAAGCAAGAAGGCCCAGAGAAGCCAAGCCGGCTTAACGGGTGTTAGAAACTTTGTTTCCCATGCGCCTTCGCGTCACGTTAATCCGTCGACCATGGCCCGCTACGGCGGATTGTGAAAATGAAAGAGGAACTAAGCTTCGGGTTGTGGATGGCGGTTCATCACCTTTTTGTCCGGAAACGTTGAGCCTTGTAAGTAGCCTGGTAAGTAAACTTCCCGCCTCTGGGAATCTTTAAAACAAAGGTGCCTCTGAGCATGAGCAGAGGGTGCTGCTGATGGCTCATTAGAGGCGCCAGGGAGGCGCAAGGGATGGGGTGGGAAGACCTGTCTTCCCCCCAAAACTTTTAATTTCTCCTTGATTCTAAATAAACTGGCGTTATTGTATTTATTTTTATTTTCCTTGATAGTTGTTCCGAGATGCCTTCTGTGCTTTTGTCAGCAGGAAGGTCAAATTTAATAGTAAATGTATATTGCAGAGAATTTAACAGTAAATATACTAGAGAAAATTTAATAGTAAATGAATATTGCAGAGAATTTAACAGTAAATATACTAGAGAAAATTTAATAGTAAATGTATATTGCAGAGAATTTAACAGTAAATATACTAGAGAAAGTTTAATAGTAAATGTATATTGCAGAGAATTTAATAGTAAATGTATATTGCAGAGAATTTAACAGTAAATATACTAGAGAAAATTTAATAGTAAATGTATATTGCAGAGAATTTAATAGTAAATGTATATTGCAGAGAATTTAACAGTAAATATACTAGAGAAAATTTAATAGTAAATGTATATTGCAGAGAATTTAACAGTAAATATACTAGAGAAAATGTAATAGTAAATGAATATTGCAGAGAATTTAATAGTAAATGTATATTGCAGAGAATTTAATAGTAAATGTATATTGCAGAGAATTTAACAGTAAATATACTAGAGAAAATGTAATAGTAAATGAATATTGCAGAGAATTTAATAGTAAATGTATATTGCAGAGAATTTAATAGTAAATGTATATTGCAGAGAATTTAACAGTAAATATACTAGAGAAAATTTAATAGTAAATGTATATTGCAGATAATTTAACAGTAAATATACTAGAGATAATTTAACAGTAAATTTACATTGAAGAAAATTTAATAGTATATGTATATTGAAGAAAATTTAACAGTAAATGTATAGTGAAGAAAATTTAATAGTATATGTATATTGGGGAAAATTTAGTACTAAATGTATAGTGAAGAAAATTTAATAGTATATGTATATTGGGGAAAATTTAGTAGTAAATGTATAGTGAAGAAAATTAAGGACTTTTTCTAACAGTTGTGACCCATCTGTGATATTTGGCCAGAAACCCATTTCGATATAGAGGGGAGCTTCAGGGTACACATTTGCGGGACTCAAACCCAGTAAAGCATCCATATGACAAATATGCCACTCAGATTGCTTTTATTCAACTGATTTTATATCCTAATTGACAAAAATTCTCCTAACAATTGTTTTTATTGCATCTTCTTGTACACTTATGCCGTGTCCTCTCCAATAAGTGCATTATATCAGTGTTTTTCAAGGTTGGGAAATTTAAAATGGGTGGGCTTCAACTCCCAGAATTCCCCAGCCGGCTATAAGGGAACCTAGGTGGCTGGGGAATTCTAGAAATCCGCTCAACTTAAATGTTGCAAAATTGAGAAACGCTGTTTCATCATTGTAGAGGTCTGTAAAATCAAAATATAGTTTATAAGGATAGTCAAAAAACGCCTTGAATGGCAATAGAGCAGTCTCGGAATTTTATTTATTTATTTATTTATTTATTTGTTTGTTTGTTTGTTTGTTTGTTTGTTTGTTTGTTTATTTTCAAATTTATACCCCGCCCTTCTCCTGGCAAGGACACAGGGCGGCACACAGGCAGTCTTAAAAACCATACAAAAAATATAAAAATACATTATTAAAAACTAATTAAATTATATCCCGTGCTAAAAACCCTTATAAAACCTTTCGAATTAAAATTTATCAAAATAAAAGTCAAAAACGGGGGGCTATGCTAGGCCAGCTTGCTGGAATAAATACGTCTTAAGACGTTGGCGGAAGAGGCGGAGGTCCGAGGTAGTGCGTAAATCGGGGGGTAGGTCGTTCCAGAGGGCTGGGCCCGCCACAGAGAAGGCCCTTCCCCTGGGTGTCGCCAACCGGCATTGACCAGCCGACGGTACCCGGAGAAGACCCTCTCTGTGGGAGCGGATCGGTTGAAGGGATGTATGGGGCAGGAGGCGGTTTCGTATTCAGAGAGAGGGTACGAAATCTAAAAATATTTTTGCAAAGACAGCCAAAAAACGCCTTGAAAGGCAAAGGGAAACGAATCTCAGAATTCAGACAGAGGTTTTTTTTGGGGGGGTGGGGAGGAATTACAAGCCGTTTGGTCAAAGGAAATGAAAAGTGAATATTTGTAGAATATGAGGGAGTCAGTTGAAAAATGAGGCTGTTATCCAGGGAATGGACAGCCACTTTTCTGAAATGGTGTAGGGTCTCCCGCTTCAGCAGGCAATTGGACGAGAAGACCTCCAAGGTCCCTTCCAGCTCTGTTCTGAATTGAAAAATATCTTCCGAATGCATTGTACAAACAGATATAATATTGTAGTCCCTCAGTCTCCAGTTTAGCTTGTTAAATGGAAACTAGATGGAAAAGGAAGGTTTCTAATTGGTAGAGTAGAGTAGAGCAGAGCAGGAGTCCCCAACCTTTTTGGCACCAGGGACTGGTTTCATGTTAAAAAAATTCCGCGGACTGGTGGCCATGGCTCAGCCAATGTAGAGAGGGGGAGGGGAAACAGGCGGCGCATGCACGCGCGGGGTGTGTGTGAGTCGGCTCTCTCGCCCCTCTCGGGCCCCCAACGGTGCGAGCAGCCGTGCCTGCGCTCATCTTATTTATTTATTTATTTATTTATATTAAATTTATATCCCGCCCTTCTCCAGAAGGACCCAGGGCGGCGCACAGGAATTAAAAACATACAAATATAACAATATAAAATTTAAAAAGATATTAAACTCCCAACCTGTGCTAAAATCAATTAAAATCCCCAATTTAAAACTGTGTAAAAGCAGTCACAGCGGAAGGTTACGCTAGGCCGGCTTGATGGAAAAGATGTGTCTTTAGACACTGGCGGAAGAGGCGGAGGTCAGAGATGGTGCGTAGTTCAGGGGGTAGGTCGTTCCAGAGGGCTGGGCCCGCTACAGAGAAGGCTCTTCCCCTGGGTGTCGCCAACGGGCATTGCCCGCCCGACGGCACCCTGAGAAGGCCCTCTCTGTGGGAGCGGATCGGACAAAGGGATGTATGGGGCAGGAGACGGTCTCGCATATAACTAGACCCCGAGCCATGGAGCGATTTAAAGATGGTCGTCAAGACCTTGAAGTACACCCAAAAGACCACAGGAAGCCAGTGCAGCTCGCGCAGGATCGGTGTTATATGGGAGTGTCTAGGAGCTCCCGTAATCACCCGCGCAGCTGCATTCTGGACTAGCTGTAGCTTTCGAGTGCACCTCAAGGGAAGCCCCATGTAGAGAGCATTACAGTAGTCAAGTCAGGACATCACGAGTGCTTGAGTGATTGTGCGAAGGGCACAGTCTGCCCCAAGGGGCTGCTCCCTCCTCCTCCTCCTCTCCGGCCCTTTCTAAGAGTTGCGTCGCTCACTGCAACCTGGTTCCTAGCAAGCCACGGACCGGCACTGGTCTGCGGCCCTGGAATAGAGTATATAACCGTGATGGCAAACCTATGGCACACATGCCACAAGTGGCACGCATAGCCATCTCTGTTGGCACATGTTCACTCTTCACCAGCTGCTCTTCTGTTTCCGGTGCATGAATGCCAGCCAGCTGGCCTTCACACATGCCGGAATGCCAAAAACCTGAAGACCAGCTGGCCAGCGTGCATGCGTGTGCCCCCTGGTCTTCGGCACGCGAGAAGATCAGCTGATCAGTGTGCATGCACATGCTGGAAACCTGAAAACCAGGTGCAGCCATGTGCACCGCCCAGTTGGTCTTCCGTCACTTTTTCAGTGACATGTTCTGACCGAGGCTTCCCAAGGGCATGAAACTCCTTGTCCCGACAAAACCTCCTTTTATTAATTGACTGTGAATTCCATTCATTCCCATCCAGCAAAGTCTTTCAAGGGAGGATTTACAGTCACAGACCTTATGTGGCTTGGAGAGCTGCCAGGCCAAGATCTGTAAAACTTGGCAAGGAGTCTTGGAGAGTCCCGAACCAATGAAGCGAACTAATGGTCTCCTGCAAACTCCACTCCCCTTTTGCTCCTCTTTTATTTCCTCTGGGAGGGGCCCTTCATTGTCCACCAGTGGCCTTACTCCCAAGTCGACCCCTGTTCTTTAACTCTTCCCTTTGTCTGGCAACTCTGCGCATGCGCACACTGGGAACAGGCTTCAGCTGTTCGTCCGCCTCGGTGATGTCTGACGCCGAAGGCGGCTGATGACTGGCATACGGCTCTAGCCCCCTCTCTGCCTCCCACCCAGAGCCCTCCTCAGAGTCTCCCCCAGACTCCAGGACTGGCCCAGGTTCCTCCCCAACCTCCTCACTCTCCGAATCTGCTGCCAGCTCCGCTGATGGGCCACAACATGACATTGTAACTTTGAACGGTCACTCAATGAATTATTATAAGTCAAGGACTTTCCTGACATTGGTCATCAAACATCCTAGTGCAGGGGTCTGCAAAGTCGGCTCTTTTAAGACTGGTGGACTTCAATTCCCATGCTGGCTGGGGAATTCTGGGAGGTGAAGTCCACCAGTCTTAAAAGAGCCGACTTTGCAGACCCCTGTCCTAGGGACACTGAGGTCTCTTTACCTTTCCTGGCTGATAGCTGAGTTCTTGTTTTTTTTCCTTTTTTCTTCCAGCCTCAATTTCAATGGATACTTTTCCTTTTACGATAGGAGAAGCCATCTGTTTGGGTTCAAGCCTGGCCTTCTCTGGCCTCTTTTATTACCTGCACAGGAAGAAGGCCAAAGTGGTGTCCAAAATCCAGGTATGACATTGATGTATTGTTTTAATTAAAGGAGTACCGCATTTTTCGGAGTACAAGACACACTTTCTCCCTCCTCTAAAAGAGCCTGAAAATTTGGGTGCGTCTTATACACCGAATGTAGCCCCGCCCGCCCACTCACCGGCCCCCACCAACTGGCTTCCATGTGTCATGTTTTACGCCCATTCCGGGCTTCAGGGATTGCCCCAGACCATCGCCCCCTGCATGGCTTGCGTTTTTGGCCTCTGCACCTTGCGTGTCCAACACTCCATTTGAGACCTGTTCAAGGCTGCAGGGATTGCCAGAGCATCTCGCAGCTGATCGTCGTCTCCACGCATCACGTTTTTTGCGTCCGCGCGTCGCGTTTTCGGGCGGCGATGTGCTTTGGCGATCCCGCCCAGCCTTGAAGGTTTGGAGGCTGAAAACGCGAGGCGCAGAGGTCAAAATGGCAACCTTGTGTGATCAGTTTGGTGCTTCGCCTGCTGGAACTCCCTCTGGAGATCAGCTGTGTTTTTGAAGCTGCGTATCAGCCCCAACAAGGCGCGAGCGAGTGAAACGCGCTGTGGCTCGCTCACAACCAGCAAACCTGTTGCTAAACCGGGCAATGCCGGTTGGCGACGCCCAGGGGAAGGGCCTTCTCTGTGGCAGGCCCTACCCTCTGGAACGACCTACCTCCAGATCTCCATAGCACCTCGGACCTCCGCCTATTCCGACAGCGTTTAAAAACGCACCTGTTTCAGCAAGCCGGCTTAGGGTAAATCCACCCGATAAACGACTGAGGGTTAGATATACAAATTTTAATTAGAGGGTTTTAAACTATATTTTTAGCGCAGGAGTATTTAATTTAATAAGGTTTTAGGATGTTTGTATATTTTTGTACTGTATATTGTGTTTTTTGAATGCCTGGGTCCTATTGGAGATAGGTGCGGGATACAAATTTAATAAAATCTCAATCTAAAATCTAAAGTTCACCTCTGGGAACAGCTTTTGGGAGGCCAATCCACCCGCCAATCAGCTGCTGGTGCTGAATCAGGTTAATGTGCTGAAACTGACCAGGCTGTTTGCTAAGGATGCTAGCCAGATGAATACCGGCGGATGCTGGTAGGCAGAGTCAGAATTTCCCCCCCTTACTTATCCTCCCCAAAAACTAAGGTGTGTCTTATACTCCAGAGCGTCTTATACTCCGAAAGATACGGTACTTTTCAAACTTGGCAGTCTTAACGATCTGTGGACTTTAGCACCCAGGATTTCCCATCCAGCATGCTGAGAGTTGAAGTCCACACAAGTTAAGGTTGCCAAATTTGAAAAACATAAGATTTAAAGAATTTATAATGTGATTATTGATTTATTTAAAGAATTGTCCTTAACCATGGTGACTTCAGGCACCATGCCATAAACAAAGCCCCCGCAAACAACATAACAATGCCAATAAAAATCCATCTAGGCGTTGTATAATTGCCTTTCCCTTGCTCTTGAGAAAGCAAGAAAGGTGTTTATAGTATAATATTTATATTTCACAGCATTTTAATTATTGTTCTGATTAAAAAAATATAACGGCTTGTAACAGCATTATCTTGCAGCCATAAGTTGGGTTCAGGTATGCGGAGGTGTGATTGTTCAGCCATAGTTATGAAATCCCACCGATTTAAACATTTTTAAGTAAAACAAAATCAGCATTATTACTAACCACAATGGAAGAATACAACTGCACACACTCTTCCTGTTATACCTATGGATGGGAGAGGAGATTTATTAGATTTTTATCTCAGCTTTATTACCTGATAAGAAACTCAAGGTGGCAAACATAAATAACATTCCTTCCTCCCAGAATTCTGGGAGTTGAAGTCCACCAGTCTTAAAAGAGCCAACTTTGCAGACCCCTGACCTAGACCAGTGATGGCTAGCCTTTTTGTCGTCGTGTGCTAAAAGCGCAATGCGCAACATTGCAATGCACACAACACCATCAACCTGTGCACCCTTGCGCATGCACACGCAGCCCCCCCCCCCAATATTTCCCCTGTGCATGCAATTCCCCACACACCATTTTGGGCCTAGTAGGCCTTCCTGCAGCTTCTTGGGAGCAAAAATGGGCCATCCGGGGGGCGGGGGCTGCATTGGAACCCCCATGCCCTGTTTTGGGCCTAGTAGGCCTTCCTGGGAGCAAAGACGGGCTGCAGGGTGGCTGCACCCCACCCCACCCTCCCATGCCCTGTTTTGGGCCAAGTAGGCCTTCCTGCAGCCTCCTGGGAGCAAAAACAGTCTGCAGAGGGCCCACATCTTACCTCCCCCCCCCCCCCCCCCACATTGCATTTTGGGCCTAGTAGGCCTCCCGGCAGCCTCCTATGAGTAAAAACAGACAGTGCATGCATGTGCATCTCCCACATGCGCCCCCCCCCCCCCCCCCCGCATACGCAACAGACCTGAAAATCATCTGGCCGGCAGGAGGTGCTTGCGCAGTGGGGAATAAGCAAATGTTTTGAGATTCCAAGTCACTTTGATTCTGTATAGGTTCGGCTCTGGCCTCTTCTATTTACATTTCCACTCCCACCCTTTCATTCTTCCAGGAGGCTCCAAAACTCCACGTTGATTCAAGCCTTCCCAGCATTCTGTCCACCGCAGGTAGCAACTGCCTCCCCTACGTTGTCATCGAAGGTAAGAATTCAGCAAGCCGTTTTTTCCAAGATTTGAACAGGGAAGCCAATTCCTCGGTCCCTTCCTTTTCCAACGGTCGTTGTGAATTTGGCACCAGTTCTCTTTGCTAAATGCCCACCAAAGAATTAAAAAAGAATCTGCAATGGGAAAATACCGTCGGTTCTTAAATAGCTCGTGGTTCTGTTGCGATTCAGAGTTGCCTTCTTTGCGACAGGCAAAGTTGCAACTCAAAACAAAGCTATCAGCTTGCTATTGCTCAGCTACAGCTAGTCCAGAATGCGGCCGCGTGGGCAATTTTGGGTACCTCTAGGTATTCCCACGTAACACCGCTCCTGCGCGAGCTGCACTGGCTGCCTGTGGCCTTTCGGGTGCGCTTCAAGGTGCTGATTACCATCTTTAAAGCGCTCCATGGCACAGGACCTAGTTATCTGCGGGATTGCATCCTGCCCCATACATCCCTTCGGCCGATTCGCTCCCACAGAGAGGGACTTCTCCGAGTGCCGTCCACTAGGCAATGCCAGCGGGAGACGCCCAGGGTAAGGGCCTTCTCTGTGGCGGGCCCAACCCTCTGGAACGACCTTCCCCCCGACCTCCGCTCCTTCCGCCAAACGTTAAAGACCTATTTTTTCCATCAGGCCGGCCTGGCCTAATCTACCTCACCTAGCCTGTAGTCTGAAGTCTAAATTGTTTTAATCGGGATTTTAAGGAGAAATAGTTTTAAGATTTTAAGATTTTAGCACAGGGCGATAGTTATTTAATTTGGGTTTTAAATATTTATAATTGTTATGTTTATATGTTTTTTAATTTCCTGTGCATCGCCCCGAGTCCCTTCGGGGAGAGGATGCGGTTTATAAATTTAATAAATAAATTAATTAATTAATTAATTAAGTGGCCAAAGTCTTTGAGTTTTCCCTTCAGGATCTGGCCTTCTAAAGAGCAGCCAGGGTGGATCTCCTCTAGGACTGACCGGTTGGATGGCCTTGCAGTCCAAGGGACTCAATGCAGGAGTCTTCTTCTCCAGCACCAGAGTCCAGAGGCCTCCATTCTTTGGCGCTCAGCCTTCCTTATGGTCCAACTTTCACAGGCAGCCATTGCAAGTGGGAAAACCGTAGCCTTGACTAGACGCACTTTGTAAGTCACTTCACTGTGGCTAAAAAAAATTGTAAAATGGGATAAAACTCACTTAAAAACCGCCTTGCTTAGCCATGAAAATTTTGGGCTGAATTGGGGTCGTAAGTTGAGGACTAACCCAGAGTTCTTAACACTACAATACACTACAATTTGCTTGGGGGTCATGTCCCCCTTCGGTTTGGACGGATTCCAAGCAGCACACAGGCCCAGTTTTTAAGGTTATAACAATAGACAGACGTTCATAATCTAAATCCTCTGGCTACCGCTAAACAATTAAATCTCTATAAATACTTCCTTTGCAGGAGGGATCAGAATGAAATTCATCCAATCCCCAAAGATTTAGTGGGGGGACGGGGGGAGGGACAACACACTCTGGGTCTTGATCCCTTTTCAAGCACTGAGAAGCATGGGCTGATCCAATGTCTGGGGAGAGAACTACCATATTTTTCGGAGTATAAGACGCACCTTTTTTCCTCTAAAAAGAGGCTGAAAATCTGGGTGCGTCTTATACATGGAATACAGCATTTTTTGCCTCCTGAAACCCCGCCCCTTCACCAAAATGGCCACGCGCATACCCTTATGGAGGCTTCCAGAGAGCTCCTGGGGGCTGAGGAGGGCAGAAATGAGCAAAAAACAGGGCGTTTGTGCCCACCCCCCCAGCCCCCAGCAGCACTCTATAAGCCTCCATAAGGCTATGCATGCTATTTTTTGACCAAAAAATGGCTCGTTTTCACACACAAAAACGAGCCGTTTTTCCTCATTTTGGCCCCCCTCACTCCCCCAGGAGCACTCTGCAGGCCCCCCCAAGGCTATTCATGCCTTTTCTTTGAAAAAAAAATGGGCCCATTTTAGCAAAAAACGGGCCGTTTGGGGGAGGTTTGCATAGTGTAAAAAGGGATTTTTTTTCCCTTTCGGAAAGCTGTTTAGTTAGAGTGATTGATGAGAATTACGTTGGTCAAGTACTGTGCCTGCAGAAACAAAGATTTGTTCCAAAGGTGGCCAATGATTTCCTTCTCCAGCACATGGGTAAATACACCTGGAAACATCTACCTACCTACCTACCTACTCTCTCTTTCTCTCTCCCTACCTATCTACTGTATTTCTCTCTATTTCTCTCTCTCTATCCCTCTACCTACTTATCTATCTACATACACTATCTCTCTCTACTTACCTACCCACTGTATTTCTCTCCCCCCCCTCTACCTACCTACCTAACTAACTACTCTCTCTCTCCCTACCTACCTACTGTATTTCTCTCCCTCTCTATCCCTCTATCCACCTACCTACTTAAAAAAAAATTGCCTCTTCAAAACCTGGGTGTGTCTTATACTCTGGTGCGTCTTATACTCCGAAAAATACGGTAGCTACTTCAAAGAGAGGGACAGTGTTAAGATATTTAATAGCTGGAACAGTAAAGTATATAATCTGTCAGAACACACCTTTGTACAGGTATAGTCCTCAACTTACAACCACAGTTGAGTTTACGTGGTTTAAATGAAACATTTGCTAAGTGAATTTGTCCCATTTTATGACTCTTTTTGCTGCATTTGTTAAGTGAAGCACTGCCGTTGTTCAATTAGTAACACGGTTGTTAAGTGAATCGGGGTTCTCCGTTGACGTTCCTTGACAGATGGTCGCAAAAGGGCTCCTGAACCCTGCAACCGTCACAACGATGAGTCAGCTGTCAAGCATCTGAATGTAACTCATGTGACCATTGGGGAGGGCGCAATGGTGATAAGTGCGAAAAATGGTCCTAAGTCATTTTTTTCCCAGTGCCGTTGTAAATTTGCACGGTCACTAAATGAATTGTTGTTTTGTCGAGCACTACCTGTGCTAGCGTTGGAAGGCACCTTGAAGGTCTTCTAGTCCAGGGGTCTCCCACTTTGGCAGCTTTAAGCCTGGCGGACTTCAACTCCCATGCTGACTCTGTAAACTGCTTAGAGAGGGCCAGCGGTGGGTTCTGGATCCTGTTGCAACTGGTACGCCGCAACGGGGCCGGGCGTCCACCACGTGCATGCGTGCAGCACACACACACAGCGTGCGCATGTGTACTTACCGCCCGCGATGCTCCAGCTGCTCGGCGGAACATCGCGTAGGCACCGTACGCTCGGTGCGCGAAAGCCTCAATTGGCTCAAATACAGGTAAGGAGGGCAGGCAGACGGATGGACCCTCCCGAGCACTGTACCGGAAGGGTACCTGGTGCTCCCAGCAGGCACCGTTACGCCTGTACCAGGGCGTACCGGTTGTATCCCACCATTGGAGAGGGCTGTAAAGCACTATAAGGTGGTATATAAGTCTATTGCTATTGCTGTTTTGGAATGTGGCATTTGACTGCCAGCCGGTGTTCACGGATCCTGGTTTTACCGTCACTGGGAGGACCTGGGGGCCCTTTTAGCCTACTTAGAGGGGTTTCCTGGCCTTGAAACAGACCCCTTTCAAAGCTCAAGGACTTGCCAGTTGCAGCAGTTTTGCATGCCTGTCATTTCAGGAGTGGTCCAACCGGTCGAAGCTGCCCTCACCAGCCCATACCACAAGGAGCTGCAGGGAGTGATTGAGAGACTGATCCTGAAGGAGCATCGGTTGGTCTGGAACAGCCTGGCCCGAAGCTGGTGAGCAACCGCCCCGAGTCCCTGTGGGGAGAGGGTGCGGTTTTATAAATTAAAATTATTATTATTATTATTATTATTATTAACCCTTTGGAGAACAAGCAGGAGGGCTGGGGAAGTAGGCAGTATCCTCACATTTACCGTATTTTTCGGAGTATAAGATGCTCCAAAGTATAAGACACAACTACCTTTTGGGGAGGAAAACAAGAAATCTGCCTCTGCCTCCCAGCAGTTTGCCTCCTTGCAGCAAACAGCCCGTTTCAGTTTCAGCATAGCCTGATTAGCACAAGCAGCTAAGGGGGCCGGTGGGTGGGCGGGGCTACATTTGAGTGTATAAGAGGTACCCACGTTTTCACCCTCTTTTAGGTATTTGCTTAGGGTAGACACAGGGGTAGCCTTTGCTGTTTCTGGTCTGTGATAATACAGACCTGGTTAACGTTTCCTATGTCATGTCATCCCAAAGTTGAGGGTCAATGTGCAGGTCTCTCAGGCAGCCATTGATCCGATTTGAAAGATAAATATAAGCTTCAACAGGTGGGTGGAGTTATTAAAACAGGCGGAGAATGATGGCCCCCCTCCAATTGGTTTCCTGTCGTTGCAGGACCGACAGTGAGCGGGTGGTGCTGGAGCAGCTGCACACAGTCCCCTTCGTCCTCGCCTCCGCTGACAAAGCGGCAGGACGGGTAAGTGTGGAACTGCCCCTCCAGGCGATGGACCTACCCCTGGAGACCGTATATGAACGCTTCCAGCAGAGCTCCCATGGCTTCAAAGACCTCCTCAGCCACTACCTGAGCGGGGAGAAGCCCAAGGGCTTCCTGGAGACGGAAGAGATGCTCTTGGTGGGCAGCAACCTGACCGGCATCGGCGAGCTGGCCCAGCGCCCGGATGGTACCCTCTGCCTGCAGCCCCCTTCGAACGGCGCCGGCTATTTCCTGTGCACGGAGGATTGGCAGACCTTGCTATCCAGCCTGCAGTCGGCCAGCAATTTCTGGAAATGGACCGCCTTGGTGTGCGGCGTTGTGGCTGCGGTGGTTGTCCTAAGGGTCCTTCGTCGAGCCCATCGGATCCGCCGGCTGAATCGGGAGCGGGAGGCGCAACGGCAGGAATTTGAAGACTACCTGAGGAATCCCCACCAGGACGAAGAGCTGCCCGTCAACGCCTGCGTGGTGTGCTTGACCAATCCGCGCGAGTGCGTCCTGCTGGCCTGTGGCCACATCTGCTTGTGCTTCCAGTGTTTCCAGGCCTTGCCCAATCCTTCCTGCCCCATCTGCCGGGCCAACATAGACCGTGTGGTCCCCCTCTATCAGGCCTAGGGCGGAGGTGGCCTCCTACCCAGTCAGCTGCCCCTAGTGCCAGCAACTAGGACCCTGCTGTTCACAATGGTTATATACTAGAGTAGTGTCTCAACTTGGGCAACTTTTAAGACGCGTGGACTTCAACACCCAGAATTCTCCATGCTCGCGGGGGGGATTCTGGGAGTTGAAGTCCACCTACCTTAAAATCTCCAAGGTTTTTGAGTCGCACTGTTAGAAACAAGCATCCCAATGGTGGGTTGAGGGACATCCGCTCTCCTGAGGCACGTGGTCTCGAAGGATCTCCATGATCGCCGAGGATCTCTCGCTGCGCAAATTCTTGCTGTTGGGAGGTGTGTCCAGAGTAGATATCTCAGCAAAGACTGCTTTGATCACCCTTCCAGCTTTGGAAGAGAGATGATAGAGTCCTCTTGGTTGCTCTCCTGTAGCTTTGAGACTCCAACACCAGAATTCTGGGGGAGTTTTGGGACTTGTAATCCAAACCCATCTACAGAGTGCAGGGTTGGCTGAATTTATCGCTTATACTGAGAGTCACCGAGCTCCCAAACTGGCCTTGCTGATTTGCAAACTTAAAGCAATGATCACTGTGAGAGGAGAGCATCTTACCTAAATGATAGGAGCTGGGGATATTTTTTTTAAAGTTAGAACTCCGTTATTCGTTGTCTGTCAACCACATCCGGCAGTCTTTGCTTCAGGATTCGAACTGTTGAATGCCGGGGTTACAGGATGTAAATAACCAAGCCATTTTGGGGATTTCTATTGAAAAATATTGGCTGCATTTAGCTTCATCACAATATATATTTTAGCCATTGTCGGGTTCTGGAAATTTCAAATCATTTGCTTCTGAATAGCTCTGAAGCTTCAGTTTTCTTGCTGATATGAAGTGTAAACTTCATATCGGCTGCGTAGAGTTACTTAACTTCTTGAACTTAGCAACTTTAAGAGGTGTGGACTTCAATTCCCAGAATTTCCCAGCCAGCATAACTGAAGTTGAAGTCCACACCTATTAAAAGTTGCCATCTTTAAGTCCACACATCTTAAAACATTTGAGTAGGGAACGAGAGATTTAATTGACAATGAAACAGGCCTTCGCAGGAGCCGAGATGGGGTTGAATCAAGCAAACCTCTCCGTGCACAGACATTTCTCGGCCGATACCAGCGAATACAGACTGGAGGACTAAGCCCTCAATTTTTGCCTTCAAGTCGGACGTCTACCGAATGGAGGATGGTGTTTTAATCCTACAAGATTATGATTGATGTTAATGACTGGTTCTGCACTCGTTTTGGAATTGCTGAGAACTTGCCTCTTGACATAACAAGGCTTGGAGGTGGAAGGCCGATCCCCGAGGGGGTGGCCGCCAAAACAATATTTGGCTGACGGCTTTCTTGCCAAGTTGGGCTTCTTGCCAACCCTAATTTTCTTATCAAGTTCAGGATGAGCAACAGAAGCTGGCGCTCATCCGTGGCATGCTCGGTCCAACGGATTGTTTTGCTTTGCACTGTTTTCTACGACAAGCCGAGCTTTGGATGGTATTTCTCATATAAAATCAAGAATTATTAAATGGGCGGATCCATCAAGGCTGGTCTTGTCTCTTTTTTAATCAAAAGACCAATAGAGCGAAATTCAAAGGGGGAAGGAAAGAGGAAGAGAGGAGTTCCGGAAAGACTTCTGTTTATTTTGGGGACGTTGAAAATAAGTTGCGCGAGGGTTGGAGATGAAAGCGGCACCAGGTTCTAGCAAAGGTACCCGGAGATTTCTGTAGCTTTAGGATGGATCTCCGTTCAGTTGAAAGTTCAAGGTTCAAAGCAGGGATGAATCGCTATGGAAAGGCAAAGGATAAAAAGACTGTCCTGAGGACACTAATGTGTTGTGGCCCAGCCGGCTCTGGATGAGCTGCTGATGGATTCCTCTAGTGAGGAGTCCTATGAGTTGGCTCTAGAGGAGGAAACCCAGTTTGTCCCGGATGTCAGGCTAAGGATTGAGAGGAGGCAATTAGCAGAACGACGCCATCAGAGATAATCAGTATCAGCTGCCTAATTGCCTGGCCCTTCCCAAGAGGCTTTAAAAGAAATCCTCTGTGAAGAGTAGGTTTGCAGGAAACAACAGAGAAGCTGTAGAGTTGGAGAATTGTGTCATGTAATCTTTCAGTCTAGTTCAGGTTAGTTCAGGCAAGCTGCCAAGTGGCAGTCCGTCTAGTTAATTATCTTGTGAAGGGAGGGAGTCAGAACAGGTTCTAGCAAAGGTGCCCAGGATGGATCTCCGTTGTAGCTTTAGGATGGATCTCCGTTCTGTTGAAAGTTCAAGGTTCAAAGCAGGTGTGAATCGCAATGGAAAGGCAAAGGATAAAAAGACTGTCCCGAGGACACTACTGCATCATGCTTTTAACCAAGGTAGTGTATTATTAGTTAAGGCACCAGGCTAGGAATCAAGAGATTATTCCACCCACACTCGGGCACAAAGCCACACTGAGTGACTTTGGACCAATCCAGAGGTAGGTTCCTGCCGGTTGGGACCAGTTCAGCCAAATAGGTAGTAACTTGGCCGGACACGTCATCATACCAGTTCTATCCTCGGCGCCGCCATCTTTATTTTCTGTTCTGCACATGCGCAGAACAATCTTCATAGAAAAAATATAATCCCCCCCCCCTTTTTTTTAATGGTGTGTGCCTTTTTTAAGTGCACACAAGGAGTGTGCATCTGGTGCGTGTGAGCAAAGCAAGCACGTGTGCGCAAAATTTTTCGGGCACCAAACCGGTAGTAATGCCGGCAGCAACACACGCCTGGACCAATCACCAGCAGACTTAGGGGTTCTAGTCCCGCCTTAGGCACAAAGCCAACTACATGACTGGCACCAATCACCAGGAGTCTGTGAGCTCTAGTCCCGCCTTAGTAAAGCTATCCAAATGACATTGGGCTAATCATGAAGAGAGTGTGAATTCTAGAGCCACTTTAGGCACAAAGCCACACTGGGTAACCTTGGGCCAATCACCAGGAGACTGTGAGTTCTAGTCCCACTTTAGGGGGGGAAAGCTGCCTGGGTGACTTTGGACCAATCACCAGCAGACTTAGCAGTTCTAGTCCCGCCTCAGGCACAAAGCCAACTGCATGACTAGGCCAATCACCAGGAGTCTATGAGTTCTAGTCCCGCCTTAGTAAAGCTTTCCGAATGACATTGGGCTAATCACGAGGAGAGAGAGTTCTAGTTCACTTTAGGCACAAAGCCAACTGGGTGATCTTTTGTCAGTCATGAAGAACGGTTGCAGGAACTGGGTAGGTCTAGTTTAATGAGAAGAAGGGCCAGGGGAGACATGATAGCAGTCTTCCATTATCTCAAGGGTTGCCACAAAGAAGAGGGAGTCATGCTATTCTGCAAAGCACTTGAGGGTAGAACAAGAAGCAATGGGTGGAAACTAATCCAGGAGAGAAGCAGCCTAGAACTAAGGAGACATTTCTTGATAGAACAATGAATCAGTGGAACAGAAATTGCCTCCAGAAGTTGTGAATGCTCCAACACTGGTTTTTAAGAAGATATTGGATAGCCATTTGCCTGAAACAGTATAGGGTTTCCTGCCTAGGCAGGGGGTTGGACTAGATGACCTCCAAGGTCCCTTCCAACTCTGCTATTGTGTTTGTATTATTTGTATAAAAGGAACACAGGAAAACAAATAAAATCATCACACCGGTTTATATCAGGCCTGCATTAATGGTAAAGGGTAAAACCAGGGGTGGGTTCCAGTCTTAAAGCTGTCAAGTTTGAACACCTCTGGGGGTTTTTTTTCCTAAAGGGTGAGGGGTGCGAGGGTCTTGTAACTTTGCAGCTTTAAGACTCGCTTGCTTTGAATGCCAGAGTTCCTGAGCCAACATTTTGGTTGCTAAGCAAGAGCGTTGTTAAGTGAGTTTCACCACATTTATTTTTATTTATTTATTTTTATTTATTTTATTCAAATTTATTTTATTCAAATTTATACCCTGCACCTTCTCCAAAAAAGGACCCAGGGCGGCACACAGGAAATTTAAAAAACAATACAAATATAACAAAATATAAAATTTTAAAAAACTATTAAACCCATACCCTGTGCTAAAATCGTATAAAATCCCCCCAGATTAAAATCTATCTAAAACAGTCAAAACGGGAGGCTATGCTAGGCCGGCTTGTTGGAAAAGGTGCGTTTTAAGATGCTGGTGGAAGAGGCGGAGGTCTGAGATGGTGCGTAATTCGGGGGCAAGTCGTTCCAGAGGGTAGGGCCCGCCACAGAGAAGGCCCTTCCCCTGGGTGTCGCCAACCAGCATTGCCCGGCCGACGGCACCCTGAGAAGGCCCTCTCTGTGGGACCGGATCGGTCGAAGGGATGTATGGGGCAGAAGACGGTCTCGCATATAACTATGCCTCGAGCCATGGAGCGCTTTGAAGATGGTCATCAAAACCTTGAAGCGCACCCGAAAGGCCACAGACAGCCAATGCAGCTCGCGCAGGAGAGGTGTTATATGGGAGTGCCTAGAGGCTCCCATAATCACCCGCGCGGCCGCATTCTGGACTAGCTGTAGCTTTCGAGTGCACCTCAAGGGAAGCCCCATGTAGAGAGCGTTACAGTAGTCAAGTCGGGATGTCACGAGTGCCTGAGTGACTGCGGAGGGCAGCCCGGTCCAGTAAGGGGCGCAATTGGCGCATCAGGCGTACCTGATAAAATGCCCCCCTGGCCACGGCCGTCACATGGTCCTCCATGGACAGCCGGGAATCCAGGAGGACACCCAAATTGCAAGCCCTCTCCACGGGGGCCAGTGTTTCGCCCCCAATGGCCAGAGTTGGAGTTACCTGGCTGAACCGGGGTGCCGGAAACCACAGCCACTCAGTCTTGGACGGGTTGAGCTTGAGTTTGTTACTACCCATCCAGATCCGTACGGCCTCCAAACACCGGGACAACACCTCAGCGGCATCATTGGGGTGGTCTGGGGTGGATATGTACAACTGAGTGTCGTCAGCGTACAAATGATATCCCACCCCAAAACCACGGATGATCTCGCCCAGCGGCTTCATATAGGTGTTGAACAGGAGGGGCGAGAGGACCGACCCCTGAGGAACCCCACATAAGAGGGGTCTCGAGGCTGACCTCTGCCCCCCTGCCAACACACATTGCGACCGACCAGAGAGGTAGGACGAGAACCACCGCAATACGGTGCCTCCCAGCCCCAACCCCCCCCCAAGTCGGTGCAACAGGGTACCATGGTCGATGGTATCAAAAGCCGCTGAGAGGTCTAATAGGACTAGGATAGAGGAACATCCTCTATCCCGCGCCCTCCAGAGATCATCCACCAACGCGACCAATGCCATCTCAGTGCTGTGACCGGGTCGGAAGCCGGACTGGCGCGGGTCTAGATTATCAATTTCCTCCAGGTGTCGCGGAAACTGTTGGGCCACCACACTCTCTACAACCTTCGCTAAAAAGTGAAGGTTGGAGACCAGATGGTAATTTTCCAACAATGCTGGGTCCAGGGAAGGCTTCTTGAGGAGGGGCCTCACCACCGCCTCTTTCAAGATGGTAGGCAAGTACCCCTCACTCAAAGAAACGTTCATGATATCCTGGAGCCGGCCTCGTGTCACCTCCCAGGATGCCAGTACAAGCCAGGAGGGACACGGGTCCAATAAACATGTGGTGGCCTTAAGTCTCCTTGACAACCTGTCCATATCCTCGGTAGTGACAAAGTCAAACTCCCAAGATGGTGTCTCAAGAACAGCCTCGGACAATCCAACCGGACCACTCTCAATGGAGGGCAACTCGTTCCGAATCCGAGCGATTTCCTCCTGCAGATATATACCAAATTCCTCTGCTCGACCGTGCAAAGGGGCTTCCCTTTGGGTGAAGGAGGGAGCGGGTCACCCCAAACAGGGCGGCAGGGCAGTTATCTGCGGATGCAATTAACGTGGCACAATACTCACGTTTGGCCACCCTTATCACCATTAAGTAAGTCCTAATATGGGCTCTCACTAGTGTTTGGTTGGCTTCGGAGCGAGAAGATCTCCATCTGCTCTCTAGGGGTCTCTTGCGGCGTTTCATCTCCCTCAGCTCCTCGGTGAACCAAGGAGCCTGGGTGATTCGGCGCCGCATGAGAGGCCGCAAGGGCGCGACTCGGTCCAAGGCCCCCGTGGCCGCACTAAACCATGCGTCCACTAGGTCCCCAGTCGAGTCGTGGGGCAAGGCCACAGGTATTGGCCCAAGCTCCCTCTGGAACCTTTCAGGGTCCATCAGGAGCCTGGGGCGGAACCATCTGGGAATCTCTGGTTCCGCCTCCCCGCGGTGGGGTGTAGCGATTGGAAAGTCCAGCCGTAGGAGAGCGTGATCTGTCCATGACAAGATGAGATGACTAAATCCCCTATTCCCAGATCACTCCTCCACTGTCCCGAGACGAAGATTAAGTCCAGGGTGTGTCCTCCCTCATGAGTGGGGCTTAAAACTACCTGGGTCAGGTCCACGGCCACCATGGAGGCCATGAACTCCCGAGCTACACCGGAGGCTTCGCCTACTGACGGCAGGTTAAGATCCCCCACGACCAACAGTCTGGGGGTCTCAACCGCCGCCTCGGCTATCACCTCCAGGAGCTCGGTCAGGGCTGTTGTTACATAGCGGGGAGCCAGGTATACAACTAACACGCCCAACTGCCTCCCTAGGCCCCATTTCACAAAAAGGGACTCATACCCGGTCATCTGAGGGATCGTGGTCTCCTTCGGCTCAAGACCTAGTAGTAATAATAATAATAATCATCATCATGATCATCATCATCATCTTTATTGTCATTGTAATAAAATCAAATAAAATTACAATGAAATTGGTTTGAGTGTTGTGCTAACATTTGCATCAGGTGGAATATAGACAGCAGTGATAATTATAACAGAAATCTCTCTAGGTAAATAAAATGGCCGACAAATGACAGTTGACAATTCCACGTCTGCAGAACAGTGTGTGTAAGCAACTCTACTGTTAGTACACCAGTTATTATGTGTGTAAATACACAGTCTTCCACCTTTGCTTTTACCAGAGGAGTTGTTTCTGTCAAAGCGGTGTGTGGTGCGGTTAGTTAGCTCCACAGACGCATCCGATGCAAGTGGATGAAGCCAGGTCTCTGTGATGATCATCACACAGCAGTCACGAATGAGCTTATTTGCTGCCATCCATAGCTCTAGTTCATCGGTTTTGTGGACAAAGGATCTAGAGTTGGTTAGGAAATGCTTGGTAATGCTGGTCTGTGAGGCTGCTTCCGTAACCGAACTAGCAAACCTGCTCTGCATCCCCGCTTCTGCATCGGCTCTCTTCGCTGCCTCCTAGGCCAAACAACGATCCATGGAGAGCCTGGCAGTCTTACTATGTCACTCGGTATATGATGAGACTGCTGGAAGTCGCTGGTAATATCGAGTCGACTAGAAGATCTTTATCTTTAATAATAAGTTAATAATGACTTAATAACTCCCTGCGGGTATAGACTAGTTTTTGTCTAACTCTGCTGTGACACCAGGAGCTCAAAGCCGCTGCGCCTAAGCGCGCCGCCATCTTGGGGGGGGGGGGAAATTTGGCCGCAAACACAGCGGCAACAGGTGGTGTGGTGGGCAAAGCTAGTGTTATACAACTGCATGCGGGGCTTTTTTGGCGGGGGGGGTTTGGTTGTTGTCAGCTGTGAGTTTATTTTTTCCAAAAGGGCCAGCAGGCCGCGCAAAGCTGCCTTGGCAAGCCACACATGCAGTCTGCAAACTGTGTTGTGCAGGCCTGTTCTTTATGCTTCAACCGTTGAACAAGTCATAGTTGGCTCTTGGATATTATCCACGCGAGAACCTGATGGCGAATGACTCATTAACCAAGGTACAAAGTACTCTCAGGTTGACCTGTTTGCCTTTGAAATGAACACATAGGCCTTCCCCTTTGGGGGTGTTAGGAGTTGGGAAATCCACTGACCGGGTTCATGCAACATTTAAATATGTCTGGCAAAGAAGGAACATACGCATTAACAGAGCAGTCTAGGCTTAAAGGTAAAGATTCCCTTCGCACATATGTGCTAGTCGTTCCCCACTCTAGGGGGCGGTGCTCACCTGCGTCTCAAAGCCAAAGAGCCAGCGTGGTCTAAACATGTCCATGGTCATGTGGCTGGGCATGACTCAACACCGAAAGAGGCGCATGGAACGCTGTTCCCTTTCCACCAAAGGTAGTCCCTATTTTTCTACTTGCATTTTTTATGTGCTTTCGAACTGCTAGGTTGGCAGAAGTTGGGACAAATAATGGGAGCTCACTCTGTTATGCAGTGCTACGGATTCGAACCGCCAAACCGCCGACCTTTCTGATCGACAAGCTCAGCGTCTTAGCCACTGAGCCACCGTGTCCCTAGGCTACATTTTTATTCCTGCCTAGGCAGGAAGCGCTATACCGTTTCAGACAAATGGCTCTCCAACTTCTTCTTAAAGACTTGCAGTGTTGGGGCATTCACAACTTCTGGAGGCAATTTCTGTTCCACTGATTCATTGTTCTAACTGTCAGGAAGTTTCTCCTCAATTCTAAGTTGCTTCTCTCCTGGATTTGTTTCCACCCATTGCTTCTTGTTCTACCGTCAGGTGCCTTGGAGAATAGTTTGACTCCCTCTTCTTTGTGGCAACCCCTGAGATACTGGAACACTGCTATCATGTCTCCCCTGGTCCTTCTTTTTATTAAACTAGACATCCTCAGTTTCTGCAACGAAGTTTGGATAGGGCCAGATTTAATTAGCGTTTTGGGGACCCTGTTGGAAGAACCATTCCGTTGGGTTAGCTTATAGTTGAGAATGATGAGCTAATCCAGACAATGAATTAATTCAGGAAGTGTCTTAAGCATGTTGTGTGTGAATGCAGTCTTCGATGCTACAAACACCGATATTCCGATTTTGATTTGAACCCACCCTGTGGTAAAGTCACCTTGTGGCATTCAGACATTTCCAGAAGAGCAGCTATGAGCCTCTTTCTGATCGACAAGCTCGGTGCCTTAGCGCCTGAGCCAAAAACACAGCAAAGGGTAAAACCACATCCGTTTGTTACCTTTACATACACTACAGGCAGAGTGCTTGTCTGATAACCCCAATTGAGCCCAACATTTCTTGTTCAGAAGTGAGAGCTTTGCCCCATTGTACGTCCTTTCTTCCCAGCGTTGTTAAGCGGATCACTGCAGTTGTTAAATCAGTAACATGGTTTTTAAGTGAATGTGGCTTCCCCCTTGACTCCTTGTCAGACAGTTGCGAAACATGGTCACATGCCCCAAAATTGCAACCGTCATAAATACACGCCAGTTGCCAAGCATCTGAATTCGGATGATGTGACCCCAGGGATACAATACAATAGCACAGGACATGATAGCAGCCTTCCGATATCTCAGGGGTTGCCACAAAGAAGAGGAAGTCAAGCTATTCTCCATGGGACCTGAGGGAAGAACAAGAAGCAATGGGTGGAAACTAATCAAGGAGAGAAGCAACTTAGAACTGAGGAGAAATTTCCTGACAGTTAGAACAATTAATCAGTGGAACAGAAGTTGCCTCCAGAAGTTGTGAATGCCCCGATACTGGAAGTCTTTAAGAGGATGTTGGAGAGCCATTTGTCTGAAACTGTATAGGCAGGGGGTTGGACTAGAAGACCTCCAAGGACCCTTCCAACTCTGCTATTATTGTATTGACATGTTATACGAAGCTGAAAATGATTGAATGTTTTTACTTGTTTTTTTATGTTGAAAAACTTTAAGTCTGAAGGACTTCAGCTCCCAGAATTCCCAGCTGAAGTCCTTCAGACTTAAAGTTTGCAAAGGTTGGAAACCTCTGCAATAGCAGAGTTGGAAGGGACCTTGGAGGTCTTCTAGTCCAACCCCCTGCCGAGGCAGGGAACCCTATACCGTTTCAGACAAAAGGCTATCCAACATCTTCTTAAAGACTTCCAGGGTTGGAGCATTCACAACTTCTGGAGGCAACTTCTGTTCCACTGATTAAGTGTTCTAACTGTCAGGAAATTTCTCCTCAGTTCTAAGTTGCTTCTCTCCTTGATTAGTTTCCACCCATTGCTTCTTGTTCTTTCCTCAGGTCCCATTGAGAATAGCTTGACTTCCTCTTCTTTGTGGCAACCCCTGAGATATCGGAAGGCTGCTATCATGTCTCCCCTGGTCCTTCTTTTCATTAAACTGGACATACCCAGTTCCTGCAACCGTTCTTCATATGTTTTGGCCTCCAGTCTCGTGATTGTTGCTCTTAATACAATAATATAATAATACAATAGCAGAGTTGGAAGGGACCTTGGAGGTCATCTAGTCCAATCCCTTGCCCAGGCAGGAAGCCCTACACTGTTTCAGACAAATGGCTATCCAACATCTTCTTAAAGACTTCCAGTGTCGGGGCATTCACAACTTCTGGAGGCAATTTCTGTTCCACTGATTAATTGTTCTAACTTCAGGAAATTTATATATATATTGTTTTCGTAGATTTTCGGCTCATCACCAGAGACCATCTAGACAGAGAACCATGAGTTACGTTGTGTAAATTTTTTTAGATATGTGTGTTAGTTTTATGAGCTGATCAATAAATTTAAATTTGAGAGACCAAGATAGATCTATTTCAAGCTTATTAGCTCTCATCAATTGGCCACACCCCACTGGGATTCGAACTGGGGCTACAATGCATCTAAGGCAGAAGCCTAGCAATACAGCCTATCTGGTTCTACCCAATTGCATCAGCTAAGACAGGAGTATTTAGTATGTATATATATATATATATATATATATATATATATATATATATATATATATATATATATATATATATATATATATATATATATATATATACATACATACATACATACATACATACATACATACATACATACATACATACATATATATATATATATATATATATATATATATATATATATATTAAAAAGGCAGCAGGCAAAATGGAAAGGCGGCTTGAAGGACTCGGTGACTCAGCTTTCTGGTGGGTGGGTGGGAGCTGATTCCCTCCCCCCCCCCCCGTCTCCCCCTGCTAGCTATGAACCAAGCATCCAGCGCAGAGTTGACTCAGCATTTAACCCATCTCGGTTTGGGCAAAAGAACAACTCCTTTCCATTTGCAGCTTTGCACAGACCGTCAATCTCCACCCCTCCACCCCCCCCCACCCCGGTGGAAAAGTCTTGCTGTCATTTCATTTGTTCTACGCACGCTTCAAAAATAAATAAATAAATAAATAAATGTCTCCAATCGGTCGGAAGACAAGACGACACCGATTTGTGCACGCAACACATGGGGGGGGGGGGGGGAATGGGGAACCAAACCTCAAAAAAAAAAAAAATCATAATAATAAATAAAGACATTCCCCAAACGGGGCCGACAGACGAGCGCTTTTATCGTCGTTTAAGACTGGCATTCCCACGACGCGCTTTCGCTGGATTGCAGAATTCACCCGTTTTCTGGGCTGCCTCTACGCCGACATAGACGCTAAGCGGTTCAGTTTGCGCTGCATTACTAAGATACAAACCAACACACACACAGAGGGAGAGGGAGAGAGAGATTTAACAGATTAACAGTTGGAAGGGACCTTGCAGGTCATCTAGTGCAACCCTCTGCCAAAGCAGGAGATCCTACATCTGCCTCTACCTAGGATCGAACTCACAACCTCCTGCTTAGCTCCAGCTCTAGGCCACAAAAGGAGAGAGAGTGAGAGAGAGAGAGAGAGAGAGAGAGAGAGAGAGAGAGAGAGAGAGAGAGAGAGCTGAGTAATTTTGGCTCTGCCAAGAATAACCTTAAGAAAGTCCTTTGATATGGGAACCACATTCAGTGTCTACCTGCCTTTATTTGGGTTTGGGCAGAACCGAAGACCTGAACTGGGACCGGCATATCTTCAAAGCATACCAGATTGCCTAAACCCCTTTAAAGGTTCAGGAGAGATAAACAGATTAATAGAGTTGAAAGGAACTTGTAGGTCATCTAGTCCAACACCACCACCACCCGCTCAAGCAGGAGGCCCTACACCAGTGGTTCTCAACTTTCCCAATGCAGCGACCATTTAATACAACACAACACAACACAACACAATAGCAGAGTTGGAAGGGACCTTGGAAGTCTTCTAGTCCAACCCCCTGCCTAGGCAGGAAACCTTATACCATTTCAGACAAATGGCTATCCAACATCTTATTAAAGACTTGCAGTGTTGGGGCATTCACAACTTCCGGAGGCAACTTCTGTTCCACTGATTAATTGTTCTCACTGTCAGGAAATTTCTCCTCAGTTCTAAGTTGCTTCTCTCCTTGATTAGTTTCCCCCCATTGCTTCTTGTTCTGCCTTCAGGTGCCTTGGAGAATAGCTTGACTCCCTCTTCTTTGTGGCAATCCCTGAGATATTGGAACACTGCTATCATGTCTCCCCTGGTCAGTTCCTCCTCAGGTTGTGGTGGCCCTCAACCATAAAATTGGTGTCTCGGTTCCCAAGACCATCGAAAATATGTGTTTTCCGATAGTCTTAGGCGACCCCTGTGAATGGAGAACAGCTGCCCTACACCATTTCAGACAAGTGGCAGTCTAGTTTCTTTTTGAAAGCCTCCGGGGATGAAGCTCCCACAACTTCCGAAGGCAACTTCTGTTCCATGGGTTGGTTGTTCTCACTGTCAGGAAATTCCTCCTTATTTCTAGGTTGAATCTCTCCTTGGTCAGTTTCCATCCATTGTTCCTTGTCTGACCTTCAGGTACTTTGAAAAATAGCTTTTTTCAAGAAGATGTTGGATAACCATTTGTCTGAAATGGCATAGGGCTCATGCCTAGGCAGGGGGTTGGACTAGATGACCTCCAAGGTCCCTTCCAACTCTGCTGTTGTATTGTATTGTAAATTTAAAAAAAGCTTATACTTCCATAGTTTGTTGTTTGTTGTTTTGCCTTCCAGCTGCTATGTCAGGGATTGGCAACCTTGAATACTCAAAGAGCCCCAAAAGTCCTAACTGGAAGCCCCCCCCCGGTTCAATTCTGGAGCTGACCGGAAGTCCAGTTCCCCCACCATAGAGTCCTCTAGAACCATAGAGTCCTTTTTCTTCTACCTATCTTAACCGAAAGCCCTATCAATTGTGGAGCTGACTGGAAAACATGTCCCTTGCCATAGAGCAGTGTTTCTCAACCTTGGTGACTTGAAGTCCTGTGGACTTCAACTCCCAGAAGCTATGCTGGCTGGGGGATTCTGGGAGTTGAAGTCCGCAGGACCTCAAGTCACCAAGGTTGAGAAACACTGCCATAGAGTCTCCTCCTGGCACATCCTACTTCCCCCCCTCCAAACCGGAAGCTCTTCCCAGAATTGTGGTGCCAACTGGCGCCAGGGAGCCGCAGCAGAGGGACAAAAGAGCCACATGCGGCTCCATAGTCACCAGTTGCTGACCCCTGGGCTAGGTTATGTTCCCATGCTCCACTTAAACCATGTTGATCGGACCCTGCGATTGCACTCCCACACGAGAAGCTCGATTAGGGCTTCCCTTGCACGGCTTGTTTTCGGTTCGTTTAATTTGTGCTTAATACATTGGCCAAGCTCGCTCAGTCTTTTTGGTGGCCTTAGGGTTCCATCTTCTGCCAAAGGTTGTGGATGGAAGCTGATGTTACCATTTGGGGTGTTTGAAAACCCAGGGGACTAGCCCCATCAGTAGCCCGACATGTTCATGTCCGTTACCTCCAGCAGGGGGAGCCTGGGAGATGCATTTGGTAGAAAAAAAGGAAGGGGCTAGGGGGGACGGGGGTTAAAAGATTAACAAGAGTTGGAAGGGGCCTTGCAGGTCATCTAGTCCAACCCCCTGCCCAAGCAGGAGATCTTACATCTGCCTCTACCTAGGCTTGAACTCACAACCTCCTGATTGTGAGGCGAGAGATCCACCTCTAGGCCACAGGTCCCCAATCTATTTTTGTATATCAATCAATGCAGAGAGAGAAAAAGAGAAAAGGGAGCAGGTGCCTGGCTTCAGAGAATTTGTTGAGTTCAGAAATTCAAGGTACAACGCATGGCCATTCATGAAGGAAAGTGGATAATAGTGTATCTATTGAGTGTGATGCGGTGGCTCAGTGGCTAAGACACTGAGCTTGTCGATCAGAAAGGTCGGATGTTGGGCGGTTCGAATCTGACTTGTGTTTATGACAGTTGCAGGGTCCTGGAGGTCCCGGGGTCTCCCTTTTGCGACCTTCGGGAAAGCAAAGTCAATGGGGAAGCTGGGTTCACTTAACAACCGGGTTACTAATGTAATAACGGCAGTGGTTCGTTTAAAAACCGGGGCAAGAAAGGTTGTAAGATGGGGAGCCGGATCTCAGATTAGTGCCGGATCTCAGATTACAGTAGCTGGGTTGAGATGGATGAAACTATTGGGTAACGTGATTTATGACACAGACTGAAGGGGGGAAAGGAACACGGGCAAAGTTCAGAAGCAGATAAAGAAAGCAAAAAAGATGGCTGCAAATAAGAAACACCTAATGAGGAATGCCTAATGAAACTGTTAATAAATCACTGCTTTTTGTATCATAATATCGGGTTGCTTATTATGAAGCAGGCATCGTTAGGGTACTTAACAAGAGGCTTCGCTGACTCAGATGGACTTGCCCTGCCGTTGCAGCTCTGCTCCTGATTCATCGTCCTTCGTGGTGACTAATCTACAGGTTCTGCAAAATTGAAACTTGGCAATGCACATCACTGAAGACTTTTTCCAGATTGCTGGGAAAATATCCCAGAGGCATGTACGGTACCTCCGAAGCGAAGGAATGTGAGGGAGGGGATCATCTCTTAGCTAGAAACCTTCAGGTTGGCCTACGTAAGTTGGGTTCAAATCATTCCCTCAACTGTGTAAGATAGAAAACTCGGCAGCCCTTTGCAAAATGTACTAATTTTGGTTAATGTTATCCTTGGGGGGACGTGTGCGTGTGTGTGTGTGTGTGTTTGTGTGTTCCTTTCAGGTGTCTCAGCTGATGGTGTGAACCCAGCAAATGAGATACCAGCTATTGCATTTTTAATTAATGCAGACCTACTGTGGCTTGTTACTTCTGATTTAGCACACTGGGCGAACCCATTTCAAGTCTGTCAAGTTCATTTTGGGTCTGCTCCCATCCTGCTCTCTCTCTCTGATGCTTTCCCCTTTACGCCCCCCCCTCCTTCCACTCGGTTGCTTTAAGTAAATAATAAAATGGAGGGATCCTGGGTTGCAGGATGACACACAACCCCCAGTGTTTCCTCACTTGGGACACTATAAGTACAATACAATACAATACAATACAATACAATACAATACAATACAATACAATACAATACAATACAATACAATACAATACAATACAATACAATACAATACAATACAATACAATAGCAGAGTTGGAAGAGACCTTGGAGGTCTTCTAGTCCAACTCCCTGCCTAGGCAGGAAGCCCTATACATTTCATACAAATGGCTATCCAATATCTTCTTGAAGACTTCCAGTGTTGGGGTATTCACAACTTCTGGAGGAAAGCTGTTCCACTGATTAATTGTTCTAACTGTCAGGAAATTTCTCCTCAGTTCTAAGTTGCTTCTCTCCTTGATTAGTTTCCACCCATTGCTTCTTGTTCTGCCCTCAGGTGCTTTGGAGAATAGTTTGACTTCCTCTTCTTTGTGGCAACCCCAGAAATATTGGAACGCTGCTATCCTGTCTCCCCTGGTCCTTCTTTTTATTAAACTAGACATACCCACTTCCTGCAACTGTTCTTCATATGTTTTAGTCTCCAGTCCCCTAATCATCTTTGTTGCTCTTCTCTGCACTCTTTCTAGAGTCTCCACATCTTTTCTACATCGTGGTGACCAAAACTGAATGCAGTATTCCAAGTGTTACCAAGGCATTATAAAGTGGTATTAACATTTGCGTGATCTTGATTCTATCCCTCTGTTTATGCAGCCTAGAACTGTGTTGGCTTTTTTGGCAGCTGCTGCACACGGCTGGCTCCTATTTAAATGGTTGTCTACTAGGACTCCAAGATCCCTCTCACAGTTACTGCTATTGAGCAAGCTACCACCTATACTGTACCTGTACATTTCATTTTTGTTGCCTAAATGTAGAACCTTACTCTTTTCGCCATTGAATTTCATTTTGTGAGATAGTGCCCAATGTTCAAGTCTGTCAAGACCCTTCTGTATCTTAAGCTTATCTTCTGGAGTGTTGGCTATTCCTGCCAGCTTGGTGTCGTCTGCAAATTTGATGAGTTCCCCATTTATTCCCTCATCCAAATCATTGATGAAGATAGATAGAGGAGACATCACAAGATAGAGGAGACATCATAGCAGTGTTCCAGTGTTTGAGGGGTTCCTACAAAGAGGCTATTTTCCAAAGTACCAAAGGGCAAGATCAGAAGCAATAGATGGAAACTAACTAAGGAGAGGAACAACCTAAAACTAAGGAAAATTCCTAACGGTTGGAGCAATCAACCAATGGAGCAGATTGCTTTCAGAAGTTGTGGGTGCTCCACAGTGGTGGGATTCAAAATGTCTACTACTGGTTCTGTGGGTGGGGCTTGGTCGGCGTAGCGTGGCTTGGTGGATGTGGCATGGCTTGGTGGGTGTGGCAGGGGAAGGATACTGCAAAATCTCCCTTCCCTCCACACTCCAGGGGAAGGATACTGCAAAATCTCCCTTCCCTCCACACTCCAGGGGAAGGATACTGCAAAATCTCCATTCCCTCCCCACTCCAGGGGAAGCATACTGCAAAATCCCCATTCCCTCCCCACTCCAGGAGAAGGATTTACGTGTGTGCATGCTGGAAACTAGCTGGTTGCCGTGTGGATTCGTGTTTTTTGGCTATTTTGGGGCATTTTCCGGGCCATATTCAGGCTGCATTTGGGGGGTTTGGCCCAAAAACAAACGAAAAATGGCCTGGAAACAGCCTGGAAAACAGCTTGAAAAACAGCCTGGTTTTGCCTATTTTTCAGGCTGGTTTTTTGGTCTGGTTTTGGGCCTTTTTTCGGTCCACGTTTTCAGATCGTTTTTCAGGCTGTTTTGGGGCATTTTTGGGCCATTTTCTGGCGCTCCGGCATCCGTGAAGACCAGCTGGCTGGCACACGTGTGAGCGCCAGAAATCAGAAGAGCAGCTGGCGATGGCGCATGTGCCCACAGAGAGAGGGTTCTGGGTGCCCCCCCCCCTGGCACGTGTGCCATAGGTTCGCCATCCCAGCACTAGACCCTTGCAGGCAGCTCCAGATCCCGAGGCCCTTGGGATGCAGCTGAATTCTTGAGGGAATAAAACTTGACCACCCTTGATTAGAGAACAAGAGGATGAACAATTTTAAAAAGTATGGAATCTGCTTTACCAATGGTTAAATAAAAGAAATCAGGAGACATAATATATAAAAGAATTTCTAGATTTAAAAGGCAATTGTTACGAATGGTAGATATTGTAATAAACTGAGATTATGTGACTTTAGAAAGATATTTTGTACATTAACTAGATTATGAATGAGATACATATATAATGGAAAATTTGGTTAACCTTTTGGTTTTATGTAGAGAAAATATTATGGATGTTTGATTAAGTGATATACCTTATAGTAGTAATGTATTTGCTAAAGACAATTGAGAACTATGTTATAGAATAGGAACTTATGGAGAACTTTTATTTTCTTTCTTTTTACTTGTTGAATAACTATAGAAAGAGATTGATTTTTGACAAATGCTACTTGTTACTATACAGATAATTAATTATCTAAGAGGATAAGGTGATATGAAATGAAAAAAAAAAGTCTTAATTCCAGACACATATATTTATATATTTAAACTTAATAATGATGATATATAGGGTTACACTGGATGGAAAATTAAAAACTACATTTGTAATTGTAAAGACCGATGGACAAAAACTTATGGAACGACATAGAGATAGAATCAAGATCAGGTGAAGTGTGAATACCACTTTATAAGGCCTTGGGAAGGCCACACTTGGAATACGGCATTCAGTTTTGGTCGCCGCAGTGTAGAAAAGATGTGGAGACTCTGGAAAGAGTGCAGAGAAGAGCAACAAAGAGGATTAGGGGACTGGAGGCTAAAACATATGAGGAATGGTTGCAGGAACTGGGTATGTCTAGTTTAATGAAAAGAAGGACCAGGGGAGACATGATAGCAGTCTTCCGATATCTCAGGGGTTGCCACAAAGAAGAGGGAGTCAAGCTATTCTCCTGAGGGCAGAACAAGAAGCAATGGGTGGAAACTAATCAAGGAGAGAAGCAACTTAGAACTGAGGAGAAATTTCCTGACAGTTAGAAGAATTAATCAGTGGAACAGAAATTGCCTCCAGAAGTTGTGAATGCCCCAACACTGCAAGTCTTTAAGAGGATATTGGATAGCCATTTGTCTGAAACTGTATAGGCAGGGGGTTGGACTAGAAGACCTCCAAGGACCCTTCCAACTCTGCTATTATTGTATTGACATGTTATACGAAGCTGAAAATGATTGAATGTTTTTACTTGTTTTTTTATGTTGAAAATAAACATTTATACAAAACCAAAACCAAAACTTTGACCACCCTTGGTATAAAGGGATAGCTGGGCGCTTTGTGCCTTGTGCTAGATTTCCCAAAGGCCACATATCCTGACAGTTAGAACAATTAACCCCTGGAACAGAAGTTACCTCCAGAAGTTGTGAATGCCCCAACCCTGGAAGTCTTTAAGAAGATGTTAGATAGCCATTTGTCTGAAATGGTATAAGGTTCCTGCCCACGCAGGGGGGTTGGACTAGAAGACCTCCAAGGTCCCTTCCAACTCTGCTATTGTATTATTGTATTATTATTATTGTATATCTGCTGGATGCTTCCCAGCCAATTCGTGGGCCTAGAAGTTTGGTTCCCAAAGCCCAATCGAGTTGACTTTCCAGATTGAACCCCATGTCCAATTTTGCCATGTTGCTGCTTTGGGTTGTCTGGGGAGTGGAAGGGGGGGGTGGATCTGCTTTCTCACGCCACCCCCCCCCCCATTCCCTCCCTTCAGCTGCCAAAGAGGCCTTGTTTCCAGCAACAAGGCTCATTCTCCGGGTTTCTATGGCAACCGCACACTCCCCATCGGGTGCTGTGCTCCTTGATCAGTCACATTGCTTTGGCCCCCTCGGTTGCCTTGGCGATGCATCCCTGGGTGTGTGTTGCCTAGTCACAGCTCATGTGGGGTTTTGTTTTTGTTGGGGAATGGCTTGGGGAAGGCCCCGGAGGGCGAGGAGGGGAGGGATGGGCTGAGAGGAACAAAGGAAAGGCTTCCTGCAGGATAGGCCGAAGCCTCACCAGAACACAGGTTCCCTTTTCTTTTCACTGAAAGAGAAGGACAAAAAAAAGGACTTGTACAATCCTGTTTGGACTTCATTTCCTGCTCTCAGACTGTCCATCATTGGACAATCCCCCTTCAGGAACTGAATGCAGGATAACAGAAGAATTGGAAGGGACCTTAGAGGTCATCTAGTCCAACCCCCTGCCTAGGCAGGAGGCCCTATACCAGGGGTCTGCAAAGTTGGCTCTTTTAAGACTGGTGGACTTCAACTCCCAGAATTCCCCAGCCAGCCTTGCTGGCTGGGGAATTCTGGGAGTTGAAGTCCACCAGTCTTAAAAGAACCAACTTTGCAGACCCCTGCCCTATACCGTTTCAGACAAATGGCTATCCAACATCTTCTTAAAGACTTGCAGTGTTGGGGCATTCACAACTTCTGGAGGCAACTTCTGTCTCCTTTAGTTCTAGGTTGTTTCTCTCCTTGGTTAGTTTCCATCCATTGCTTCTTCGTCTTGCCTTCAGACGTGTTGTAGAATAAGTTGTCCCTCTCTTCTTGGTGGCAGCCTTTCAAACATTGGAGGGCTGCTATCAAAGAATGGGGTCTATGGTTACCAGTAAGGTGACCAGATTTCAAGTTTCTAAAGTGGGACACCATCAACCGGGAGGGGGAGGGGGGGGCGGCAGCAGCCTTTCCCAGCTCCGCAGCCGCTGCAGAAGCCACCTCGCTGCCCGCTTCCCTTGGGGGTCGGAAGGTGTCTGGTGGGGGGGGCGCAGGCCGACCCCCTCCCTCTCTCCCCCCCCTCCGAGTGGGGTACCTGCAGGTGTAGGCATCTGGTGGGGCAGCGGAGTGGGGCCGGGTGGCCACGGGCGCTCTGCACGCACTCAGAGGCATAGGGCGCAGCCAGGAAGCGGCAGCCAGAGCGGGCTGGCGGGCAGGCAAAGGGGAGGGCCGGCGAGGCAGGAGCCAGGCAGGCAGCAGGCGGAGGAGGAGGAGGAGAGCTGTGCATGGTGGCCAGAGCCCGCGCGGCCCTGAACATTGCGCCGCCGCCACGATGCGCTGAGAGAGGTTGGCTGGAAGCCCCACCAGTGGGACGAGCGGGTGGGGCTCCCGGACGGCTGCTCACAGCGCATCGCGATGGCAGTGCAAAATTCAGGGCTGTGCAGGCTCCGGCTGGAGGCCTGCCGCACACAGTTCTCCTCCTCTTCTGCTGCCTGCTGCCTGCCTGGCTCCTCCCTCGCTGGCCCTCCCCTTCCGCCTGCCTGCCAGCCCGCTCTGGCCGCCACTTCCTGCCCGCGCCTCTGAGTACATGCAGAGCGCCAGACCCCCGCTGCCGCACCAGGCAAAAATTGAGACCTTTTTAAGAGGCCGTGGGACGCGGGACAAATTCTTGAAAAGCGGGACTGTCCCACCAAAAGCGGGACGTCTGGTCACCTTAAGGAACTGAGTATGTGTAGTTTAATAGAAAGAACTAGGGGAGACATGATAGCAGTCTTCCAATATCTCAGGGGTTGCCACAAAGAAGAGGGAGTCAAGCTATTCTCCAAGGCACCTGAGGGCAGAACAAGAAACAATGGGTGGAAACTAATCAAGGAGAGAAGCAACTTGGAATTGAGGAGAAATTTCCTGACACTTAGAACAATGAATCAGTGGAACCGAAGTTGCCTCCAGAAGTTGTGAATGCCCCAACACTGGAAGTCTTTAAGAAGATGTTGGATAGCCATTTGTCTGAAACGGTGTAGGGCTTCCTGCCTAGGCAGGGGGTTGGACTAGAAGACCTCGGAGGTCCCTTCCAACTCTGCTATTGTATTGTATTGAATCCCTTTCCAAAAAACAAACAAACCCCAGTTTCAACCAAGAAAACCGCAGTCGGCAAGGACTGGGAGGCGTTCACGCACCCCTACGAAGTTAGATACAGATATGTAACGCTAGACCGAACGTTCACGAAATGAATTCCTTGATTTAAGCCACATTAGCATCCTGCTGGTCACAAATGACTTTGGAAATCCTCCAGCCGGTTTTGCAGGGCGAGAGAGAAATTGGGTGAAGGATTACTCCAGGGGAAATGTTCTCCTCCTTGGCAGAAATACCGAAACCCAATTCGCAGGCCTTCCGATGGAAAAAAAAGAGAACGGAGACGGAGGGGCGGGTAGGGAGGTGGATATTGCAGGAGGTTTTTTTCCCCCTCTGCCGGCACAACACCAGCATCGATGAAGCCACCCTGCAGAGAAGCCCAAAAGAATGAAATGACGCCTTTTCTAGGGAAATTGTGCGTTGCCTCTGAGAGACAACAAGGGAACAGCTGGGGTAAGCCTCTGCGAGCTTAAACATTGCCACAAAAATCGCTACGCCGTCCAAACAGTTGCTGAAAAGACAAGGAAGGCAACACACACACACACATACACACTCACGCACACAATCTCCTTCTACAACAGTGGTGGGTTTCTGCAGGCTCGCACCTACTCGCGAGAGCCAGTTGGTGAAATTTAGAGAACCGGTGAGAGGGGGTTCCACCGGCGTACCTGGAAGTAAATCTGGCCCGCCGCTGCCAGTGACCCAACGGGAAGGAAAGGAAAGAAAGAAAGAAAGAAAGAAGGAAGGAAGGAAGGAAGGAAGGAAGAAAGAAAGAAAGAAAGAAAGAAAGAAAGAAAGAAAGAAAGAAAGAAAGAAAGAAAGAAAGAAAGAATTTATCATCATAATTGAGTCCAAAATTTTGGTTGCTAAGCAAGAGCGTTGTTAAATGAGTTTCACCACATTTTAAAAGGTGGCCACTCCCACCCTGTCACATGACTACCAAGCCACGCCCACAAAATAGGCCACACCTACAGAGTAGGTTCTAAAAAAATTGAAACCCACCACTGTTCTACAAGTATCTCATAGTAATGTTTCATCCTGGTCATGTTCACCGTTCAATTTTAAAATGCTCTTTTTTGAAAAATACTGTTGTCCCCAATTCGGGTCTGAGCCTGGTGCCGAAGCCAATGATGGACGCCAGACACGAGGTGCAGGTTTTCTGATTGCTTTTTATTGGAGTCCTCCAAGGAAAAGGGTTCCTGGTCAAAAGGCCAAGAACCAAGAACAAAGGATTAAGAAAGCTTTAGACATTCTCACTAAAGGAGAAGGCGGGACAAGGTGAAATAATAAGAAATATCCTCTAATAAACATTTTAGCACGAATTCTACAATTGGTTCTATTGGTCTATAGCTGCCCCATTCCTAAGCCTTGGCTAATGAATGCCCCAGGAGTTCTCTAATACAGGGGTCCCCAACCCCCGGTCTGTGGCTTGATAGGAACCGGGCCGCAAGACCGGAGAGGAGGAGGAGGGTGTAAGGGGCAGCCCCCTGGGCAGAGCGCACGCCGGGGGGTGGGAGAGCGCAGGTGCGGCTGCTCACTCCGTTGGGGGCCGAGAGGGGTGAGTGAGCCGACTCACCCCCCCCTACGTGCATGCGCCACCTGTTCCCCCTCCCCCCAAGGTGCCCCTCTACGCCGGCCGAGCCATGCCCACCGGTCCGCAGAATTTTTTTAAAATGAAACCGGTCCCTGGTGCCAAAAAGGTTGGGTCCCCCTGCTCTAATACACATTTATTTTATTTTATTTATTTATTTTATTAAATTTATACCCCGCCCTTCTTCAAACGGACCCAGGGCGGCGCACAGGAATTTTAAAATACATACAAAATCAATAAAAATTTAAAAAACTTATTTAATAACAGTCCTGTGCTAAAACCAAATTAAAATCCCCCCAAAATTTAAAACTGTCTAAAATAGTCAATTGCAGAGGTTACGCTAGGCCGGCTAGATGAAAAAAATGTGTCTTTAGACACTGGCGGAAGAGGCGGAGGTCGGTGATGGTACGGAGTTCAGGGGGTAGGTCGTTCCAAAGGGCAGGGCCCGCCACAGAGAAGGCTCTTCCCTTGGGTGTCGCCAGTCGGCATTGCCCGGCCGACGGCACCCTGAGAAGGCCCTCTCTGTGGGAGCGTATCGGTCTAAGGGATGTATGGGGCAGGAGACGGTCTCGCAAGTAACTAGGTCCCGAGCCATGGAGCGCTTTAAAGATGGTCGTCAAAACCTTGAAGCCATCTCTATTCCTAGTTTTTAGCTGAGGTCTGCAAATTGTCTAATTCTTGTTGCTTTTTATCAGCTTCCTAGCTGCTCATAATTGCTACAAGCTTTAAACATGCATATTTCTTGTTGATAAGCATTCTTTGTTCTTGGCAGACAGACACCCACACACACACAATTCCGGTCTTCCTGACTTACTTTCAAAAGTGTGTCATGATCCAGTCCGTCAATATTCACTCCTCAGCCACGCCAAAGTTGCCCAATCTCACACAACCCAATGTCAGCAACCACAGAGACGAGGGAGAGATCTTTAGGACCCACCCAGGGGGAGTAACAGATTAAGTTCATCCCCCCCCCCCCCCCACGATTTCCTAATCAGAATCTACCCCCTGGTTTGTAGCTCTTAGAGCAGGGGTGGGCAAACTTTGCAACTTTAAGTCTGAAGGACTTCAGCTCCCAGACTTCTCCAGCCCTTCAGACTTAAAGTTGCAAAGTTTGCCCACCCCTGTCTTAGAGCCATGAGGGCGAACCTATGGCACGGGTGCCACAGGAGGCACCTGGAACCCTCTCTGAGGGCAAGCGAGCCATTGCTCAACTTGGTTCCACTGGTCAGCTGATTTTCAGGTGGCGCCACCGTTCCCGTGCCCCATTTATGGTTTCAGGAGGCTTCAGGGAGGCCTGATAAGCCCAAAATGGGGCACCTGGTGTGTGTGTGTGCATGCCTGGGGTGGTGGTGGAAACGCTCCAAATGCACACGCATGCACATGGGTGTGGTGTTGTGTGTGCATTGCTTTATGAGCATGCGCATGCTTTCGGCACATGATTAGCCATCACTGCTGTAGGCTGTGTTTTGTATTCAAGTTTGGTTGAACCTTGCTTCTTCCCAGGTGCCCTGTGGTGAGATGGGTAAAGGGCTAATACTATCATGCATTAATCCCATCCCCCTGGGGCTGGGGGAATCTTTGTTATGTAGAATAGACTTGCTCAGATCCTTTAATGGTCCGTTGACAAAGGGCTATTAAGAGTGAGTCTATTTCCTGCCTAAAAACATGTTTCTCCGTTTCTTATCCAGGGAAAATATAATATTCTTCCTTTTCAATATTTTCCAGGATATTCCATTTTTCTAGGAGAAGGCTGGGTTTTAAGTTACTTCCTACGCTTCTTTTCGTCAAACTAGACCAGTGGTGGGTTTCTGCAGGCTCGCACCTACTCGCGAGAGCCGGTTGGTGAAATTTAGAGAACCGGTGAGAGGGGTTTCCACTGGTGTACCTGGAAGTAAATCTGGCCCGCCGCTGCCAGTGACCCAACGGGAAGGAAAGGAAAGGAAAGGGAAGGAAGGAAGGAAGGAAGGAAGGAAGGAAAGAAAGAAAGAAAGAAAGAAAGAAAGAAAGAAAGAAAGAAAGAAAGAAAGAAAGAATTTATCATTACAATTGAGTCCAAAATTTTGGTTGCTAAGCAAGAGCGTTGTTAAATGAGTTTCACCACATTTTAAAAGGTGGCCACTCCCACCCTGTCACATGACTACCAAGCCACGCCCACAAAATAGGCCACACCTACAGAGTAGGTTCTAAAATAATTTGAAACCCACCACTGAACTAGACATACCCAATTCCTCATATGTTTGAGCCTCCAGTCCCCTCATCCTCTTTGTGGCTCTTCTCTGCACTCTTTCCAGAGTCTCCACATCTTTTCTACACCGTGGCGACCAAAACTGAATGCCGTATTCCAAGTGTGGCCTTACCAAGGCCTTATAAAGTGGTATTAACACTTCCCGAGATCTTGATTCTATCCCTCTGTTTATACAGCCTATATCCTTGTGAGTAAAGGATCAAGTTCAGCCACCCCATTTCCTAATTCCGATCCATTCCTGGTTTGTAATTCCTAGAAGCCCAGCGAAAGATGCTAGCTAAACACGGAAACATTTTTTTTCCTCAGTAAACTGGAGTGCAAACGTTCAAATATGCACACGGTGAAATCCCAAAGGAGAAGAATGCCTCGAGGCAGTGCATTTATTTATTTCATTTTTATTTTTATAATCCACTCTAATTGCAAAGGTCTCCGGGCAGCTGAGAGTGACATCCAGCACAGTTCTAGGCTACATCAACAGAGGGAGAGAATCAAGATCACGCAAAGTGTTAATACCACTTTATAAGGCCTTGGTAAGGCCACACTTGGAATTCGGCATTCAGTTTTGGTCGCCACGATGTCGAAAAGACCTAGAGACTCTAGAAAGAGTGCAGAGAAGAGCAACCAAGAGGATTAGGGGACTGGAGGCTGAAACACATGAAGAACAGTTGCAGGAACTGGGTATTTCTAGTTTAATGAAAAGAAGGACTAGGGGAGACATGATAGCAGTCTTCCGATATCTCAGGGGTTGCCACAAAGAAGAGGGAGTCAAGCTATTCTCCAAGGCACCTGAGGGCAGGACAAGAAGCAATGGGTGGAAACTAATCAAGGAGAGAAGCAACTTAGAACTGAGGAGAAATTTCCTGACAGTGAGAACAATGAATCAGTGGAACAGAAGTTGCCTCCAGAAGTTGTGAATGCCCCAACACTGGAAGTCTTTAAGAAGATGTTGGATAGCCATTTGTCTGAAACAGTATAGGGTTTCCTGCCTAGGCAGGGGGTTGGACTAGATGACCTCCAAGGTCCCTTCCAACTCTGCTATCCTATTGTATAATCAAAATCTGCGATAGCTGATAATCAAAAGCTGCGATAGCTGTTCTTAATCAGCCCCTGCCAATGGCGTGTTGAAAGAATAGTCTTTAATTTAGCCATTTTAGAAGAGGCTCGATGATATTTATTTCGATAAATATAGAGTTGAGGAAGCAGCTTTTCTAAAAGCGCAGCCCGGCTTTCTCGGAGAAGAGGGAATTATATTCCATAAGGAAATGTTGTGGTTTATTTTTTAAAGAGAGCGGGGTTGTGTTTTGTTTGGTGCCATTTTGTATTGATTGCTTGATTAGCGCTGCATTTTAAAGCTTCTGTACTTAAACTATGACTAAAGTACCTCCACAAAGACAGGAAACAGAATCTCGCTGTGCCAAAAACGCAACGATCTCTTTTGAATCAATTAAAGCGCAACCGAGAAGCAGGAAAGTAAAGCCTGAACAATTTTTTCAGACTGGAGTGGGGAGGGGGGGGGAAGGCAGCCCACTCCTCCAATCCATGTGAATCATCCTTTTCTTCTCAAATCCATCTGCTCCTTCCCTTGATGAAATCCAAAACAGGGACCCAGATGTTTAGAACAAATGCTAGCCAGGCGGCAGGACTCTGGCTGAAGACTGCTGGCAAAACCTGGGATACAATCTGAAGAGTTAATACCACTTTATAAGGCCTTGGGAAGGCCACACTTGGAATATTTGCATTCAGTTTTGGTCGCCACGATGTAGAAAAGATGTGGAGACTCTGGAAAGAGTGCAGAGAAGAGCAACCAAGAGGATCAGGGGACTGGAGGCTCAAACATATGAAGAACGGTTGCAGGAACTGGGTATGTCTAGTTTGATGAAGAGAAGGACCAGGGGAGACATGATAGCAGCCTTCCAATATCTCAGGGGTTGCCACAAAGAAGAAGGAGTCAAACTATTCTCCAAGGCACCTGAGGGCAGAACAAGAAGCAATGGGTGGAAACTAATCAAGGAGAGAAGCAACTTAGAACTGAGGAGAAACTTCCTGACAGAACAATTCATCCGTGGAACAGAAGTTGCCTCCAGAAGTTGTGAATGCCCCAACACTGGAAGTCTTTAAGAAGATGTTGGATAGCCATTTGTCTGAAACGGTGTAGGGTTTCCTGCCTAGGCAGGGGGTTGGACTAGAAGACCTCCAAGGTCCCTTCCAACTCTGCTATTGCATTGCATTGTATTGTATTGATTTTGGATCTTTTGCTTGGGACCACCATATGGAGAAGTGGGAAAAGGGAGGCAAGGAATTGTTGGGAGAAATGCCCATCTGGGTTCAGTTGCAAGTGGGGAGGAAGACACTGGAAACACGGAGGCTGTTTGGAAAGATGGTTTTAATGGTGGACAGGACCACATTGCTTAAATGTGAAATAAATGTGCTTGACATCCTGGCCAAGAAGGTGCATAGGAGAGGGAGAGGGAGGGAGGGAGGGAGAGATTTACACCCTCTGTTGGGTTTGAATTTGAGCTTGTATTCTGATTGGTTGTCAGATTCCCATGGGGCCATGCAGGGGCAACTCTGTAGGATGTTCTGAGTCCCAAGCTTGGTTGAGCCTTGCTGGGTGATGATGTAATGAAAGGGTTTTGGGATTCCTATTATGGCTCTGCTTGAAGGAGGTAGATCTTTGTTATGCAGAATAGAATAGAATAGAATAGAATAGAATAGAATAACAGAGTTGGAAGGGACCTTGGAGGTCATCTAGTCCAACTCCCTGCCTAGGCAGGAAACCCTATACCATTTTAGACAAATGGTTATCCAACATCTTCTTAAAGACTTCCAGTGTTGGGGCATTCACAACTTCTGGAGGCAACTTCTGTTCCACTGGTTAATTGTTCTAACTGTCAGGAAAGTTCTCCTCAGTTCTAAGTTGCTTCTCTCCTCTATCCTCTATTCTCCTGCTTTAGAGAATGCCTTGACTGCCTCTTCTTTTTTGGCAGCCCCTGAGATATTGAAAAGACTGGCTCAGGCCTTAATGGCCCATTGACAAAGAGGTGGGGGGGGGGGGCTGAGTTTCTGCCTCCCTTTTAGGTGAAATATTCTTCCCTTTTTAATATTTCCTAAGATATTTCATTTTTCTAGGAGAGGGGTGGGAACTAACTTCCTACAGGATGTTTCAGATCCCGTCCCCTAAGGTGATACATCTGGCAGGGCCCAGAAGAAGGGCCTTCTCCGTGGTGGCTCCCTCTCTCTGGAGCATCATCTCTCTGGAAATTAGACTGGCTCCCACTCTAGCACTCTTTGGGGAGGCCACGTAGGCCCATCAGCAGGCCTGGGGAACCCAGAGCAAGATGGAGCCTATTAAATGGCTGATATAAATGCCTAGCTACATACGAGACCGCCTCCTGCCCCATACATCCTTTCGACCGATCCGCTCCCACAGAGAGGGTCTTCTCCGGGTACTGTCGACCAGGCAATGCCGGTTGGCGACGCCTAGGGGAAGGGCCTTCTCTGTGGAGAGCCCAGCCCTCTGGAACGACCTACCCCCCGAACTACGCACCACCTCGGACCTCCGCCTCTTCCGCCAACGTCTCAAGACTTATTTATTCCAACAAGCCGGCCTAGCATAACCCCCGTTTTCTGACTCTTAAATGTGGATAAATTTTAAATTCTTAGGGTTTTAAAATGGGTTTTAGCACGGGATATAATTTAATAGTTTTTTAATGATATGTTTTTGTAGTTTGTATGGTTTTTAATATTGCCTGTGCGCCGCCCTGGGTCCTTGCAAGGAGAAGGGCGGGGTATAAATTTAATAAAAAATAAATAAAATAAAAATGTGTGCTGATGCCAAAGTGAGGGGATGGGGGTTATTGTTTTTATTTATTTTTATTACTATTTTAAATTTCTTTGGTATTGTGCTTTGATGTCCTTGTAAGCCGCCTCGAGTTGCCATATTGCGAGTAGGCGGCCACATAAATTTCCTAAGTAAATAAAATTAAGTTCTGCCTGACAGTCAGGAACAGGCAGAAAATGACTCATTTGTCAAAGGAAAAGGAAGGAGTGAGGGGGAGAAAAAAAAATGAGAATGCTTTTAACTGCCTCAGGTTCTTGTCTCAATAGAAGCAGTTTGGTCCAGTGGTTAAGACATTGGGCTAGACTGGTGGACAGCTATGCTGGCTGGGGAACTCTGGGAGTTGAAGTCCACCAGTCTTAAAAGAGCCGACTTTGAAGACCCCTGGTCTAATGAAACTACTCAGGAACCAGAAAGATACCGATTACTATAATTGCTGGAACTTATGGTATAATTGGGATAATTCTGGGAGTTGAAGTCCACCAGTCTTAAAAGAGCCGACGCTGCAGACCCCTGGGCTAGAAGCTATGAATGTATGAGTTCTAGTCTCCGCGTAGAAGTGAGAGTCAGCACTGGGCCAATCGCCAACTCACTCCACCTAGTGAGTTCTAGTTCCATTTGAGCCATGGAAGCCAGCTGTGTTGTGACGTTGGGCCATTCACCAGGAGATGGTGAGTTCTAGTCCCACCTTAGACACAAAATTAGTTGGGTGACTTTGGATCAATCACCAGGAGACGGTGAGTTCTAGTCTTGCCTTAGGCATGAAAATCAGCTGTGTGACTTTGAGCCATTCACCTGGAAACGGTGAGTTTTAGTCCCACCTTAGACACAAAATTAGTTGGGTGACTTTGGATCAATCACCAGGAGACGGTGAGTTCTAGTCCTGCCTTAGGCATGGAAGTCACCTTTGTGACTTTGAGCCCATCACCAGGAGACAGTGAGTTCTAGTCTTGCCTTAGGCCTGAAAATAAGCTGTGTGACTTTGAGCCATTCACTTGGAGATGGTGAGTTCTAGTCCCACCTTAGACACAAAATTAGTTGGGTGACTTTGGATCAATCACCAGGAGACGGTGAGTTCTAGTCTTGCCTTAAGCATGAAAATCAGCTGTGTGACTTTGAGCCATTCACCTAGAAATGGTGAGTTCTAGTCCCACCTTAGACACAAAATTGGTTGGGTGACTTTGGATCAATCACCAGGAGACGGTGAGTTCTAGTCCTGCCTTAGGCATGGAAGTCACCTTTGTGACTTTGAGCCCATCACCAGGAGACAGTGAGTTCTAGTCTTGCCTTAGGCCTGAAAATAAGCTGTGTGACTTTGAGCCATTCACTTGGAGATGGTGAGTTCTAGTCCCACCTTAGACACAAAATTAGTTGGGTGACTTTGGATCAATCACCAGGAGACGGTGAGTTCTAGTCCTGCCTTAGGCATGGAAGTCACCTTTGTGACTTTGAGCCCATCACCAGGAGACAGTGAGTTCTAGTCCCACCTTAGACACAAAATTAGTTGGGTGACTTTGGATCAATCACTAGGACACGGTGAGTTCTAGTCTTGCCTTAGGCATGAAAATAAGCTGTGTGACTTTGAGCCATTCACCAGGAGACAGTGAGTTCTAGTCCCACCTTAGACACAAAATTAGTTGGGTGACTTTGGATCAATCACCAGGAGACGGTGAGTTCTAGTCTTGCCTTAGGCATGAAAATCAGCTGTGTGACTTTGGGCCATTCACCTGGAAACGGTGAGCTTTAGTCCCACCTTAGACACAAAATTAGTTGGGTGACTTTGGATCAATCACCAGGACACAGTGAGTTCTAGTCTTGCCTTAGGCATGAAAATCAGCTGTGTGACTTTGAGCCATTCACCTGGAAACGGTGAGTTTTAGTCTCACCTTAGACACAAAATTAGTTGGGTGACTTTGGATCAATCACCAGGAGACGGTGAGTTCTAGTCCCACCTTAGACACAAACTGGTTGGGTGATGTTGGGCCATTTACCAGGAGATGGTGAGTTTTAGTCCCACCTTAGACACAACCAATCAGGATACTCTTCCTGTGCCCCAGAAAGTTCGAACCCCAGAGAGGGCATAAAACCCAGAGATTCTCAGCATCTCTTCCCTTTTTTTCACCTGGGAGCTCCAAGGCATGTGATTCTGTCCACCATTAAGCCATCTTTCCAAACGGCCTCTATGTTGCCAGCAGAGGTGATATTCAGCAGGTTCTGACCAGTTCAGGAGAACCGATAGCGAAAATTTTGAGTAGTTTGGAGAACCAGTAAATACCACCTCTGACTGCCCCTTCCCTCATCTATTCTGTCTCCCGAGTCCCAGCTGATCAGGAGGAAATGGGGATTTTGCAGTATCCTTCCCCTGGAGTGGGGAGGGAATGGAGATTTTGCAGTATCCTTCCCCTGGAGTGGAGAGGGAATGGAGATTTTGCAGTATCCTTCCCCTGGAGTGGGGAGGGAATGGAGATTTTGCAGTATTCTTCCCCTGGAGCGGGGAGGGAACGGAGATTTTGCAGTATCCTTCCCCTGGAGTGGAGAGGGAATGGGGATTTTGCAGTATCCTTCCCCTGGAGCGGGGGGGGAACGGGGATTTTGCAGTATCCTTCCCCTGGAGTGCGGAGGGAATGGGGATTTTGCAGTATCCTTCCCCTGGAGTGGGGAGGGAATGGGGATTTTGCAGTATCCTTCCCCTGGAGTGGGGAGGGAATGGGGATTTTGCAGTATCCTTCCCCTGGAGTGGGGAGGGAATGGGGATTTTGCAGTATCCTTCCCCTGGAGTGGAGAGGGAATGGGGATTTTGCAGTATCCTTCCCCTGGAGTGGAGAGGGAATGGGGATTTTGCAGTATCCTTCCCCTGCCACACCCACCAAGCCATGCCCACAGAACTGGTAGTAAAAATAGTTGAATCCCACCACTGGTTTCCAGTGTCTTTTTCCCCACTTGGAACTGAACCCAGATGGACATTTCTCCCAACAAGGGTAACCCTCCTCGCTGTCTGAGGAGGCACGGAGCCCAGAGACGGGGGTCCCTCTAGCAAGCTTGAAATCAGCCTCGATTCCAGGCAAGCGTCTCCTTCCCTCTGCCAGGGAGAAATATTTTCTTGGCCGCGTGCAACTTCTTATCTGCATTTTTTTTTTCCAACTCCAGGCCTATCCCACCAACCGATGACTCACATGTGTGAATCGAAGCTCAGAATGCAGTGTTTCTCCGAGCCATCTGTTCACACATTCTCTTCAGAGCCACCCAGGGTAGAGAAATCAAGTGATGGATGAGGCATGTGTGAACTACCCCACGTTTTGGACCTCCGTCTGGCTCAGCCGGAGAGCGGCGCCTGCCTTGAAGCTGGAAAGCCTTTGATTATTTTGATTTTTTTTAAATAAATATAAATCTTTATTAATATTTGCCGTATAAAACCACACAATCAACAAATACAGGGTAAGGGTAGCTGGGAAGACATATATAAACATACCGGGGAAATGTCTAGTCTCCTAGATTGAGAATTGAGTTTATCCCAGTCTAACTTATCAGTTATTATTTACAATTATACAAAGATTGTTTCTTCTTCTCAGATTTACTATCCTCTTGTCTTATTTATTCCTCCCATTGATTTCTTAGATAGTCTATCTAGTTGGTTCCCTTGGTATCCATTACTCTCCTGTTATACCATGAATACCATCTAGTCCAGCTTTTGAAAAAGGTGGAGTCTTGTCTATCTTTTAAGATATATGTTAGTTTGTCCGATTCTGCACAGTTGAAAATGTTGGCTATAATTAGGTGCTCTGGTGGTAGGTTAGTGTCTTTCCAATGTTGTGCCATCCTGGTCGCTGTTATTATGTGCCAAAAGAGGTACCAATCTTGATTTTGGATTTCACTTGGTTTTGGAGTTCACCCCAACGAATCCCGGAATTATTTTGATTTCGATGGTTTTTTTTTTTTAATAAAAAAAAAATTTTTAGCAGCCCCGGCTCCGAAGGCGTCACCCTGTCCTGACTCCTGGCACACCTACACCCCCTTCTTCACACTTGTGCCAGCACCAACCTACTTCTCTCCTCTCTTTCCACTTTGCAACCCCCATGGCATCTGGCTGTTTGCAAGAGGCTCCGGCCCTCCGTTGCCAGGGCGACGATAGTTATGGTGACAGACAGGGGAGATGTTGGCTGATGAATGTGAAGGAGCCGAGCAGGTGAAAGGTTTCCGAGCAGAAACATGATATGCTCCGTAGGGAGGTTTGACACGGCTCGGGGGCGGCCGAGTTCGGGTTACTGTTTTGAAGGAGCGGCTTTACAAGGCTGGGTATCTCACCCGCAGGTATAAAGGTGAATTGTAGGTCAGTTCAGGTAAGTGTGGCATCTCCTGCTGGGTCAGGAATATTATCCATGCGAGAACCTGATGGCGAATGACTCATTAACCAAGGTACAAAGTACTCAGGTTGACCTGTTTGCCTTTGAAAGGAACGCAGGGCCTGCCCCTTTGGGGTTGTTAGGAGTTGGGAAATCCATTGACTGGCTTCACGCAACATGTTTAAATATGTCTGGCCAAGAAGGAACATATGCATTAACAGAGCAGGCGAAGCTTAAAGGTAAAGGTAAAAGCTCCTCTTGCACATATGTGCTAGTCATTCCCCACTCTAGGGGGCGGTGTTCATCTCTGTTTCAAAGCCAAAGAGCCAGCGCTATCCGAAGACGTCGCCGTGGTCATGTGGCCGGCATGACTCAACGCCGAAGGTGCTCTGTTCCCTTCCCACCAAAGGTGGTTCCCATTTTTCTACTTGAATATTTAAACATGCTTTCGAACTGCTAGGTTGGCAGAAGCTGGGAGAAGTCACAGGAGCTCACTCCGTTACGCGGTGCTAGGGATTTGAACCGCCGAACTGCCGACCTTTCTGATCGACAAGCTCAGCGTCTCAGCCACTGAGCCACCGTGTCCCTAGGCTAAGCCTGGGTAGGGCCAGTTTTAATTAGCGTTTTGGGGTCCTTGTTGGAAGAACCGTTCCCTTACAATACAATTGCGGAGTTGGAAGGGACCTTGGAGGTTTCTAGTCCAACCCCCTGTCTAGGCAGGAAACCCTATACCATTTCAGACAAAAGGCTATCCAACATCTTCTTAAAGACTTCCAGTGTTGGGGCATTCACAACTTCTGGAGGCAATTTCTGTTGCACCGATTAATTGTTCTAAGTGTCAGGAAATTTCTCCTCAGTTCTAAGTTGCTTCTCTCCTTATTTGGTTTCCACCCATTGCTTCTTGTTCCGCCCTCAGGTGCTTTGGAGAATTAGCTTGACTCCCTCTTCTTTGTGGCAACCCCTGAGGTATCAGAAGAGTGCTATCATGTCTCCCCTAATCCTTCTTTTTATTAAACTAGACATACCCAATTCCAGCAATAGTTCTTTATGTGTTTGAGCCTCCAGTCCCCTAATCCTCTTTGTTGCTCTTCTCTGCACTCTTTCCAGAGTCTCCACATCTTTTCTACATCGTGGCGATCAAAACTGAATGCAGTATTCCAAATGTGGCCTTACCAAGGCCTTATAAAGTGGTATTAACACTTCCCGGGATCTTGATTCTATCCCTCTGTTTATGCAGCCTAGAACTGTGTTGGCTTTTTTGGCAGTTGCTGCACACGGCTGGCTCCTATTTAAATGGTTGTCCACTAGGACTCCAAGATCCCTTTCACTGTTACTACTATTGAGCAAGGTACCACCTATACCGTACCTGTGCATTTTGTTTTGCAATCCATTTAACCAGATAAGACCTAAGAGAAGTTGGAATGGCTATTTTGGCTGGGGACGGTTGGGTGAAAGAAGCTTAGCATGTCATGCAGACTTAGTCATATGAATCATGGTTTGTTTATAGTTCAGTGTATTTATTCTACAAGCCCGTAGTAAAACAGTTAAATTAGTCACCAAATTCAATGTTTTGTGTAAATTCAACCTGAAAATTGAGCAATTTGTGTGTCAGGCATGAGCAACCAGACCAACACACGTTGAGTACAAACTAGCTACTTTATTGTTCAAAAGCCTTTTTCACAGCAATCTTCTCAGACAGGGAGTTTGCCCTGGGGAAAAAACTAGATAAGTTTCAACAGCATTCAAAGGACCTTGCCTTATGTAATGATTCCAGACTGATGCCCTGCTTGACCCCTCCTCCTGACTGGAACGGTTTCTCTCCGACATCGTGTGAATAGAGTCCATGAATCAAACCACTAATCCACCTAACCTGGGTACTATCTACACAATTGGCAATATGCAGCTTCAGTATTGTGGCCTGCCAGTGGAGCTGTCAGCAGATTCGGACAGTGAGGAAGTTGGGGAGGAACATGGGCCAGTCCTGGAGTCTGGGGTAGTCTCGGATGAGGGCTCTGTGTCAGAGGCAGGGAGGGGGCCTTCAGTAAGACATCAGTGAGGCAGACAAACAGCTGGAGCCTCATCCCAGATGACAACACAGGTAAAGCTATTGTCAGCCGGTTTCCTTGAAGGCGGCTCTAAACCTTCCATTCTGCTGGTGTGAAATGATAAAAGTTTGGCCAGAGCTGGACTCAAGAGAAGGATGAAATGAGACATTGTAGAAGAGAGGTGACTCAGAAGTAGACGCTTTAATAGGAACAGGCCATCACCTAGCAGTTTGCTGAATAATCCATCTGAAGAGAGCTTTTTATTCATTTAGAAAAGTGTATTGAATTTGGAATTCACCTTGGACATTCTGCCAAGGTAGTCGTGAAGGCCTTGGGTTCAACAGGTAAAACACGCAACAGAGGAACAGGAGGAGAAACGGTAGTGCAATTGTAGGTTTGGGGTGTAGATTCTCCCCCATCTTCAGTTCTTGAATCTTCCAATCTTGAATGTCTTCCATTCTATAGGGAGCAAGGGAAAGATCTACCTTCGATCTGAATGTTCTGACCCAGGCTTCCCAAGAGCCTGAAGCAAATTCCTTGTCCTGACAAAAACCACTTTTATTAATTGACTGTGAATTCTGCCCATTCACATCCAGCAAAATCTTTCAAGGGAGGATTTACAGTCACAGACCTTCTCTGGCTTGGAGAGCTGCCAGGCTGATCTCTGCAAAACCTGGCAAGGAGTCTCGGAGAGTCACGAACCAATGAAGCGAACTAATCGTTCTCCTGCAAACTCCACTCCCCTTTCGCTCCTCTTTTATTTCCTCTGGGAGGGGCCATTCATTGTCCCCCTGTGGCCTTCCTCCCAAGTCGGCACCTGTTCTTTAGTTGTTCCCTTCGTCTGGCATCTCAGGATGGGTGGACGGGCGGGGTGGGGGGAGGGAGCTGGAACCGGTTCTAAACGGCACTGTAGATTGGTGGAACCTCTTCTATACAAGAGGCTAGAACTGGCAGGAACTCACCCCCCCCTGTACAGGGGTCTCCAAAGATGGCAACTTTAAGATGTGTAACACTTCAACTCCCAGAATCCCTCAGCTAGCCTTGCTCCCAGGGAATTCTGGGAGTTGAAGTCCACAAGTTTAAAGTGAGCAAGTTTGGATCCATCTGCTCTAATTTGTCTGTCATCTAGAGAATACGAAGCAGCTGGGTGGTTGCAGAAGATAGCTTGTTCTTCACATTCAAGGTACCATGTGTGATTTGAGAAGGGCCAGGGAGAAAGGGAAAAATAACAGGCTGTGCCTGATTAGAGATGAGATAATTAAAAAACAACAGAGAAAGTTGGATTTTGTTCCCATAACAATGTTGCTACTGAGTCAGAGATGGACCATTAAATCCAACCATCTTTAGTGCGTGATATGGACAACCATTTAGATATGAGCCAGCCGTGTGCAGCAGCTGTCAAAAAAGCCAACACAGTTCTAGGCTGCATCAATAGAGGGATAGAATCAAGATCAGATGTGAACTGTGTGTTTCTACTGCTCTCTGAACTTGATTGGCTTCTTGCAGACGTTTCCTTCCCTGACTCGGTTACATCATCAGTGCACTGATGATGTTACCTAGATGGTTAACGTTATGTTGGTAAGAGAAGAGCCAAGTAAAAGTAGGGTTCTACATTTAGGCAAGAAAAACGAAATGCACAGGTACAGTATAGGTAGTACCTTGCTCAATGGCAGAAACTGTGAAAGGAATCTTGGAGTCCAAGTGGACAACCATTGAAATAGGAGCCAGCCGTGTGCAGCAGCTGCCAAAAAAGCCAACACAGTTCTAGGCTGCATCAACAGAGGGATAGAATCAAGGTCACGGGAAGTGTTAATACCACTTTATAAGGCCTTGGGAAGGCCACACTTGGAGTACTGCATTCAGTTTTGGTCACCACGATGTACAAAAGATGTGGAGACGCTAGAAAGAGTGCAGAGAAGAGCAACAAAGAGGATTAGGGGACTGGAGGCTAAAACATATGAAGAACGGTTGCTGGGATTGGGTAGGTCTAGTTTAATGAAAAGAAGGACTAGGGGAGACATGATAGCAGTCTTCTGATATCTTAGAGGGTGCCACAAAGAAGAGGGAGTCAAGCTATTCTCCAAGGCACCTGAGGGTAGAACAAGAAGCAATGGGTGGAAACTAATCAAGGAGAGAAGCAACTTAGAACTGAGGAGAAATTTCCTGAAGTTAGAACAATTAATTGGTGGGACAGCTTGGTTGTAAGAGAATAACAGAGTTGGAAGGGACCTTGGAGGTCTTCTAGTCCAACCCCCTACCTAGGCAGGAAACCTTATACTGTTTCAGACAAATGGCTATCCAACATCTTCTTAAAGACTTCCAGTGTTGGGGCTTTCACAACTTCTGGAGGCAACTTCTGTTCCACCGATTAATTGTTCTAACTACCAGGAAATTTCTCCTTAGTTCTCGTTTGCTTCTCTCCTTGATTAGTTTCCACCATTGTTTCTTTTCCGGACTTCAGTTGCTTTGGAGAATAGCTTGACTCCCTTGTCTTTGTGGCAGCCCCTCAAGTATTGGACCACTGCTGTCATGTCACCTCTCGTGATGTTTCCTTTCTCTAATTGTATCCCACTTGGTCTGCTGCTTGCTTCAGTGTGTATGTTGTCTTCAGTGATATCTCGGTTTCTTAAATTCATAGCTATCAACTCTTTGTCCTGGTAGCCCCATTTCCAAACAGTTTTCTTGCAAAGGAATTTGGACTGTGCTTTTCATGGGCACCGAAAATCAACTGTAAAAAAAAGCAGGATAGGAGCAAAGATATTTAAGCGTGTTGTACATTCTGCTGTTTAGATGACTTGGACATTGACTGCCTGTATTTAGCTGCTCTGTGTTGTGATCCATGGACTTACATCTCACCTTCCTTCCCACTCATCGGTGTTCCCTTTCGCTCATTCAAGAAGTAAATTAGAAGGAGAGACTGACAAGATCAGTATCTTGTATTAAGCCAAGCTCTGGTTAAACCAGGGGTCTGCAAAGTTGGCTCTTTTAAGACTGGTGGACTTCAACTCCCAGAATTCTGGGAGTTGAAGTCCACCAGTCTTAAAAGAGCCAACTTTGCAGACCCCTGGGTTAAACCATTGTCCGTTGAAACCATAATGTGCTGGATTCACATGTGCATTTTGCTAAAGTGCCTTTTGCTATGAATCGCTCTGCACTGAGCTTGCCATGCCAGAAGCAAAGTCTAAACTAAGCAAATGAGAGAGTGCTGTAAAGCAGGGGTCTCCAACCTTTGCAACCTTAAGTCTGAAGGACTTCAGCTCCCAGAATTATATATTATATATTATGTATATAATATTAACAATGGGCTGTATCTTAACAGAACTTGAATCCAAAATGCACACTATCACTGTCAAAAGTATGGTGATTTGACACTATAGATATAATTCATTGCTTTTCATTTCAGCGGCCCAGGCAGTCCAGAGTTATTCTGGAACACACACACACACACACACACACACACACACACACACACACACACCGAGGGGTGTTAGGGGTGTCTTACACACTTTTATATAGAGAAATTATTGTTCTTCCTGTTAAATATTTCGTCATTAATATGCTATATAGAACAGGGGTCTCCAACCTTTGCAACTTTAAGTCTGAAAGACTTCAACTCTCAGATTTGGGAGCTGAAGTCCTTCAGACTTAAAGTTGCAAAGGTTGGGGACCCCTGCTGTAAAGCAATACGGGTGGTATGTTGGGAGAAATGTCCATCTGGATTCAGTTCCAAGTGGGGAGAAAGACACTGGGAACACTTGGAGGCTGCTTGGAAAGATGGTTTAATGGTGGACAGGATCCCATGGCTTGAGGTCCTGAACAGAAAAGGGGGATCCGATGCTTCCAGATGTTGGGTGAAGAAGAAAAAGGGAAAGAAGGGGCTTGCTGAGAGTTCTGGAGTTTTTTATATTCTCTGTTCGGCCCCACCTCTCTGTTTCCTGTTCCTGTGTACGAAATGTATTTGGATTAGTTGTCAAACTCCCAGGGGAGGGGGGGGAGGTAGACTTAGCTGACCAGGTTGTGTGTCTTTTGAGTCCCGAGCTTGGTTGAGTTCCCAGATGCCACGTGGTGAGTTTCTGTTGCAGGCTAACCCTAACTTTGTTATATAGAATAGACTGGCTCGGGAATTTTAAGGGCCCATTGACAAAGGTGGGAGGGGGGGCTATTAAGTGTGAGTCTGTTTCCTGCCTAAAAACATGTTTCTCCATTTTTGATCCAGGGAAATATAATATTCTACCTTTTCAATATTTCCTAGAATATTTCATTCTTCTAGGAGAGGAGTGGGTGCTCACTTCTGTGGTGGCTCAGTGGCTAAGACACTGAGCTTGTCGATCAGAAAGGTTGGCAGTTCGGCAGTTCGAATCCCGAGCTCCGCGTAACGGAGTGAGCTCCCGTGACTTGTCCCAGCTTCTGCCAACCTAGCAGTTCGAAAGCATGTAAAAATGCAAGTAGAAAAATAGGGACCACCTTTGCTGGGAAGGTTACAGCATTCTGTGAGCCTTCGGTGTTGATTCATGCTGGCCACATAACCATGGAGACATCTTCGGACAGCACTGGCTCTTCGGCTTTGAAACGGAGATGAGCACTGCCCCCTAGAGTCAGGAACAACTAGCACATATGTGCCAGGGGAACCTTTACTTTATTGCTAAACTATGTACTGTAGTGGTTGAACAAGTAAACACAGACTTCCATTAGTGCAATATTCTTTATCCAGTGAGCTTCAATCTTGGGTGAGCCTTTGAAACTTTGACCTAGTTACTTTGACCCAGTTTGTTTACATCGCTTGCAATCATCTTCGCACAACATATGTGAACCAGGTCGGTCAAAAAACAGTGTGGCTGCATTCACACAAGATGCTAAGTTTAATTAGCGTTCAGCTTTCGTTGCTTTGGACTTAGTGACTTGTGCAAATCCAGCCCATTGGTGAGTGTATTGTGACATTGGGTGAACTTAGAAAAGAAGTGAATTCAATACTCAGGAAGTGTTAATACCACTTTATAATGGCTTTATAAGACCACACTTGGAACACTGCATTCAGTTTTGGTCACCAAGATGTAGAAAAGATGTGGAGACTCTGGAAAGAGGTGCAGAGAAGAGCAACAAAGAGGATTAGGGGATTGGAGGCTAAAACATAGGAAGAACGGTTGCAGGAACTGGGTAGGTCTAGTTTAATGAAAAGAAGGACCAGGGGAGACAGGATAGCATTGTTCCAATATCTCAGGGGTTGCTACAAAGAAGAGGGAGTCAAGCTATTCTCCAAAGCACCTGAGGGCAGGACAAGAAGCAATGGGTGGAAACTAATCAAGGAGAGAAGCAACTTAGAACCGAGGAGAAACTTCCTGACAGTTAGAACAATTAACCAGTGGAACAACTTGCCTCCAGAAGTTGTGAATGCTCCAACAGTGGAAGTTTTTAAGAAGAGTTTGGACGACCATTATTCTGAAATAGCATAGGATTTACTGCCTAAGCAGGAGGTTGGACTAGAAGACCTCTAAGGTCCCTCCCAACTCTGTTCTGATCTGTTGCAACAGTTGTAAAAGTGAAGACCAGTTCTAAGTTATTTTCCCCTCCCCCGTGGCATTGTAGCTTTGAACAATCACTAAACAAATAGTTGGTTGTTGAAAGCTACCTGTAGTAAGCCTTCTCTAGAAAGAGTGCAGAGAAGAGCAACAAAGAGGATTAAGGAGCTGGAGACTAAAACCTATGAAGAACGGTTGCAGGAATTGGGTATGTCTAGTTTAATGAAAAGAAGGACCAGGAAAGACATGATAGCAGACTCCCAATATCTCACAAAGAAGAGGGAGTCAAGCTATTCTCCATGGGACCTGAGGGTAGAACAAGAAGCAATGGGTGGAAACTAATCAAGGAGAGAAGCAACTTAGAACTGAGGAGACATTTCCTGATGGTTAGAACAATTAATCAGTGGAATGGCTTGCCTTCAGAAGTTGTAGGTCCATGATGGAGAACCTGTGGCAGGTGTGCCAGAGGTAACATGCAGAGCGCCCTCTGTGGGCATGTGCGCCATCGCCCCAGCTCAGTCAGCTGGTTATCAGGTTTCCAAGGCCCCTTCCACTTTGGGCACTAAAAGGTTTGCGATCACTGGTGCAGGTGCTGCGTTACTGGAGAGTGTTAAGAAGACATTGGGCAATCCTTGGCTCGAAACGGCATAGAGTCTCCTGCAAAACCGCATACAGTTTTGGTCGCCACGATGTAGAAAAGACGTGGAGACTCTGGAAAGAGTGCAGAGAAGAGCAACCAAGATGATTAGGGAACTGGAGACTAAAACATATGAAGAACGGTTGCAGGAGCTGGGTATGTCTAGTTTGATGAAGAGAAGGACCAGGGGAGACATGATAGCAGTGTTCCGATATCTCAGAGGGTGCTACAAAGAAGAGGGAGTCAAACTATTCTCCAAGGCACCTGGGGGTAGGACAAGAAGCAATGGGTGGAAACTAATCAAGGAGAGAAGCAACTTAGAACTAAGGAGAAATTTCCTGACAGTTCGAACAATTAACCTCTGGAACAGCTTGCCTCCAGAAGTTGTGAATGCCCCAACCCTGGAAGCCTTTAAAAAGATGTTAGATGACCATTTGTCTGAAATGGTATAAGGCTCCTGCCCACGCAGGGGGTTGGGCTAGAAGACCTACAAGGTCCCTTCCAATTCTGCTATTGTATTGTATTGTATTGATACTTGGCTTGAGCAGGGGGTTGGACTAGAAGACCTCCAAGGTCCCTTCCAACGCTGTTATTCTGTTACTCCTAACCGTTGCATTCATCTCACCCTTGCAAAGGAACCTCGGTGTCAATGCTGCCTCTGCAAATCATCCCATCCCATCCTCCTTCCGTCCCTGCAGGAGACCAATGTGTTTTTGTGGCATGGTTCTCCCTCCCTCCCGCCCTCCCTCACTCCCCCTGCTTTCTGTCTCTTCTCTCCTGCCTCCAGCTGCAGCAGTGGCAGGATCCAATCTCCTTCCAGAATGTCAAGTGGAGGAAGGAGGCGCAGAGCTGCACTCTCATTCAAGAAATTTTTATGAATAAAAAGGGGCCGTGTGCTGGCCGGGCTTTTCAATGGATAGATTCCCAGCATTTCAGAGGAGGGCTCTGACAAGCTTGGCTTGTGCCAACCGCCACAGATGCAGATCTTGGCATCAAGGAGGCTCCTTCGGAAGAGAGAGAGAGGGGGAAAACAAACAGAGAGACCCATTCGCTGCCACGCGCCTGCTTTGCCTTCCACCCTGGGTCTTGTGAGCAGATTCTTCCAACCGTCCCATTTTATTTTATTTTATTTATTTTTTATTTTATTAAATTTATACCCCGCCCTTCTCCTTGTAAGGACCCAGGCGGCGCACAGGCAATATAAAACCATACAAAATACATTTTAAAAAAACTATTAAATTAAATCCCTTTTAAAACCTTGAGAATTAAAATTTGTTCAGATAAAAGTCAGAAATGGGGGGTTATGCTAGGCCGGCTTGTTGAAATAAATACGTCTTGAGATGCTGGCGGAAGAGGCGGAGGTCCGAGGTGGTGCGTAGGTCGGGAGATAGATCGTTCCAGAGGGCCGGGCCCGCCAGAGAGAAGGCCCTTCCCCTGGGCGTCGCCAACCGGCATTGCCCGGCCGACGGTACCCGGAGAAGACCCTCTCTGTGGGAGCGGATCAGACGAAGGGATGTATGGGGCAGGGATGTATAGGGCATACATCCCTGCCCCATACTGCGCCACCCCGGTTCCATATGCACACCCCTTGCAAGCTTTTCCTCGCCCTTCGGCAGACCAGGACATTGTTACTGGTGCCAGCTAGTAAAGTTCCACGATTTTTTTAAATAGCAAGCCTTAATATGACAGGCCCTAGGATTATAAGCATATATGTTTCAGCATTATAATGCCCAACTGAGACCACCATAGCCTAAATAAATCAAGACCACCCTCTTATTCTTTCACCTGATTACTAAGTTAATCCATTTTAGGGGCTGGTTTTATGTTCTTATGACATTGGTACACTACCAAATCCTTCAGGACTCCCTCCTGGAAGCTTTTCGAAGCTAATGAGTAAGACATGAAAAATTAAACTACCCTTGCTAATAATCCAAAGCAACTCCAAAGGCTAACATAAAAATGCACACTCACTTCATGTGCTCTGAATCAGAAAAACTAAAAAAAAATATAATGAGTTGGATCTGTTCATTTTTCTAAATGTCAGACACTTGACACAAATCCCATTAACTAGGCTGGTTGTGTTATGGGCGCACAGGTTACCAGGTCTTCCATTGATCCAGTCTTGGGTGTCCTTGTTTAAGCAAACATGCATAATTCTGTTAGTGAAGTTACCCGTTGAGGGGTCCAAATAATGTACTAAATCATGACTAATTGGGCTGGGTTTGCACTACATTGTGCAGCACAAAAAGAAAAATAAATATATACCTAATCAAGTTTGATACTAATCAAGTTTAGCGTGGCATTCAAATGAAGCTGCTAGGTCTTGGCCTGACCTTATTAAACGTGTGTGAATACAGCAACGGAGTTGGGAGCACTTGTGAAGATCTTCCTAATGCATTTCAAAGCACCTTAACTAACATATATTTAGACCAGGGGTCGGCAACCTTAAACATTCCAAGAGCCACAAAGGTCCTAACGGAAGTCCCTTGTTCAATTCTGGAGACAACAGGAAGTCCGGTTCCCCCACCATAGAGTCTCCTCCTAGCACAGCGTCCCTTTTTCCTCTACCTGTCCTAACCGAAAGCCCTATCAATAGTGGAGCCAACTGGTGACAGGGAGCCGCACAGGGGTGGGTTCCTGCCAGTTCTCGCCTCTTCTATAGAAGAGATTCCACAAAGCTACAGGGCCGTTTAGAACCGGTTCCAGCTCCCTCCCCCCGCCCATCATCAAGAGGAAGAGCGAGAGGAGGGATTCTGGGAGTTGAAGTCCACAAGTCTTAAAAGCTGTCAAGTTTGAACACCCCTGGGGCTTTTTTTCCTAAAGGGTGAGGGGCGCAAGGGTCTTGTCACTTGACAGCTTTAAGACTTGCGTGCTTCAAATGCCAGAGTTCCCGAGCCAACATTTTGGTTACTAAGCAAGAGCGTTGTTAAGTGAGTTTCACCACATTTTACAAGTTGGCCATGCCCACCTGGTCACATGGCCGGCAAGCCACTCCCAACCCGTCACATGGCCGGCAAACCACTCCCACAAAGCAAGCCACACCTACAGAAGAGGTTCTAAAAAAATTTGAAACCCACCACTGGAGCTGCAGCAATACAATACAATATAATAGCAGAGTTGAAAGGGACCTTGGAGGTCATCTAGTCCAACTCCCTGCCCAGGGAGGAAGTCCTATACCATTTCAGACAAATGGCTATCCAACATAGGGATGAAAGAGGCACATGTGACTCCAGAGCCACGGGTTGCTGACCTGTGATTTAGACCAGTGTTTCCCAGCCTTGGCAACTTGAAGATGTCTAGACTTCAACTCCCACAATTCCCCAGCCAGCGAATGCTTCTTCTGTGTGTGATGTTCACTAGATGTTTTAGAAGATGCTTTAAAGATTATCCTATCTGCCCCCTCATCTCCTGCCTCCTCTCCTTCTACCTCCTCCATCTTTTGAAGGCTGAACGTCTCCCAGCTCTTCTGGCATCGCCTGGCAGCTTCCAGGTCTCCCCCCCTCTCCCCCCCTCATCTTAATCCTCTTGCCAGCCCTCTACTTCTTAAGCTGGACCGTTAAGGTGGGATTCGTGCAAAGCAGAATCCAAATCGCCGTTCTATCATAAGTCCCGTTTCGCGGAGGTGGGGGACTGTTTCAACCTCCTTTTTCTATTCCAACCACCCGCAGCCGGCTGTCTATGGTTCGCCCCCTTGATCACCCTAGCACACTCCACCCATCCTCCCAGGCATGAAATACTGCAGGTTCTGGAGAACTGATAGCGGAGTGGGACAGGAATGGAGATTTTGCAGTATCCTTCCCCATGGAGTGGGGAGGGAATGGAGATTTTGCAGTATCCTTCCCCTGGAGTGGGAGGGAATGGGGATTTTGCAGTATACTTCCCCTGGAGTGGGGAGGGAATGGAGATTTTGCAATATCCTTCCCCTGAAGTGGGGAGGGAATGGGGATTTTGCAGTATCCTTCCCCTGGAGTGGGAGTTGAATGGGGATTTTGCAGTATCCTTCCCCTGGAGTGGGGAGGGAATGGAGATTTTGCAGTATCCTTCCCCTGGAGTGGGGAGGGAATGGGGATTTTGCAGTATCCTTCCCCTGGAGTGGGAGTGGAATGGGGATTTTGCAGTATCCTTCCCCTGGAGTGGGGAGGGAATGGAGATTTTGCAGTATCCTTCCCCTGGAGTGTGGGAGGGAATGGGGATTTTGCAGTATCCTTCCCCTGGAGTGGGGAGGGAATGGGGATTTTGCAGTATCCTTCCCCTGGAGTGGGGAGGGAATGGAGATTTTGCAGTATCCTTCCCCTGGAGTGGGGAGGGAATGGGGATTTTGCAGTATCCTTCCCCTGGAGTGTGGGAGGGAAGGGAGATTTTGCAGTATCCTTCCCCTGGAGTGGGGAGGGAAGGGAGATTTTGCAGTATCCTTCCCCTGGAGTGGGAGTGGAATGGAGATTTTGCAGTATCCTTCCCCTGGAGTGGGAGGGAATGGAGACTTTGCAGTATCCTTCCCCTGGAGTGGGGAGGGAATGGGGATTTTGCAGTATCCTTCCCCTGGAGTGTGGGAGGGAAGGGAGATTTTGCAGTATCCTTCCCCTGGAGTGGGGAGGGAATGGAGATTTTGCAGTATCCTTCCCCTGGAGTGGGAGGGAATGGAGACTTTGCAGTATCCTTCCCCTGGAGTGGGAGTGGAATGGAGATTTTGCAGTATCCTTCCCCTGCCACGCCCACCAAGCCCCGCCCATAGAACCGGCAGTAAAAAAAATTGAATTTCACCATTGCCCCCAACCCCTTTTCCTCTCTGGGGTCCATGGCCCGGAGCCGACAAGAGGGAAAGCCAGCCTTTGCGGTCCTCCTTGAACGGGGGAACGGAGCGAATGTTCTCTCTACGCAGCCTCGCCGAGGAACTGGCCGTGGTGCTGAATATTAATTCAGCCCGTTTGCGCCAAAGGTACCTTTCCCTCCAGCGGCGAAGTTAACTTCCGCCGGGTTGGGTGATGACTTGAAAGCGGGGAGGGATGCCAGGGAGGGGGAGGGGAGCTCCCCAACCTCCTCCCTCCCTCCCTCCCCTTCCTAGCACTTCATTGAGAAAGAAAGAAAAAAAAAGCTTCAGCCACACATCCGCTCCTGTCTCTCTGCGACATCAACATCCCAATGCAGGGAGCAAGAAACGCCAAAACGAGGCAAAAGGAGGTTATGCAAGACACCTCAACGCTTCCCAGAACATAACAACTCTTGATCTGCTTCCTCGGGGTGGGGGGGTGGGGAGGGAAATCTCACCAAGGGAGACGCTCCAGGGACTCCCCCTCTGGAGCTATAGCCTGCCTCAATTGCTTTGCCACTCTGTACAAAGTGCAATTCTGGGGGTTTTTTTTAAGGGGTGGGGGGAGGGAGAAGAATAGCTTGCTCACTGGAACCTTTCTAGGGGCGCAGGACAATATGTCCTTGCTCCGAGGAGCTTGCAGACTGGGAATGCTGCATTCTGTTTTGGTCGCCACGATGTAGAAAAGATGTGGAGACTCTAGAAAGAGTGCAGAGAAGAGCAACCAAGAGGATTAGGGGATCGGAGGCTAAAACATACGAAGAACGGCTGCAGGAACTGGGTATGTCTAGACAGTTCTAGGCTGCAGAACCAGAGGGAGAGAATCAAGATCACGTGAAGTGTTAATACCATTTTATAAAGCCTTGTTGAGGCCACACTTGGAATACTGCATTCCGTTTTGGCCCCCACGATGCAAAAAAAAAAAAAGATGGGATTCTAGAAAGAGTGCAGAGAAGAGCAACAAAGATGATTAGGAGACTGGAGACTAAAACATATGAAGAACGGTTGCAGAAACTGTCTATGTCTAGTTTAGTGAAAAGAAGGACCAGGGGAGACAGGATAGCAGTCTTCCAATATCTCAGGGGTTGCCACAAAGAAGAGGGAGTCAAGCTATTCTTCAAAGCACCTGAGGGCAGGACAAGAAGCAATGGGTGGAAACTAATCAAGGAGAAAAGCAACCTGGCTCCTATTTAAATGGTTGTCCATTAGGACTCCAAGATCCCTTTCACAGTTACTACTATTGAGCAAGGCACCGCCTATACTGTACCTGTGCATTTTGCTTCTCTTGCCTAAATGTAGAACCTTACTTTTTTCACCTTCCTTATTTGTCTCCTTCATTGGAATCCTACCAAAATATCTTGGGCTTTGTACTCCTTACGTTGGACAATCATGTCATTTTCAAGAGGCAAAAGAAAAGGTTGAAGTTGTCTTACTTAAAACGGTCCAATGGGTTACTTTTGTTAGGATATGCAGCCTTATATTGGGTTGACAATATATATGAGTCTATGTTCATATATATGAGTCTATGTTCTTAAGGAATTGTGTAGCTTTAAGAACTGACTTATAATCTCATTGGCTGTAATTATACAGTTCTACTATAAAGGAAGCTCAAAATCACAAACTCATTCCCTGTTCGTTCCCTGTTCGATTCCTTGTGATCCTGTGTTTTCCTGATTGCCGACGCAGAAGCTGAATTGTGAACTGTGAAGGAGTATTGTTTTGCATCACTGTGAGATACTGTATCTTTGTTTGGTGAAGGACTGTTGATATTTGTTTAAAGAGTTAGTCGGAAGAAGCATTTTAGTTGTTACAAAGTAAAGACTATTTATTTTCTTACTATCACTGTTTTAGAGTTTGTTTGTGGCTTACAGCAACGTATCTCGTTACTGTACGGTGAATTACACTAATCTGCATTTGTTTGCTAACCCTGGTTAAGGGACCAGAGCTGTACACTGGTTCTGAACCCAGAGTTGCTAACAGATTTCCAAACAGTGGTTGGTTGCATCAATATTCCATGCCAATAATGATGGACTGTCCAATTAAATTGGGATTGGCAGGTTCTGTAAAACAGTGCTAAACCAAGAGCTGCTTGAAAATTTAAACAAATGTTTTTGTGTTACTCCCAACTGTCTAACAGAAATGATCCCTGGTACAATAAGGTCTTTGCCCTCTGTGTGTGTGTGTGTGTGTGTCTGTGTCTGTGTTGCACCATGCCTGCAAACCTTTGAGTATATATATTAGAGAGAAGGTAGCCCTTAGCTTTTTGGTGCAAGCTTTAGCTGCTTGCTTTTTATTTATTGAATTTATTTGCCACCTATCTTGCTAGCCCGAGGATCCAGTTATGGATGAACCCAGAAATATGGTTAATTCAGTAAGCAGATTGCGTGTGTTGTCTGGCGGAGAGTCAATGCAAGGTATTGGGCAAATGATAGACCAATAGAATGGAGATTACAGATGGATGGATGGATGGATGGATGGATACATACCAGAGGTGGTATTCAGCCGGTTCTGTCTGGTTCAGTTGCACCGGTAGCTTTGGCTCTGTGAGACTCCGCCCATCCACCCTGACATAATGCATGTCCTTCTGTGCAAGTGCGAGCAAAGCGCGCACACTCTCTCACATTTGCAAACCAGTAGGGAAGGTAAGTGAATCCCACCACTGATACATACATACATATATACATACATACATATATACATACATACATACCAGTGGTGGGTTTCAAAGCTTTTTAGAACCTCTTCTGTAGGTGTGGCCTGCTTTGTGGGAGTGGCTTGCTGGCCATGTGACTGGGTGGGAGTGGCTTGGCAGTCATGTGACTGGGTGGGCGTGGCCAGCTTGTAAAATGTGGTGAAACTCCCTTAACAACGTTCTTGCTTAGCAACCAAAATGTTGGCTCAGAAACTCTGGCATTGAAGCGCGCAAGTCTTAAAGCTGTGCAAGTCTTGAAACTAATCAAGGAGAGAAGCAACTTAGAACTAAGGAGAAATTTCCTGACAGTCAGAACAATTAACCTCTGGAACAGCTTGCCTCCAGAAGTTGTGAATGCCCCAACCCTGGAAGTCTTTAAGAAGATGTTAAGATAGCCATTTGTCTGAAATGGTATAAGGTTCCTGCCCACGCAGGGGGTTGGACTAGAAGACCTCCAAGGTCCTTTCCAACTCTGCTATTGTATTGTATTGTATTGTATTGTAAGTTACAAGACCCTCACACCCCTAACCCTTTAGGAAAGAAACCCCAGGGGTGTTCAAACTTGACAGCTTTAAGACTTGTGGACTTCAACTCCCAGAATTCCTCCTCTCGCTCTTCCTCTTGAGGATGGGCGGAGGGAGCTGGAACCGGTTCTAAACATCCCTGTAGATTTGTAGAACCTCTTCTATAGAAGAGGTGAGCACTGGCACGAACCCACCCTTGATACATACATACATACATGCATGCATACATACATACATACATACATACATGCATGCATACATGCATGCATGCATACATACATACATACATACATACATACATACATACAGTCAATATAGAGCTGGAAGGGACTTTCCAGATTAGATCGTCCAAGAGAGACTAGAACTCTTCAAAAGGAACCCAGAGAACTGCCAAAAAAAAAAAAAAAGGCTAGGGAGCAGAGGGAGAAGGTTGAGCATCCCAGATGCTACAGAGGCAGCAGCCAGAAGTGAGACATGGATCAGTGAGAGGACAGGAGCGCCCAGGGAGGAACCGATCAATCAAAGCAAGGAGAGCAGAGAGGAAGAGCCTGCTCTGGTGCAGAGCAGGGGTAGGTTCCTAACATTGTTATGGGAACAAAATCCAACTTTCTCTGCTTTTTTTTTAAAAAAATATCTCATCTCTAATCAGGCACAGCCTGTTATTTTTCTCTTTCTCCCTGGCCCTCCTCAAATCACACATGGTACCTTGAATGTGAAGAACAAGTTATCTTCTGCAACCACCCAGCTGCTTCGTATTCTCTAGAGGACAGACAAATTGGAACAGATGGATCCAAACTTGCTCACTTTAAGACTTGTGGACTTCAACTCCCAGAATTCCCTGGGAGCAAGGCTAGCTGAGGGATTCTGGGAGTTGAAGTCTACACATCTTAAAATTGCCACCTTTGGAGACCCCTGTACAGGGGTGGGTTCCTGCCAGTTCTAAGGTCTTCTATAGAAGAGGTTCCACCAATCTACAGGGCCGTTTAGAACAGGGTCCAGCTCCCTCTTCCCGCCCGTCCGCCCATCATCAAGAGGAAGAGCGAGAGGAGGAATTCTGGGAGTTGAAGTCCACAAGTCTTAAAGCTGTCAAGTTTGAACACCCCTGGGGTTTTTTTCCCCTAAAGTGTTAGAGGTGTGAGGGTCTTGTAATTTGATAGCTTTTAAGACTTGTGTGCTTCAAATGCCAGAGTTCCTGAGCCAACATTTTGTTTTCTAAGCAAGAGCGTTGTTAAGTGGGTTTCACCACATTTTACAAGTTGGCCATGCCCAGCCAGTCACATGGCCGGCAAGCCACTCCCACAAAGGTTGCCCCAAAGAAGAGGGAGTCAAACTATTCTCCAAAGCACCTGAGGGCAGGACAAGAAGCAATGGGTGGAAACTAATCAAGGAGAGAAGCAACTTAGAACTGAGGAGAGATTTCCTGACAGTGAGAACAATTAATCAGTGGAACAGAAATTGCCTCCAGAAGTTGTGAATGCCCCAACACTGGAAGTCTTTAAGAGGATGTTGGATAGCCATTTGTCTGAAATGGTATAGGGTTTCCTGCCTGGGCAGGGGGTTGGACTAGAAGACCTCCAAGGTCCCTTCCAACTCTGCTATCGTATTATATAATCCAGCATCAAAAGCTGCGATGGCTGTTCTTAATCAGCCCTGGCCAATGGCGTGTTGAAAGAATAGTGTTTAATTTAGCCATTTTAGAAGAGGCTTGATGATATGTATTTTGATATAGAGTTGAGGAAGCAGCTTTTCTAAAAGCGCAGCCCGGCTTTCTCGGAGAAGAGGGAATTATATTCCATAAGGAAATGAGTGTTTTTTATTAAAAGAGAGCAGGATTGAGGATGGAAGGGATTGGACATTCATATGAAGAACGGTTGCAGGAACTGGGTAGGTCTAGTTTAATGAAAAGAAGGACCAGGGGAGACATGATAGCAGTCTTCCAATATCTCAGGGGTTGCCACAAAGAAGAGGGAGTCAAGCTGTTCTCCAAGGCAACTGAGGGCAGGACAAGAAGCAATGGGTGGAAACTAATCCAGGAGAGAAGCAACCTAGAACTAAGGAGAAATATCCTGACGGTTAGAACAATTAACACCTTGTATCCAGAACTGGTGGGGGTTCCAACACTGCAAATCTTTAAGCAGAAAACTATTTGTCTAAAATGGTGCAGGGTCTCCTGCTTGAACAGGGTTTGGAGTAGAACCGTAATGGCGAACCTATGGCAGGCGTGCTCGAAGTGGCACATGGAGCCATTTTGCCTGGCATGTGTGACGTCACCTGTTTCTTTTCCGGGTTTCTGGCACGCATGCTTGTGCAATGATCCGCTGGCTTTTGTTGTGTTTTCCGGTGTGGTCATGTACGCCAGCCAGCTGATCATCGTACGTGCATGCAGGCTGGTAGACCGAAGACTAGGTCGCTTGGGCGCAGGCGCACACTGGAAACCAGAAGGTCATTTCCATGTGTGCGCATGCCCTCTTCGCACCTCCTTTTTCTGTGTTGCACAGCTGACAACGTGCACACATGCGCATGCTCCCTTTTCGGCACTCAAAAAGATTCACCGTCACTGGACTAGAAGTTCCTTAACATCCCTCCCAACTCTGTTATTCTGTAGAACAGGGGTCCACAACCCCCGGGCCGCAGACCGGTGCCAGTCCGTGGCTTGATAGTAACCGGGCCAGAGTGAGCGGCGGAGAGAGAGGCACAACTCTTAGGTAAGTGTAGCAAATGCTCCGCTATCCTGGTGGCTGGCCGGGGCGCTCCCCGGGGACAGAACGGGGTCAACGGCCTGCATTGGGGCAGGAGGTTCGGGGCACCACCCCGCCCTGCATGGTGGGGGAAGGGGCTGCCAGGCCCTCCTGCCTGGGACGCAGCCCGTCCTTCCCTGCCCCAGCCGAGGATCCTTCGCCCGGGACCCCTGGCAGCTTTCCCGCCCGGTTGCACTCAAGGCGCCCTCCCCGGGTCACGTTCCCACGAGACGCAGGTTCCCTGACTCGACTCACCCGCTGGAGACTCCTCATCACATCTCCCGGCAAGGGGGAGGGAGGGACGGGGCGTGAGAGGGGCGGGTCCAGAGAGGGGGAGGAGGGAGGAGGGGGCAGCCCCCTGGGCAGAGCGCGCAAAACCATCCCACCGGTCCGCGGAATTTTTTTTTTTAATGAAACCGGTCTCTGGTGCCAAAAAGGTTGGGGACCCCTGCTGTAGAAGGACAATGAAGAAGAGAGGTTGGCCAGAAATATTCCTGTACCATGTTCTGGTATCTTACGTAGCTGAATTGACCTTGAGGGGCAGAAGACCTGGGTTATTTCTTCCAGGTGCTGCTGCTTGACATCTTCCTCTCTTGGTGGCCTAGGAAATGAGCTCCATATTTCTGATCGCTGTCAGCTTGCAGGAGTGGGATCTCTCTTATCAGCCTCACACACTGTTCTCCCTGTGTCAAGGTGATGCAGATGTTCATTATGTTCCTCTTAAAACCAGCAGAGGAGCGGCTGCAAGGCAGAGAAGGAAGCTCATGGCCCACCCCCACCCAGGGAGACCTTAGGATAGCAAAAATGGATGGGGCAGAGGTAGAATACATATATACCGTATTTTTCAGAGTATAAGACGCACCTTCCCCCCACCCCACCCCAAGAAAAAGAGGGTGAAAATCTGGGTGCGTCTTATACACTGAATACAGCATTTTTGGCCTCCCGAAACCCCATCCCTGCGCATTCTGTTTGAATGTGCAGAGGGTTTGGGAGGCCTGCAAAGTGTAGAATACATATATACCGTATTTTTCAGAGTATAAGACGCACCTTCCTGGGGGCTGGGGGGGGCACAAATGAGTGAAAAATGAGCATTTTTTTTGCTCATTTTTTAAGAAAGTTTTTTTTAATTTTTATTTTAAACACAACATAAAAAATCCTTCTTCTTACTTCTTAGTCTATCAGTTGGTTACAAAGTATTTTCATGCATCTCTTCCACAATCCTCCAAGGTTCAAGCATATTGAATCAACCATATTTATACACATTATCCTCACCCTCCATCCTTATTTAACTACTAGCTGTTCCCGGCCACACGTTGCTGTGGCCCAGTCTGGTTAAATGGCCAACCAATCTGTGTGTAGATCTACACCTGCACACACAAACACGTACACACAACCACCGTATAACCCCCAACCTACCTACCTACTCCCTCTCTCCCTCTACCTACCTACCTACTGTATTTCTCCCTCTTTCTCTCTCTGACTCTATCCCTCTACCTACCTACCTACCTACCTACTGTATTTCTCCCTCTCTATCCCTATAGCTACCTACCTACCTACCTACCGCATTTCTCCCTCTCTCCTTCTACCTACCTACCTACTGTATTTCTCCTTCTCTCTATATATATCCCTCTACCTACCTACCTATTGTATTTCTCCCTCTCTCCCTCTACCTACCTACTGTATTTCTCCCTCTCTCTCTCTCTATCCCTCTACCTACCTACCTACTGTATTTCTCCCTCTCTCCCTCTACCTATCTACCTACTGTATTTCTCCCCCCCTCTCTCTATCCCTCTACCTACCTACCTACCTACTGTATTTCTCCCTCTCTCTCTCTACCTACCTACCTACTGTATTTCTCCCTCAGAGTATTTTATGTCATAAAGGATGACATAATACCTGTGGCCCACTGCTCTCTCTGTATCCATCTACCTACATTTTTTACATTTCCGTTGCGTGTACCTGGCACAGGTGTGACATCTACACAATCTATATATATATCATTGGTACTGTATTTGAAAGGAACGTTGTGTGAAAATTTGGAAGCGATCGGTGCAGTACTTTCGGAGATGAGCGGTTTTGAACAAACTCATAGTTACATTTTTATTTATATAGGTAATTGTTTACACATCCTTTATTATAAAACATACGAAAGCTGAAAACATAAGCACATATTGGCATCTCATTTATTAATTCTAATATCCTCCAACAGCACGGTTCCTTATAACCTATTCTAGCCAACCAAGCATCAATAACCTTTAGTAACAAAAGATTTCTCATCCTCCTTTTCAAACCACTGTTTAGAATTTACATCCAGTTTTCCCATGTTATACCCATACCTATATATATATAGTGTTATCTGTATCTCTTCTTTATTTAACTATATCCATTATCATCATTTCTTTTTTATTATTCTTTGTGTATAACCAAACAATTGCTCATCTTCCTTTCAGGTTTGTTACTCATTTTTGTCCCCCACCCCCAAGCCCCAAGGAGCACTGTACAAGCCCACCAAAGCCTTCCATACCTTCTTCTTTTTCTTTTTTTTGCAAAAAAATGGGCCAGTTTTTGCAAAAAACAGCCCAATTTTTGCTCATTTTGCCCCACCCCCCAGCCCCCAGGAGCACTTTGCAGGCCTCTCAAACTCTCTGCATGCCCCATTTTTCACAAACAATGAGGTGCGCCAAGGGGTTGGGAGGCCTGCAGAGTGCAAAAACTTTTTATTTAAATTTACCTCTTCAAAATCTTGGTGCGTCTTATACTCTGGTGCGTCTTATACTTCGAAAAATACGGTATATGTTATGTGGTTTCTTTCCACCTTAAAAATATCTAAAATCTAAAAGAGCAAAATCATTTAACTGAAGACGGCATTCAGTTTTGATCACCACGATGTAAAAAAGATGTGGAGACTCTGGAAAGAGTGCAGAGAAGAGCCACAAAGAGGATTAGGGGACTGGAGACTAAAACATATGAAGAACGGTTGCAGGAACTGGGTAGGTCTAGTTTAATAAAAAGAAGGAGTAGGGGAGAGATGATAGCAGTCTTCCAATATCTCAGGGGTTGCCACAAAGAAGAGGGAGTCAAATTATTCTCCAAGGCACCCGAGGGCAGAACAAGAAGCAATGGGTGGAAACTAATCAAGGAGAGAAGCAACTTAGAACTGAGGAGAAATTTCCTGACAGTTAGAACACTTAATCAGTGGAACAGAAGTTGCCTCCAGAAGTTGTGAATGCTCCAACCCTGGAAGTCTTTAAGAAGATGTTGGATAGCCTTTTGTCTGAAACGGTATAGGGTTCCCTGCCTCGGCAGGGGGTTGGACTAGAAGACCTCCAAGGTCCCTTCCAACTCTGCTATTGCAGAGGTTTCCAACCTTTGCAACTTTAAGTCTAAAGGACTTCAGCTCGCAGACTTCTCCAGCCAGCTTTGCTGGCTGGAGAATTCTGGGAGCTGAAGTCCTTCAGACTTAAAGTTGCAAAGGTTGGAGACCCCGGTGCTATTGTATTGTATCCCTGGGATCACGTCATCCGAATTCTGATGCTTGGCAACTGGCGTGTATTTATGATGGTTGCAATTTTGGGGCATGTGACCATGTTTCGCAACTGTCTGACAACTTAGAACTGAGGAGAAACTTCCTGACAGTGAGAATAATTAATCAGTGGAACAGATGTTGCCTCCAGAAGTTGTGAATGCCCCAACACTGAAAGTCTTTAAGGAGGTTGGACAACCATTTGTCTGAAGTGGTTTCCTGCCTAAGCAGGGGGTTTGGACTAGAAGATCTCCAAGGTCCCTTCCAACTCTGGTATTGTATTGTATTGTATTGTATTGTATTGTATTGTATTGTATTGTATTGTATTGTATTGTATTGTATTGTATTGTATTGTATTGTATTGTATTGTATTGTATTGTATTGTATTGTATTGTATTGTATGGCTTTCTTTATTGAACATAACCCAATGCAAATGACTGCAGGCACGCACACAAGTCACGTTGTGGGAAATTCGTTGGCTGGCTTCACACAACCAGGCAATTCATTGTTATTTGCACAAGATACAGTAGCTGAGAACAATGAATCTTATCCTTATATAGGGAGTTAGCACCAGGGGTCGGTTCTGCCCGGCTATATTGCTGTTTTGCTTGCATGCACACAGAATGCACATTGCGTGCCCAGGCGCAATAGTTCTGTGCATGCGCAGAACTAAAAAAACAAGATGGTGGCGATGGTGATGAGGGAACCGGTTCCGAGGGGTGGCAGACCTGGGTCGCTGCCAGTTCCAGCGACCCAGGCTGCCATACCACTACCGGTTCGGCTGACCCAGTAGGAACCCCACCACTGATTAGCACCCAGCCCTCTCCTAGGAAAATGAGATATTTTAGGAACTATTCAAAGGGCAGAATATTTCCCCTAAGAGGGAGGCAGAAACTCATCCCCCCCCACCTTTGTCAATGGGCCATTAAGGCCTGAGCCAGTCTATTCTACCTGGCAAAGATCTACCTCCTTCAGGCAGAGCCATAATAGGAATTGCCTAAAGCTCTTTTATTACATCATCACCCAGCAAGAGTCAACTAAGCTTGGGACTCAGGACAGCTTACAGAGTTGCCCCTGCATGGCCCCATGGGAGTCGGACAACCAATCAGAATACAAGCTCCAATTCAAAAGCCCAGAGAGGGCATACAATTGAAGTACTCTCAGCATCTCTTCCCCTTTTCCCTCCCAAGGACCTCAAACCATGGGGCCCTGTCCCTCATTAAACCATCTTTCCAAGCAGCCTCCATGTTCCCAGTGTCTTTTCCCCCACTTGGAACTGAACCCAGATGTACCATTTCTTCCAACACTTTTCTTTCTTTCTTTCTTTCTTTCTTTCTTTCTTTCTTTCTTTCTTTCTTTCTTTCTTTCTTTCTTTCTTTCTTTCTTTCTTTCTTTCTTTCTTTCCTTCCTTCCTTCCTTCCTTCCTTCCTTCTTTCTTTCTTTTCCTTTCCTTTCCTTTCCTTTCCTTTCCTTTCCCTTCCTTCCTTTCCTTCCCTTCCCTTCCTTTCCTTTCCTCCTTCCTTCCTTCCTCCCTCCCTCCCTTCCTGAAGCCATGGGGTCCTGTCCACCATTAAACCATATTTCCAAGCAACCTCCATGTTCCCAGTGTCTTTTTTCCCACTTGGAACTGAACCAAGATGTGACATTTCTTCCAACACTTTTCTTTCTTTCTTTCTTTCTTTCTTTCTTTCTTTCTTTCTTTCTTTCTTTCTTTCTTTCTTTCTTTCTTTCTTTCTTTCTTTCTTTCTTTCTTTCTCTCTCTCTCTTTCTTTCTTTCTTTCTTTCTTTCTTCCTCCCTTCCTCCCTCCCTCCCTCCCTCCCTCCCTGAAGCCATGGGATCATGTCCCCCATTAAACCTTCTTTCCAAACAGCCTCCATGTCTCCAGTGTCTTTCTCTCCACTTGGAACTGAATCCAGATGGACATTTCTTCCAACACTTACAAGTTCTTTTTATTCACTTGCTTTCTGATGGCTCAGAGGATTTCTTATTTTTAAACTTGTTTGCTTAGAACAAGGGATTTCATGCATTGGGAAAATCCAGACAACAAGCTAATTTGGTAGCCAGATGGAGCCTGTTGGGAGCCATTTAAGGCAGATCGCACAGGGGGACGGAAATAAAGGAACCAGCAAGCAAGTTTGCAACCCACAGTAGCAAGAAGTCAAGAGCTGGATAAGGAGGCCATTTCCATGCACGCGAGCGCAGAGCGGGGTGTTAGACGTCACTGTTGATATTCCTGTCTCTGTCCCTCTTGTCAGATGCTACCCCAGAGGTCATCTGGTTGTCAGGGTTCCAAATAACAGCCCCCAACGAAAGAAGACTCTGAGGCTTGAGTTTCCTCAAAGCTCCATTTTATTAGAGGAGTCCTATGGGCACATCTGGGAAAACCCAAATCTGGAAGCTTCCAGGTTTTCCCCACCCAAATGAATGTCCAAGTCCCTTCCCCAGCCAGCACCCACATAACCCATCACATGATCCAATTTTTTGGGCAGCAGCTGCCAAAAAAGCCAAGACAGTTCTAGGCTGCATTAACAGAGGGATCGAGATCACGTGAAGGGTTAATACCACTTTACAAGGCCTTGGTAAGGCCACCCTTGGAATACTGCATTCAGTTTTGGTCGCCACGTTGAAACTCTAGAAAGAGTGCAGAGAAGAAGAGAAGAGCAACAAAGATGATTAGAGGACTGGAGATTAAAACTAATGAAGAACAGTTACAGGAACTGGGTATGTCTAGTTCAGTGATGGCTAACCTTTTTTGGCTCGCGTGTCAAAGCGGGGGGAGTGCAGGGGGGTCATGCATGGGCATGCCACACCCATAATGCTATGTGCGCGACCCCCTTCTTTTGGCACGCTTTTTTCACCCTCCCCAGGCTCCAGAGGCTTTCTAGGAGCCTGGGGAGGGTGAAAACAGCCTCCCCCTCCACCTCCAGAGGCTTCCTGCAGCCTCCAGAGGGCGAAAAATGACCTCAAAAGAAGGCCTAAATCAGCTGGCCAGAGCACACTTACGCGCTGGAGCTGACAGGGCAATGCCTCGCGTGCCCTAAGAAATGGCTTCGCATGTCACCTGTGCAGTGGTGGGTTTCAATTTTTTTCGAATCTACTCTGTAGGTGTGGCCTATTTTGTGGGCGTGGCTTGGCAGTCATGTGACAGGGTGGGAGTGGCCACCTTTTAAAATGTGGTGAAACTCATTTAACAACGCTCTTGCTTAGCAACCAAATTTTGGACTCAATTGTGATGATAAATTCTTTCTTTCTTTCTTTCTTTCTTTCTTTCTTTCTTTCTTTCTTTCTTTCTTTCTTTCCTTCCCTTTTCTTTCCTTTCCTTCCCTTTCCTTTCCTTTCCTTTCCTTTCCTTCCTGTTGGGTCACTGGCAGCGGCAGGCCAGATTTACTTCCAGGTACACCGGTGGAACCCCCTCTCACTGGTTCTCTAAATTTCACCAACCGGCTCTCGCGAGTAGGTGCGAGCCTGCAGAAACCCACCACTGCACCTGTGGCACCCCTGCCATAGGTTCGCCATCAGTGGTCTAGTTGAATGTAAAGAAGGACCAGGGGAGACAGGATAGCAGTCTTCCAATATCTCAGGGGTTGCCACAAAGAAGAGGGAGTCAAACTATTCTCCAAGGCACCTGAGGGAAAAACAAGAAGCAATGGGTGGAAACTAATCCAGGAGAGAAGCAACTTAGAACTAAGGAGTATGGCACCTGTGCGACACTCCGCCAAACAGCTGCCGCGTCACAGGCAGTAAGTACGCATGCGTGTGCTGCGCGCGAGCATGTGGTGGACGCCTGGCCCCGTTGCAATGTACCGGTTGCAACGGGATCCAGAACCCTTAGGGAAGATCCTAAGGCATGGACATGCATGCTCACTTTTGCGAACTGGTAGGGAAAGTTAAGTGGATACCACTTCTGGATTGCATCATACGAATACATGAGCGGAATTTTTCTGTATAAGGACTTTTAATACAGATAGAAGCTTACTTTTTTTAATTTTTTGTGTTTTACTACTTTTTCACATGGATTTAATTTCTTATGCAGATTACAAAAAAAACCTTGAGAGTTTTACCGATTAACAAAGATGGCCGACCAAGAAGCATGCTCCAGGATTGAACAGCGGTCCGTTATCAAGTTTTTGGTTGCTGAAAGGTGCAAACCTGTTGAAATTCATAGGAGAATGTCAACTGTGTATGGTGCCACATGTTTCAGCCAAAAAAATGTCTACAAGTGGGCTGCATTGTTTAAAGAAGGACGGAGCAGTGTTGAGGATGAAGGCAGGCCTGGGAGGCCTCCAGAAGTGAGGTCTCCTGAGGTGATCGAATCAGTCAATGACCTCATTCAGTCTGACAGAAGGGTGACAGTGGATGACATTGCAAGGACTTTGAGCTTATCTGTTGGGACAGCACACAAAATTGTCCATGATGACCTTGGCTACTCGAAGGTCAGCTGCAGGTGACAACGCTGCCTGCTGCATTAGCTGCCTGTCGTCTTTCGAGTGCGCTTCAAGGTGTTGGTTATCATCTTCAAAGTGCTCCATGGCACGGGACCTAGCTATCTGCGGGATCGCATCCTGCCCCATACATCCTCACGGCCGATTCGCTCCCACAGAGAGGGACTTCTCCGGGTGCCGTCCACTAGGCTATGCCAGCGGGCGACGCCCAGGGGAAGGGCCTTCTCTGTGGCGGGCCCGACCCTCTGGAACGACCTTCCCCCCGAAATTAGAACAACCACGGACCTCCGCTCCTTCCATCAAAAATTAAAAACATACTTCTTCTGCTTGGCCGGCCTAGGGTAATTAAACTGTTTTAAGGGGTTTTTAGGGCCTAGTTTTAGTTTTTATATGGGATTTTAGCGCAGGGTGAGTTTAATTCGTTTTAACTTGTATTCTGTATTCTGTTTGTGGTTTTTATTAGTATTTTAATTCCCTGTGCCCCGCCTCGAGTCCCTTCAGGGAGAGAGAGCGGGTTATAAATTAAAAATTATATTATTGTTATTGTTATTGTTGTTATTGTTGTTGTTGTTGTTGTTGTTGTTATTATTATTATTATTATTATTATTATTATTATTATTATTATTATTATTATTATTATTATTATTATTATTATTATTATTATTATTGCAAGGCCTCACACAGCAGCCCAAACGGTGCAGACCATCAACGAGCTGGGCTGGGAACTGCTCCCTCATCCCCCTTATAGCCCAGACCTTGCCCCTTCAGACTTTCACCTGTTTGGTCCCTTGAAAGCGTTCACGAGAGGCACGAAGTTTGAAAGTGACGATGAAGTCAAAAGTGTTGTGAGCGACTGGCTGAGACATCAGTCTAAAGATGTTTAGGCTGAGGGAATACGGAAGCTTGTGCACAGATGGGAAAAGTGTGTGACAGTGCTGGGAGACTACGTTGCAAAATAAAAATAAAAAGTAAGCTTCTATCTGTATTAAAAGTCCTTATACAGAAAAATTCACCTTATGTATTGAATCACCCTCGTACATTAGCCAAAGATTGGATATCCACAATAACCATTATTTTTATTTATTTATTTTATTCAATTTATATCCCGCCCTTCTCCAACAGGACCCAGGGCAGTGCACAGGAATTTAAAACAGCATACAAAAAGAATACAAAATACATAAATTTAAAAAGCTATTAAATGACGCAAAACCTGCGCTAAAACCAAATTAAAATCCCTCATTTAAAACTGTCTAGTATTAGTCCCAGCGGAGGCTATGTTAGGCCGGCTTGATGAAATAAGTGTGTTTTTAAACAACGGCGGAAGAGGCAGAGATCGGTGATAGTGCGGAGTTCAGGGGGTAGGTCGTTCCACAGGGCAGGGCCCGCCACAGAGAAGGCCCTTCCCCTGGGTGTCGCCAGCCGGCATTGTCCGGCCGATGGCACCCGGAGAAGGCCCTCTTTGTGGGAGCGTATCGGTCTAAGGGTTGTTGTGGGGAGGAAATAATGCGAGTTAAAAAGTGAGAAAGCTTAAGAGTTGGTGCAGGTACAAACACTCAACCTTTAACTGATCTGCTTAAGAGTGGCACAGGAGCACAGCAGCCCTTCCTCTCAAGCCATCTTATTAAAGAGGTAGAACAATGTACACTCTCTGCCGTTTTGTCATGCGGTCTTCACCGAGGCGCATTCAAAAGAAGCACAGAACACAAGGGCACACTCATTTTTTCATCCAAGGGCTTCACTTGGCCTTTCAATAAGTGCACAAGTGTGTCACACGGTGGGTTGTAAAGAGGCTTGATACAATGCTCCTATATGGTTACTCACCGCTCGCATTTATTTTATTTATTTATTTATTTATTTCGATTTATATAACCGCTCCTTCTCCATCGAAATGGACCCAGGGCGGTGCACAGGGAGTTAAAATCAATAAATAACAATAAATACAGTAATAATGTCTAAAATGAATTAAACTAAGGACCTGTGCTAAAACATTCCCATTAAAATTCTAAAATACATTTACTCGTTGGCTAAGATTGAATTATATCAGAGCTCTAAGCTCTAAGCTAGACCGGCTTGGTAGAAAAGATACGTCTTAACCAGTGGTGGGTTTCTGCAGGCTCGCACCTACTCGCGAGAGCCGGTTGGTGAAATTTAGAGAACCGGTGAGAGGGGGTTCCACCGGTGTACCTGGAAGTAAATCTGGCCCACCACTGACAGTGACCCAACGGGAAGGAAAGGAAAGGAAGGAAGGAAGGAAGAAAGAAAGAAAGAAAGAAAGAAAGAAAGAAAGAAAGAAAGAAAGAAAGAAAGAAAGAAAGAAAGAGAATTTATCATCATAATTGAGTCCAAAATTTTGGTTGCTAAGCAAGAGCGTTGTTAAATGAGTTTCACCACATTTTAAAAGGTGGCCACTCCCACCCTGTCACATGACTGCCAAGCCACACCCACAAAATAGGCCACACCTACAGAGTAGGTTCTAAAAAATTTGAAACCCACCACTGGTCTTAAGTGAGCGGCGAAAGAGGGGAAGGTCTGTGATAGTCTGAAGTTCGGGGGGGTAGGTCGTTCCAGAGGGATGGCCCAGCCACCGAGAAGGCCCTTCCCCTGGGCACCGCTAGCCGGCATTGACCGGCAGATGGTACCCTGAGGAGGCCCTCCTTATGGGAGCAGATCGGACGGTGGGAGGTATGCGGCAGGAGACGGTCTTGCAAATAACTAGGCCCTGTGCCATGGAGCGATTTGAAGATGGTAACAAGCACCTTGAAGCACACCCGGAAGGCTACCGGCAGCCAGTGCAGCTCGCGCAGGAGAGGTGTTACGTGATTCAAAGATGCCAGGCGCATTGGAAAAATAAATGCGGGTCTACAACTTGTATTAATAAAGGAGACTATTCGTAGCTCAGGGTTGACATGAGGGGGCCTTGGTGCTCTCTGAACCTGGTTGTTTTCTTGCAGGTGTGTCATTACCCAAGCTACTGTAGGTAACATCACCAGTGTTAGTCATCTCATCACTAGCACTGATGACGTTACCTAGTTTGGGTCACGAAACATCTTAAAGAAAGTAAGCAAGCTCAGAGAGTACCAAATAACTTGGATTCTTTATTTTCTGATCAAAAAAGTCCATTCAGATCAGAGGTGGTATTCAGTAGGTTCTGACCAGTTCTGGAGAGTAGCGGAAATTTTGAGTTGTTCGGAGAAGCAATACCACCTCTGGCTGGCCACGCCCGCATCTATTCCCTGCCTCCCAAGTCCCAGCTGATGGGGAAGAAATGTAGATTTTGCAGTATCCTTCCCCTGCAGTGGGGAAGGAATGGAAACTTTCCAATATCCTTCCCCTGCCACGCCCACAAAGCCACACCCACAGTACCAGTAGTAAAAAAATTGAATCCCACCACTACATCCCTCAGACCGATACGCTCCCACAGAGAGGGCTTCCTCAGGGTGCCATCGGCTGGACAATGCCGACTGGCGACACCCAGGGGAAGAGCCTTCTCTGTGGCAGGGCCAGCCCTCTGGAACGACTTACCCCCTGAACTCCGCACCATCTCCGACCTACGGCTCTTCCGCAAGTGTCTGAAGACAAATCTATTCCATCTAGCCGGCCTAGCATAACCTCCATTACTGACTATTAGACAGTTTTAAATTTGGGATTTTTAATTCGGTTTTTAGCGCAGGGTTTTATTAGAATAAGTTTTTTAAATTTTATATGTTTTGTAAGTATTTTAACATTCCTGTGCGCCGCCCTGGGTCCGTTTGGAGAAGGGCAAGGTATAAATTTAATAAAATAAAATAAAAAAAATGATTCACATACATGCCCATGCCTCCCTATGCATCTACCCAGTTCAAAGTTAAGCTGGAGTATGTAAGTTACCAAAATATAGAGATGGGGGTGGCATCCATGATGCACAGATTTTATTCGGTGTGATCCTTTGAAGTCCTCTGCGGAGAAGGGCGGGATATAAATATAAATAAAATAAAATAAATAAATAAGTACTACTGTTCCCATCTTTCTTTGTAGCTTCCAGCAAGGTTTGGTCAATCCCAGATTGGTCCTTCTGGTACATTCCCACTTCCGGAATATTTGGAAGCCACTTCTTGCCTTGGGAATAAATAAGCAGGTTACCCGTGTTGTGCAAATGCAGTCGTTGTGCTAACCTAAAACAGGGCGTATTGTCTGCGTGTCTGCCAGGGACGGGGGCGGGGGGGGGGGGAGAACGACAATGCATGCATGATGATACAATTGTGCAAATGTCACAACTTCGTGATTTGTATCGTATGTCCAGACACAATGCGTAATAATGGTGTTTGCATTGTGATGCGGTCAAACGCATGTTGTCATGTTACTGTTGCTGTAACTCACAGGAGGGGCTGATGGGTATTTGTTGTGTAATTTCCTGGGTTCTCTGTGCCCAGGCGTTGTAATTTGTAAACCATGTGTACATAGGCAGGCAATTGTGATTTATTTGGTCTACCATTAATTCATAATTTGGCTTAGGCCCCAGTTCAAGTAAGCTAGAAGATGCTAATTCATCTGCTAGAATGCTTCAGCCAGTTTAGCCTAGTGGTTAAGGCATCAGGATAGAAACCAGGAGACTGTGAGTTCTAGTCCTGCCTTAGTCATGAAAGCCAACTGGGTGATTTTGGATCAATCACCAGGAGACTTTGAGCTCTAGTCCCGCCTTTGTTATGAAAGCCAACTGGGTGACTTTGGACCAATCACCAGGAGACTGTGAGCTCTAGTCCCGCCTTAGTCACGAAAGCCAACTGGGTGACTTTGGACCAATCACCAGGCGACTGTCAGCTCTAGTCCTGCCTTTGTTATGAACGCCAACTGGGTGACTTTGGACCAATCACCATGAGACTGTGAGTTCTAGTCCTGCCTTAGGCATGAAAGCCTGCTGGGTCACTTGAAGCAGTGACTGTCTCTAAGCCAACCATGCAGGGTTGTTGTGAAACAGGGAGGAGTATTCTCCTCGTTCGCCCCCTTAACAAAACTTTTTTACAAAGGAAGGATATAAATAGATATATAGATGAATAACCATAAAATAATTCATCATTAGTTCAATAGAACCGGAAAGTCCCCATTGGCTAAAAGAGGGTGCTGGGTCTTATCCTTACTATTCATGAGGACAGAAACTTGGAATTTTTTGTTTTCTCGGCCTTTCAAAGGAGAACCTCTGCAGGATTCTCATTAGGTTATTCCGCTTTAAGGAACGGATTTTCCCCAATGCCCAGTCCAGGAGATCCATGCTCCTCCGTGGTGCTTCCGTAATTCCTCCCCGGGAATTCCCATCCCTCCATCCTGGGCTCAGCCGTTGCAAGGCCTCGCCGAGTGCCGCAGTGACATTTCCTGCTTCGAACATTTGGAGCTCTTGATGGCTTTGATGCAGCGGACAGGCTGTGCTGCTTCCTGGAAACATGGGTTGTCCTTTCTTGGACACCTGCCAGAGCCCACTCTGGGAATCACTGCCTCATTGGATGAGAAAGAAGGGGGGGAGGAACCCCCCCCCCCCCCGAGGTTCTTGGGGACACTCAAACGATCTGAAATGATTGCAAACAAGCCGTCTACGGATTTGCTTGGGGCATAGACTAAGCAGAGCGGCGGCCACAATAACAACCTCATCAGCGGGACATGGATCGGGAGCGTCTCGATTAGGAGAACAACAGAGTTGGAAAAGACCTTGGAGGTCTTCTAGTCCAATCCCCCTGCTGAAGCAGGAAGAGCTACACCAGTGGTTTTCAACCTATGGTCTGTAGAAATTTCCTGACAGTTAGAACATTGAGTCAGTGGAATAATTTGCCTCCAGATGTTGTGAATACCCCAACCCTGGAAGTCTTTAAGAAGATGTTGGATAGCCATTTGTCTGAAACGGTATAGGGCTTCCTGCCTAGGCAGGGGGTTGGACTAGAAGACCTCCAAGGTCCCTTCCAACTCTGCTATTGTATTGTATTGTATTGATCCTGTTGTGGCCTGCCAGCGGCCGGCAGAGCTGACAGCAGATTCAGAGAGTGAGGAGGTTGGGGAGGAACCTGGGCCAGTCCTGGAGTCTGGGGGAGGCTCTGAGGAGGGCTCTGTGTCGAAGGCAGAGTGGGGGCCAGGGCCGTCTGACAGTTACCAGCTGCCTTCAGAGTCAGACATCTGTGAGGCAGAAGAACAGCTGGAGCCTGTTCCCAATGTGCGCTTGCGCAGAGTTGCTAGATGACGGGAACAGCTAAAGAACAGGGGTCGACTTGGGAGGAAGGTCACAGGTGGACGATGAATGGCCCCTCCCAGAGGAAAGAAAAGAGGAGCGAAAGGGGAATGGAGTTTGGGCATGAAAGCTGGCTGGGTGACTTTGAGCCAATCACCAGAGACTGTGAGTTCTAGTCCTGCCTTGGGCATGAAAGCTATCTGGGTGACTTTGGGCCAATCACCAGAGACCGTGAGTTCTAGTCCTGCCTTGGGCATGAAACCTATCTGGGTGACTTTGGGCCAATCACCTGTGAGTTCTAGTCCTGCCTTGGGCATGAAAGCTGGCTGGGTGACTTTGGGCCAATCACCAGAGACTGTGAGTTCTAGTCCTGCCTTGGGCATGAAAGCTATCTGGGTGACTTTGGGCCAATCACCTGTGAGTTCTAGTCCTGCCTTGGGCATGAAAGCTATCTGGGTGACTTTGGGCCAATCACCAGAGACTGTGAGTCCTAGTCCCGCCTTGGGCATGAAAGCTATCTGGGTGACTTTGGGCCAATCACCTGTGAGTTCTAGTCCTGCCTTGGGCATGAAAGCTATCTGGGTGACTTTGGGCCAATCACCAGAGACTGTGAGTTCTAGTCCCGCCTTGGGCATGAAAGCTATCTGGGTGACTTTAGGCCAATCACCAGAGACTGTGAGTTCTAGTCCCGCCTTGGGCATGAAAGCCAGCTGGGTGACTTTGGGCCAATCACCTGTGAGTTCTAGTCCTGCCTTGGGCATGAAAGCTGGCTGGGTGACTTTGGGCCAATCACCAGAGACTGTGAGTTCTAGTCCTGCCTTGGGCATGAAAGCTATCTGGGTGACTTTGGGCCAATCACCTGTGAGTTCTAGTCCTGCCTTGGGCATGAAAGCTATCTGGGTGACTTTGGGCCAATCACCTGTGAGTTCTAGTCCTGCCTTGGGCATGAAAGCTATCTGGGTGACTTTGGGCCAATCACCAGAGACTGTGAGTTCTAGTCCCGCCTTGGGCATGAAAGCTATCTGGGTGACTTTGGGCCAATCACCTGTGAGTTCTAGTCCTGCCTTGGGCATGAAAGCTATCTGGGTGACTTTGGGCCAATCACCAGAGACTGTGAGTTCTAGTCCCGCCTTGGGCATGAAAGCTATCTGGGTGACTTTAGGCCAATCACCAGAGACTGTGAGTTCTAGTCCCGCCTTGGGCATGAAAGCCAGCTGGGTGACTTTGGGCCAATCACCTGTGAGTTCTAGTCCTGCCTTGGGCATGAAAGCTGGCTGGGTGACTTTGGGCCAATCACCAGAGACTGTGAGTTCTAGTCCTGCCTTGGGCATGAAAGCTATCTGGGTGACTTTGGGCCAATCACCTGTGAGTTCTAGTCCTGCCTTGGGCATGAAAGCTATCTGGGTGACTTTGGGCCAATCACCAGAGACTGTGAGTTCTAGTCCTGCCTTGGGCATGAAAGCTATCTGGGTGACTTTGGGCCAATCACCAGAGACTGTGAGTTCTAGTCCCGCCTTGGGCATGAAAGCTATCTGGGTGACTTTGGGCCAATCACCAGAGACTGTGAGTTCTAGTCCCGCCTTGGGCATGAAAGCCAGCTGGGTGACTTTGGGCCAATCACCAGAGACTGTGAGTTCTAGTCCCGCCTTGGGCATGAAAGCCAGCTGGGTGACTTTGGGCCAGTCACCTGTGAGTTCTAGTCCTGCCTTGGGAGGAAGGAACGTTATTCATGTGTGCCCCTTCGATATTCTTATAAAACTGGGATAAAACTCTAATGAATGAAATGAATCAGAGTGAGGTTTACCCCCCCCTCCCCAACACAAGAAATCACATAAAGCTTGAGCAAGTCTAGTATGCCCCCATGCCAAGTCTTTACCTGACCCAGTTAAGCGTTACGATGTACATCTGGCTACTTTTGGAAACGAGAGAATTATTAAAAAGGGAATAGCTAGTTTTCCAAAAGCGAGAAAGAAAGAAAAAAGATTGGCATGACCTCATAATCAAAACGGGGAAATAGTTTCCAAGGGGAGAATGCTGGAGACCAGCTTCCGCAGGGTGAAAAGGAGGGATATGTCAACCAATGAATGGAATTATTTAACCTGTGGTACCTGTTCGGCAAGATGCAATGAGACATCAGGGCTTAAATGCTACCGGTTCGGACCAGGTCCCCTGAACCGGTAGTAAAAAAATGCAATTCGCGGGACACAGCTGATTGTCGCAGTAGGCATGAAAGGCAGCTGGGTGACTTTGGCTCAATCACCAGGAGACTGTGAGTTCTAGTCCTTCCTTTGGCATCAAAGCCAACTGGGTGACTTTGGCTCAATCACCAGGAGACTGTGAGTTCTAGTCCTTCCTTAGGCATCAAAGCCAACTGGGTGACTTTGGACCAATAACTGTGAGTTCTAGTCCTTCCTTAGGCATCAAAGCCAACTGGGTGACTTTGGCTCAATCACCAGGAGACTGTGAGTTCTAGTCCTTCCTTAGGCATCAAAGCCAACTGGGTGACTTTGGACCAATCACTGTGAGTTCTAGTCCTTCCTTTGGCATCAAAGCCAACTGGGTGACTTTGGCTCAATCACCAGGAGACTGTGAGTTCTAGTCCTTCCTTAGGCATCAAAGCCAACTGGGTGACTTTGGCCCAATCACCAGGAGACTGTGAGTTCTAGTCCTTCCTTAGGCATCAATGCCAACTGGGTGACTTTGGCTCAAACACCAGGAGACTGTGAGTTCTAGTCCTTCCTTAGGCATCAAAGCCAACTGGGTGACTTTGGCTCAATCACCAGGAGACTGTGAGTTCTAGTCCTTCATTAGGCATGAAAGCCAACAGGGTGACCTTGGCTCAATCACCAGGAGACTGTGAGTTCTAGTCCTTCATTAGGCATGAAAGCCAACAGGGTGACCTTGGCTCAATCACCAGGAGACTGTGAGTTCTAGTCCTTCCTTAGGCATGTAAGCCCAATGGGTGACCTTGGATCAATCACCAGGAGACTGTGAGTTCTAGTCCTTCCTTAGGCATCAAAGCCAACTGGGTGACCTTGGCTCAATCACCAGGAGACTGTGAGTTCTAGTCCTTCCTTAGGCATCAAAGCCAACAGGGTGACCTTGGCTCAATCACCAGGAGACTGTGAGTTCTAGTCCTTCCTTAGGCATGTAAGCCCAATGGGTGACCTTGGATCAATCACCAGGAGACTGTGAGTTCTAGTCCTTCGTTAGGCATGAAAGCCAACTGGGTGACCTTGGATCAATCACAAGGAGACTGTGAATTCTAGTCCTTCCTTAGGCATCAAAGCCAACTGGGTTACCTTGGCTCAATCACCAGGAGGCTGTGAGTTCTAGTCCTGCCTTAGCCATGAAAGCCTGCTGGGTGACTTTGACCAAATCACTCTGTCAACCAATCTAACTTACAGGGTTGTTGTTTTGGAGAATAAAGGAAGTGGAAGGAGTATTGCGCCTGTTCGCAACCTTGAGTTACACTCTATTGCCAAAAGTATTCGCTCCCCTGCCTTTACTCGCATATGAATTTACAGTGAGTGACATCCCATTCCCAATCCATAGGGTTCAATATGACGTCGGTCCACTGCGCCCTGTCCTTGAGCTAATCTGAAGGCCACATGAAGTTTGGAGGTCTGTAGCGATGGACTCTGCAGAACGTTGGCGACCTCTTTGCTCTAGGCGCCTCAGCATCAGCTGACTCCACTCCATCCATTTACACGGCCTCCCAATTCGTGGCTGAGTTGCTGTCATTCCCAAACGCTTCCTCATTCTTCTCATACAGCTGACAGTGGACGGTGGAATATTTAGGAGCGAGAAAATTTCACGACTGAATTTGTTGCACAGGTGGCCTCCTATCCCAGTCCCACGCTGAGCTCCTGAGAGCGACCCATTCTTTCAGCAATGTTTGTCACAACAGTCTGCATGCCTAGGGACTTGATTTTATACACCTGTGGCCATGGAAGTGGTTGGAACCCCCGATTGATTATTTGGATGGTTGGGCAAATACTTTTGGCAACATAGGGTATTTATAGTGTTAGGAGTAGACTCCTAGTATTGGGTAGGCAATATATAATACCATGATGACAAATGGTCAGTGTTGCTTTAAGGATGTTGGAATGTAATTAGAGACTGTAATTATCTCCACAATAAGAGGAAGTCAGGAGAGCGCATACACTCTTTCTGCTCGATATCTCTACTGATTGGTCTCTGATCGCTGTGACTGTTTGAAGAAGGAAGAATCGTGAATTGCGACTGTAAGCAATTGTTTGTTTGTTAAGGACTTTGTTTGACTCACTATCTAATATCCCTGCATGTGAAGCAGAAGTTTAGTTTTACAACACCAGTAAAGCTACTTGTTTTTTACTAGCAGTGTCTGGGATACTATTCGTGTGTTTACTAGCAACGTTTCTCTAGCTGCACGCTCCGCTGCACAACTTTCTGTCTCCCAACGGAGATATCCCCCAACATATAGAGATAATAAAAGGTGTGATACAAATTAATTTAAAAGATAGATGAATAAGGGGGAAAAAATAGAATCGCCTGCATTCGGACCTATCTATAGCCCCATGTAGAGAGTGTTACTATTGTAACGCTCTCTACATGGGGCTCCCCTTGAGGTGCACTCGGAGGTTACAGCTAGTCCAGAACGCAGCCGCGCGGGTGGTTATGGGAGCCACAAGGCAGTCCCACGTAGCACCTCTCCTGCGTGAGCTGCACTGGCTACCTGTGGCCTTTCGGGTGCGCTTCAAGGTGTTAATGACCATCTTTAAAGTGCTCCATGGCTCGGGGCCTAGTTACATGCGAGACCGTATCCTGCCCCATACATCCCTCCAACCAATCCGCTCCCATAGAGAGGGCCTTCTCCGGGTGCCGTCGGCTGGGCAATGCCGGTTGGCAGCACCCAGGGGAAGGGCCTTCTCTGTGGTGGGCCCAACCCTCTGGAACGACCTGCCCCCTGAACTCCGTACCACCACAGACCTCCGCCTTTTCCGCCGGCATCTTAAAACGCATTTGTTCCAACAAGCCGGCCTAGGATAATCACCCGATCTGGACTTTTTAGTTATAAATTTTAATTATAGAATTTTAAAATGTTTTAGCACGGGGTAATTTAATTTAATTGGATTTTAATAATTGGTCTATTTATGTACATTGCGTTTTAATTTGCCTGTGCGCCGCCCTGGATCCTTTTGTAGGAGAAGGGCGGGGTATAAATGTAATAAAATAAATAAAATTTAATAAAATAAAATGAACTTCTCTATTCCCTTCTTCTGGCTATAAAGTAGCAGAAGATTCAAATCGCCCTCACTTTTTTACCTGCTAACTATTTTCTGCCGCTCTTGCCTTAAGCAAGGCCTGCAGTTTTCGGAAGAGGAACCGAGAAAAGTAGAGAAAGATTGGAAAAAGAGAACGGAATTCGCGAAAGATGCCCCAGCCGCTCCCTTTGGAGAGGAGCTGACAAACAGCATCCGGAATGAGTACGTACTTTTTGCTAAAGGATCGCTTGGCATCACGTAGGCAGGGACTGACCTCAGCCTCCCTTTCTGCTAAGTAAGAAAGAGTCTTCTTTTCTTTTTTTCCCCCTCCTTCCTTGCTTTTTTAAAACGAGGCAGAAGTAGGAGAGAAAAATAAGAAGCACAAGGGGGTGGTTTCTTCTCTGCGGAAATCTCAGAATTAACGAACTGGAAATGCCAGGGATCGGGAGGAAGCTCCCAAAGTAACTGAGAAGGGTGGGGTGGGGGTGGAATGACACGTCAAAGCAGCGGTTGCCAACTGGTGGTCCGTGGACCACTGGTGGTCCGTGAGAAAAGTTGGGTGGTCCGCAGAAAAATGATTCACATTTTTTATATTGCACTAAATCCCTCTTAGACCGATACGCTCCCACAAAGAGGGCCTTCTCAGGGTGCCGTCGGCCGGACAGTGCCGGCTGGCGACACCCAGGGGAAGGGCCTTCTCTGTGGCAGGTCCTACCCTGTGGAACGACCTACCCCCTGAACTCCGCACCATCACCGACCTCCGCCTCTTCCGCCAGTGTTTAAAAACACACTTATTTCACCAAGCCGGCCTAGGATAGCCTCTATTGTGACGAATTTTAGATAGTTTTAATTGGGGGATTTTAATTGGTTTTAGCGCAGGTTACCATTTAATAGATTTTTAAATTTATATGTTTTGTATTATCTTTGTATGCTGTTTTTAAATTCCTGTGCGCCGCCCTGGGTCCTTTTGGAGAAGGGCGGGATATAAATTGGATAAAATAAATAAATAAATAAAATAAATCTGGGGTCCTCAAACGACGGTCCCTGGGATGGATGCGTGCAATGGATGCTTGTGTTGCTGCAGAGAGTCTCCCCCTTTGGGGTCTTTTTGTGCGGGTCAGAGGAGGGGGAAGAAATTCCCACTTGGGGTCTGCTTCAGCCTCCTGATGGGGGGGGGGGCTTTGGGCGAAGGCTGGAGGGAAGGGCCGCTGGTGGCAAAGAGCCGGAGGGCCTCGTTCCAGTGGGGACTGCATCATGGCCTGGAACTGGCTGACCATCTCAGCCCGCTGAGCCTCCAGGCGCCAATACCTGGCCTTGCAGTCCCGCAGGTCTTGGAAAGCCTATGCTCCTAGTCCTCCATGAGGTGCCTCTGCTGAGCCGCCTTCTGATCAGATCCAATTTGAACTGAGCTGTTTTGCCAATTCTTTCTCCTGGTGGCTGCTTAGCTCCAGCAACTGCTTCCTGTTGGGTCTCTGAGGAGCCCGGGCGGGCAGGCGAAGAGGGGCTGGGAGAGGAGGGGCAAGTAGAGGCTGGCAGGGTGACATCAAGTTGGCCATGCCCACACAGCTGGTCGTTAGACAGATCATATTGGTGGTCTGCGAGATTTAAAATTATGGATTTAGTAGTCCCTGAGGTCCGAACAGTTGGTGACCCCTAGGCTAGAAAACTTCTAATGTCCCTTCCCAATCTTCTCTTCTCTTCTCTTCTCTTCTCCCCTCCCCGCCCCTCCCATCCCATCCTATTCTATTCTCTATTCTCTTCTCCTATTCTCTAATCTATTCTATTTCCTCTTCTCTTCTTTTCTCTTCTCTATTCTATTTTATTCTCGAATCTATTCTATTCTATTATCTATTCTATTGTCTCTTCTCCTCCCCTCTCCTCTCCTCTCTTCTCCTCTCCCCTACCATTCCATTCCATTCTCTTCTCTCTTCTCTTCTCCTATTCTCTAATCTATTCTATTTCCTCTTCTCTTCTTTTCTCTTCTCTATTCTATTTTATTCTCAAATCTATTCTATTCTATTATCTATTCTATTGTCTCTTCTCCTCCCCTCTCCTCTCCTCTCTTCTCCTCTCCCCTACCATTCCATTCCATTCTCTTCTCTCTTCTCTTCTCCTATTCTCTAATCTATTCTATTTCCTCTTCTCTTCTTTTCTCTTCTCTATTCTATTTTATTCTCAAATCTATTCTATGTTCTCCTATTCTATTCTATTCTATTATCTATTCTATTGTCTCTTCTCCTCCCCTCTCCTCTCCTCTCCTCTCCCCTCCCATTCCATTCCATTCCATTCTCTTCTCTTCTCTCTTCTCTTCTCTTCTCCTATTCTCTAATCTATTCTATTTCCTCTTCTCTTCTCTTCTCTTCTCTTCTCTATTCTATTTTATTCTCGAATCTATTCTATTCTATTCTATTCTCTAATCTATTCTATTGTCTCCTCTCCTCTCCTCTCTTCAGCTCAGCAGCCTCTGGAAGTTAATTATAAAACAGCTTTCAAATTTACTGCATTGGAAACAACTCCATAGCCTCTTTTTCTTCCTCACAAGTTAAAGAGAACTCTAAATAAATACTAACGGATCGTCAATTAGAAACACCAGCATTTAAAAACTAAGGTGTAAAAAAAGGCGCTACACTTCTGCAGGCAACCTAACAACCAGTTCGGTGATTGGGTGTTTTGCGCAAAACTTACCTTCCATGTTACTTCTGGGAAGTAACACAGCTGAGGCATAGCAATCTGCTCTGCCGCGCAAATCTGCTGAGGAGATATAGGTAAGTGAAGCGCAGGGGCGGGAGGGGTGGATGTGGGACAACCTGATCATCGGAGCAAGCCGGTTTGCTCCTTAGCTGATCCTCGGTGCTACCGGTTTGTCCGAACCTGTCCAAAACGTCTGAATCTCACGCCTGTGCCAGTGGTGGGTTTCAAAATTTTTTAGAACCTCTTCTGTAGGTGCGGCCTACTTTGTGGGAGTGGCTTGCTGACCATGTGACTGGGTGGGAGTGGCTTGGCAGTCATGTGACTGGCTGGGCGTGGCCAACTTGTAAAATGTGGTGAAACCCACTTAACAACGCTCTTGCTTAGCAACCAAAATGTTGGCTCAGGAACTCTGGCATTTGAAGCACGCAAGTCTTAAAGCTGTCAAGTGACAAGATCCTTGCACCCCTCACCCTTTAGAAAAAAAAACCCCAGGGGTGTTCAAACTTGACAGCTTTAAGACTTGTGGACTTCAACTCCCAGAATTCCTCCTCCAGTCATGTTGGCTCAGGAACTCTGGCATTTAAAGCACGCAAGTCTTAAAGCTGTCAAGTGACAAGACCCTCGCACCCCTAAACCTTTAGGGGGAAAAAACCCCAGGGGTGTTCAAACCTGACAGCTTTAAGACTTATGGACTTCAACTCCCAGAATTCCTCCACTCGCTCTTCCTCTTGATGATGGGTGGGCGGGCGGGGGGAGGGAGCAGAAACCGGTTCTAAACAGCACTGTAGATTGGTGGAACCTCTTCTATAGAAGAGCTTAGAACTGGCAGGAACCCACCCCTGGGCTGTGCATCGGTAAGTAGGTAGTTAAATAAGTAGGGAGGTAGATATTTGAGCAGAGTGGGTGACGTTCCCTTTAGCCACCATTTGGTGACGATGGGTCTCCTTTCACCCGCCGAACCTGCGCAATTTCTTTTAAAAGTCCCTTCGGGGAGAGGGGGCGGTCTAGAAGTCCAATAAATAATAATAATAATAATAATAATAATAATAATAATAATAATAATAATAATAATAATAATAATAATAATAATAATAATAATAATAATAATAATAATAATAATAATAATAAAAAAATGGTCTTCATGGGTCCCCAAGGGGGGGCTGCAATTTCCAGTCCGCCTGGTTGGGTCCCCAAGGGGAGGATCTTGGAATCCTAGTGGACAACCATTTAAATATGAGCCAGCAGTGTGCAGCAGCTGCCAAAAAAGCCAACACAGTTCTAGGCTGCATAAACAGAGGGATAGAATCTAGATCACATGAAGTGTTAATGCCACTGTATGGTGCCTTGGTAAGGCCACACTTGGAATACGGCATCCAGTTTTGGTCGCCACGATGTACAAAAGACGTGGAGACTCTGGAAAGAGTGCAGAGAAGAGCAACCAAGATGATTAGGGGACTGGAGACTAAAACATATGAAGAACGGTTGCAGGAGCTGGGTATGTCTAGTTTGATGAAGAGAAGGACCAGGGGAGACATGATAGCAGTGTTCCGATATCTCAGAGGGTGCCACAAAGAAGAGGGAGTCAAACTATTCTCCAAGGCACCTGGGGGCAGGACAAGAAGCAATGGGTGGAAACTAATCAAGGAGAGAAGCAACTTAGAACTAAGGAGAAATTTCCTGACAGTTAGAACAATTAACCTCTGGAACAGCTTGCCTCCAGAAGTTGTGAATGCCCCAACCCTGGAAGTCTTTAAGAAGATGTTAGATAGCCATTTGTCTGAAATGGTATAAGGTTTCCTGCCCACGCAGGGGGTTGGACTAGAAGACCTCCAAGGTCCCTTCCAACTCTGCTATTGTATTATTGTATTATTGGTTGCCTGCCACGTGTCTCTTGTGACTGACACCTGACCAAAGGCAGCCTTTTCCGAAACTAAGCAGTCCAAGGAAAGAAGGGATGGATTGCACAATGAGCCAAAAAGGACCAAACCTTTTGCTTCTGGCAAAAAAAATATACAAAAAATGTCACAACCTTTGATCTTCTTGCTCTTCGCCGTCTTTGACCTGAATCTAAGAAAACAGAGGCTACCGAGTGATGGGGCACGAAACGCACTCTTCTTTCCTCCCTTCCAAAGCAGTGGTGGGTTTCAAGTTTTTTAGAACCTACTCTGTAGGTGTGACCTATTTTGTGGGCGTGGCTTGGCAGTCATGTGACAGGGTGGGAGTGGCCACCTTTTAAAATGTGGTGAAACTCATTTAACAACGCTCTTGCTTAGCAACCAAATTTTGGACTCAATTGTGATGATAATTTCTTTCTTTCTTTCTTTCTTTCTTTCTTTCTTTCTTTCTTTCTTTCTTTCTTTCTTTCTCTTTCTTTCTTTCTTTCTTTCTTTCTTTCCTTCCTTCCTACCTTCCTTCCTTCCTTCCCTTTCCTTTCTTTTCCTTTCCTTTCCTTTCCTTCCTGTTGGGTCACTGGCAGCAGTGGGCCAGATTTACTTCCAGGTACACCGGTGGAACCCCCTCTCACCGGTTCTCTAAATTTCACCAACCGGCTCTCGCGAGTAGGTGCGAACCTGCAGAAACCCACCACTGTTCCAAAGGATCATTTATTCACAGGATGCTCTTCATCCTCCTCCTCCTCCTCCTCCTGCAACTATGACTCCCCCCCACCCCAACCTTTCGGTCTCTTCCACTTGGGTTTCTTTTTCAAATTAGGATCAGGGTGGCAAAAACGCCGAGGGAAATGACAATTTAATTCTCCAGAACTTCGTTCTGATACTTAAGCAGCTCTTCCATTTCATAAGCTGGCTGGCAAGAGGAGGAGGAGGAAGAGGAAGGAGGAGGAGGAGAACAGGAATCAAAGGAGACCTACTTTCCTGCTTTTTGTCTGTCCTTTTCCTCGCCCGATGGGATGAATAAGAAATATAATGAGAAGAAGTATCATTTCACCTCTGCAGTTGGGCGGTTGGGAGATGACTGAAGGCCTGAAGTCGTGAAAGAGGAAACTCTCGACACAATTGCTAGTTAACCGGTTCTAAAATTAAACAAAATATTGAATGTTGGCACTCTTTGAAGCACTGAGAACAGATCGCTGGCACTTGGAGCCTTTGACTGAAGCAGCAAATCTTCTATCAATAAGGAATGTAAATTGGGAATCATGAAATTAAGGGGGAGGGAGAAACAGAAGAAGCAGTTGTGTTTATATAAGGGTATCGAGCGTGACAAATAGTATTACACAACATCTATATTGTATAATAATTGAATGGCTTTATATGTGTATATGTGTGTGTGAATGTCTGTAATATATATCATAATAGAATATAGAATATTCCACAGAAAAGTAGAGTAGAGTAGAGTAGAGTAGAGTAGAGTAGAGTAGAGTAGAATAGAATAGAATAGAATAGGAGCTGCTAAGCTGAAGAGAGGAGAGGAAAGGAGAGGAGAGGAGACAATAGAATAGATTAGAGAATAGAATAGAATAGATCAGAGAATAGAATAGAATAGAATAGAATAGAAGAACATAGAATAGATTCGAGAATAAAATAGAATAGAGAAGAGAAAAGAAAAGGAAATAGAATAATTAGAGAATAGAAGAGAATAGAGAATAGAGAATAGAGAATAGAGAATAGAATAGAATAGAAGAACATAGAATAGATTCGAGAATAAAATAGAATAGAGAAGAGAAAAGAAGAGGAAATAGAATAGATTAGAGAATAGGAGAATAGAGAATAGAGAATAGAATAGAATAGAATAGAATAGAATAGAACAAGGAACAAGGAACAAGGAACAAGGAACAATGAATAGAATAGAATAGAATAGAATAGAATAGAATAGAACAGAACAGAACAAGGAACAAAGAATGGAATGGAATAGAATAGAATAGAACAAGGAACAAAGAATGGAATGGAATAGAGAATGGAATAGAATAGAATGGAATAGAATAGAATAAGGAACAAAGAATAGAATAGAATAGAATAAGGAACAAGGAATAGAATAGAATAGAATAGAATAGAATAGAATAGAGAATGGAATGGAATAGAATGGAATGGAATGGAATAGAACAAGAAACAAAGAATAGAATAGAATAGAATAGAATAGAATATAGAAAATGAACAGAATAGAATATAGAAAATGAATAGAATAGAATATAGAAAATGAATAGAATAGAGTAGAACAAGGAACAAAGAATAGAATAGAATAGAATAGAATATTATTTTTTGGCCAAGTATGATTGGACACACAAGAACTTTGTCTCCAGTGCATAAGCTCTCAGTGTACATACAAAAAACGAAGTAATATAATCATAATGTGGGAAGAAAAATCCGGTCCGGTTTCAAGCTGGGAGAAAGATGCTGAAAATAAAATGGAGGCTGGCCACAAGAAAAGAAGGTCTCTGTTCATTTGGTTTCCAGAAACCTCAGGGACAGCAGCATGTTTCTGGGGCGGCTGACCCAATGGCTGAGTGAGTGGATGGATCTTTATAGGGTTCTGGGGCTTGGTGACTGAGATGCTCCAGGGGGTTGCGCAAAGTAGCGAGCCTTGTGTCTTTTGCTCTTCTAATGGTGGTGGGTAAATCCTATTATGTCCTAAAGGTAATGTCCTGCCCTTAGAATTTGGGTGGGGGGAATGTAAATTCTTAATCCCATCAGCTCCAGGGAGCTGTGGCTTGAAGGCGATTTGTTTATGAACAGATTGGCTCAATCTTTCTTAATAGGTACAAAATATCCATCTCTAAAGACTTGAGGCTTCTGCTTGAGGCTATTAAGAGATAATGGGGCTGCTCTCTGCCTTTGTTAAGATTTTTCTCCATTTCTCCTTTGGGAAAATATAACATTCTACCTCTTTTAATATTCCCCAAAATATTTCATTCTCGGGGAAGGGGGGGGGGGGGCTTCCCACAATAAGGTACCAATAGGAGAAGGTAATAGGAGAGATGAGAAGAATAATAGCAATACAGCCCTACTACATGGGTAAATATCCTCAGACTTAAGACAGTGTTGTAGGTTCCCCCGCCTTGAACATATGTGCTAGTTGTTCCCGCCTCTAGGGGGCGGTGCTCATCTCTGTTTCAAAGCCGAAGAGCTAGTGCTGTCCGAAGACGTGCAGAGAAGAGCAACAAAGAGGATTAGGGGACTGGAGGCTAAAACATATGAAGAACGGTTGCAGGAGCTGGGTATGTCTAGTTTGATGAAGAGAAGGACCAGGGGAGACATGATAGCAGTGTTCCGATATCTCAGAGGGTGCCACAAAGAAGAGGGAGTCAAACTATTATCCAAGGCACCTGGGGGCTGGACAAGAAGCAATGGGTGGAAACTAATCAAGGAGAGAAGCAACTTAGAACTAAGGAGAAATTTCCTGACAGTTCGAACAATTAACCTCTGGAACAGCTTGCCTCCAGAAGTTGTGAATGCCCCAACCCTGGAAGTCTTTAAGATGTTAGATAGCCATTTGTCTGAAATGGTATAAGGTCCCTGCCCACGCAGGGGGTTGGACTAGAAGACCTACAAGGTCCCTTCCAACTCTGCTATTGTATTATTATTGTATTATTGTACGTCTCCGTGGTCATGTGGCCGGCATGACTCAACGCCGAAGGCGCATGGAAGGCTGTTACCTTCCCACCAAAGGAGGTTCCTGTTTTTCTACTTGCATTTTTTACGTGCTTTCGAACTGCTAAGTTGGCAGAAGCTGGGACAAGTAAGGGGAGCTCACTCCATTACATGGCGCTAGGGATTCGAACTGCCTAACTGCCGACCTTTCGGATCAACAAAGTTCAGCGTCTTAGCCACTGAGCCACTGCGTCCCAAGGGTTGTAGGAATTAGGTGTTGAGCAGATTGATGGCACAAGGGGGGGGGGGGGAAATCTACTACCGTAATTACATATATTAGTTCTGCTGTAGTATGTGGCCATTTTCAGAGTAGGTTCACGCATGGTAGGCTTACAGCTTGTATGTTTTTGTGATGTGGGACTCAACATGTTATTTTTTCATAGAAAAATGGGAACATTTTAAAAATGTTTTTTAAAAGAAAACGTTGTTTTTTTTAATGGGTTAGTATTGTAGGAGGTTAGCACCCACCCCACTCCTAGGAAGATGAAATACAATACAATACCAGAGTTGGAAGGGACCTTGGAGGTCTTCTAGTCCAACCCCCTGCCTAGGCAGGAAACCCTATACCGTTTCAGACAAATGGCTCTCCAACATCTTCTAAAGACTTGCAGTGTTGGGGCTTTCACAACTTCTGGAGGCAACTTCTGTTCCACTGATTCATTGTTCTCACTGTCAGGAAATTTCTCCTCAGTTCTAAGTTGCTTCTCTCCTGGATTAGTTTCCACCCATTGCTTCTTGTTCTGCCCTCAGGTGCTTTGGAGAATAGTTTGACTCCCTCTTCTTTGGGGCAACCCCTGAGATATTGGAAGACTGCTATCATGTCTCCCCTAGTCCTTTTTATTAAACTAGACATATCCAGTTCCTGCAACCGTTCTTCATATGTTTTAGTCTCCAATCCCCTAATCCTCTTTGTTGCTCTTCTCTGCACTCTTTCTAGAGTCTCCACATGTTTCCTAAATTTTCTAAATTTCCTAAATTTTAGAAAATATTAAAATGGCAGAATATTTCCACTAAAATGGAGGCAAAAACTCACCCCCCTCCACCTTCGTCAATGTGCCATTAAGGCCTGAGCCAGTCTATTCTACCTAACAAAGATCGACCTCCTTCAGGCAGAGCCATAATAGGAATTGCCCAAAGCCCTTTCACTACATCATCACCCAGGAAGGCTCAACCAAGCCTGGGACTCAGGACAGCCTACAGAGTGGCCCCTGCATGACCCATGGGAGTCTGACAACCAATCAGAACACAAGCTCAAAGTCCAAAGCCCAACAGAGGGTATAAAACCCAGGGACTCTTAGCATCCCTTTTTTGCCCAGGACGTCAAACCATGTCCACCATTAAACCATCTTTCCAAGCAGCCACCATTGTTTCCAGTGCCTTTCGCCCCACTTGGAACGGAACCCAGATGGACATTTCTTTCAACAACGTATCAGGGATGTCCGTTGATTTTCTCAGTTAATAGAATCAAGTAAATGAAAGCTTTGCAACACACTTTAATCACTGAGTAAGTGGCTTAGCACTCCTTAAGCTTAAATTACCCTCTCTTGTCTTTAGGGAAGAAGATGTTAAGCCACCACTATTCTGTAAGACCAATTGGTTGGTCCAAGAGTGGCAGAACGTCAAGAATATCTTCCTAATAGGATGGAAACAACACAATTGGCTTCTCTAATGCATCACACATCCGAAATGAGAGTTTATGGCGAAGAGAACCAGTCGTGTCGAAGGGGTTAAGGTACAAACTAGAAACTGGGCGCCTGTGAATTCTAGTTCTTCCTTAGGCATGAAAGTTACCTGATTTTGGGCCAATCGTCAGGAGACTGAGTTCTAGCCGCGCCTTAGGCGTGAAAGCTGGTTGGATGACTGTGGGACCATGAGTTCTAATCCTGCCTTACCTATTAATGCTACCTGGGTGGCGTTGGGCCAATCACCAGTAGACTGTTATTCTAATCTAATTCTAATTCTAAAATAGGCAGAGGAAGGAGTATTAGGTATCTTCACTGCCTTGCACTGTTTCTTCTTCTTCTTCTTCTTCTTCTTCTTCTTCTTCTTCTTCTTCTTCTTCTTCTTCTTCTTCTCCTCCTCCTCCTCCTCCTCCTCCTCCTCCTCCCCATCCATCCATCCATCCATCCATCCATCCATCCATCCATCCATCCATCCATCCATCCATCCATCTATCTATCTATCTATCTATCTATCTATCTATCTATCTATCTATCTATCTATCTATCTAGGCTGTATGTATGTATGTGCATGTTTGTATGTTCCAGCATAACTCTGGAGCACCAAGCTTCAACTTTCAACCAAACCTGGTACATAGATGACTTACCCTCCAGAAAAAAATACTGGGGGAGGAGAGACACCCCTGGTGTGTGTGTGTGTCTCTCTGTGTGTGTTTCAGCATAACTCTGGAATGCCTGGCCCGTTAAGGAGAGCAAGTATGGTGTCCTAGAGCAGCAATTGTTTGCGATGAAATGGGAGGGAGAAGGGAGAGCATGGGCCGTTAAGGAGAGCGAGTGCAGCCTCCTAGAACGACAATTTTTTGTAATGTCAGTTCCTTTGCTGTTTCCTCTGGAAAGCCAGCCATGACGTAGGGGGAAGAAAGGCCCCTCTCAATGGCTTGTCCATTGCTTCTTGTCCTGCCTCCAGGTGCTTTGGAGAGTAGTTTGACTCCCTCTTCTTTGTGAGATATTGGAAGGCTGCTATCATGTCATACCCTGGTCCTTCTTTTCATTAAACTAGACATCCCCAGTTCCTGCAACCGTTCTTCATATGTTTTAGCCTCCAGTCCCCTAATCCTCTTTGTTGCTCTTCTCTGCACTCTTGATGATTCGGGGACTAGAGACTAAAACATATGAAGTAATGTAAGATATTTGGCTAGGCAGCGAGAACCATTTATGGAGTCTTCGATTTGATATGGAGAATATATTATACAAATCTAGCATTCTGGCCCCATTTCTTTAGCTGTGGATTCGTTTCCAGCTCTTCTTGAATAGGCTATTTTTATCAAAGCAGAGGGCATTTGTTCAGAATGAAGATGGAAAGGAGAACATCGAGCAAGAAGTGGGTAAAAGAATTCCATGTGGAAGCATGTTGAGAGGTACTTCAAAGGAAGCCAAGGTTACTTCCATGATTGTGCTCTGACCGAGGCTTCCCAAGAGCATGAAGCAAACTCCTTCTCCAGACAAAAAAACCCTTTTATTAATAGATTGGGAATTCTGCTCATTCACATCCAGCAAAGTCTTTCAAGGGAGGCTTTACAGTCACAGACCTTATCTGGCTTCGAGAATTGCCAGGCCAATCTCTGCAAAACTTGGCAAGGAGTCTTGGAGAGTCACAAGCCAATTAAGCGAACTAATTGTTTCACAAACTAACGTTTCACTAACCAAACTAGGTAACATCATCAGTGCTAGTAAGGAGCGGGCTTTGCTGTCAGTTTATAGATAGTAACTTACCCTGCTGGTGTTGGTGGAGGTGTGGTTTTTGTCCTTGTAGGTTTTACTTCTCCAGCAATCAACACCTAGATAAGCAGGTGTTGCTTATCTAGGTGTTGCTTATCTAGGTGTTGCTTATTATCTAGGTGTTGCTTATTAAAACCAGACAAAGAAGCAAAAAACAATACCTTAATCAAGGAATTACCAGGGAGAAAAACTACACTTCCATTATACCAGCAGGCAATGTTACCATCTATAACAGGAAGCAAACCCACACTTTCTAGCACTGATAATGTTACCTAGTTTGATTAATGCAAAGGCTACTCCTGCTGCCTGCCAGCTGCCTGCAGTTTGGCAGTTCGAACCTCACCAGGCTCAAGGTTGACTCAGCCACCTATCCTTCCGAGGTGGGGAAAATGAGGACCTACCATATTTTTCACAGTATAAGACGCACCAGAGTATAAGATGCAGCAAGGTTTTGAAGAGGCAAATTTAAAAAAAAAGGTTTTGCACTCTGCAGACCTCCCCAAAACAGTCCATTTTTCACGAAAACGGGCCCGTTTTTTGTTAAGAAAAAACCTTTAGGAGGCTTGTAAAGTGCTCCTAAGGGGTGCGGGGTGGGGGGCAAAAACGAGCAAAAAATGGCCAATTGGTTGATCACTTCTGCCCTCCCCAGCCTCCAGGAGCACTCTGGAAGCCTCCTAAAGGCTCTGCACGGCCATTTTGGCGAAGGGGGCGGGGTTTCAGAGGGCAAAAAAAGATTTTCACCCTCTTTTTTTGAGGGAAAAAGGTGCGTCTTATACTCAGAAAAATACGGTATATAGCATCTCCCCCCCCCCCCCCCCCAATGTAGCAGAGGTCGGTTGCTACTGGTTTGCACCAGTTCAGGCGAACCGGTAATGGAAATTGGGACTGGGTCACTGAACCGGTACAGACGGCAGGGTGGCCACGCCCCTCAACTGGTTCCCTGGTCTGTGTGTATTCTGTGTGTAAGACGCACCCAGATTTTCACCCTCTTTTCTGAGGGAAAAAGCTGTGTCTCATACTCAGAAAAATACGGTAGATTGTTGGGGGCAAATATGCTGACTCTGTAAACCGCTTAGAGAGGGCTGTGAAGCACTGTGAAGCGGTATATAAATCTAAGTGCTATTGCTAACGAAGCGTCTGCAAGGAAATATCTGGAAGCTTAGAGAGCACCAAGGAGCCGTCAAGACCTTAACGGGCCAAGAGTCTATGGAGATTCTCAGTCATCCAGGTCATGGTTGTCCCCAAAAGTGCTTTTTCCAAGAGGCGACTGGACTTTCTGGTGTTTTTTTCTTTTGAAGACCTTTCCCTTCTCATCCAAGAAGCTTCTTCTTTTTCGTCATCACTGTGACGGTAAACGAGTCACTAAATGAGGCAGTGGCTAGACAAGGACCACCTGTATGGAGACAGTCACTGAATGTGGAGAGCAGTTCTCACATACAAAAGAGTCCAACTTCAGCAACCTTGGCTTCCTGTGAAGTATCTGAAGAAGCTTTGAAACAGTATAAGGTTCCTGCCTAGGCGGGGGGTGGGGGTGGGGGTTGGACTAGAAGACCTCCAAGGTCCCTTCCAACTCTGCTATTGTATTGTATGGTAAATGAAGCTTCTTGGATGAGAATCGCAACGTCTCCAAAGAATAGAAAGCGGGCAGCAGCTGCCAAAAAAGCCGACACAGTTCTAGGCTGCATAAACAGAGGGAGAGAATCAAGATCAGGTGAAGTGTTAATACCACTTTATAAGGCCTTGGTAAGGCCACACTTGGAATACGGCATCCAGTTTTGGTCATCACGATGTAGAAAAGATGTGGAGACTCTGGAAAGAGTGCAGAGAAGAGCAACAAAGATGATAGGTAGATATGCTGGCTTGGTCATATAGGAGTTACAACCCAACACGTTTGGCCACCACCTCTTTTTAAATGTTGATTCATTTTTCCGCTTCACCGTGGAATAATAATTCTTTTAGCAGTTTTTCTGCAATCCCTCTGATCTGAAAATGAAATGCACAGGTACAGTATAGGTGGTACCTTGCTCAGTAACTGTGAAAGGGATCTTGGAGTCCTAGTAGACAACCATTTAGATATGAGTCAGCAGTGTGCAGCAGCTGCCAAAAAAGCCAACACAGTTCTAGGCTGCATAAACAGATGGATAAACATAAACAAGATCATGTGAAGTGTTAATACCACTTTATAAGGCCTTGGTAAGGCCACACTTGGAATACGGCATCCAGTTTTGGTCACCACGATGTAGAAAAGATGTGGAGACTCTAGAAAGAGTGCAGAGAAGAGCAACCAAGAGGATTAGGGGACTGGAGGCTAAAACACATGAAGAACCGTTGCAGGAACTGTGTATGTCTAGTTTAATAAAAAGAAGGACCAGGGGAGACATGATAGCAGCCTTCCAATATCTCAGCGGTTGCCACAAAGAAGAGGGAGTCAAACTATTCTCCAAGGCACCTGAGGGCAGGACAAGAAACAATGGGTGGAAACTAATCAAGGAGAGAAGCAACTTAGAACTGAGGATACATTTCCGGACAGTTAGAACAATTAATCAGTGGAACAGAAGTTGCCTCCAGAAGTTGTGAATGCCCCAACACTGGAAGTCTTCAAGAAGATGTTGGAGAGCCATTTGTCTGAAACAGTAAACCAGAAAGTCCAGTTGCCTCTTGAAAAAGCACTTTCGGGGCCAGGGGAGAAAGCATGACATGGTCTACCCACGTTTTTTGGGGGGAGGGCTTGGAGAATCCCTTTGCTCCCCCCCCCCCGCAATCTTCATGCATGCCCCCTTAAGCCAGTCTGCGGAGGAAGCTCCCCTGTGTTGGGCTGTAACCGCCGCAGAGGCTCAAAGGACATTACCAACACAGTGGGAACCGAAAGGAGAGCATCTTCCTGGCATCATCAAGTCCTTTTCCTTCACGGCAGGAGGTCTGATTCATCGGGCGGCTGCTTTTGTGTGTCAAGGGTTTAATGGCCCTCGGCAAAGAACAGCCGGCTTCTCTAACTTAGGGATCCGAATGGTCCCAACTTCCAAGAAGAGCGCAGGGCAGTTAATTTTACCCCAGGACAATACGTGTCTCCTGCTGGAAGAGCAGGTGCCGAAGGTCCATTGAAGACCAATGAGATGTCCTTCAACGGCGTAAAATGACCCCCAGGGCAAAGAGATGGGGTACGGTCGTTTCCTCTAAAGTCTGGGGAAAACCGGGCCAGGGGGCGGGGGTTGGGGGGAGAGAAAAAGGAATCTGGAAAGCCCCAAAGCAGGGGTGAAATTCAGCAGGTTTTGACAGGTTCTGGAGAACCGGTAGCAGAAATTTTGAGTAGTTTGGAGAGCCGGCAAATGTCATCTCTGGCTGGCCCCGGAGTGAGGTGGGAGTGGAGATTTTGCAGTATCCTTCCCCCTGGAGTGGAGAGGGAATGGAGATTTTGCAGTATCCTTCCCCCTGGAGTGGGGAGGGAATGGAGATTTTGCAGTATCCTTCCCCCTGGATAGGGAATGGAGATTTTGCAGTATCCTTCCCCCTGGAGTGGGGAGGGAATTGACATTTTGCAGTATCCTTCCCCCTGGAGTGGAGAGGGAATGGAGATTTTGCAGTCTCCTTCCCCCTGGAGAGGGAATGGACATTTTGCAGTATCCTTCCCCCTGGAGTGGGGAGGGAATGGACATTTTGCAGTATCCTTCCCCCTGGAGTGGAGAGGGAATGGAGATTTTGCAGTATCCTTCCCCCTGGAGTGGAGAGGGAATGGAGATTTTGCAGTATCCTTCCCCCTGGAGTGGAGAGGGAATGGAGATTTTGCAGTATCCTTCCCCCTGGAGTGGGGAGGGAATGGAGATTTTGCAGTATCCTTCCCCTGGAGTGGGGAGGGAATGGAGATTTTGCAGTATCCTTCCCCTGGAGTGGGAAGGGAATGGAGATTTTGCAGTATCCTTCCCCCGGAGTGGGGAGGGAATGGAGATTTTGCAGTATCCTTCCCCCTGGAGTGGGGAGGGAATGGAGATTTTGCAGTATCCTTCCCCCTGGAGTCGGGAGGGAATGGGGATTTTGCAGTGTCCTTCCCCCTGGAGTGGGGAGGGAATGGAGATTTTGCAGTATCCTTTCCTTGGAATGTGGAGGGAATGGGATTATGCAGTATCCTTCCCCTTCCATGCCCACCAAGCCACGCCCACAGAACTGGTAGTAAAAAAATTGAATTTCACCACTGCCCCAAAGGCTAACATTTTCAACTTCCCAAAAGAGAGCCCGAGCAGTATTGGGTGACATAATAATGCTTCTTCAATATATTTGCAGATAAAGTTCAGCTCCCAACTGGGGAAAAAGATACTGGAAACATGGAGGCTGCTTGGAAAGATGGTTTAATGGGGGACAGGATCCCATGGCTTGAGGAAGGGAGGGAGGGAGGGAGGGAGGGAGGGAGGGAGGGAAGGACGGGTAGGAAGGAGGGAAGGAAGGAAAGAAAGAAAGAAAGAAAAAGAAAGAAAGAGAAAGAGAGAAAGAAAGAAAGAACGAAAGATAGAAAGAAATAAAAAGAAAGAACGAAAGATAGAAAGAAAGAAAGAAGGAAAGAAAGAAAGAAAGAAAGAAAGAAAGAAAGAAAGAAAGAAAGACGTGTTGGAAGAAATACCCATATGGGTTCAGCTCCCAACTGGGGAAAAAGACACTGGAAACATGGAGGCTGCTTGGAAAGATGGTTTAATGGGGGACAGGATCCCATGGCTTGGAGCTCCTGGGTGAAAAAGCACACGGAACAGAGAGTGAGATAGATTTATACCAGGGGTAGTCAACCTTTTTATACCTACCGCCCACTTTTATATCTCTGTTAGTAGTCAAAGTTTCTAACTGGCCACCAGTTTCACAGTAATGGTGATTTATAAAGTAGGGAAGTCAATTAAATTTTAAAAAGGAAAGTGCTTCAGTATTGGACAAAACCCCTACTACCCACCATGAAAGCTGGAACGTCCACTAGTGGGCGGTAGGGACCAGGTTTACTACCCACCGATTTATACACTCTCTTGGGTCCTGCCTTAGAGTTTCCTGTTCCTGTGTAAGAAATGTATTCTGTTTGGCGGTCAGACTCCCAAGGGGTCGGGGACCTTAGCTAACTTTGTTGGCTGTCTGTGTCCCAGGCTTGGTTGAGCCTTGCCGGGTGATGTAATCTTCCCAGCTGCCACGTGCTGAGATGGGTAGAGGGCTAATCCTATCACATCCTGAGGGCCATGTCTCAATCCCATCCCCCTGGAGCTGAAGGGGAGGGGGGGAGGTAGCTTCAGGAAGCTGCTTTGTCTTTAAAGCACATTTCTCCTTTTCTCATCCAGGGAAATATAATATTCTGCCTTTTTAATATTTCCTAAACTATGTCATTTTTCTGCAAATCAAAATAGTGAAAGGATTTCTCTCGCATTCATCTTAAAACAAGTTGTGTCTGTACAACAGGCTTAGCTTAAGTTGCACACCACATTGAATGCAGAAGCTGACAGAAGAGAATATTTGTGGTTCAGGATTGTTTTCTTGCAGATGCTTCATGACCAAACTAGGTTACATCATCAGTGCACTAATCAGCCTGTGCAAATGATATTATCTTACCATCATCAGCACACTGATAGCAATAGCAATAGCACTTAGACTTATATACTGTTTCACAGGGCTTCACAGCCCTCTCTAAGCGGTTTATAGAGTCAGCATATTTGCCCCCCAACAATCTGGGTCTTCATTTGACCCATTTCGGGAGGATGGAAGGCTGAGTTTCAGGCATGCCTCCTTCGGTCTCCAAGAAAGAAAAACCTCAACTCCATTTGAATAGAGAGAATGTACTTTGACTAGATATGAATTGAAAGCAGCGAAAAGGAAAGCAAGATCTGAGCCAAAAAGGTGCAAACAAGTGCATATCAAACGGTTACCCAGGGCTCTCCCTCCAATGACCCCAGCCCAGTGTCCAATCTGCAACTCCCATAGGTGTCATGTGGGGTGTATCCCTACGACCGACTCGCTCCCAGGGAGAGGGTTTTCTCCGGGTGCCGTCGACCGGGCAATGCCGGTCGGCGGCTCCCAGGGGAAGGGCCTTCTCTGTGGTGGGCCCTACCCTCTGGAATGGCCTACCTCCCGACCTCCGTTCCATCACAGACCTCCGCTTGTTTCGCCGGCACTTAAAAACTTACTATTTTCATCTGGCCGGCCTAGCATGATCTACTCCGCACCCACTGTTTTATAACAAATCAAAGTTTTAATTTATGGGTTTTTTAATTTAAATTTATTTTAAGCAGGGTATTGATTTAATTTAGTTATTATTTAGTAATATTTTGTATTTATGTATATTTAGTTTAAATCTCTGTTCGCCGCCCCGAGTCCCTTTGTGGTGAGATGGGTGCGGGTTACAAATGTGAATAATAAATAAATAAATAAATAAATCTTCAAAAGGCCTCATCAGGTTCGTATGCGGGACGGTCTTGGCCTTGAACAAGACCAAACATCGGCCATCAGCACTCGCAGAAAATGATGAGAACAAAACTCCCTTCTACATTCTCCTCCAGTACCATGTAATTCCCTTCCCAAATACCATGCCCCCAACCTCCCTGTTTCTATGGCAGCCGATAGCAAGCAAGCAAGCAAGCAAAGCAGAGGCTGACACTGAGTCAACTTTCAGCCGGTGAGAATTGAACTGCCAAACTGCTGGCAGCTGGCAGCACAATTTGGAACGACTTGCCTCCAGAAGTGGTGAATGCTCCAACACTGGACGTTTTAAAGAAGATGTTGGATAACCATTTGTCTGATGTGGTGTAGGGTTTCTTGCCTAAGCAGGGGGTTGGACTAGAAGACCTCCAAGGTCCCTTCCAACTCTGTTATTCTATTCTAAATAGACTTGGTCCTTACAGGTAGTCCTAGACCTATAACAGTGTATTGAGCGGCTGTTCAAAGTTACAACATGACTTGTGACCATTTTCCCTCAGTTACGACCTTTGCAGTATCCCCGTGATCAAAATTCAGACCCTTGACAACTGGTTCCACACGTATGACCGTTGCAACGTCCCGTGGATCGTGCAATTCTTTTTTGTGACCTTCTGATCAGCAAAGTCAACAAGGAAGCCAGATTCCCTTAGCAATCAACTTTAATCAACTGCAGGGATTCACTTAACCACAGTGGGAAGTCCTAAAATGAGATCAAACTCACTTAAACCACAGCCAGAGAAATTTTGGGCTGAAAGAAACCGAGGACCACTCATAAATTATCCCAGATGGGATTTTGAAATATATGTGGGTACATATGTATCAGTGGTGGGTTTCTGCAGGCTCGCACCTACTCGCGAGAGCCAATTGGTGAAATTTAGAGAACCGGTGAGAGGGGATTCCAGCGGCGTACCTGGAAGTAAATCTGGCCCATCGCTGCCAGTGACCCAACGGGAAGGAAAGGAAAGGAAAGGAAAGAAAAGGAAGCAAGCAAGCAAGCAAGCAAGGAAAGAAAGAAAGAAAGAAAGAAAGAAAGAAAGAAAGAAAGAAAGAAAGAAAGAAAGAAATTATCATCACAATTGAGTTCAAAATTTTGGTTGCTAAGCAAGAGCGTTGTTAAATGACTTTCACCACATTTTAAAAGGTGGCCACTCCCACCCTGTCACATGACTGCCAAGCCATGCCCACAAAATAGGCCACACCTACAGAGTAGGTTCTAAAAAAAATTGAAACTCACCACTGATATGTATGTATGTATGTATGTATGTATGTATGTATGTATGTATGTATGTATGTATGTAGTCATTTTCATGTAGTTCATAGAGCACCACACCAAGACAACAAGACACAAGAACAGTTTTTTCCCCAAATGCCATCACTCTGCTAAACAAATAATTCCCTCCACACTGTCAAACCAATCACTAAGCCTGCATTATTATTACTCTTAGTCTCCTCATCCTTCCTATCCCCCCATCTCCTCCCACTTATGACTGCAGGACTGTAACTTGTTCCTTGTATCCTTATGATTTATATTGATTGTTCCCTGATTGCTTATTTGTACCCTATGACTATCATTGTGTTGTACCTTATGATTCTTGACAAATGTATTTTTATTCTCCTTATGTACACTGAGAGCATCTGCATGAAAGACAAATGCCTTGTGTGTCCAATCACCCTTGGCCAATAAAGAATTATATTCTGTCCTGTCCTGTCCTGTTCTTCATTTATTTATTTGGTCATGTCTATGTAGTGCATATTGGCGGTGGAGGCCCTTTGAGAGCTGCATGCAAAAGAATTTCTGTTTGAATGGATGCTGATTAGCCTACCTTCCAAGTGACAATAAAGTTATCCACCTATATGAGTAAGGTTGTTGCAAAATAAGATGGAGATAGTGGAGTGGCAAGAAAGTGACCCAAACTTTATGTGTGTGTGTATATATCTGTGTGTGTGACATTTGTGCTGATAAATAAATAAATAAGGGAGACTAGGATAGATCTATTTCAAGCTATTTAGCTCTCATCAGCTAGCCATACCCTTACTGGGATTCGAACCAGGGAGGTATTGCATGTAAGGCACATGTAATTGCCAGTAGACCACTGGTTCTCCTCCTGATCAGCTGACACAAGTATGTGTGTGTGTGTGTATAAATGAGTATTGAGACTAATGATGAACAGACAAATATTAAATAGCAATTATCAGAATGTCTATTTGTGAATGAATCTGAAAGGGAAAAATTAAATTTAAAAAAAAAAAAAAAGTTATCCTCCTATATCTGTCCAGAAGCACAACAACGAAGGGAAAGTCTTCTGTCCATGCTCAGGAGCCATCGCCTGAGCCCCAAAGAAACCCCACCCCCAATAGTGTCCCGGGGCTTCTGCCTGCCAATTGGGACCACCGAAAGGTGGGAGGGGGAGAGAGAGAAGCAGTGATGCCTGCCAGCCCGAGTGGGGGGGGGGGTAGGGACTAAGGGGGTGTCTCCTCCTCCCCCCCCCTATCTGAGAGGACTTCCCTCCGGGAGAGGAGGCGGAGCCAAGAAGAAGTCTGTCTGTCTGTGGCCTAGAGGTAGAGCCCTGGCCTCATCGAACAGGAGGTTGTGAGTTCGATCCTAGGTAGAGGCAGATGCAGGGTCTCCTGCTTGGGCAGGGGGTTGGGCTAGATGACCTGCAAGGTCCCTTCCAACTCTGTCTGTCTGTCTGTCTGTCTGTCTGTCTGTCTGTCTGTCTGTCTGTCTGTCTGTCTGTCTGTCTGTCTGTCTGTCTATCTATCTATCTATCTATCTATCTATCTATCTATCTATCTATCTATCTATCTATCTATCTATCTATCTATCTATCTATCTATCTATGTGGGTGGATCTAACCGGAGCAGGGGGGAGGCTTGTCTTTTGCTGTAACTTTCCCTCCCACCCTCCCTCCCTCTCTCTCCTGTTGTAGCCTACAGTTGTAGCTAAGCAGGAGGTTGTGAGTTCGATCCTAGGTAGAGGCAGATGCAGGGTCTCCTGCTTGGGCAGGGGGTTGGACTAGATGACCTGCAAGGTCCCTTCCAACTCTGTTCATCGATCTAAGGGGGCGGATCTAAAGGGGGGGGTGTCTTTTGCTGCAACTTTCTCTCGCTCTCGCCCCCCCTCCCTTTCCCCTCCCCCCTTCCCCCCCCCGGTTGTCCCCGCCCCTGGGCTGCACGCAAGGGCTCCGGAGGAGGAGGAGACCTTCCCCGCGCGAGCCCCCCCCTTCGCCCTCGGCCCCCGGATGCATGACTTCATCCTTCCGCCCCGGGTTTCCTTTATGATGTAGGGTTGTCCCAAGCGCTGGGCTCAGACGCTGATCGAGGCTGTTGGACGTCGCACGGGCTTCTCCTCCTCCTCCCCCTCGCCTGCCTGCCTATCCTGCCTACCTTTGCCTGCGTACCTGCGTACCTGCCCGCCCCGGCTGGACTTCCTCTCGGAGCCCATCGCCCACTCGCCCACCCTCGCCAGCTCCTCTTCTTCTTCTTCTTCTCCTCTCGCTCCACGACGCCTGGCAGAGACACACCGGCTGCCAGCTTCCTCCCGCCGCCGCCGCCGCCGCTCGCTTTACACTCGGCCTCTCCTCTCGCCGTCTTCCCCCCCTCAACCTTCCCCTCCAGCCCCGCCACCATGTCTGAGATCCTGCCCTACAACGACGAGAAAGTGGCCCGCTATGGCCCCGACTCGGAGGTGGGCGACATCTCCTTCAGCTGCCGCCTGCAGGACACCAACTCCTGGGGCAACCAATCCAAGCGGCCCCCCAAGTTGGGGCAGATCGGTCGAGCCAAGCGAGGTGAGTTCGGGCCCGCCCGCGTCTTCCCTTCCCCGGGGTGGGGGTGGGGGTGGGGTGGGGGGGGAGAGGGGGACCCATCGCCCGCAAACCATCCTCCTCTTCCTCTTCCTCCTCTCCCCCTCGCAACTCTCCATCCCTTTGGTTGTCACTGCAGGACGGGGGGGAGGGAGGGGGGGGCTCTCGGTTGCGTGGTTCCTAAGGAGGAGGAGGGGGGGTTGAATGGATGTGCGCCCCCTCCCCAACCGTATCACGGCTCCGTGGTTCCTAGAGAGGGGGGGGTTGAATGGATGTGCGCCCCCTCCCCAACCGTAGCTCCCTTGGCTGAGATTCCCCCTGCCCCCCCCACAGCCTCCTCCCCCCCAGTTCAACTCGGCTGCCGCTGTCAATTCCTCCCCCCCCCCCCCCCCGCAGGTGGATCCTGCCGCAGGAAAGAGGGAGGGGGGGTTGAACAGCCGGCTGGATGGCTCTGTGTTGCTTCCCCCCCCCTTTCCCGCCCCCCTCCCCAATGAGATCTCCCCATCGCGCCCTGCTTTGCGATCCCCCACGATCGCGGTTGCTTGATCTCCTCCTTCCCCCCCTCCCAACCAGGCCTCTTTGGCGCAGGAATGGTCGGTGAAACAACCCCCCCCAGTCAAAAAACCACGGGTCAGTCGAGCGCTCCCACCCGCGTCCGTGGAAAAAGGGCCGAGGAGGGGGCCGTTGTTTCCCGGAGGGGTTTGATGGCCAGCGGGGATTCCGTTGATGGGCGCAGGAAGGGAGGGGGGGATGGATGGATGGATGGATGGATGGAGGGAAGGGCCCTCGTAATCTGAGCCGAAGCTGCCCGTTTAACCAACCCCCCCCCTTTCCTGGGGGTAAAAGGCCAGTGGGGGCGGGAGGGGAACCCGGCGCCTCCCGTCCTGACGGCGCGTGTTGGGTTTGTCCTCCCTCCCTCCCCCCCCCTTCCCCCTGCAGTGGTCATCGAAGACGATCGAATAGACGAGGTGCTGAAGGGCATGGCCGGGAAGTCGCCGTCCGGGGTATAAAGCGGGCACCGCAGCGCCTCTGCACCAGCGGCAGCGGATTTCCCCCCGAATTTTTTCCAAAAAAAAAGCACTTTTGGCTGTGCATGTTTGTTGGGATTGTGGACAAACCAGAAAAGCACGGAAGAAGATGAGGCTGCTGGCAACACCCTCCACCACCAACGCGACCCCGGCCCGAAGAAGGAACTGATGGGAGGGGGGAACACACACCGTCATTCTCTCTTTCTCTCTCTCTTTCTATGTGTCTCTCTCTCTGTCTGTCTCTCTTTCTGTGTCTCTCTCTTTCTCTCTCTCGCTCTGTCCTTCTCTCTCTCTCTCTCTGTGTCTCTCTGTCTCTCTCTCTCTCTGTCTGTCTCTCTTTCTGTGTCTCTCTATCTCTCTGTCTTTCTCTCTCTCTCTCTGTCTCTTTCTCCTCTCTCTCTCTTTTTGTCTCTCTGTCTCTCTCCCTCTGCCTCTCTCTCTCTTTCCCCCCTCCGCTGCCTTCCACCGACCGCCGCGGGACGCCGAGACCTTGCCATCCCAACGTTGCCCCCCCGTGGAGCCACACACACACACACCCGGGTGGAGGAAGATGCCCAATCCCGGAGTTTTCCAACGACCCTCCTTCTAAGGATGAAGCCTCCTGCTCCAGGGGTGGGGCGGGCGGGAGGCCAGGCGGGCGCTTGAACGGCGCTCTTGCGCCTTTTTGAATGGAGCTGTCCAGTTCAGCACCGCCGGCGCCTCGCGCCAACCCCCACCGCTCTTCCTTAAGGCGCCCTGCAGATGGGGAGGGGGCGCCGTTCATTTCAAAGCCTCCCCCACCCCCAGCCCCGCTTGGATGCACTGCCCTGCGGAACCGTCCACCGCAGCGATTTTGGGCTTATATATATATATAGATATATATTTGTCTTGTCCTTAGCATCTTTCCCCCCTTCTTCCTCCTCCCCCCCTCCTTCACCGACAAACAGACACACAGACAGACACACACACTTCCGGTTCACAACAGCAGCAGTTGGCGTCCCCTCTTGGTCTTGGGTGACCCCCCCATGCCACGATATGACGGTGCTGAGCCACTGGATCGCCTAGTGCTCTTAATTTTTAACAAAAATAGAGGAGTGGGTGGGGGGGGCAATGCACTTTACGCCTTTCACTTTCTGGGATTGGGGGTGGGGTGGGGTGGGGTGGCTGCATAGCTGACATCTTGCCTAGACATCAATTACCTGCCCAGATAGCCAATACCCAGATCCAAGCTGTACTCTTGAAATATAATAGGTTTCATCGTGTTTGTATAATAAGCTTCCACAACTGGTCAAACCGCTTCATTAGAGCTCAGCTCCTCCATCCCTTATTCCCCTCCCCCCCCCCACACCTGTAAAAATAAATAAATAATAAGAATAATTTAAAAAAAAAATCTGTTTGCAAAATACCAGCAGTTTGGAAGCAAACTCAAAAGCCAGCAGTGCTGAGTGGAAGAAGACAAAAAAAAAAAGATTCTGATATGGATGGACTATAGTATATAAGACAGTGATTATTTTGCTGTCCAGAGACATCTTTGCTCCATCTTTTTTGCATGAGCTTCCTGGTCTCGGTGCCACGTCTTGGTGCCACTGGTCATCCCACTATGGCACGCTTCTTTTTAACAGAAAACTCTTCATATTTGTATTTTTATATCTGAATATTTGTTAACAACAATCTGCTAATGTCTAATGTCAAAACGTTGCATCAAAAGATTGTTTGTATTTCGTTTTCATTCAAAGGAAAGGCAGACAAGATTTATACGGTGGGTTTCTCATAGGAAAGCAGAGATATTGAAAAAAAGTTGGCTCCTTTAATTATATCAGTATTGAACAGGACTTACTGAATGTGTTTTGCACTCATTGTTGACAAGAAATGTACTTAATGAATCTTATACTGTGGTCATGGCTTAGTTGATGGACTTCGACGAATTTAGAAAAAAAAATTAATAATAATATTGCACTGTTTATGAATGTGTCCAGATAACTTGCTGGTTATATGATGCCTCTTTCTTAAGAGGGGAATATTCAGAGCTGTTTTTAATTTTGTACTTCAGTTTAATTTATTTTTTTTAAAAGAAGCTTATCGTCTGTTGTGCATGGAAAAACAAAAGATCTTTTCAAGAATATACAATGACATTTTATGAAGACAAGCAAAAAAAATGAAATAAAACGGAAAAAAAATGTCATGACATTCTAGGAATGACCCATTGTAAATCTTAATGCCATTTTTCACTGTATTGGTGAACAAAACGCGATGAATAAATACATACATGTATTAAAACGGAAGCATCTGGCTTTGAATCTCTCGCTGGCAAAGATCTAGGATGATCTGGAGGCTAGTTGGTAGCAGCGCAAAAACCCTACTGGGGTCTTTCCGTCGGTAACAATTCTCATGGAGCTGCCAGACAGAATCTTGCTGAGAACTCTGCTAAAGCTCTGATTTGTTCAAGAGGGTTGCTTGGATTGCTCCATCTTTATCTCTCGCCTTGGGCAAACTCTTTGGGGGGTGTAGGAAATGCAGAAAGGGATCCAGCTTTTGGGGGGGACGGGGGGGGACGACGACGACACGGTATCTCAGCAATGGCAGGCTAAATCCCTGCAGTTGTTTGATTGGAATGGCAAACAGTAAATGACCTAGTTTTTTGCTTGACAGACAGAAATAGACATCCGGGTTGCTGAGCAGCTTGTGGGAGTTAAATAATTTAACGGGACCTCTCTCCAAGGAGCAGCCCTTTCCTCCCTTTGGGAGAAAAAAAAAGGGGGGGGAGAGACGGTTCTGAAAGAAGAAGGCAAAGGGAGAAAAGCTTTGGAGGCCAGCCTCGGGGAACATCGGCATGCCGTGTCGGAAAGAGGAATGCTTGAGAAAGAGGAACCTGCTGGATCTGGGCTGTTGTTATTGGTTTTTTTTTTCTACCTACAAGGAGGTGAATGGAACAAGGAATGGTCCATTGGCAGGACCGAAAGCTGCAGTGGGAAGAAGAGCCCACCTGGGAATGTAGGGGGGATGAATGGATCTCTTCCAAGCAGAAGGAATGCTTTGCAAACCCCTGGGAAAGTGCTGGCGCTGAGGAAGGATGAGCTGCTTGTTTGTGTTTTGACTCACGTCAGACGGAATCTAATTTTCGGTTGCTCTTAGACTCAGGGAAGGCTGCTACCCTGTCGTCTTTCGCACTGGACTCAACAACGTCAGGGTGACAAAATGGGCAGACCAGAGGAAATGCCGTCGATATCATTTACTTGGACTTGCGTAAAGGCATTTGACTGGGTAAAAGGGTGCAGGTTTTCCATATAATGGAATCCTGCCTCCCCCACCCACCCCGTTCCCAATAAAACAGAATGAAGCATGCCCTCTGTTGTGTAAATGCACGATGCACGGAGGTTGACCCCGTGTATCATGTTCGGGGTCAGCGCACATTCAAGGAAGCCGAACGGATCCTTTTACAGAGATCCTGCTGGGACACAACAAAACAGTTGGACTCCCTACCGAGAAGCAACCCTGGTTGAAGCAGCCTGTAATTTGAGCGAAAGATACTCATGAAGGATTAGGCTCACCCAGACAAAGGCACTTTTGCTGGTGCAAACCACTGTGGAAATGCACTCACGGTGGGAATGACGCTACACCCGTCGTTAGAGGTGTCTAGAACACACTGACTCACGCACATACATAATTCACACACCAGTTCCTCTGTGCCCAAAGAACACCCAAACGAATTCCGTCTTTGGGTGCAAGCAAACTAAATGTACAGGAGTTTCTTCTTCTTCTAAGAAACATCTGCCTTGTTTAAAAAAAAAGTCAGGGGAAGAGAACAAAGAGGAATAAAAGATACAATACAATACAATACAATAGCAGAGTTGGAAGGGACCTTGGAGGTCTTCTAGTCCAACTCCCTGCCTAGGCAGGAAACCTTATACCATTTTAGACAAATGGCTCTCCAACATCTTCTTGAAGACTTGCAGTGTTGGGGCAAGTTGTTCCACTGACTAATTGTTCTAACTGTCAGTAAATTTCTCAGTTCTAAGTTGCTTTTCTCCAGGATTAGTTTCCACCCATTGCTTCTTGTCCTGCGCTCAGGTGCCTTGGAGAATAGCTTGACTCCCTCTTCTTTGTGGCAACCCCTGAGATATTAGAACACTGCTATCATGTCTCCCCTAATCCTTCTTTTCATTAAACTAGACATACCTTTTATTAAACTAGACATATTCTAAGGAACTTCTAGCAGGAGAACTGACAAGGAAGGGAGATTGTCTAAGTTTTTAAACAATTTTTTTGTTATGGCATTCCATGGCATGCTGAACCCGGCTAACTTTGCCCAGAGCGTGTTTTGCCATCAAAATCTTTTGCTTCAAAGGCTGGTGTGTTTCCTCCAAAAGCATCATTTAAGGAATATCATCATCTCCTGGTGTACCCAGGAGATGCAAGCACCTTCGTGGTCTCTTCTCTAGAGGCAGACATCTCTCTCTCTCTTCCACACCCCACCCGGTTAACCTCTATTTTTATTTTATTCAAAAGAAAGTTAAGTTAAAAGGTAACGCTCCAAAAGCTTAAAAACAAAATGAAACGTTAGAAAATGCATTGTGAAGGAAAAACAATGTACTATCCCCCCCCCCCCCCTTTTGAATTCTGATTCATACATTGCTACAATATTGGTTCCCCCCCTCCTTGGGAAACAGAATCTCCCCCCCCCCCCTCCAAATGTTTAAAGTAGTGTTGGAAGAAATGTTCCAAGTGGGGAAAAAACACTGGAAACATAGAGGCTGCTTGGAAAGATGGTTTCATGGTGGACAGGGTCATATGGCTTGAGGAGGGAGGGAGGGAGGGAGGGAGGGAGGGAAGGAAAGGAAAGGAAAGGAAAGGAAGAAAGAAAGAGAAAGAAAGAAAGAAAGAAAGAAAGAAAGAAAGAAAGAAAGAAAGAAAGAAAGAAAGAAAGAAAGTGTTGGAAGAAATGCCCATCTGGGTTCAGCTCCAAGTGGGGAAAAAGACACTGGAAACATGGAGGCTGTTTGGAAAGATGGTTTCATGGTGGACATGATCCCATGGCTTGAGGAGGGAGGGAGGGAGGGAGGGAGGAAAGAAAGAAAAAGAAAGAAAGAAAGAAAGAAAGAAAGAAAGAAAGAAAGAAAGAAAGAAAGAAAGAAAGAAAGAAAAAGAAAGAAAAAGAAAGAAGTAAGTGTTGGAAGAAATGCCCATCTGGGTTCAGCTGCAAGTGGGGAAAAAGACACTGGAAACATGGAGGCTGCTTGGAAAGATGGTTTCATGGTGGACAGGATCCCATGGCTTGAGGAGGGAGGGAGGGAGGGAGGGAGGGAGGGAGGGAGGGAGGGAAGGAAGGAAGGAAGGAAGGAAGGAAGGAAGGAAGGAAGGAAGGAAGGGGGATCCCATGCTTCCAGATGTTGGCCGAAGAAGAAAAGACAGATGCTGAAAGTCCCTGGGTTTTATGCCCTCTCTGGACTTTGATCTTGATCTTGCATTCTGATTGGCTGTCAGATTTCCAGGTGGCCATACATGGGCAACTCTCTAGGCTGTGTTTTGAGTCCACATTTGTTTGAGTCTTGCTTCTTCCCAGGTGCCCTGTGGTGAGATAGGTAAAGAGCTAATCCTATCATGCCTTAATCCCATCGTCCTGGACTTGAAGGGGAGAGATCTTTGTTATGTAGAATAGACTGGCTTTAATGGCCCATTGACAAACAAATAAAACTAAACCTAAACCCATTGACAAAAGTGGGGGCTATTAAGAGTGAGTCTGTCTCCTCCCTAAAAACATGTTTCTCCGTTTCTGATCCAGGGAAATATCATATTCTGCCTTTTCAATATTTCCTAGGATATTTCATTCTTCTAGGAGAGGGATGAGCGCTAACTTCCTACAGTAGTAAATCTATTTGCAAATGATTGGCTTGTCTTCTATATCAGGGGTCTCCAACCTTTGCAACTTTAAGTCTGAAGGACTTCAGCTCCCAAATCTGGGAGTTGAAGTCTTTCAGACTTAAAGTTGCAAAGGTTGGAGACCCCTGTTCTATATATCATATTAATGACGAAATATTTAACAGGAAGAACAATAATTTCTCTATATAAAAGTGTGTAAGACACCCCTAACACTCCTCGGTGTGTGTGTGTGTGTGTGTGTGTGTGTTCCAGAATAACTCTGGACTGCCTGGGCCGCTATATCTATAGTGTCAAATCACCATACTTTTGACAGTGATAGTGTGCATTTTGGATTCAAGTTCTGTTAAGATACAGCCCATTGTTAATATTATATACAATACAATTCAATACAATACAATAGCAGAGTTGGAAGGGACCTTGGAGGTCTTCTAGTCCAACCCCCTGCCTAGGAAGGAAACCCTATACCATTTCAGACAAATGGCTATCCAACATCTTAAAGACTTCCTGTGTTGGGGCATTCACAACTTCTGGAGGCAACTTCTGTTCCACTGATTAATTGTTCTCACTGTCAGGAAGTTTCTCCTCAGTTCTAAGTTGCTTCTCTCCTTGATTAGTTTCCACCCATTGCTTCTTGTTCTGCCCTCAGGTGCTTTGGAGAATAGTTTGACTCCCTCTTCTTTGTGGCAACCCCTGAGATATTGGAAGGCTGCTATCATGTCTCCCCTAGTCCTTCTTTTCATTAAACTAGACATACCGTTCTTCATATGTTTTAGCCTCCAGTCCCCTAATCATCTTTCTTGCTCTTCTCTGTGCTCTTTCTAGAGTCTCAACGTCTTTTCTACATCGTGGCGACGAAAACTGGACGCAGTATTCCAAGTGTGGCCTTACCAAGGCATTATAAAGTGGTATTAACCCTTCACGTGATCTTGATTCTCTCCCTCTGTTGATGCAGCCTAGAACTGTGTTGGCTTTTTTGGCAGTTGCTGCACACGGTTGGCTCACATTTAAATGGTTGTCAATTAGGATTCCAAGATCCCTCTCACAGTTACTACTACTGAGCAAGGTACCACCTATACAGTACCTGTGCATTTTGTTTTTCTTGCCTAAATGTAGAACCTTACTCTTTTCGCCATTGAATTTCATTTTGTTAGATAGTGCCCAATGTTCAAGTTTGTCAAGATCCTTCTGTCTCTTAAGCCTGTCTTCTGGGGTGTTGGCTATTCCTGCCATCTTGGTGTCATCTGCAAATTTGATGAGTTCCCCACTTATCCCCTCATCCAGATCATTGATGAAGATGTTGAAGAGTCCTGGGCCTAAAACAGAGCCTTGTGGTACTCCACTGCATACTTCCCTCCATGTAGATGCAGTTCCATATACTAGCAATGATATTAGATATTAAATGTAGATATCATTCAGTCCTTTTCCTGCCTAATACTGGATTAGGATAAATAAATACTTGGGCAATGCTGGGTTATTGTCTAGTTATACTACATTAAAAGACAAGCGTAAGGTTTCAAAACTCTCTATTAACAAAGCATTTTCTTCATCCCAAATCCATCCCAAAAGTCGAGAATAATTCATCCTGAATCAAATATTCTATGAGAACCCCATCTTACTAGTGAGAGGTACTCCAACTATTGTCAACAGTGGCACCGAAGGGGATACCCCCAACACTTTGTTGACTATGGAAATTGTCCAAGTGGCGTGTCAAAAGGAATTCAGCACGAATGACAGCCTTGTGTGACACAATCGTATGATTGTGTTTTTCAAGCGAGGAAGACTTCCTGATCAGGATGGAGGGGGAATATCCCTGCTTGCGATGTGTCAAAAATTCTCCTTGGAATTTTTGATGTTGTAATTGCTGAGTGTCACTCCATCATTTGATGCTTCGTAGAAAGAGGTGTGTCCACTTTTCCAAGATTTTCTTTCCCCGGGCACGAGGTTGCTGTTTTTTCTGCCTCCCACCTTTGCTTGTTATGATTTGTAAATCTTTAACGGATTATTTAACAGAATAAACAGATTGGAGGTCTTCTAATCCAACCCCCTGCTCAAGAAGAAGACCCTATACCATTTCAGACAATTGGTTGTCCATCATTTCTTCAAACCTTCTTCCAGTGTTGGCGTATCCACAATTTCTGGAGGCCAGTTGTTCCACTGGTTAATTGTTCTTACTGTCGGGAAATTTCTCCTTAGTTCTAGGTTGCTTCTCTCCTTGCTTAGTTTCCATCCATTGCTTCTTCTCTTGCTTTCTGGTCCCTTCCAACTCTGTTATTCTATTCTTCTCTCTTCCTTCAATTTCATTTTGTCCGTGCCCCCTTTCCTCCCCCTATTTGCTCTTCTTTGCTTTCTTCCCCCCTGTTGCAACCTTCATTTCTTCATTGATGGGATAACAGATGTCTGAATTGCTTTTAAAGATCACACCAAGGCTCAGACATCCTTGATTTAAGCTTCAGACTTTTTATACTAGGCAATTTCTGGGAACATTCTGCAACAATTGCATTGGATGCTTGCCTTTCATTACTTTAATGATGCATATTCCATTTTGTTTGCATCTTCTCCTTTTTTTAAAAGATACATTTTCTTTGAGTCTGTGATATATATTATATATCAAAGACTTTCATGTATTTCCTCTTCTGTCGATAGCCGCCATGATCAAATACCTTCAAACTAATAACTCATTCCTGGGAGTAACCTGTTGTGGCCCGCCAGCAGCCAGAGGAGCTGGCAACAGATTCAGACAGTGAGGAGGTTGGGGAGAAACATGGGCCAGTCCTGGAATCTGAGGAAGGCTCTGATGAGGGCTCTGTGTCGAAGGCAGAGATGGGGCCAGAGCCGTCTGACCAATATCAGCTGCCTTCAGAGTCAGACATTAGTGGGGCAGAGGAACAGCTGGAGCCTGTTCCCAGTGTGCACATGCGCAGAGTTGCCAGACGAACGGAACAGCTAAAGAACAGGGGTCGACTTGGGAGGAAGGCCACAGGTGAACGATGAATGGCCCCTCCCAGAGGAAACAAAAGAGGAGCGAAAGGGGAGTGGAGTTTGCAGGAGACAATGAGTTCGCTTAATTGGTTCGTGACTCTCCGAGATTCCTTGCCAAGTTCTGCAGATATTGGCCTGGCAGCTCTCCAAGCCCGAGAAGGTCTGTGACTGTAAATCCTCCCTCGAAAGATTTTACTGGATGGGAATGAGCAGAATTCACAGTCAATTCATAAAAGGGGTTTTTATTGGGACAAGGAGTTGGCTTCATGCTCTTGGGAAGCCTTGGTTGGAACATGTAGCCAGTGAAGCAAACAGTCGAAGCAGGGGACTTAAGGAAGAACAGAAAGGGGAAGACCATCCCTTAAAGTCAGAAAAGCTGAGCGAGGCGAGGGCACAACCTGTAAATCAACGCAACATCTTGTTAAAGGACCACCAGGCAGCAGCATCACTGCAGGAACAGGGCAGAGATGGATGCTGACAGATCAGCTGTGGCTTCCAGCAGTTTTCATGCTGCGGTTTGAATATCTGTCTTAGATTCCTCGCTGGGTTTGAACTGACAGTCACCAGAATTCGACCGTCTTTCACACATAAAGGGGAGGGAGGGAATAGTCCTTTACCTTCCCAGCATCCTCTCTCAAGTTAAACGGTTACCACCGAGCAACAAGAAGTGGCGGTGCGGAGGGCAAATCATGGAAAGGAAGTAAAACAGCCCAGCTCTAAGAAAATACAGAAGAACAGAGTTGGAAAGGATCTTAAGAGGTTTTCTAGTCCTGTCCAAGCAGGAAACCAGAGGTAGGTTCTGACCCGTACAGACTGATTCGGCTGAGCCAGTAGTAACTTGGCGATCTAGGTTGCTGGAACTGGTAGAACCCAGGCCTGCTGCACCCCTGAACTGGTTCTCCTACGGCGGTGCCATCTTGATTTTCGGTTGTGCGCATGCGCAGAACAATTTTCACTGCAGAAATGTAATTTCCCTCCCCTTTTTAATGTTTTGCACATGCACAGACCTTTTGAGGTGCAAATGCACACCAAGCTGGCAGTAATCTCGGCAGCAACTTATCCGTGCAAGAAACCCTGCACAATATGGACAACGGGCTGTCCAGTCTCTTCTTTAAAAGACTTCCAGTGTTGGAGTATTCGCAATTTCTGGAGGCAAGTTGTTCCACTGATTAATTGTTCTTACTGGGAGGAAACGTCTCCTTACTTCTAGGTTGCTTCTCCCCTTGATTAGTTTCCACCCATTGCTTCTCTTTCTACCTTCAGGTGCTTTGGAGAATAGCTTCGCTCCCTCTTCTTTGTGGCAACCCCTGAGATATCGGAAGACTGCTCTCCTGGTCCTTCTCTTCACTAGACTAGCCATGCCCAGTTCCTGCAACCGTCCTTCATATGCTTTACGGTTTACGGTTTATTGGATTTATATACCGCTCCTGTCTCCAGATGGACTCAGGGCGGTGCACAGGGAATTAAAATACCACAATAGCAACAATACATACAATACAATAATAAAATAAAATAAAATTAGAATATCCTGTGCTAAAAATTAAGCTAAAAATATTAAAATCTCAACCAATCCCCTAAAATCTCAACCAATCCACCAGTTCTAGGGGATGGGAAGTAACGGACTCAGACTCAACCCGACCAAGACCGAGTGGCTGTGGTTTCCGGCTGCCCGATTCAACCAGCTGACTCCATCGCTGGCCATAGGGGGCGAACATCTTGCCCCTGTGGATGGGGCGCGCAACTTGGGTGTCCTCCTGGATGCCCGGCTGTCCATGGAAGATCAAGTGACAGCCGTGGCCAGGAGGGCGTTTTACCAGGTTCGCCTGGTTCGCCAGTTGCGCCCCCTATTGGATCGGGACGCCCTTCGCACAGTCACTCATGCTCTCGTGACATCCCGACTGGACTATTGTAACTCTCTCTACATGGGGCTCCCCTTGAGGTGCACCCGAAGACTTCAGCTGGTCCAGAATGCAGCCGCGCGAGCAATAATGGGTACCGCAAGGTATACCCATGTAACACCACTCTTGCGCGAGCTGCACTGGCTACCTGTCGTCTTTCGGGTGCACTTCAAGGTGTTAGTTCTCATCTTTAAAGCGCTCCATGGCTCGGGACCTAGCTATCTGCGGGATCGGATTCTGCCCCATACATCTTCCCGGCCGATTCGCTCCCACAGAGAGGGACTTCTCCGGGTGCCGTCCACTAGACTTTGTCAGCGGGCGACGCCCAGGGGAAGGGCCTTCTCTGTGGCGGGCCCAGCCCTCTGGAACGACCTTCCCCCCGACATTAGAACAACTACGGACCTCCGCTCCTTCCGTCAGAAATTAAAAACTCACTTTTTCTGCTTGGCCGGCCTAGGTTAGTCTCTACCTCAGGGGTTAGGGAATGTTAATTTTAAAATGGGGATTTTAGTACAGGGACAGTTGATTTAATTTGTTTTTATTGTATTTATTTATGTATATATTTTATGCTGTTTTAATTTTCCCTGTGCACCGCTCCGAGTCCCCCTGGGGAGAGGACGCGGTATAGAAAAATAAATTATCTATCTATCTATCTAAAATCTAAGCTAAAATATAGGCATAAACTAACTCTAAGCAAGGCCAGTGAGATGGAACAAATGCGTTTTTAATGAGCGGCGGAAAAGGCGAAGGTCCCTGATGATACGAATTTCGGGGGGTAGGTCATTCCAGAGGGCTGGACCCGCCACAGAGAAGGCTCTTCCTCTGGGCGTCGCCAGCCGGCATTGACCAGCTGATGGCACCCTGAGGAGGCCCTCTCTGAGGGAGCGTACCGGTCGAAGGGAGGTATGTGGTAGGAGACGGTCCTGCAAATAACTAAGCCCTATGCCATGGAGCGTCTTAAAGATGGTCACCAACACCTTGAAGCGCACCTGAAAGGCTACCGGCAGCCAGTGCAGCTCGCGCAGGAGAGGTGTTACGTGGGAGCACCGTGAGGCTCCCAAAATCCCCCGCGCGGCCGCGTTCTGGACCAGCTGGAGCCTCCGAGTGCACCTCAAGGGAAGCCCCATGTAGAGAGCATTACAATAGTCTAGGCGGGACGTAACGAGTGCAGGGGTCCCCAACCCCCTGGGCCACGGACCGGTGCCGGTCCGTGGCTTGATAGGAACCGGGCTGCAGTGAGCAGTGCAACTCTTAGAAAGGGCCGGAGAGGAGGAGGAGGGAGGAGGGGGCAGCCCCCTGGGCAGAGTGCATGCCAGGGGTGGGAGAACGCAGGCGCGGCCGCTCACGCCGTTGGGGGCCCGAGAGGGGCGAGTGAGTCGACTCACCCCCCCCACACACACACGTGCATGCGCCGCCTGTTCCCCTTCCCCCCCGCTCCCCCTCTACACCAGCCGAGCCATGGCCACCGGTCCGCGGAATTCTTTTTAACATGAAACCGGTCCCTGGTGCCAAAAAGGTTGGGGACCTCTGCTTTAGCCTCCAGTCCCCTAATCCTTTTCATTGCTCTTCTCTGCACTCTTTCCAGAGTCTCAACATCTTTTTTGAAGAGCGTTTCTCCTTCTTAGGATGGTGAGATGACCACCTCGGCTGTTTCCTTTTGAAGCTCCACCAGTTTGGGTTTTTTTTTTGACAGGGTCAATGTGAGGCTGCTTTTCCTGGATCTTAGTTCCCTTGTGTCCACAACTTAGAACTAAGGAGAAATTTCCTGACAGTTAGAACAATTAATCAGTGGAACAGAAGTTGCCTCCAGAAGTTGTGAATGCCCCAACCCTGGAAGTCTTTAAGAAGATGTTAGATAGCCATTTGTCTGAAATGGTATAAGGTTCCTGCCCACGCAGGGGGTTGGACTAGAAGACCTACAAGGTCCCTTCCAACTCTGCTACTGTATTATTGTATTATTGTGTTATTTTTCTGCAATGCCTCTGCCTTCGAAGTTATAAGGCAATTACTGTGTTTCCATCCTAGATATAACCAGGTCAATTAAAAGCCAGCAGATGTGTTTGCAAAGTAGGGTTAGCCATCAAGGGTTAGGGATTGACCTGAGTTAGGACTGGACTAGCTTCTTACTAAACTCTATTTAACAAGCCTGAGGTTGAAGGCCTCATGAAAATTGCTAAATTTAATTACTGGTTGAAGTAAGTTGTGTGGATGTAGCCAGTACTTTAAAATGTCCTTTTGGGGAGAACTTTCACTCCAACTTTTGCAACTGTTCCTATAACCAATTTCCTTCCCTCTTTTAAATCTGGAGTGTCCAACCTTGGCAGCTACAAGACCTGTGGACTTTAATTCCCAGAATTCCCCATGCTGGTTGTGAAATTGTGGATGTTGAATTCTACAAGTCTTAAAGTTCCCAAGTTTGGACACCCCTGTTCTCAACCTGGGGATTACTCCCCTGGATATTTGTTGTTGATTGCAATTATTTAGGGTGCAAACTCTATGGAGATGATTTCCAGGTAGCCAACAATCAAACAAAAAGCCTCAGAAAGTATTTGAAAAGTAGGATAACCGCAGAAGACCTCCAGTAATGGGAAGCATTAGGACAATTTAACCACCCCTAATTTTACCTCCCACTCCCCCATCTTCTTGCAAGCCAGGTAGCTGAGAAGGACCAATAGATCAAATCTACCTTGTTGGGCCCCCCAGCCCCGCTGTCAATTCTATGCTAGATGGAACAAGTTTAATTGGTTCACCCACAGAGCTAAGCCATCATGCCTTTACAATAATACAATACAATAGCAGAGTTGGAAGGGACCTTGGAGGTGTTCTAGTCCAGGGGTCTCCAACCTTTGCAACTTTAAGTCTGAAGGACTTCAGCTCCCAGAATTCTGGGAGCTGAAGTCCTTCAGACTTAAAGTTGCAAAGGTTGGAGACCCCTGTTCTAGTCCAACCCCCTGCCTAGGCAGGAAACCCAATACCGTTTCAGACAAATGGCTATCCAACCTCTTCTTAAAGACTTGCAGTGTTGGGGCATTCACAACTTCTGGAGGCAATTTCTGTTCCACTGATTCATTGTTCTATGTGTCAGGAAATTTCTCCTCAGTTCTAAGTTGCTTCTTTCCTTGATTGGTTTCCACCTATTGCTTCTTGTTCTGCCCTCAGGTGCTTTGGAGAATAGTTTGACTCCCTCTTCTTTGTGGCAACCCCTGAGATATTGAAATACTGCTATCATGTCTCCCCTAGTCCTTCTTTTCATTAAACTAGACATACCCAGTTCCTGCAATCGTTCATCATATGTTTTGGCCTCCAGTCCCCTAATCATCTTTCTTGCTCTTCTCTGCACTCTTTCTAGAGTCTCCACGTCTTTTCTACATCGTGGCCACGAAAACTGGGAGCAGTATTCAAAGTGTGGCATTACCAAGGCATTATAAAGTGGTATTAACCCTTCACGTGATCTTGATTCTCTCCCTCTGTTGATGCAGCCTAGAACTGTGTTGGCTTTTTTGGCAGCTGCTACACACGGTTGGCTCACATTTAAATGGTTGTCAATTAGGATTCCAAGATCCCTCTCACAGTTACTACTACTGAGCAAGGTACCACCTATACAGTACCTGTGCATTTGGTTTTTCTTGCCTAAATGTAGAGCCTTACTCTTTTCGCCATTAAATTTCATTTCATTAGATAGTGCCCAATGTTCAAGTTTGTCAAGATCCTTCTGTATCTTAAGCCTATTTTCTGGAGTGCTGGCTATTCCTGCCATCTTGGTGTCATCTGCAAATTTGATGAGTTCCCCATTTATCCCCTCATCCAGATCATTGATGAAGATGTTGAAGAGTCCTGGGCCTAAAACAGAGCCTTGTGGTACTCCACTGCATACTTCCCTCCATGTAGATGCAGTTCCATATACTAGCAATGATATATACCCATTGCTTCTTGCCCTGCCCTCAGGTGCCTTGGAGAATATTTTGACTCTCTCTTCTTTGTGGCAACCCCTGAGATATCGGAAGACTGCTATCATGTCTCCCCTGGTCCTTCTTTTCATTAAACTAGACATCCCCAGTTCCTGCAACCGTTCCTCCTATGTTTTAGTTTCCAGGCCCCTAATCATCTTTGTTGCTCTTCTCTGCACTCTTTCTAGAATCTCCACATCTTTTCTACATCGTGGCGACCAAAACGTGTGGGCATTGCCAAGCTGGGTTAAAAATATGAATTCTGCCAGGGATGCAACTTACAAATAAAGCTTGCAAACTACATGCGTTCCCTCTGTGGTCTCTCTAGAATCTTCTCCAAGTAGGGCCCAAAATTCAGCATTGTTTAAAAAAAACAACCCCCAAACACCCCACCGCATTTGATTGGCAGGGTTATGCCACAAAACAAACCAGAAATCTTGCCAGGATTTTTTTTTTGTACTTTATTACTTCTTTATAAATCTTTTTAAAAATTGTACCCCATTTAGATTCCTGGCTCGGTTTATTTTTGACATGTTCCTGTTGACAAGCTGTTAAAAAGTCCAGGATGGCCCTTAAGCTATCCTGATTGTGCTTTGGGGCTTATGGCTCAATATTATGTACCGGTTAGATTATAATGGCTTGTTTGACAAAGCACAGTTGAAATAAAAACCACAGGTTAGTATGATGCCTAAGCTCAGCCATAGACTAAAAAACAAAAGTATCCTGCGATTTGTACAAAGAAGAAGGCCTTCATACGGTGGTGTCCTCTTCTATTTAGGAATGAGTCATGGGCCACCAGAGGGGAAGAGAGATGGCTGGATAAAATGGGCTGGCTGCAGTGGTGGGTTTCTGCAGGTTTGCACCTACTCGCAAGAACCGGTTGGTGAAATTTAGAGAACCGGTGAGAGGGGGTTCCACCGGCGTACCTGGAAGTAAATCTGGCCCGCCGTTGCCAGTGACCCAATGGGAAGGAAAGGAAAGGAAAGGAAAGAAAGAAAGAAAGAAAGAAAGAAAGAAAGAAAGAAAGAAAGAAAGAAAGAAAGAAAGAAAGAAAGAAAGAAAAAGAAAGAATTTATCATCACAATTGAGTCCAAAATTTTGGTTGCTAAGCAAGAGCGTTGTTAAATGAGTTTCACCACATTTTAAAAGGTGGCCACTCCCACCCTGTCACATGACTGCCAAGCCACGCCCACAAAATAGGCCACACCTACAGAGTAGGTCCTAAAAAATTTGAAACCCACCACTGGCTGGCTGGCTAACAACACGGCTTATTTGAAGCTGGAAGACTTACATTTAATGCAGGCTTCTTCTGACAGCTCCATGTACATTTTTTTTTTTGAGGGTAATTTTTTATTTATTTAGAACAAACACAGATAAAACAAAAATAGCAAAAAAAAACCCCATAAAAAGCCATCTTCCATTACAAATTACAAATTATAAAAAACGTGTCAGTTAATCACAAATCTCTCTGTGTTTCTTCCATAGTCATCCCTTGCTTTTCATGTCAATTATTACAATTATTATATCTCTTTTTTTTATTGAAAAAGTTTTACAAAAACAATTTCCCCCCTTTCCCCCCCCTCCCCATACATGTAATATAAATCAAATACAAGTACTATATCCCCACTCATCCCAACCCTCATAATATGAATTACTCACAAAATAGTATTATCCAGTTATCCCCATCTTCTAAACTAATTATGCAAATATATTTCCCTCCCCTGACCACCCTAAGATATATAATTGTTCCACAACACCCTGTTAGGGCCCCAATTAAGGAAGGAGACATACTGTTTCCTTCTGATTTATTTATTGATCAGCTCATTAAACTAACACACACACACACATATATATGTTATATATATGGAAATCTGGGTCGTGAGTGACACTAATAAGGCTATGCACACAAATTCAGATTTTTTTTAAAAAAAAGGAAAGGTTTTTTTTTAAATAAAAAAGGCCCTTGTAATGCAGAGTTAATGAAAATAGAACGATGCATCACAATTTTGATCAAGCTGGTGTGTGGGTAGCTGGGCTTCTCACACTTTCTGGAGATGGAACAAAAAATCAGCTGTGACTCTCTGCATTTTAAAATAATGTTGGAGACAGAAGAAAACGTAATTAAAAAAAAAATTGGAATGTGCAAAGATGCATAGGCTCACGAAAGAATTCAAAGAGAAAGAAGAATCTGAATATGACTCCGTGTGGGATTTATGATATAATTGGCTAGAGGAAAGGAGGAAAAAAGCAGGAAAGCGAAAAAATAAAATAAAGGAAGAAAGATCAACACATTAAAAAAAAAAAACTACGAAAGCGGAAAACGATTAAAAGGTAGAAATACAAAATACATCCCTTAGACCGATACATACATCCCATACATCCCTTCGGCCGATCCGCTCCCACAGAGAGGGCCTTCTCAGGATGCCGTCGGCCAGACAATGCCGACTGGCGACACCCAGGGGAAGGGCCTTCTCTGTGGCGGGCCCTGCCCTGTGGAACGACCTACCCCCTGAACTCCGTACCATCACTGACTTCCGCCTCTTCCGCCAGTGTTTAAAAACACATCTCTTTCATCAAGCCGGCCTAACATAACCTCCGCTGTGACTAGTACAGATAGTTTCAATTGGAGATTTTAATTGGTTTTAGCGCAGGACTTGATATTTAATAGGTTTTTAAATTTTTTGTATTTTTGTATTATTTTGTATGTTATTTTAAATTCCTGGCTTATATGTACAGATAAAAGAATCACAACAGATATGTAAAAGAAGTGCTTGCATGTGTTGCAAAGATGTGAAGGTTGCATAAACAAAATACTGCATACAGTTTTGGTCGCCACAATGTAGAAAAGACGTGGAGACTCTGGAAAGAGTGCAGAGAAGAGCAACCAAGATGATTAGGGAACTGGAGACTAAAACATATGAAGAACGGTTGCAGGAACTGGGTATGTCTAGTTTGATGAAGAGAAGGACCAGGGGAGAGATGATAGCAGTCTTCCGATATCTCAGAGGGCGCCACAAAGAAGAGGGAGTCAAACTATTCTCCAAGGCACCTGGGGGCAGGACAAGAAGCAATGGGTGGAAACTAATCAAGGAGAGAAGCAACGTAGAACTAAGGAGAAATTTCCTGACAGTTAGAACAATTAACCTCTGGAACAGCTTGCCTCCAGAAGTTGCGAATGCCCCAACCCTGGAAGTCTTTAAAAAGATGTTAGATAGCCATTTGTCTGAAATTGTATAAGGTTCCTGCCCACGCAGGGGGTTGGACTAGAAGACCTCCAAGGTCCCTTCCAACTCTGCTATTGTATTGTATTGTATTGTAAGAACGGTTGCACGAACTGGGTAGGTCTAGTTTAATGAAAAGAAGGACTAGGGGAGACAGGATAGCAGTCTTCCAGTATCTCAGGGGTTGCCACAAAGAAGAGGGAGTCAAGCTATTCTCCAAAGCATCAGAGGGCAGAACAAGAAGCAATGGGTGGAAACTAATCAAGGAGAGAAGCAACTTAGATCTGAGGAGAAAATTCCTGACAGTTAGAACAATGAAGCAGTGGAACTACTTGCACTACTTCCAGAAGTTGTGAATGCCTCAACCCTGGAAGTCTTTAAGAAGACGTTGGAGAGCCATTTGTCTGAAACGGTATAGGGTTTCCTGCCTAGGCAGGGAGTTAGACTAGATGACCTCCAAGGTCCCTTCCAACTCTGCTATTGTATTATTGTATAAATAAAAAGTTTTTTAAAAAGTGGAATAATGGTGGAGGAAGGGAGCTGAAGGCCTAACAGGCAGCTGCAAATGTTGTGCTTTCTCACAAATTTTCTTTCTTCGTTAATCAAATTGTGTAAAAGCCGGCCATCGCACAAAAAAGCCGCTGGAATCTTAGAACACACAGCACGGTAGAGTCCTCGACTTACAACGCTTCGTTTAGTGACCGCTTGAAATGACTGAAAATAGAGACACCTATCACCCTTACCGCCTCCCCTCCCCGCCAGTCACGGGATCCCCTTTTGTGACCTCCCGACGAGCAAAGTGAATGGGGAAACCAGGTTCACTTAACCACGGCGTTGTTCCTTTAACAAGCACGGCGATTCACTTAATAGCGGGGGCAAGAAAAGCCGTAACATGGGGGCAAAACTCATTTAACAAAGCTCTCAGCCATGTAAATGTTATGGCCGTAAGTTGAGGACCACCTGTACTGAGGTCATCTAGCCCAACCCCCCCTGCTTGTTAAATTAGTAAGCCGGTTGTTAAGTGAAGCTGGCTTCCCCCGTTGACTTTCCTCGTCAGAAGGACGCAAAGGGGGATCGCATGCAGCCGTCATAAATTTGAACCAGCTGCCAAGCGTCTGAATGTTGATCACATGACCAGGGAGCGGCTACAACGGTCATAGGTGTGAAAAATGGTCATAAGTCGCTTTCTTCAAGCGCCATTGTAACGTCAGTCACTAAACAAACAGTTGTAAGGCGAAGACTATCTGTAGTGGTTCTTCCTTCTGTCCCTCAAGGCCATACCTGTCTCTCCTCCCTCTCTCTCTCTTTTCTCTATCATCCATCCATCCAACCATCAACAACACAATATTTGCTTTCTAATGGAAGCACGGAAACTGGATTACAATAATACAATACAATAGCAGAGTTGGAAGGGACCTTGTAGGTCTTCTAGTCCAACCCCCTGCGTGGGCAGGAACCTTATACCATTTCAGACAAATGGCTATCTAACATCTTTTTAAAAACTTCCAGGGTAGGGGCATTCACAACTTCTGGAGGTAAGCTGTTCCAGAGGTTAATTGTTCTAACTGTCAGGAAATTTCTCCTTAGTTCTAAGTTGCTTCTCTCCTTGATTAGTTTCCACCCATTGCTTCTTGTCCTGCCCCCAGGTGCCTTGGAGAATAGTTTGACTCCCTCTTCCTTGTGGCACCCTCTGAGATATCGGAACACTGCTATCATGTCTCCCCTGGTCCTTCTCTTCATCAAACTACACATACCCAGCTCCTGCAGCCGTTCTTCATATGTTTTAGTCTCCAGTCCCCTAATCATCTTGGTTGCTCTTCTCTGCACTCTTTCCAGAGTCTCCACGTCTTTTCTACATCGTGGCGACCAAAATGTCGCCACGATGATTCTGTCAACATACTTCATCTAGGTAATACAATAGCCCTTTTTCTTTCTTGCCTCTATGCCCAGAGGGTCACAAAATCAAGATGGCCGCCGTGATTATGCAATCACAGCCCGGTGCCTTTTTATATGCGGCTGCCTCCTTGAAATTCTTTTTTTTTTGACTCTCTCCACAAATTGACTCTGTATTTTCTGCCCCAACGCACATCACAAAGAGGTTGAGACTTAAGAGGGCAGAGAAGAGCAACAAAGATGATTAGAAGCCTGGAGGTTAAAATATATGAAGAAAGGCTGCAGGTGTCAACTTGTAAAGCGTTTCCATGACTACTATCAAGTTGACATAGAAAAAGGGAGAAAAGGGAGGAGAGTTCCATGCATATCTTTGGCCAGAGTCAAGGTCTCATATTCCTACAGCTGGTGTGTGAAATCCGCATGTTCATAGCCTGCCGCAGCACGTTGTTGGTGGATGTGATTTATGACACAGACAGAAGGGAGGTGATACAGAGGTAAAGTTCAGACGCCATTAAGCGGAAATCAGTTTCGGCTCCACAGAAGAAAGAACATGCCGAAATGTTGATCCTAATAAATGAAAGGATTTGCTTTGAACTTTGTCTCGAGGCTCGTAAATTAATTAGGGCATCTTTTGGAAATTTCACAGCAGGAACAATGGCTATGTCTAAAGGACTAGCGGTATCTAAGGGTCTAAGGCCGTGATGCCAAATAGCTGGCTAGGGAATTCTGGGAGTTGAAGTCCACCAGTCTTAAAAGAGCCAACTTTGCAGACCCCTGGTGTAGGGCTTTCTGCCTGAGCAGGGGGTTGGACTAGAAGACCTCCAAGGTCCCTTCCCATCCTGTTATCGTTATTTTGCACCTAATCCAAACACACCAAAACCTGCAAAAGCTGAAGTTAATATTGATGCCAGAGTGTTGAGTAACACAGCTGCTGTGTCTTTAACCAGGCTGATAAAACATATTGTATTGCATATGTCTATCTTTTTACTCACAATGGCTTCTGCTCAGTTGTTCTACAAGAGAGAGAAACATGTTTACTGCTAGAATTCATGGCAAACCTGCTCTCAGCGATTCTCCTTTTGAGGCCGTGGGATCTCTACTGAAACACGGGTGAGATCTGGCAAATCTGTCATTTAATTGCCACCGTGACGGTCAGGTCAGGCCTCCAAGAGAGGTTGATGATAGCAAATGAAGATTTGGGAAATATTAGAACGTGCAGAAACGGATAGATGAACATTAATAATCGAAGAGAAAGAACAAAGTGAATATTAGAAGATAGGGGAAGTATTTTATCAAGGGTTAGACGGGAAAAAAAGGGAAAGAAGAAGGAGGAGGTTCTACATTTAGGCAACAAAAACGAAATGCACAGGTACAGTATAGGTGGTAGCTTGCTCAATAGTAGTAACTGTGAGAGGAATCTTGGAGTCCAAGTGGACAACCATTTAAATAGGAGCCAGCTGTGTGCAGCAGCTGCCAAAAAAGCCAACACAGTTCTAGGCTGCATCAACAGAGGTAGAGAATCAAGATCACGGGAAGTGTTAATACCACTTTATAAGGCCTTGGTAAGACCACACTTGGAATACGGCCTTCAGTTTTGGTCGCCACGATGTAGAAAAGATGTGGAGACTGTGGAAAGAGTGCAGAGAAGAGCAACAAAGATGATTAAGGGACTGGAGGCTAAAACATATGAAGAACGGTTGCAGGAACTGGATATGTCTAGTTTAATGAAAAGAAGGACCAGGGGAGACATGATAGCAGTATTCCTATATCTCAGGGGTTGCCACAAAGAAGAGGGAGTCAAAGTATTCTCCAAGGCACCTGAAGGTAGAACAAGATGCAATGGGTGGAAACTAATCAAGGAGAGAAGCAACTTAGAACTGAGGAGAAATTTCCTGACAGTTCGAACAATGAATCAGTGGAACAGAAATTGCCTCTAGAAGTTGTGAATGCCCCAACACTGCAAGTCTTTAAGAAGATGTTGGATAGCCATTGGATAGGTTTCCTGTCTAGGCAGGGGGTTGGACTAGAAGACCTCCAAGGTCCCTTCCAACTCTGCTATTGTATTATTGTATTGCATAAGATTATTGTATTGGCATTCATATAAAAGGCGGGATCAGACCTCATCATCTCCTGGTGATTGGCCCAAAGTCTCCAAGCCGGCTTTCATGGCTAAGGCGGGATTTGAATTCATGGTCTCCCGCTTTCAAGCCTGCTGCCTTAACCACTGGACCAAACTGCCTCTCTGTCCCCTCTAGGTTTCTTCTTTTAATATTTCTTCTCTGCCCAGTAAATCCTTTTGTAGCTTCTTTGATTTTGCCCCAAACCACACTTAGAAATACAATTGCATTTCATTCTTTAAAACAAGCAAGACAGTAAATCGTATCTGACATGTTTTAGGGCTGCCTTTTAGGCTGACCAAGCATCTAATTGGCTTGTGAAAGGCTCCTTATGCAACTGTCCATTTCTGGTTTAGATTCCAGGTCTGGACAACAGTGGTTTCCTTTGTGTGTAGTGAATTCAGGGTGGCTATACTTAGAAGCTCAGAGGACGTACGAATTTTTAAAATAAGGATCTTTTCAGCGTGCTGTTAAATGTTCCTGGTCCTTCGCTTTGTGCCAATGAACAGAACGGGGCAAACATCCACGGGTAATGTTCACAGGCCACCCCAGTGCTGCGTCTGAACGAGACGGGTGACACATAAATCTAATAAATAGATAGATGTAGGTAGTCCTTCAGAGGTGGGATTCAGCAGGTTCTGATCAGTTCTGGAGAACTGGTAGCGGAAGTTTTGAGTAGTTCAGAGAACTGGTAAATACCACCTCTGGCTGGCCACACCCACATTTATTCTCTGCCTCTAAAGTCCCAGCTGATCGAGAAGAAATGGGGATTTTGCAGTATCCTTCTTCTGGAGTGGGAGGGAATGGAGATTTTGCAGTATCCTTCCCCTGGAGTGGGAAGGAATGGAGATTTTTGCAGTATCCTTCCCCTGGAGTGGGAGGGAATGGAGATTTTGCAGTATCTTTCCTCTGGAATGGGAGGGAATGGAGATTTTGCAGTATCCTTCCCCTGGAGTGGGAGGGAATGGAGATTTTGAAGTATCCTTCCCCTGGAGTGGGAGGGAATGGAGATTTTGCAGTATCCTTCCTCTGGAGTGGGAGGGAATGGAGATTTTGCAGTATCCTTCCTCTGGAGTGGGAGGGAATGGAGATTTTGAAGTATCCTTCCCCTGAAGTGGGAGGGAATGGAGATTTTGCAGTATCCTTCCCCTGGAGTGGGAGGGAATGGAGATTTTGCAGTATCCTTCCCCTGGAGTGGGAGGGAATGGAAATTTTGAAGTATTCTTCCTCTGGAGTGGGGAGGGAATGGAGATTTTGAAGTATCCTTCCCCTGGAGTGGGAGGGAATGGAGATTTTGCAGTATCCTTTCCCTGGAGTGGGAGGGAATGGAGATTTTGAAGTATCCTTCCCCTGGAGTGGGAGGGAATGGAGATTTTGAAGTATCCTTCCTCTGGAGTGGGGAGGGAATGGAGATTTTACAGTATCCTTCCTCTGCCATGCCCACCATGCCACGCCCACAAAACCGGTAGTAAAAAATTTTTGAATCCCACCATTGTAGTCCTTGACTTACGACCACAATTAAACCCAACATTTCTCTTGCTAAGAGAAAGTTGTTGTGAATTTGCCCCATTTACCACATTTCTGGCCGCCGTTGTTAAGTGAGTCACTGCAATTGTTGGGTTAGTAACACATGGTTGTTAAATGAATCTGGCTCTCCCCCCATTGACTTTGCTTATCAGAAGGGCGCAAAAGGGGATCATGTGACTCCGCGACACTTCAACCGTCATCAATATGAACCAGATTCAAACATCTGAATTTAGATCACATGATTCCAGGGATCCTGTAATGGTTGAAATTCTGAAAAATGTTCCTTTTTCCCCAGTGATGTCGTAACTTCAATGTCACTAAATGAACTGTTGTAAGTCGAAGATTATCTCTATCTGAATTTTGACCACACCGGCCATGGGAATGCGGTTATGGTTGTAACTGTGAAAAACAGTCCTAAGTCCCTTTTTTCAACGCCGTTAAAGCTTTGATCGGTCACTAAATAAACTGTCGTAACTCGAGGACTATCTGTAAATAGAACAGCAGATATTAAGAATATAAAAGCGTCCTTCGTTAAGCACAACCATGGAGTCAGAGGCTTGGAAGGGATCCCGAAGGTCTTCTAGTCCAACCCCCCCTCCTCATTGAGCGGTATTTGCGTTTCACTTTTTAACACAAACTTTTTAACACAAACCAGATTCAAATAAGATTAGTACTTTTATTTGTTTGCATTCTGCCTTTATTGTTTGATTGATTTGACTTCAGATCTTTATGGATTTCCTGATCCCTTGTTTTTCACTTTAAAAGGTTATTGAGGTAGAGATGCAGTGTTTATTTCTGCAGAATTGGCAATAAAGTTTTTTAAAGAGGCATTTATTGTTTCAGGAATTGAGGCTTTAAAGAGTCCCGCATTTTCCAGAAACGTTATATGTACCGGATCGGGATTTTTGCTCGATATTTTCCCCCTGAATATCTATACTTTGAATATTGCATTTCCAGTTTCGGTATTATTATTGTTTTTTTTCATTTCCTGCCCCATACATCCCTTCGGCCGATTCGCTCCCACAGAGAGGGACTTCTCCGGGTGCCGTCCACTAGGCAATGCCAGCGGGCGACGCCTAGGGGAAGGGCCTTCTCTGTGATGGGCCCGACCCTTTGGAACGACCTACCCCCTGATATCAGTACTACCACGGACCTCCGCTCCTTCCGCCAGAAACTTAAAACTCACCTGTTCCATCAAGCCGGCTTGGCCTAACTTATGCTTCTCGCCCCAGTCTGCAATTTAAATTATTTTATTTGGTTTTATGGGTTTAGTTTTAACTTCTATAAATTTGTACAGGGTTATTTAATTTGATTTTAACTTTGTATGTATTGTTATGTTTTTAGCAGTTTTTAATTTTACCTGTACACCGCCCCGAGTCCCCTCGGGGAGAGGGGGCGGTCTAGAAATCCAATAAAATAAATAATAAAATAAATAATAATCTTTGAAATCAGTGGATCATTCTGGCAAATGGGTCGAGTTATATCTTTGCATCTTTTGTGTAATTGGGAAGGGTTTTATGTACTTGCCAAACATTTGCTCAGCCTTCTAGTTTGTTTATGTTCACTTTTGGGGGGATTCTGCTCCTCTTTGTAGGATTTTGTGTTTTAATTTAATTATCCCACTTTTGTTTTCTATATTTCGTATTGAATTCCAAAGTTTCCCCACACATTTCTGTTTTATTTCCGGGATATTCTGTTTTTCATGCACAACCCACACTATTTCGTACTGGCTACGACATGTGTTATTTTATGGAGCACGTTGCAAAGATGTAATTTAACAAAAATACATTGTTCAGTTTCAGCACCCCCCAATTCCAAAACAACTCAATTATTCACAGTTATCTCAAAATAGATTTCTTTGAAATGCAATGCAAACTAAGATTACAGAATAAAGTATATAAGGGCGCCATTTTTTTTTCATTTTCTCAAGTTTGGTGTTTATGCTTTTCTTTGTCTTCCAAAAACAGAGGGGAAAACGGATTCAAGAACAACTCCATTTTCCTGCTAACTATTTTGCACAAAAATGTGAAAGAGTATACAACTCAAAAGGTTTTGCATTTCCTTAACCTTCTTCAAAGATATTTTCTTCATATGCAACACTTTTTGCAGCTTCCAGAGGGAAGTTTTATTGAGAAGTGTGCTCACTTTGCGGCCTTCTAGGATGTAGAAACCTGTAAAGTTTTTTTTTAAACGTAGAAGCCTTAGCCTTTATGCAGTTTTTGTAACACACAGTATTTTTCGGACTATAAGACGCATTGGTATATAAGTCACACCAAGATTTCGAAGAGGTTAAGTAAGGAAAAAAAAAGTTTTGGTCCTCACCAGCCCCCACGAGCACTCTGCAGGCTTCAGCAGGGCTGCGGAAGGCAAAAATGCAGGGTTTAAAAAAAAAAAATGAGCGGAAAACGGACCGTTTTTTGCAAAAACGGAGGCATTTTTGCCTTCCCCCAGCCCTACTGAAGCCTGCAGAGTGCTGCTGGGGGTTGGGGGAAGGCAAAAATGCCTCCGTTTTTGCAAAAAATGTCCCATTTTTGCCTTTTTCCAGGCCTGCTGAAAGCCTGCAGAGTGATTCTGGAGGCTGGGGGAAGGCAAAAACACACCCATTTTTGCAAAAAAAAAAAAAAAAAACCCGGCCCGTTTTTCACAAAAATGGGATGCGGGGGAGGAGCTTTGGGAGGCCAAAAATGGCTGTATTCGGTGAAGAAGACACCACCACCATTTCCACGCTCTTTTAGGGAGGAAAAAGATGCATTTTTAATACAGAATATGTCATTTTCCTTTCATTTAGCACCACCCAGTCATTGGTGGACTACAGCCCCTATAATTCCTAGTCCACACAGGTGGGGAATTCTGGCAGTTGCCGCTGGAACATTTTAAGGATTCCCAGTTGATCCCATCAAATCTGCATCCTCCCATCTGTTCCATTGTACTTTTATTCTGCCATTTCTCTGATATTTTTTTTTAAAAAAATATTTGGGATCCGCTCTAGGCAGCTGGATGCTATTTGCATTGCTTTTGACAGAAAATCAAAGCTAATGGACAGTGATTGGACAACATTAATTTACAGGAAGGCTGGAGGTTGAATGCAGGCCTCACAGGTCCAAGTTTCCTCGCCGTTTTAGCTGGCCAGGAGCAATAAACCACCAGGAACAGATTCCGTCCAATAACGAACATGAATATGCAAATTGTTCCAGTAGATTTTAAAAAATAAATAAAATAGAAGCATGCAAAATGTGCCATGACACGAAGTGGGGAGTTGAAAATACATTTCTTACAAAAGCATTCGCAACCCAGATTGCCCCTTTGGGGGAAGGCGGTTAAGACTTTGAGCAGTCGGTGTCATTTTGGTGACACTATAACTTGCACTATTGGCATTCTGAGAACGAGCAGCCCCAGCAAATCCAGGATCTTTTGAGACCAAAGATCGGATCTTGTTCAAAATCCTCCATTAATACATCGAGGGCTTAAGGTGAGGACTGTTCTGACCGAGGCTTCCCAAGAGCATGAAGCCAACTCCTTGTCCTGACAAAAAGCCCTTTTATTAATTGACTGTGAATTCTGCTCATTCCCATCCAGCAAAGTCTTTCAAGGGAGGATTTTCAGTCACAGACCTTATCTGGCTTGGAGAGCTGCCAGGCCGATATCTGCAAAACTTTGCAAGGAGTGTCAGAGAGTCCCGAACCAATTAAGCGCACTCATTGTCTCCTGCAAACTCCCCTCCCCTTTCTCTCCTCTTTTATTTCCTCTGGGAGGGGCCATTCATCCTCCACCTGTGGCCTTACTCCCAAGTCGGCCCCTGTTCTTTACTTGTTCCCTTCGTCTGGCAACTCTGCGCATGCGCACACTGGGAACAGACTCCAGCTGTTCCTCTGCCTTACTGATGTCGGACTCTGAAGGCAGCTGATAACTGTTGGATGGCCCTGATCCCCTCTCTGTCTCCAACACGGAGCCCTCCTCAGAGCATTCCCCAGACTCCAGGACTGGCCCATGTTCCTCCCCAACCTCCTCACTGTTCAAATCTGCTGTCAGCTCTGCTGGCCGCTGGCAGGCCACAACACTGACCTAAAAACCAGGTAAGTTGAGTTCTAGTCTTCTTCACCCATGAAAACCAGCTGGGTGACTTTAGGACAATCACTAAGAGGCGGTGAGTTCTAGTCCCACTTTAGGCATGAAAACTGACTGGATGATTGAGCCAATCATCAGGAGGTGGTGAGTTCTAGTCCCATCTTAGGCATGAAAACCGACTGGGTGACTTGGCTAATCACCAGGAGGTGGTGAGTTCTAGTCCCATCTTAGGCATGAAAGCCGACTGGGTGACTTTGAGCTGATCACCAGGAGATGGTGAGTTTTAGCCGACAAAAGATGCAAAGGGGGTTGAACACAATCCAAATTTACCTTCAATTAAAAAAAAAATCAATGAAACACAATACGGTTAAGTCTCAGGCATTGCAGAGTCTGTCCTTTTAAGTTTACTATTTGGGAGCTAATTGGGAAGTGGCAGTACTGGGAGACTGTTAGGATATGCAGCCTTATATTGGGTTGACAATATATATGAGCCTATGTTCTTAAGGTGTTATGTAGCTTTAAGAACGAAGTATAATTTGATTGGCTGTAATTATACAGCTCTACTATAAAGGAAGCTCAGGAACGCAACTCATTCCCTGTTTTGATCCCTGTTCAATTCCTTGTGATTCCTGGTTTACCTGATTGCCGTTGGAGAAGCTGAACTGTGAAGGAGGAGGATTGTTTTGCATCACTTTGAGATAAACTTTGTTTGGTGAAGGACTGTTGTTATCATTGTTTGAGAAGTTAGTCGGAAGAAGCATTTTAGTTGTAACAAAGTAAAGACTATTTATTTTCTTACTATCACTGTGTTAGAGTTTGTCTGTGGTTTACAGCAATGTATCTCGTTACTGTCCGGTGAATTACACTATTCCGCATTCATTAGCTAACACTGGTAAAGGAACTAGAGTTCTGACACTGGTTCTGAACCCAGAGTGGCTAACAGGGACACAGACCCACATACTTCCAAGGAGACAGAAGTAGCTATTTTTCACTCGTCACTTTATCACGAGCAGTTTTACATCGAGCGCCGAAGTTGCAGCCCTCAAATGTCTTCCTGCATGGCATCCTCTTGCCAGCATCTGAATGTGAGCAGGAAATATCTCCGAGCAGCTGTTGACGCTCTTAAGTGTGAGGGGAAAAAATGCTATTTCTCACCTCATGTTTTTCGCACGGCAAGCAACCAGAGGAAACGGCGGGGACCGGCTGCGCATGCGTTTAAATATTTTCGAGGAGGGCTTATTTTGGGGTGGAGGGTTTATTTTAGCACATGCGCTCAAAAGCCCGATTGGGCTTATTATCCGGGAAGGTCTTATTTTCGGGGGAAACAGGGTAGACTTTTGTTAACGCTTTGCAGAAGATTTTTGAAAACACCTGACTCTAGAGCAGTGGTTCTCAACCTGTGGGTCGGGACCCCTTTGGGGGGGAATCGAACAACCCTTTCACAGGGGGTCGCCTAAGACCATCGGAAAACACATATTTTCGATGGTCTTAGGAACCGAGACACCAATTTTTGTATGGTTAGGGGTCACCACAACGTGAGGAACTATTTTAAAGGGTCGCGGCATTGGGAAGGTTGAGAACCACTGCTCTAGAGGTTCTAGACCAGTGGTGGGCAAACTTTGCAACTTTAAATCTGAAGGACTTCAGCTCCCAGGCTGAAGCAAAGCTGGCTGGAGAAGTCTGGGAGCTGAAGTCCTTCAGACTTAAAGTTGCAAAGTTTGCCCACCCCTGTTCTAGACAGTCTTCACATATCGTTGATAGACAGGTTGAGGGGTCCTCCGCAGAAAAAACAGAATAATGCTGAGATGGGACACCCACTCTCTGACATACAATACAATAATACAATACAATAGCAGAGTTGGAAGGGACCTTGGAGGTCTTCTAGTCCAACCCCTGCCTAAGCAAGAAACCCTATACCATTTCAGACAAATGGCTATCCAACATCTTAAAGACCTGCAGTGTTGGGGCATTCACAACTTCTGGAGGCAACTTCTGTTCCCCTGATTAATTGTTCTAACTGTCAGGAAATTTCTCCTTAGTTCTAAGTTGCTTCTCTCCTTGATTAGTTTCCACCCATTGCTTCTTGTCCTGCCCCCAGGTGCCTTGGAGAATAGCTTGACTCCCTCTTCTTTGTGGCAGCCTCTGAGATATCGGAAGACTGCTATCATGTCTCCCCTGGTCCTTCTTTTCATTAAACCTGCAACCGTTGAGATGATCTCTCATTGGAGATTTGGATGGTGTCCTTATTCCTGATTTTCAGAGGGTCTGTTAAGACAGAGGCGGCCGAAAAGGGCCTTGAAAGGCACTTAAGGATTCAGAGCACGATGGCAAGATTTTTTTTGTAAAAAAACACACACACTTTCTCAGCTACTAACACCCCCCCCCCTTCCCTGCTTTCCATAAAACCGGTTCACAACAATACGAGCAAGAGGATGAGAGGTTGGTGGGGTGGAAGGCAAGAGAAATTACTTTCTGCAAACCAAGTTGGCAGCAGAAAGCGTTCCCATTCAACTCCTCTGAGAACAGCCCCCCCTCCTTGCCAATTAAAGAAGAGGCTTGATCCAGGAGAAAAAAGTTGCATTAAAAATGTAGGGAATTACCCCAGGTGACCTTCAGAGCAGGGCTGTCGAACCTTGGCGACTTGAAGACGGGTGGACTTCAACTCCCAGAATTCTAGGCGGCTAAGGCTGGACAGCCCTGCTCTAAGCCACTCCCTCTTTCCTTTACATCCTGTGTGGATGGAGTTCGCTCTATGGCAGGGGTATCCAAACTTGGGAATTTTTAAGACTGGTGGACTTCAACTCCCAGAATTCCCCAACCAGCCAAACATGTCTGGCTGGGGAATTCTGGGAGTTGAAGTCCACCAGTCTTAAAAGTTCCCAAGTTTCTGGGAGTTGAAGTCCACAGTTGACGTTCACTTGGGGACTTTAAGGCTTGTGGACTTCAACTCCCAGAATTCCCCAGCCAGCCAAACATAGCTGGCTGGGGAATTCTGGGAGTTGAAGTCCACAGTTGAAGTTCACTTGAGAACTTTTAAGACTGGTGGACTTCAACTCCCAGAATTCCCTAGCCAGCCAAGAATGGGAATTCTGGGAATTGAAGTCCACAAGTTTTAAAAGTCCCCAAGTTTGGACACCCCTGCTCTATTGCAACTCATCATCTTCTTTTCATGACCCCCATAAATCCCTTGCGGAGTGCAGTCTGGGCAACTGAATGGAGCTGAGTGTTGGCTGGCCCGATGCCCTTCCTGTCGCCAATGCAGAGTTACACATTCAGCAGATACATTCTCATCGTGCCCAGAGAGAGAAATATCTGCCTCCACCTAGGATCAAACTCACAGCCTCCTGATTGCGAGACAACAGCTCCACCACCGCGCCACTCTTTGCTCTATTGTTGGTATACCTGGCAAATCCAGACAGGATGTAAATGAAAGAGGGAGTGGCTTAGAGCAGAGCTCTCCCACTTTGGCAACGTGACTGGCTGAGGAATTCTGGGAGTTGAAGTCCGCCAGTCATGAAGGTCGCCAAGGTTGGATACTCCTGACCTACAGGCGGTATCTTGGCACGGTCGTTTGAGATGTTGGCCCCACAAGGAGCTCCTTCCTTTGAGGTATTCCTTCCCTAGAGAGATCAGAGTTGAATGTTGAAGAGGTAGTTCTCACAATCCGGTTCCTGGAGGGGGCCCACCGGGGTGGGGGACGAGGGATGGCGATGGAGGCTCTGCCCCAGGACCACGTCCGAGGGGGTCAACCGCCCTCCTTTCTTCATGACGTAGAGGAAGTAGTGGAAGTCCCTTCCGTAGCTGATGTGTTGGATGGACCAGTTGTAGGCCCGCTGGGCGTAGTGACGCTTGCGGAAATGCGGCTGGGCGAAGGTGATGGAGATAAACCTTCCTCTGGGTTGCAACACTCGGGTGACCTGGAAGAAAATAGGGAGATAGTTTACTGTTGTGGCCCAGCCAGTTCAGGATGAGCTGCTGATGGATTCCTCTAGTGAGGAGTCCTATGAGTCTGGTCTAGAGGAGGAGGCCGAGAGTGAGAGAGCAGAGAGCCCGGCTAGGCATCAGGAGGCACCTGGGGCTTGGTGTAGTGGGGAAGAGGAAGCCCAGTTTGTCCCTGATGTCAGGCTAAGAAGAATTGAGAGGAGGCAACGGCAATTAGCAGAATGACGCAGTCGGAGATAATCAGTAGCAGCTGCATAATTGACTGGCCCCTCCCAAGAGGCTTTAAAAGAAATCCTCGGTACAGCGAAAGGTTTGCAGGAAACAACGCAGAGAGGTTATTTCAGAGTCAGAGAGTTTTTCAGAGTTGGAGAGTTTGGATTGTGTTATCTTCTAGTCAACGTTAGTTCAGGCAAGCTGCCAAATAGCAGCCAGTCTAGTCATTTGTCTTGTGTCGGGAGGGAGTCAGAACAGTTTACAACGTACTCGGACCCCCCGGGTGGAATTGGCTATAGGTAGTCCTCAACTTACAATCGGTCGTTTACAGTGGTGAATTACGACTGGTACGTCCCGGAACGGGAGTACCGGTGCCTGCCGGGAGTACCAGGTACCGTTCCGGTACGGTGCTCAGGAGGGCCCACCTGCCCACCCACGCTCCTTTACCAGTATTTGAACAGTTTGGGGCTTCCGCGCATGGTGGCTGCGCAACGCTCTGCCAAGCAGCTGGAGCGTTGCGAAGGTGTCGCGGCCAGTAAATACGCATACACGTGCTGCGCATGCTGCATGTGTTCATGTGGTGGCTACCCGCCCCTCCTTGCATCGTACCGGTTCCACCGGGATCCAGAACCCTCCACTGGTCATTTAGTGACGGAAAAAGTGATTTTTCAGGGCCGTTGTAACTTTGAAACAGGGGTGGGTTGCTGCCAGCATTACTGTTGTTTCGGTGCGCGCAAAAACAATGTGCGTGTGCGCATTTGCACATAAATAGGTCTGCGCATGTGCAAAATGTTAAAAAATGAAATAAGTAAATAAATTCGTGCCATAAGAATCAAGATGGCGCCACCGTAGGAGAACCGGTTTGGGGGCGTGGCAGGTCTGGGTCACTGCTGGTTCCAGCGACCCAGGCTGCCAAACCACTACCGGTTTGGCCAAACTGGTCCGAACTGATAGAAACCTACCACTGCTTTGAACAGTCAGTAAATGGACTAGATAACAGAACTACCTGTAATCTTCTCCGAGAACTTTGCTCCTTAAGACACAACAAAAAACCTCTCACAATCGTCCCCATCCTCACTTTAAGACGACTAGCTGATAACCTGGCGTTGCCCGAGTATTTATTTATCCTAATCTATACATTTGTCCTCAAAAATAATCCCGGACCAAACGTAATTTCTAATGTTGGATTTTCCCCTTTACCAGAGGGAGCCCCCTTGTGGAGTACTGTGAAGCCATTACCATTGCAACTCCACTGCGGTGCACAGCTAAAATTATTTTACAGCAGTACAGTAGAAGCCATTTAAGGCACAACAGGCTGTATCTTATCAGAACAAACACCCCGAGGGACGTTAGGGTTGTCTTACCCCCATAGTATTTGTTTCCAGAGAGTAAGTCATCTGTCTACCAAGTTTGGTTGAGATTTCCCAGCAGGAGAAATCATCTCATGCAGCATCTCCTCCAAGAAGCCATCACAAACACACAAACACACACACACACACCCCTGTGTCCTCCTTCCATGAAAAGTCCCAATTCTGCAGAAGAGAAAATGTGGCTTTTGGCAGAGTCAGGCCAGGGACGTCCTCACACCAGCTGACCAAGTCATGCTAATTTGAATACAAGCCCTTCAACCCCTTTCCTGCGCCTTGACCTACGACTATTCGTTTAGTGACCGATCAAAATCACAACAGCAATGAAAAAAAGTGTCTCACAGCCGTTTTTTTCACATGTATAATCTTCCATAAGCATCTCCAGGGGCGGCTTGATCAAAATTCGGAACGCTCAGCAGCTGACTCTTATTTATGACGGTCACAGAATCCCCGGGGTCATGGGATCCCCTTTGCCACCTTCTGACGCACGAAGTCGAGGGGGAAAGCCAGATTCACTTAACGACCATCTTACTAACGTAAGCAACGGCAGCCATTCGCTTAACACCAAGATCCCTTCGCTACTTCGTTTAGCAGCCAAAATGTTGGTCTCGATTGTCGTCGTAAGTTGAGGACTCTCTGTAATGAGCTTCCCCTTGATTTTCTGGGAACAGGTGCTGGTCCAGACGCTCTCCCTCCCACTTTCCATTTTTGCTCAAGTTTGCACAGCTTTCCATGCACCCCCCCCCCCCAACCCAAAACCTTCTGAGTGAACAACTGCAAGCTAAGATTTCACACGGATACGTTGTCCAAGATGCAGCTTTGTTTGCAGCTGAGTGGACTGACCCTTTTAATCATCATTTTCTCCTCTCTGGAACTAAACTCCTCCTAATAGGATGGAAAAGAACATCAATTTGCTTGCTTGGCTTTATCCAAAGTCAAAGGCACTTACGGCCACGGGCTGGGCGTGATCGGCATGCTAAGGCCGAGGCCGCAGGGTCTCCAATGCCAACGTTTGGCTGGCTGATGCCTTTTGCTCACTGCGGGGGTTCAGCTACTGCCACCAGCCTGGGGGGACACCCCCCCCACCTCACCCCCAATTTTACTCCTGAAGGACCCTCAGCGGGACAGGTGGGGGGGATTGAATGCTCAACAGCCTGTAGAAGAGGCTGGGACGAGGATAAGAACTGAGTGCAAGCAAGAGAGGAGAGAGAAGAGAGAGTGAGAGAGAGACAAGGGAAGAGAGAGAGAAAGGCGGAGAAGAGAAAGATGGAAAACAGCTGAAAATGAAGGCCAAAGTCAGCTGGCCAGCACACACACATGCGCTGGAGGTGACAGGGCAATGCCTTGCATGCCCTAACAAATGTCTCTACGTGCCACTCATAGGCTCGCCATCACGGTGCTGGCCAGCCAGCATTCTGCGAAGACATCTCTATGGTCACATGGCCGGCATGACTAAACACCGAAGGTGCATGGAATGCTGTTACCTTCCCACCAAAGGTGGTTCCTATTTTTCTACGTGCATTTTTTAATGTGCTTTCGAACTGCTAGGAGTTGGCAGAAGCTGGGATAAGTAACGGGAACTCACTCTGTTACGTGATGCTAGGGATTCGAACCTCCGACCTTTAGATTGACAAGCTCAGCCTCCGGGCATAATGTTAAGTTTACTTTATTGTCATTGCACCTCATACAATGAAATTAAATGCCATCTTCTGTGTACATCCTACATAGGTATAAGTAAAGGTTTACCTCGCGCATATGTGCTAGTCGTTCCCGACTCTAGGGGGCGGTGCTCATCTCCGTGTCAAAGCCGAAGAGCCAACGCTGTCCGAAGATGTCTCTATAGTCACGTGACCGGCATGACTAAACACCGAAGGCGCCTAGAACGCTGTTCCCTTCCCACCAAAGGTGGTTCCTATTTTTCTACTTGCATTTTTTACGTGCTTTCCAACTGCTAGGTTGGCAGAAGCTGGGACAAGTCACGGGGGCTCTCTCCATTACGCGGCGCTAGGGATTCAAACCGCCAAACTGCCGACCTCTCCGATCAACAAGCTCTGTGTCTTAGCCACTGAGATACCGCGTAAGGTAAGGTACCGCCCTGGGTCCTCTGTGGAGAAGGGCGGGATATAAATATGATTAAAATAAAATAAAATAAAGGTAGATCCACAGGTAAGGACTTCCTAAATTCTCAAGCTGGGAGGGCATGCGCATTGCCTCCTCCCGTTCCTGTCCTTGTTTCCCCCGAATTGGGAGCAAGCGATGCCTGCAGGCAAGCAAAGCATTTGATGTACCATGAAATTGTGGTCTCTCCCAGCTCAGGGACGGGTAGCCCTTTTAGGCTTAGGGCTACGTTTTTATCCGGGCCAGTGGACAGCAGTTCAATTATGTCTCCTTGCCAACCAACATCCATCCGGCCTTTGAAGGGAGTTCAGGACATGGATTTGTATGCGTTGGTCATTGAAGGAAAGGGAGGGAAGGGTATTGATGCCTTTACACGTTGGTGTTACGCAACAGGATAGCAAGGGGAAAAACAGTACCAGTAGTAGTCTTTGGCTCGCAACCATTCGTTTAGTGGCTGCTCACAGTGACAACGGCACTAACCGTTTTTCACACTTACAACCAGAGGTGGCATTTAGCCAGTTCGGACCGGTTGGGGGCGAACCGGAAACGGAAATTTTGAGAACCGTATTTTTCGGAGTATAAGACGCACCTTTTTCCCCTCAAAAAAAGAGGGTGAAAATCTTAGTAAAACACAAAGCCGGCAACGACGACCAGGAAACCAGTTGAGGGGCGTGGCCACCTTGCCGTCTGTACCGGTTCGGTGACCCAGTCCCAATTTCCATTACCGGTTCGCCTGAACCGGTGCAAACCAGTAGCAACCGACCTCTGCTACAGAGGGGGGGGGGGGATGCTAAATACCGTATTTTTCTGAGTATAAGACGCACCTTTTTCCCTCAAAAAAAGAGGGTGAAAATCTTTTTTTGCCTCCTGAAACCCCACCCCCTTTGCAAAAATGGCCGTGCCTAGCCTTTAGGAGGCTTTCAGAGTGCTCCTGGGGGCTGGGCAGGGCAGAAATGAGCAAAAAACAGGCTGTTTTTTGCTCATTTTGCCCCCCAGCTCCTAGGAGCACTCTATAAGCCTCCTAAAGGCTAATCATCTCCTTTTTTTAAAACAAAAAATGGACCGTTTTTTACTTGTTTTGGGGCCCCCCACTCCTCAGGAGTACTCTACAAGCCTCCTAAAGGCTATTCATGCCCTTTTTGTGTGTGAGGGGGAGGAAACCAGGCCCGTTTTTGTGAAAAACGGGTCGTTTTTGGGAGGCCTGCAGAGTGCAAAAACTTTTTTTTTAATTTGCTTCTTCAAAATCTTAGTGCGCCTTATACTTCGGTGCATCTTAAACTCTGAAAAATATGGTAAATCGTGATCATCTGTGTATGGTTATATAAAGTCCAGAAAGTGAAGTAACATTTTTAAAAACTAAAAAAGATAGCTGAAAACAAAAAAAAGAAGAAGAAACCTTCTATACAGATAGTCCTTGACTTACGACCACAAGCAAACCTGGCTTCCCCCTTGACGTTGCTTGTCAGAATGTTGCAAAAGGAGATCTCGTGACTCTGGGACAATGCAGTCGTCGCAAATTTGAGTCAGCTGCCCGGCATCTGGATTTTGATCATGTGACCATGGGGATTCTGTGATGGTCGGTCATAAGTTACTTTTTTCAGTGCCGTTGTGAATTTGAACGGTCACTAAACGAACTGTTGCAAATTGAGCACTACTTGCATAACAATCAGTCCTGCGAATGGAGCACCGATGGAGGTAAGGAAGGAAAATAGGATTGTAGGAAAACAAACCCCTTAGTTTGGATGGAGCAATGAGAAGGAACCATTTCTTCACTGACGTTTTCCTAATCCCATTACCGTATTTTTCAGAGTATAAGACACATCTTGTCCCTCCACCCCTAAAAGAGTGTGGAAATGTTGGTGTGTCTTATACACCAAATACACCTTTTATGGCCTCCTGAAACCCCACCCCCCACATCCCATTTTTGCAAAAAAACCGGCCCGTTTTTCGCAAAAACTGAGGCTCTTTTGCCTTCCCTCAGCCCTCAGCAGCCCTCTGTAGGCTTCAGCAAGGCTGGGGCAAGGCAAAACTTTTTTTTTTTCTTACTTACCGAAATCTTGGTGCGTCTTATACACCGATGCGTCTTATAGTTTGAAAAATACGGTACTTCGGGAGATTTCCCCACTGGATACTACAGTGAAGAAACAGCGAAGACCTTGTTTCCTTGCGAACTTGACCCAATCCTATTGTGCTGTTTTATTTACCGGATTTCTCCCTCGCTGCTGCCCAAAGAGCACGCGAGGATAAGAGAGGGCCGAAGCCAAGGGGAATGACAGCAAGGAGGTAGGGCCAAGTCAAAGCCAGGCCCGCCAAGTACAGAGGGACCATCAGCCCAAAGAAGCATCGTAAACTTAAGCCGGGCCAGGAAAAGAAAGGAAGGAAGGAAGGAAGGAAGGAAGGAAGGAAGGAAGGAAAGGGGACAAGAAGTTGTCCCCTTCCTTTGCATATTAAGTTTTTTATTTTTCCATTTTCATAGCATATAATCACATGTATACTATTACATAGCCAACATCAATACAATACAATAGCAGAGTTAGAAGGGACCTTGGAGGTCTTCTAGTCCAACCCCCTGCCTAGGCAGGAAGCCCTATGCCATTTCAGACAAATGTATATCCAACATCTTCTTAAAGACTTGCAGTGTTGGGGCATTCACAACTTCTGGAGGCAACTTCTGTTCCACTGATTCCTTGTTCTCACTGTCAGGAAATTTCTCTACAGTTCTAAGTTGCTTCTCTCCTGGATTAGTTTCCACCCATTGCTTCTTGTCCTGCCTTCAGGTGCCTTGGAGGATAGTTTGACTCCCTCTTCTTTGTGGCAGCCTCTGAGATATTGGAACGCTGCTATCATGTCTCCCCTGGTCCTTCTTTTCATTAAACTAGACATAACCCAGTTCCTGCAACCGTTCTTCATATATTTTAGTCTCCAGTCCCCTAATCCTCTTGGTTGCTCTTCTCTGCACTCTACATCATATTGTATTATTAAATGTTTACATCGATTCATCTTACCAACAACTCCCAAAAATGATTATTGGCTCTTCTGCTCTCCATACAACTTATTTGTACCTTATCCATCACTTTCTTCTCCCTCTCTCTTCCCCCTCCCTACCTCTTTTTTTCCCCGTCATCCTTCTCTTCTCTCCTTCCCCTTCTTCTCTCCTTCTCCTCTCTCCCCTTTCCACTCCTCCTTTCTCTCCTCCTCTTTCGCCCCTCCTCTCTCCTATCCCTCTCTTCTTCCCTTTACTTTTCTCTTCCACACTTTTCATCTCATTTCAGCCTCTGAACAAGCTCCATTTTATGTGGATGGTATTTATCATTCCTTTTCAATACACATATTTTATTTTAACATATATCTTCTTCCTTCTTTTTTTTTTTATGAAATAGAACAAAAAAAGTATACATATATAGTCATTTGCTTTTAAACCACCCACCCCAAGCCTAATTTTTCCCAGCTATTCTCATCGTTATTTTTATATAACTAGCCGTTCCCGGCCATGCGTTGCTGTGGCCCAGTCTGGTTAAATGGCCAACCGATCTGTGTGTAGATCTACACCTGCAGACACAAACATGTACACACAACCACCGTATAACTCCCAACCTACCTACCTACTGTATTTCTCCCTTTCTCCCTCTACCTATCTACCTACCGTATTTCTCCTTTTCCCTCTCTATCCCTCTACCTACCTACCTACCTACCTACTGCATTTCTCCCTCTCTCTCTCTATCTTTATAGATGCCTGCCTACCTACCTACCTACCTACCTACCTACCTACCTACCTACCTACTGCATTTCTCCCTCCCTCTCTTTCCCTATGGCTGCCTACCTACCTACCTACTGTATTTCCCCTTGAAATACAGTAGGTATTAAGACATTTTGTATTATGTCATCATGTGGCTCACTGCTCTCTCTGTATCCATCTACACACCAGGTGTGGCTTGCTTTGTGGGAGTGGCTTGCTGGCCATGTGACCGGGTGGGAGTGGCTTGGCAGTCAGGTGACTGAGTGGGCATGGCCAACTTGTAAAATGTGGTGAAACTCACTTAACAACGCTCTTGCTTAGCAACCAAAATGTTGGCTCAGGAACTCTGGCATTGAAGTGTGCAAGTCTTAAAGCTCTCAAGCTACAAGACCCTTGCACCCCTCACCCTTTAGAAAAAAAACCCCTCAGGGGTATTCAAACATGATGGCTTTAAGAGTTGTGGACTTCAACTCGCTCTTCATCTTGATGATGGGTGGACGGGCGGGGGGAGGGAGCTGGAACCGGTTCTAAACGGCCCTGTAGATTTGTGGAACCTCTTCTATAGAAGAGCTTAGAACTGGCAGGAACCCACCCCTGGTGTAAGGACAGCGTAAGACCTGCAACAGCCCCTGTGTAGGACAGATGAAGAATAGTAACATATGAAGAACGGTTGCAGGAGCTGGGTATGTCTAGTTTGATGAAGAGAAGGACCAAGGGAGACATGATAGCAGTGTTCCGATATCTCAGAGGGTGCCACAAAGAAGAGGGAGTCAAACTATTCTCCAAGGCACCTGGGGGCAGGACAAGAAGCAATGGGTGGAAACTAATCAAGGAGAGAAGCAACTTAGAACTAAGGAGAAATTTCCTGACAGTTAGAACAATTAATCAGTGGAACAGAAATTGCCTCCAGAAGTTGTGAATGCCCCAACCCTGGAAGTCCTTAAGAAGATGTTAGATAGCCATTAGTCTGAAATGGTATAAAGTTCCTGCCCACGCAGGGGGTTGGACTAGAAGACCTCCAAGGTTCCTTCCAACTCTGCTATTGTATTGTATTGTAAACAGAGGGGCAGAAGACTTGCATCTACGACGATCAACTAGCAGTTCGAAAAGATGATGGAGATCCTTAATAACGCAATGCAAGGACCGACTCAATCCCAGTTTATCTGGGAGAGTCTCAGCGTCCTAGAACAAGCTACGTCCAAGAGTACTAGCAAATTCCTGGAAGCTTGGTATTCAGACACGTCAGCCATCGACACACCACACAAAAAATAAACCATATTTAAAAACCATTCAAAACAGACAATAAAAAAGCCAAGCAGGGAACAAAAGGACAGCCTCTCCAGCAGCCCACATCCAGATAAACGGGGATTAACACCAGGCAAAGGATCAAGCAGAAAAACAATTCCCTAATCAAGGAACTACCAAGAAGAATATCAGACTGCCATCAACATTCGGCGTGGAAAGTTACTGTATGTAAACAGGGAGAAAATACCACACTCGCTGGCACTGATGAGGGTAGCTGAGTCATGAAACATCGGGCAGAAACAAGTAAGCAAAGAATGAATTTAACAAATGTGATGTGCCAGCTCAAGATCCAATGTCCCCCCTAAAACAGGGGTGTCAAACTCGGTTTCATTGAGGGCCGCATCAGGGTTGTGTTTGACCTCTGAGGGTGGGGTTGGGTGTGGCCAGGGTGGGCATGGCCAGCTCAATGTCACTCATGTTGGGGGCGCCTATGGTGGGCCGAGTGCTCCGCCAGTGAAAACGTAGCTAGGGACAGCCACACACGGCCCTCCGGAGCTCTGTTTTCACCGGCAGAGGATTGCAGGAGGCTGCCGTAGCCAAAAAATGGAGCACAGCATCATTTTTTGCCGCAGGCCATATCTAAACACCATTGGTGGGTTGCAGCCAGTACGCTCCGGTATAGGTCAGTGGTGGGTTTCAAATTTTTTTAGAAACTACTCTCTGGGTGTGGCCTATTTTGTGGGCGTGGCTTGGCAGTCATGTGACAGGATGGGAGTGGCCAACTTGTAAAATGTGGTGAAACTCATTTAACAACGCTCTTGCTTAGCAACCAAAATTTTGTGCTCAATTGTGATGATCAATTCTTTTTCTTTCTTTCTTTCTTTCTTTCTTTCTTTCTTTCTTTCTTTCTTTCTTTCTTTCTTTCTTTCTTTCTTTCTTTCTTTCTTTCTTTCTTTCTTTCTTTCTTTCTTTCCTTCCTTCCTTCCTTCCTTTCCTTTCTTATTTTCTGCCTTCCTTTCCTTTCCTTCCCATTGGGTTACCGGCAGCGGCAGGCCAGACTTACTTCTGGGTCTGCCGGTGGAACCCCCTCTCACAGGTTCTCTAAATTTCACCATCCGGCTCTTGCGAGTAGGTGCGAGCCTGCAGAAACCCACCACTGGCACAGGTGTACTGGAACTCGCCTGGAGCATCGGATACCGCTCTGGTACGGTGCTCTGGAGGGCCCACCGGAGCTTCTTACCGTTCGTTTTATATCTTCAGCGCTTCCGCAAACACACACACAGTGCGTACAGTGCCTGCGCTGCGCTGGGCAGCTGGAGCATCGCGGAGGCTGGTGGAAGCGCCACGATGCATGCGCGCACTGCATGGGTATGCGCTGCGGGCATCCACGGGGACGCTGCAAGGCCTGTTCCAATCGTACCGGTTGGAACGGAATCCGGAACCCACCACTGCTAAGCACTCCGCGGGCCGGATCTGGCCCGTGAGCCTTGAGTTTGACACCCCTCCCCTAAAACATGTGACGGTGGGAGGGCTGAATCTGAAAGAGGTACTTGTATCACCAACCACACACACAACCATCTCACTTTAACGCATTTCTGTGAGCCCAGCCTAATTTTCTTGCATTCTCACGTTGCAAAACTGCCAGTGGGGGAGGAATTAATGATTCACTTAACACATGTGGCAAGCAAGGTCCTAAAATGGGGCAAATATCACCTAATAATCATCTTCCTTAGCAGCAGATATGATTAGGGGGCTGGAACACCTTCCTTACCATCTGAGGCTGCAACGGCTGGGCCTCTTCACTCTTGAACGACGGCGCCTGAGAGGTGACCTGATTGAAGTCTATAAAATCATGCACGGTGTGGACAAAGTAGGAAAGGAAAAACTGTTTTCCCTATCGCACAACACTAGAACTAGGGGGCCCTCCATGAAACTTTTGGAAGCTAGACCTCAAACAAATAAGAGGAAGTCCTTTTTCACCCAGAGGATCAATGGTCTATGGAACTCCCTGCAAGAAGAAGTGGTGACAGCTGTCAGCCTCGACACCTTTAAGAAAGGATTAGATGAGTTCATGGAGAACAAGGGTATCCATGGCTATCATTATGGATGCCTAAGGACACCCTCCGGGATGGAGAGATAGGCAGGATATCTCTCAATGCCATTTGCAGGGAATCATAAGCAGGTGAAGACATCTGCTTGGGAAGACCCTGAAGCAAATGGGGAGCCACTGTGTGAGACAGAATGCTGGATTGGATGGGCTGTGGCCTGTTCCAGCAAGGCTCTTCTTATGTTCTTATGTTGGGCTCCATTGCGATTAAAAGTCGAGGGCTACCTGTATTTTAATTTTAGTTTGTTCTAAAACAAAGCTAAAAAAAAGTTAGTGTATTAATTTTTGGGGGGGTGAGTTATGCTTTTGTACCACTTTTTAAAATGTTTTTATTCTGTTTTATTCCCTTCTATTTTATGTTTTTTATTCTAAGCCGCCTAGAGTCACTCAGATGAGATGAGCAGTAGAGAAAAGTAACGGATGAATCAATCAATCAAATCAAATCAAAAAATTGCTTCCACATTTCAGGAAATTGGAAAGGAAGGGCAAACACCCACTTAACAAATTCCTCACTTCTGGTCCTCTAAGATTTTCCGGCCAGGTTTATCCTTTGCACTGGATCACGGAAATCAGATGCGAGAACCAAGATCCAGATGGGTAAAAATCACATTTCTGAAAGCTTCCAACATCAAGAATTTGGGGGGGTAGATAAGAGCAATTAGCTCAGCACATCTAAAAGGCACGATATTATTAAAAGCTGAAAGGTTTGATTTGAGGACCAGAAATGTGAAGAGATGGAGAGAAAAGCGGCCTTTTTTTATTTCCATGCATCCCGCTAATAAACTATTCGCTGTAAAGTGGAAGCAAAAAAAATAAAATAAAATAAGAGTTTTCTGACTGCTTGCTTTTTGCATGAGAATAGCAACATATCTAAAAACGAGCTGAAGAGCCCATTTTCCGTGCCGAACACCATCTGTTGACTTAAATGGAGGGGACGAATCGAACCCACAATCCTACTGTTTGGCTACTCCCACTGAGGGATTAAAAATGGCGCCGTGGGTGTAAAAACGTGTCAGTAGGCCCAAGTCGGTTTCTGTGCCAGAGACAGGCAGTCCTCGACATACGACTGGTCGCAGTTCAAAGTCACAAAGGATCTTTCCTGTTGCCGGGGTGAGAGGGGGGAGAACTTCTGATCCAGTGATGAGGTTCCAATTGCTGGGTACCCCATTCTGCAGGAAGGTGGGCTCGGCACCCGGCGTGCGTTTATGGCCATTTGCAGCATCCCATAAGTCATTTTTCGTACAGCTGTCGGCAACACCAGGATACAATGGGTTTGCTTCACAACCATGCCATTGTTCTGACTGACCGAGGCTTCCCAAAATTATGAAGCAGACTCCTTGTCCCGATAAAACCCCTTTTATCTAGGTTAAAGGGAATTCCTCTCCATCCAAGTCCCGACCAACCGTCTTTCAACAGATTTCACAACTACAGATCTTTATCAGGCTTGGAGAGCTGCCAGGCTGAATTGTTTTAATTGGGTTTTTAAGGGGTTTAGTTTTTAGTATTTTGGGTTTTTAGCGCAGGGATAAATTGTTTAATCTGATTTTATATATATTTATGATGTATTTATGTTTGTATGTTTTTAATTTCCCTGTGCACCGCCCCGAGTCCCTTCGGGGAGAGGGAGTGGTCTACAAATTAAATTTATTATTATTATTATTATTATTATTATTATTATTATTATTATTATTATTATTATTATTATTATTATTATTATTATTATTATTATCTTCCAAACGCCATGCTGTAGCAGCAATTACTTGGCGAGAAGTCAGGAATAGATCTTCACCCTAATGAATTGAACTCATTGTCTCCTGCAAAGTCCACTCCCCTTTTGCTCCTCTTTTATTCCCTCTGGAAGGGGACATTCACCGTCCACCTGTGGCTTTACTCCCGAGTCAGCCCTTGTTCCTCAGCTGTTCCCTTCTCCTGGCAGATCGGGAACAGGCTCCAGCTGTTCTTCTGCCCCAGTGATATCAAACTCCGAAGGCAGCTGATCTGTAAGACAGCCCTGGCCACCTCTCTGCCTCCGACACAGAGCCCTCCTCAGAGCCTTCCCCAGACTCCAGGACTGGCCCAGGTTCCTTCCCAACCTCCTCACTGTCTGAGTCTACCACCAGCTCTGCTGGCCACTGGCGGGCCACAATAGTGGCCGAGAGGGACAATTGGGTAGTTTGGCTCCCCGTTTATGACTTTTCTTGTCACCGTCGTTAAGTGAATCGCTGCAGTTGTAAAGTCAGCCACCTTACTTCTTAAAGAAATCTGGTTTCCCCGTCGTCTTGGCTTGTCAGATCATGTGACCCCCCAGGGATACTGCAGGCGTCATAAGTACAAACCAATTCCCAAGCGTCCGGATTTTGATCAAAAGATAAAAAGAAGGATTAGGGGAGACATGATAGCAGCCTTCCAATATCTCAGAGGCTGCCCCAAAGAAGAGGGAGTCAAGCTATTCTCCAAGGCACCTGGGGGCAGGACAAGAAGCAATGGGTGGAAACTAATCAAGGAGAGAAGCAACTTAGAACTGAGGATAAATTTCCTGACAGAACAATGAATCAGTGGAACAGAAGTTTTAATTTAATTTAATTTATTTAGATTTATAGAACCGCCCTTCTCCATCGAAATGGACCCAGGGCGGTGCACAGGAAATTAAAATCGATAAATAACAATAAATACAGAAAAGTTCAGAATAAATTAAACTAAAAGCCTGTGCTAAAAATCCCAATTAAAATTCTAAAATGCATTTACTCATTGGCTAAGCTAGACCAGCTTGGTGGAACAGATAAGTCTTAAGTGAGCGGCGAAAGAGGGGAAGGTCTGTGATGGTCCGAAGTTCGGTGGGTAGGTCGTTCCAGAGGGATGGCCCAGACCCTGGGCACCGCTAGCCGGCATTGGCCGGCGGATGGTGCTCTGAGGAGGCCCTCCCTAGGGGAGCGGAGCGGGCGGTGGGAGGTATGCGGCAGGAGACGGTCCCGCAAATAACTAGGCCCCGTGCCATGGAGCGATTTAAAGATGGTGACAAGCACCTTGAAGAGCACCCGGAAGGCCACCGGCAGCCAGTGCAGCTCGCGCAGGAGAGGTGTTATGTGGGAGCTTCGAGATGCTCCCAGAATCCCCCGCGCGGCCGCATTCTGTACTAGCTGGAGCCTCCAGATGCACCTCAAGGGGAGCCCCATGTAGAGAGCATTACAGTAGTCTAGGCGGGACGTAACGAGCGCTTGAGTGACTGTGCGGAGGGCGTCCCGGTCAAGAAAGGGGCGCAACTGGCGTACCAGGCGTAACTGGTAGAAAGCCCCAGAAGTTGTGAATGCCCCAACACTGCAAGTCTTCAAGAAGATGTTGGAGAGCCATTTGTCTGAAACGGTATAGGGCTTCCTGCCTAGGCAGGGGGTTGGACTAGATGACCTCCAAGGTCCCTTCCAACTCTTGCTATTGTATTGCATTGTATTGATCACGTGACTGTGGGGGAATGCTGCAATAGTTGTGCGAAGAATGACGGGAAAGTCACTTTTTAAAACTTTGGTCACTAAACAAAGGGTTGTAAATTGAAGATTCCCTGTGCTTTTCGGCTGAAAACGCATTTCCCTTTTAAGATGGCCCAAATCCTTGTCCTTCACTTCACCCTTGGTTTTTGTTTTCGTTCCTGACACTCTTTTTAACACCCACCTACGTTTTTCTTCTCTGCTCCCATATGTTCGAGATATTTTGATGGCAATTTCTGTGACTCGGAGCTTGTCAGCCCATATTACGCTGTGCCAAGTTTTAGGCTGCTGCAGATGTACTTATACAAGATCCTGGGCTTAGCGCTGCCTTCTGTTGCTCCTTTAGCAGAAAACAGTCCATCGTTTCCCTTCTTGCAGGTTTGATTTTATAACCCTGCTTGGGGGGGAAAAAAAAAGGCGAAAACAGTTAACTGCGGCGTCACTTCAAGGTGCTGATTACCATCTTAGCCATCACAGTTCTAGGCTGCATAAACAGAGGGATAGAATCTAGATCAGGTGAAGTGTTAATGCCATTGTATAGTGCCTTGGTAAGGCCACACTTGGAATACTGCATCCAGTTTTGGTCGCCACGATGTAGAAAAGACGTGGAGACTCTGGAAAGTGTGCAGAGAAGAGCAACCAAGATGATTAGGGGACTGGAGACTAAAACATATGAAGAACGGTTGCAGGAGCTGGATATGTCTAGTTTGATGAAGAGAAGGACTAGGGGAGACATGATAGCAGTGTTCCGATATCTCAGAGGGTGCCACAAAGAAGAGGGAGTCAAACTATTCTCCAAGGCACCTGGGGGCAGGACAAGATGCAATGGGTGGAAACTAATCAAGGAGAGAAGCAACTTAGAACTAAGGAGAAATTTCCTGACAGTTAGAACAATTAACCTCTGGAACAGCTTGCCTCCAGAAGTTGTGAATGCCCCAACCCTGGAAGTCTTTAAAAAGATGTTAGATAGACTTCCGGTTCCGGCTCCTGCGGCGACGAGCGAGCCTAGCGCTCGCTCGCCGTTTTGTTTCTTTTTCTGCCCCCCCACGGGGGCGAGACGCCCCTTTTTTGGGGGTCTCCCGTAGGGCCGGCTCGGCAGGGACGCCCTCCCTCACGGCGGTGGGGGAGGCGACCCTTTTGCCGCGGCTTAGGTGAAGGAGAACATGCTGCGGGGGGTTCTCCCTTCGCCTAAGGAAGACGGCGCCATTCACATCCATGTAGAGGGCTGAACGTCGATATCGGAAGGCTTCCCGAGGCTTCAGCTGCAAGGGGAGAGTGAGTGAAAAAAAACTTTTTTTTCTACTGTCAGCCAGGCTGAAAGGACTGGGAGGGGGGGTTTGTTTTTTAAAAAAAACCCCTCGGATCTAAGCGGCATTTGGAAATGGTTCCTCGCGGCGAGGAGCGGAAATTTTCAATCCTGACTGTTTGCGTTAAGGGAAAGTGGATTGCGGCTTGCTTGCAACAATGTTTCTAGGTCTGGCTGATACAATTTCTCTCACTACTTTCTCCTGCGGGCTCTGAGCTGGGCGGTGCAAAATGGCCTCTCTTTGTTCCTGATTGACTATTTTGTTTATGGAAAATTTCCAGTGTCTCTTTGCAATTTGGACTATCTCTGGGTTTTTAATGAAGAAATTTTTTCTTTTGGATTTGTGATTTCTTTTCTGGAGTACCTTCGCTATTACATCTATTGAGTTGGAAAATTGTCTCTCTCTTGGTTCCTGTATTTTACAACGTTACAACCTTGATCAGAACTTTTGGCTCCCGGTTAGTCTCACCAACCCCACCCTGAAAACGCCATTTTGGTGGCAGTGATTTTAACAGTTAATCATGGCTCAAGAAACAGCACTGACAAGTTTAGAACAACGGATGGCTTCTCTTGAAACTGTTATACAAACTTTGGTACAAGAGATTCAAGCCCAGAGGGCAGAAAACATCAATTTCAAGAAGGAGCTATTGGACACGCGGAAGCAGGTGCTGGAAAACACACAGAAGACTGAAGAATTGGAAGGGGGGTTGGCGGGGGTTAAGGGAGAGATTAAAAATGTCACTAAAGAGGTTGGGGAAACAAATGGGCATGTGTCTAGGATTGATATGGAAAGAATGACATATTTTTTGAGATTTCAGAACGTTCTTGAGGAATCTGGTGAATGCCTCCCTGATCTTATGAGCACAATTTTAGCAGACTATTTACAAAAATCTAAGGATGAGATCAGGGGGGACATTGACCTAGCCTACAGAATTAACTCAGCATATGCCAGGATAAATGAGGTGCCTAGAGAGATACATGTGAAATTTGTTAGAAGGTCAACCAGAGAGGAAATCCTGAAAGTGCAGAGAGGTAGTCCATTAATCTACCAACAAAAAGAGGTTGCTATCTTGAAGCAGATCCCTAGAAAGATTCGAGAAGCAAGGAGGAAATTTTCCTTCTTGTCTAAAATTTTATTTGATCATGGGATTTGGTTCAAGTGGGTGACACCCGAAGGGATGCTGGTGTTCTGGGAAGGAGGAAGAGTGAGGATTAAAACAGTTGCTGAGGCGGAAGCCTTTCTTAAAAAACATTCCTCTATCCTGGGGGAAGATTCAGGGGGGACGGAGGGGGCCATGGCCCCGCCTACTGGGGGCCTGGAAGGAGAAAAAGAAGATTCAATTGCCAAGAGACTTAGATCAAAAAAATAACTTTGCCTTGACTTTTCTTTTTGAACAATTTTGCATAATATTTGTATTTGGATTTTTTGTAAAGGACTGACAGTATTGAATTGAGAATTTAGATATATGTACACGCTTTCACTTTGTAGTCTGATGAAAAATGTTTTTCTTTTTATTGTTATTAATGTATTTTGAGGTCCCGGAAGAGCCGACGACCTCGACGTGAATGCTTTCAAAATTTCTTTGTATCCCTTACCCTATCCTATAGAAAATATGTAAAACCAATAAAACTTTTTCAATATAAAAAAAAAACCAAAGATGTTAGATAGCCATTTGTCTGAAATGGTATAAGGTTCCTGCCCACGTAGGGGGTTGGACTAGAAGACCTACAAGGTCCCTTCCAACTCTGCTATTGTATATTGTATTGTATCTTTAAAGCGCTCCATGGCACGGGACCTAGTTATGTGCGAGACCATCTACTACCCCACACATCCCTTCGACAGATCCGCTCTCATAGAGAGGGTCTTCTCCGGGTGCTGTCGGCTATGCAATGCCGGTTGGCGACCCCCAGGGGAAGGGCCTTCTCTGTGATGGGCCTAACCATCTGGAACGACCTGCCTCCTGAACTCCGCACCACCTCGGACCTCCGCCTTTTCTGCCAGCGCCTAAAGACACAGTTTTTCCATCAAGCCGGCCTAGCGTGAACCATCATATAAATCAGGGGTCTCCAACCTTTGCAACTTTAAGTCTGAAGGACTTCAGCTCCCAGACTTCAACAGCCAGCTTTGCTGGCTGTAGAAGTCTGGGAGCTGAAGTTCTTCAGACTTAAAGTTGCAAAGGTTGGAGACCCCTGCTATAAATGACTGAGTCTTAGATTACCAAGGTTTTAAGTAGAGGGACTTTAAACAACATTTTAGCACAGGGTTTTCTAGTTTAATTTGGGTTTTAGGATATTTATTATGTATTTTGTATATTTGTATTTTATATTTCCTGTTCGCCGCCCTGGGTCCGTTCGTGGGAGATAGGTGCGGGATATAAATCAAATAAACCATAAACCATAAACCAACTTCAGGTGTTCAGGTTAGGGATACAGGCCTGATGTTAAATACTTATGGGCTTACCAGGAAGTTTAATGCTGCGGTATAGAGCTACGCACGCCCAGAAAATTCCTGGATCGGGATGCCCTGTGCACAGTCACTCATGCCCTTGTCCTTTCTCGCCTGGACTAATGTAACACTCTCTACATGGGGCTGCTCTTGAAGAGCACCCGGAGGCTTCAGCTGGTCTAGAATGCAACTGCGCAGGTTATCATGGGGGTACTTAGGTGTTCCCATGTTACACCCCTTTTAGGCTGCCTGCACTGGTTGCCGGTTGTTTTCCGGGTGCGATTCAAGGTACTAATTATGACCTTTATGGCGCTCTATCGCTTAGGGCAGGGGTCTGCAAAGTTGGCTCTTTTAAGACTGGTGGACTTCAACTCCCAGAATTCCCCAGCCAGCCATGCTGGCTGGGGAATTCTGGGAGTTGAAGTCGACCAGTCTTAAAAGAGCCAACTTTGCAGACCCCTGCCTTAGGGTACTTGCGAGCATGGCTGGCTGGGGAATTCTGGGAGTTGAAGTCGACCAGTCTTAAAAGAGCCAACTTTGTAGACCCCTGGCTTAGGGTATTTGCGAGCATGGCTGGCTGGGGAATTCTGGGAGTTGAAGTCCACCAGTCTTAAAAGAGCCAACTTTGCAGACCCCTGCCTTAGGGTACTTGCAGACCCCTGGTTTGCAGACCCCTGGCTTAGGGTACTTGCGAGCATGGCTGGCTGGGGAATTCTGGGAGTTGAAGTCCACCAGTCTTAAAAGAGCCAACTTTGCAGACTGTTGGCTTAGGGTACTTGCAAGACCATCTACTGCCACCGGTAGCCTCCCACCGTCCAGGTACAATCCCACAGAGGTGGCCTTCTGAGGGTGCCGTCGGCCAGACAGTGTCGACTGGCGACCCCCCAGGGGGAGAGCCTTCTCTGTGGAAGCGCCTTCCCTCTGGAATGAGCGGCCCCCGGAGCTTCGCATAATTCCCGACCTCCCGTCCTTCCGGCGCGCCCTAAAAAGCTGGCTTTTTCAGCGAGCCGGCCTGGCCTGAACAAAATAACATATTCATTTTAATTGCTAATTTAATTTCTTTTAAATCGAATGTCTACATTGTTAATTTATTGCTTATTGGATTCTCTAGTTAATCTTTGCTTTTAATTTTGGTATTATGTGTTTCTTATGTTGTAGGCCGCCCTGAGTCCTTTGAGAGAAGGGCGGCATATAAGTCCAATATACAGTAACAGTAACAGAAAAAAATTTAATAAAAAACAAGCCGGCAATGGCGACCAGGGAACCGGTTCAGGGGTGTGGCCACCGTGCCATCTGTACCGGTTCGGCGTCCCAGTCCCAATTTCCACTTCCGGTTCACCTCAACCAGTGCAAACCAGTAGCAACCGACCTCTGCTACGGGGGGCGACGCCGACGCTAAATACCGTATTTTTCGGAATATAAGACGCACCTTTTTGCCTCAAAAAAAGAGGGTGAAAATCTGGGTGCCTCTTATACACTGAATACAGCATTTTTTTGCCTCCCAAAACCCTACCGCCTTCACCAAAATGGCCATGCATAGCCTTTAGGAGGCTACCAGAGTGCTCCTGGGGGCTGGGGAGGGCAGAAATGAGCGAAAAGCGGGCTCTATAAGCCTCCTAAAGGCTATGCAATGCCCTTTTTTGGGGGGGGGGAAACCCGGCCCATTTTTTGCAAAAATAGGCCATGTTTTGCTTATATTTTTTGGGGGGAGGGGGCAGCCCTCAGGAGCACTCTACAAGCCTCTTAAAGGTTATTTGTGCCCTTTTTTTCACAAAAAACGGGCCCGTTTTCATGAAAAACATGCCGTTTTTGGGAGGTCTGCAGAGTGCAAAACCTTTTTTGTAAAAAAAAAAAGTGCCTCTTCAAAATCTTGGTGCGTTTTATACTCCGAAAAATACGGTAATCCAGATAGCAAAATGCAATTGTTATATTTTGAAAGGAAAGGAGTTTTTAGGCAAGTAAGCGTTAATATACACTAGATGTGCTTGGGGACCGTTTTCCTAGAGTTCCAGAGCATCCGGTGTAGAAAATACATTTTGTACCACATTTAATATGATGGATTAGAACAGCAGTTCTTGGTTTGACCCAGTTACCCCTTTTCCTAGTCTAAATGTCATTATCGCTCCCCTCTCCTCCTCCGAAAGAAACCGGCTCTGTGGTTTTACGCAAGGGACTCGGCGGCAGCAGACACGAACTGGACTCGTACATAAGCAATATGATCGTTTTAATTTTATTTTTAATTAAAGGACAATCAATGTTGGAGAGTCGGTTTGGTGTAGGAATTAAGGTGCTGAGCTCAAAACCAGGGAAAGGTGAGTTCCAGTGCCCACCTTAGGCATGAAAGCCAGCTGGATGACTTTGGGCCAATCACCAGGAGACTGGGATTTCTAGTCCTGCCATAGGCATGAAAGCCAGCTGGGTGACTTTGGGCCAATCACCAGGAGACTGGGAGTTCTAGTCCTGCCATAAGCATGAAAGCCAGCTGGATGACTTTGGGCCAATCACCAGGAGACTGGGAGTTCTAGTCCTGCCATAGGCATGAAAGCCAGCTGGGTGACTTTGGGCCAATCACCAGGAGACTGGGAGTTCTAGTCCTGCCATACGCATGAAAGCCAGCTGGGTGACTTTGGGCCAATCACCAGGAGACTGGGAGTTCTAGTCCTGCCATACGCATGAAAGCCAGCTGGGTGACTTTGGGCCAATCACCAGGAGACTGGGAGTTCTAGTCCTGCCATACGCATGAAAGCCAGCTGGGTGACTTTGGGCCAATCACCAGGAGACTGGGAGTTCTAGTCCTGCCATACGCATGAAAGCCAGCTGGATGACTTTGGGCCAATCACCAGGAGACTGGGAGTTCTAGTCCTGCCATAGGCATGAAAGCCAGCTGGGTGACTTTGGGCCAATCACCAGGAGACTGGGATTTCTAGTCCTGCCATAGGCATGAAAGCCAGCTGGGTGAATTTGGACCAATCACCAGGAGACTGTGAGTTCTAGTCCTGCCATAGGCATGAAAGCCAGCTGGGTGACTTTGGGCCAATCACCAGGAGACTGGGAGTTCTAGTCCTGCCATAAGCATGAAAGCCAGCTGGGTGACTTTGGGCCAATCACCAGGAGACTGGGAGTTCTAGTCCTGCCATAGGCATGAAAGCCAGCTGGGTGACTTTGGGCCAATCACCAGGAGACTGGGAGTTCTAGTCCTGCCATACGCATGAAAGCCAGCTGGGTGACTTTGGGCCAATCATCAGGAGACTGGGAGTTCTAGTCCTGCCATAAGCATGACAGCCAGCTGGGTGACTTTGGGCCAATCACCAGGAGACTGGGAGTTCTAGTCCTGCCATAGGCATGAAAGCCAGCTGGGTGACTTTGGGCCAATCATGGGCCAATCACCAGGAGACTGGGAGTTCTAGTCCTGCCATAGGCATGAAAGCCAGCTGGGTGACTTTGGGCCAATCACCAGGAGACTGGGAGTTCTAGTACTGCCATAGGCATGAAAGCCAGCTGGGTGACTTTGGGCCAATCACCAGGAGACTGGGAGTTCTAGTCCTGCCATAGGCATGAAAGCCAGCTGGGTGACTTTGGGCCAATCACCAGGAGACTGGGAGTTCTAGTCCTGCCATAAGCATGAAAGCCATGACTTTGGCTTTGGCTGGATGACTTTGGGCCAATCACCAGGAGACTGGGAGTTCTAGTCCTGCCATAGGCATGAAAGCCAGCTGGGTGACTTTGGGCCAATCATCAGGAGACTGGGAGTTCTAGTCCTGCCATAGGCATGAAAGCCAGCTGGGTGACTTTGGGCCAATCACCAGGAGACTGGGAGTTCTAGTCCTGCCATAGGCATGAAAGCCAGCTGGGTGACTTGGCATAGTCCTGCCATAAGCATGAAAGCCATGACTTTGACTTTGGCTGGATGACTTTGGGCCAATCACCAGGAGACTGGGAGTTCTAGTCCTGCCATAGGCATGAAAGCCAGCTGGGTGACTTTGGGCCAATCATCAGGAGACTGGGAGTTCTAGTCCTGCCATAGGCATGAAAGCCAGCTGGGTGACTTTGGGCCAATCATCAGGAGACTGGGAGTTCTAGTCCTGCCATAAGCATGAAAGCCAGCTGGGTGACTTTGGGCCAATCACCAGGAGACTGGGAGTTCTAGTCCTGCCATACGCATGAAAGCCAGCTGGGTGACTTTGGGCCAATCATCAGGAGACTGGGAGTTCTAGTCCTGCCATAGGCATGAAAGCCAGCTGGGTGACTTTGGGCCAATCACCAGGAGACTGGGAGTTCTAGTCCTGCCATACGCATGAAAGCCAGCTGGATGACTTTGGGCCAATCACCAGGAGACTGGGAGTTCTAGTCCTGCCATAGGCATGAAAGCCAGCTGGGTGACTTTGGGCCAATCACCAGGAGACTGGGATTTCTAGTCCTGCCATAGGCATGAAAGCCAGCTGGGTGAATTTGGACCAATCACCAGGAGACTGTGAGTTCTAGTCCTGCCATAGGCATGAAAGCCAGCTGGGTGACTTGGCATAGTCCTGCCATAAGCATGAAAGCCATGACTTTGACTTTGGCTGGATGACTTTGGGCCAATCACCAGGAGACTGGGAGTTCTAGTCCTGCCATAGGCATGAAAGCCAGCTGGGTGACTTTGGGCCAATCATCAGGAGACTGGGAGTTCTAGTCCTGCCATAGGCATGAAAGCCAGCTGGGTGACTTTGGGCCAATCATCAGGAGACTGGGAGTTCTAGTCCTGCCATAAGCATGAAAGCCAGCTGGGTGACTTTGGGCCAATCACCAGGAGACTGGGAGTTCTAGTCCTGCCATACGCATGAAAGCCAGCTGGGTGACTTTGGGCCAATCATCAGGAGACTGGGAGTTCTAGTCCTGCCATAGGCATGAAAGCCAGCTGGGTGACTTTGGGCCAATCACCAGGAGACTGGGAGTTCTAGTCCTGCCATACGCATGAAAGCCAGCTGGATGACTTTGGGCCAATCACCAGGAGACTGGGAGTTCTAGTCCTGCCATAGGCATGAAAGCCAGCTGGGTGACTTTGGGCCAATCACCAGGAGACTGGGATTTCTAGTCCTGCCATAGGCATGAAAGCCAGCTGGGTGAATTTGGACCAATCACCAGGAGACTGTGAGTTCTAGTCCTGCCATAGGCATGAAAGCCAGCTGGGTGACTTTGGGCCAATCACCAGGAGACTGGGAGTTCTAGTCCTGCCATAAGCATGAAAGCCAGCTGGGTGACTTTGGGCCAATCACCAGGAGACTGGGAGTTCTAGTCCTGCCATAGGCATGAAAGCCAGCTGGGTGACTTTGGGCCAATCACCAGGAGACTGGGAGTTCTAGTCCTGCCATACGCATGAAAGCCAGCTGGGTGACTTTGGGCCAATCATCAGGAGACTGGGAGTTCTAGTCCTGCCATAAGCATGACAGCCAGCTGGGTGACTTTGGGCCAATCACCAGGAGACTGGGAGTTCTAGTCCTGCCATAGGCATGAAAGCCAGCTGGGTGACTTTGGGCCAATCACCAGGAGACTGGGAGTTCTAGTCCTGCCATAGGCATGAAAGCCAGCTGGGTGACTTTGGGCCAATCACCAGGAGACTGGGAGTTCTAGTCCTGCCATACGCATGAAAGCCAGCTGGGTGACTTTGGGCCAATCATCAGGAGACTGGGAGTTCTAGTCCTGCCATAAGCATGACAGCCAGCTGGGTGACTTTGGGCCAATCACCAGGAGACTGGGAGTTCTAGTCCTGCCATAGGCATGAAAGCCAGCTGGGTGACTTTGGGCCAATCACCAGGAGACTGGGAGTTCTAGTCCTGCCATAAGCATGAAAGCCAGCTGGGTGACTTTGGGCCAATCACCAGGAGACTGGGAGTTCTAGTCCTGCCATAGGCATGAAAGCCAGCTGGGTGACTTTGGGCCAATCACCAGGAGACTGGGAGTTCTAGTCCTGCCATACGCATGAAAGCCAGCTGGGTGACTTTGGGCCAATCATCAGGAGACTGGGAGTTCTAGTCCTGCCATAAGCATGACAGCCAGCTGGGTGACTTTGGGCCAATCACCAGGAGACTGGGAGTTCTAGTCCTGCCATAGGCATGAAAGCCAGCTGGGTGACTTTGGGCCAATCATGGGCCAATCACCAGGAGACTGGGAGTTCTAGTCCTGCCATAGGCATGAAAGCCAGCTGGGTGACTTTGGGCCAATCACCAGGAGACTGGGAGTTCTAGTACTGCCATAGGCATGAAAGCCAGCTGGGTGACTTTGGGCCAATCACCAGGAGACTGGGAGTTCTAGTCCTGCCATAGGCATGAAAGCCAGCTGGGTGACTTTGGGCCAATCACCAGGAGACTGGGAGTTCTAGTCCTGCCATAAGCATGAAAGCCATGACTTTGGATGTGGCTGGATGACTTTGGGCCAATCACCAGGAGACTGGGAGTTCTAGTCCTGCCATAGGCATGAAAGCCAGCTGGGTGACTTTGGGCCAATCATCAGGAGACTGGGAGTTCTAGTCCTGCCATAGGCATGAAAGCCAGCTGGGTGACTTTGGGCCAATCACCAGGAGACTGGGAGTTCTAGTCCTGCCATAGGCATGAAAGCCAGCTGGGTGACTTGGCATAGTCCTGCCATAAGCATGAAAGCCATGACTTTGACTTTGGCTGGATGACTTTGGGCCAATCACCAGGAGACTGGGAGTTCTAGTCCTGCCATAGGCATGAAAGCCAGCTGGGTGACTTTGGGCCAATCATCAGGAGACTGGGAGTTCTAGTCCTGCCATAGGCATGAAAGCCAGCTGGGTGACTTTGGGCCAATCATCAGGAGACTGGGAGTTCTAGTCCTGCCATAAGCATGAAAGCCAGCTGGGTGACTTTGGGCCAATCACCAGGAGACTGGGAGTTCTAGTCCTGCCATACGCATGAAAGCCAGCTGGGTGACTTTGGGCCAATCATCAGGAGACTGGGAGTTCTAGTCCTGCCATATGCATGACAGCCAGCTGGATGACTTTGGGCCAATCACCAGGAGACTGGGAGTTCTAGTCCTGCCATAGGCATGAAAGCCAGCTGGGTGACTTTGGGCCAATCATGGGCCAATCACCAGGAGACTGGGAGTTCTAGTCCTGCCATAGGCATGAAAGCCAGCTGGATGACTTTGGGCCAATCACCAGGAGACTGGGAGTTCTAGTCCTGCCATAGGCATGAAAGCCAGCTGGGTGACTTTGGGCCAATCACCAGGAGACTGGGAGTTCTAGTCCTGCCATAGGCATGAAAGCCAGCTGGGTGACTTTGGGCCAATCACCAGGGGACTGGGAGTTCTAGTCCTGCCATAGGCATGAAAGCCAGCTGGGTGACTTTGGGCCAATCACCAGGAGACTGGGAGTTCTAGTCCTGCCATAGGCATGACAGCCAGCTGGATGACTTTGGGCCAATCACCAGGAGACTGGGAGTACTAGTCCTGCCATAGGCATGAAAGCCAGCTGGGTGGCTTTGGGCCAATCACCAGGAGACTGGGAGTTCTAGTCCTGCCATAGGCATGAAAGCCAGCTGGGTGACTTTGGGCCAATCACCAGGAGACTGGGAGTTCTAGTCCTGCCATAGGCATGAAAGCCAGCTGGGTGACTTTGGGCCAATCACCAGGAGACTGGGAGTTCTAGTCCTGCCTTTAGCATGAAAGCCAGCTGGATGACTTTGGGCCAATCACCAGGAGACTGGGAGTTCTAGTCCTGCCATAAGCATGAAAGCCAGCTGGATGACTTTGGGCCAATCACCAGGAGACTGGGAGTTCTAGTCCTGCCATAGGCATGAAAGCCAGCTGGGTGACTTTGGGCCAATCACCAGGAGACTGGGAGTTCTAGTCCTGCCATAGGCATGAAAGCCAGCTGGGTGACTTTGGGCCAATCACCAGGAGACTGGGAGTTCTAGTCCTGCCATAAGCATGAAAGCCAGCTGGTTGACTGGGCCAGTCACCAGAAGGTGGTGAATTCTAGTCCTGCCTTAGGCATGAAAGCAGGTTGGATGACTTTGGGCCAATCACCAGGAGACTGTGAATTCTAGTCCCGCCATAGGCATGAAAGTCGACTGGTTGACTGGGCCAATCACCAGGAGACTGTGAATTCTAGTCCCGCCATAGGCATGAAAGTCGACTGGTTGACTGGGCCAGTCAACAGGAGGTGGTGAATTCTAGTCCTGCCTTAGGCATGAAAGCCAGCTGGTTGACTGGGCCAGTCACCAGGAGGTGGTGAATTCTAGTCCTGCCTTAGGCATGAAAGCCGGTTGGATGACTTTGGGCCAATCACCAGGAGACTGTGAATTCTAGTCCCGCCATAGGCATAAAAGCCAACTGGGTGACTGGGCCAGTCACCAGGAGGTGGTGAGTTATAGTCCCATTTTAGGCATGAAAACTGGCTGGGTGACTTTGGGCCAATCACCAGGAGTCCGTAGTCCTTAACTTACCACCACAATTGAGGCCAGAATTTATGTTGCTAAGTAAGAAATATTTTGGACATGTACTGCGACACCCAGAAAAATACAGCATACTTCACTTAATCCTCCAGGGAAAGATTGAAGGCAAATGAGGCTGAAGAAAAACATCATGGCTTCAAAATCTAAGGGACTGGTTTGGACAAAACTGAACAGCACTTTTTCATGCGGATGTTGACAAAAACAGGGTTTCCAACGTGATCGCAAACGTCCGATGACAGATATGGCACAAGAAGAAGAAGTAAGAAATATGTTAAGGGAGTTTTACTCCATTTTATGACTTTTCTTGATTTATTAAGCAAATCACTGCAGTTGTTAAATTAATAACATGGTTGTTAAGGGAATTTGGCTTCTCCATTGATTCTGCTTGTCAGAAGGTCACAAAAGCAGATCATGTGACCCCGGGACACTGCAACCGTCATAAATAGGAACTAGCTGACAAGCATCTGAATGTAAATCGGGATACTGCAACAGCCGTAAGTGTGAAAAATGACCGCATCCCATCTTTTTCAGTGTTTTCACTAAACGAACTGTTGTAAGTTGAGGATTATAGGTACAGTCATAAGTTAAGGATTATCTGCAGATTGTGCGTGCATCTTAGCCAGCATGGTCAAAGGCTTCCTGAAAACAGGAGGTTTTGTTGTGGCGCCCCAGCTGAGCTGGAAGAAGAGTCGGACAGCAAAGAGGTTGGGGAGGAACGTGGGCCAGTCCTGGAGGCTGGGGAAGGCTCAGACAAGGTCTCTGCGTCGGAGGCAGAGATGGGGCCGAGGCAGTCTGGCAGTGATCAGGAACCTACGGAGCTAGACAGCAGTGAGGCAGAGGAACACCTGGAGCCTGTTCCCAGTGTGCGCATGTGCAGAGTTGCCAGAAGAAAAGAACAGCTCAGAAATCAGGGTCGAGTTCAGAGTAAAGCCACAGGTGGAAGGTGATTGCCCCCCCCCTAGGACATAAAAGAGGAGTGAAATGGGAGTGGGCTTTTACATGAAACAATTCGTTCGTTAGATCGGTTTCAGGAGTGTGAAGATCTGTCCGTGACTCTCAGAGACTCTGTGCCCAGCCTTTCCTTGCACAGCACTTCATTTGGGAAATATTTACATGGCAGCTTTCCAAGATAGATAAGGTCTGTGGTCATAAATATTCCTTTGAAAAACTCTTTGCCAGGCCTTTACTGAATGTGTTTGAGAGGAATTCACATTCGTTTAATAAAAGGGATTTTCATTGGGACTCTGTGCTTTTGGGGGACGCCTGGTTTAAGAACAGGTTTAAGAAAATTGTGGCAAAGCATAGAGGCTAAGCCTTACCTAAGAAATCTCTTTTCCCCAAAACCATTTGAATATTATCTATTGCATCGGAGTGAGGTTATAGGCTACTCCGCTCATGGGCTCTGAGCAACATCCATTTCAAACTTGCGGTGAACTGTGCTTAACAACTATAACCGTGAAAAGGAAAGAAATCGATGGTATTACCCATGCCACACAGAGGACAGGGGAAACAATCATTACAATCATAAAAGCCCAGTCAAAATCATCACATTCCAGCCTCGAAGGCATGATGGAATTACCAGGTTTTAATGACCTTCCTAGAAACCAGGAGGGAAGCCACTGGTAGCTGGCTCTGGGGGAAATGTGACAGCCCCATTAATGAGGAAAAGAAGAAACAAGCAGCCAAAGGTGAACATAGTATAATGGGGTTGGAAGAGACCTTGGAGGTCTTCTAATCCAACCCCAATGCCATGGGAAGAGATCCTATACGATTCCACACTTTCTTTGGGCTTGGTGGGATGATACACAGAATAACAGATCGGAATAACAGAGTTGGAAGGGACCTGAGGTCTTCTAGTCCAACCCCTTGCTCAAGAAGGGAACCCTATGCTGTTTCAGACAAATGGTTGTCCAAGCTCTTCTTAAAAACCTCCAGTGTTGGAGCACCCACAACTTCTGGAGGAAAGTCGTTCCAATGATTAATTGTTCTCACTGTCAGGAAACTTCTCCTCAGTTCTAGGTTGGTTCACTCCTTAATTAATTTCCATCGATTGCTTCTTGCCCTCAGGTTCTTCCAACACTTCCTTCCTTCCTTCCTTCCTTCCTTCTTTCTTTCTTTCTTTCTTTCTTTTCTCAAGCCATGTGATCCTGTAGACCAGGGCTTCATAGGAAGCGGGCCGCAGGGCCGGCGAGGAGGAGAGAGCAGCCCCCTGGGCAAAAGATGGCCAAGCATGCCTCCACCAGCTCCTTCCGACGGCCACTGCGGTGCACTGCACTTTCCGGGGCTTCCTGGAGGAGCCGGCATGTCGGCTGGGGAGTTTATCCCGCAGCGGGCGGCCGAAGGACCCGAGCTCCGGCTACCTTAAATGCTGCCGAAGCCATCTGGGCGCCACACGCCCACCTCCCTTCCAGCTCCGTGCGGCGCCCGGACGTCTTCGGCGGCATTTAAGGTAGCCGGAGCTCGGGTCCTCCGCTCGCTCGCTGCGGGATAACCTCCGCAGCCTCGCTTGGGATAACCTCCGCAGCCGACATGCCGACCCCTCTGCTGCTTCTCTGGGGGGGGGAGGGAGGGAGAGAATGACAGACACACAGAGAGGCGGACTTAGAGAGACAGAAATAGAGAGAGAGGGAAACAGACACACACACACACACAGAGTGACAGAGATGGGTGGAGGGAGGAGAGAGAGAGAGACAAAAAAACAGAGAAAGAGAAAGAAAGAAAAATAGAAAAAGAAAGATGAATGGAGGGTGGGAGGGAGGGAGTGAAGGAAAGAAGGGGGAGGGAGGAGGAAGGGAGGGGTGAAAGAAGGAAGTAAAGGAAGGAAGGAAAGAAAGAAAGAAAAAGAAAGAGGGATGGAGGGTAGGAGGGAGGGAAGGAAAGAAGGGAGGAAGGGGGAGGGAGGCAATGGAAGGAAGGAAAGGAAAGGAAAGGAAAGGAAAGGAAGAAATCTATTTTCCTATTTCCTTCCACCTCAAGCTACCTGTTTGGTTAACCAGGTTAAAGATCTATTTTTCTCCCAGTGGTCATTTCAAAGGAATCACATCCTCTGAGTCATTTCCTGGATTCAAACCAGCATCCCAAAGAGTCATGGGCTGCCTTTATATATAACGAGTGCCCATAAATCCATTTTACCATCTTCAGAAGACCAAAGACCAGCCAGAAATGGAAGAAAGAAAGAAAGAAAGAAAGAAAGAAAGAAAGAAAGAAAGAAAGAAAGAAAGAAAGAAAGAAAGAAAGAACTTATGACCACAATTGAGCCCAAAATTTTGGTTGCTAAGCAAGACTGTTAAGTGAATTTCACCACATTTTTCAAGTTGGCCACGCCCACCGGGTCACATGACAACTGAGCCACTCCCACAAAACAGGCCACACCTTTTGGCTCTCAAAAGAAATTTCAGTAGTGGTACTGTTGATATTTGGCTCTATTGACTAATAAGTTTGCCCACCACTGCCCTAGACGGCCAAGTGAGCCGACTCCCCCCGCCCACGTGCGCATGCGCCACCTGTTCCGCCTCCCCCCCTCCTCCTCTAGGCCAGCCGGTCCACAGAATTTTCTTTAAAATGAAACCGGTCCCTGGTGCAAAAAAGGTTGGTCTACCCCCGCTGTAGACCATTAAACCTTCTTTCCAAGCAGCCTCCATGTTTCCCCACTTGGAACTGAACCGAGATGTTTTTTATTTTTTTATTTTTTTTATTTTATTCATATTTATATCCCGCCCTTCTCCACAGAGGACCCAGGGCGGCGGACAGGAATTTAAAAATATACAAAAAACAATACAATAAATAGAATTTAAAAATAGATTAAATTAAATTATAATCCTACGCTAAAATCAATTAAATCTCCAATTTAAAACTATCTAAATCAGAGGTTCCCAAACTTGACAACTTTAAGACTTGTGGACTTCAACTCCCAGAATTCTCCAGCCAGCTGGCTGGAGAATTCTGGGAGTTGAAGTCCACAAGTCTTAAAGTTGCCAAGTTTGGGAACCTCTGATCTAAATGGTCAACAACGGGAGGGTTAGGCTAGGCCGGTTTATTGAAAAAGATGTGTCTTAAGACACTGGCGGAAGAGGCGGAGGTCCGTGATGATACGTAATTCAGGGGGCAGTTCGTTCCAAAGGGCAGGGCCCGCCACAGAGAAGGCTCTTCCCCTGGGTGTCACCAGACGGAATTGCCCGGCTGATGGCACCCTGAGAAGGCCAACTCTGTGGGAGCGGATCGGCCGAAGGGATGTATGGGGCAGGAGACGGTCTCGCATGTGACATTTGTTCCAACATTTATTTATTTATTTATTTATTTATTTATTTATTTATTTATTTATTTATTTATTTATTTATTTATTTATTTATTTATTTATTTATTTATTTATTTATTTTCTCAAGCCATGTGATCCTGTAGACCAGTGATGGCGAACCTATGGCACGGGTGCCACAGGTGGCACGCGGAACCATTTCTTAGGGCACGCGAGGCGTTGCCCTGTCACCTCCAGCGCTTGTGTGCACTGGCCAGTTGATTTAGGCCTTCTTTTGAGGCCATTTTTCACTCTCTGGAGGCTTCAGGGAAGCTCCTGAAGCCTCTGGAGGTGGGGAGGGGAGGCTTTTTTCACCCTCCCCAGGCTCCTAGAAAGACCCTGGAGCCTGGGGAGGGCGAAAAAAGCGTACCAAAAGCAGAGGGTCACGCACAAAGCATTATGGGTGTGGCACGCTCATGCACGACTCCCCTGCGCTCCCCCCCGCTTTTGGCACGCGAGCCAAAAAAGGTTAGCCATCACTGCTGTAGGCCATTAAACCTTCTTTCCAAGCAGCCCCCATGTTTCTAGTGTCTTTTTCCCCACTTGGAACTGAACCCAGATGTGACATTTCTTCCAACATTTACTTTTCTTTCTTTCTTTCTTTCTTTCTTTCTTTCTTTCTTTCTTTCTTTCTTTCTTTCTTTCTTTCTTTCTTTCTTTCTTTCTTTCTTTCCTTCCTTCCTTCCTTCCTTCTTTCTTTCTTTCTTTCTTTCTTTCTTTCTTTCTTTCCTCAAGCCATGTGATTCTGTCCACCATTAAAACCTTCTTTCCAAGCAGCCTCCATGTTATGTTCCCAGTGCCATTTTCTCCACTTGGAACTGAACCCAGATGTGACATTTCTTCCAACACTTCTTTCTTTCTTTCTTTCTTTCTTTCTTTCTTTCTTTCTTTCTTTCTTTCTTTCTTTCTTTCTTTCTTTCTTTCTTTCTTTCTTTCTTTCCTTCTTTCTTTCCTTCCTTCCTTCCTTCCTTCCTTCCTTCCTTCCTTCCTTCCTCAAGCCCTGTGGTCCTGTCCACCATTAAAACCTTCTTTCCAAGCAGCCTCCATGTTCCCAGTGCTTTTCCCCCTCACTTGGAACTGAACCCAGATGTGACATTGGTTCCAAACTCAACTTTGGAGAGTTTTGCAGCAAGTGGGGGGGGGGGAGAGAAGGAGGAAGGAACCGGGGAGGGCGGAATGATGACCCAAACCGAATAAACATGCATCTTTCTCCCTTCCTGGGGCACGTGGACCGTAAACATGTGCATGCGCGCGCACGCTCCCACACTGGCATGCACACACCGCTGCCTGACTCCCTCTCCCCCCTCCCCCAGGCAAATCCAATATGGCTGCTGCACCTCAATTAGCATCCCCAAGAAAACCTGCCTTGTCTCCCCTCCGTCCTCCCCACCCCCCTCACCTAGTCAATACCACCAGTCAGGGATGGGGGTTGCCATGGAAACAGGGAGAGCCGGCCTGGTGGGTTATTTTTTTTTTTTAATTCCCCACCCCTCCCTCCTTCCCTGGGGAGGGCAGGGAAGAATCCTCCTGCTAATGAGATGCAAACTGGGGGAAGGAGCGGGAGGGAAGTGGGGAAGTTTATTTTTACTTATTTATTTATTTGGCTTGTGCAGGGAAACAGGGCGAAGTCTAAACATGGACAGGAAGTTGGACCACTGGGAGAAAATGGCGGAGGGGGTGTGTGTCCATTTTTAGACAGTTTTAAATTGGGGATTTTAAAATTGGTTTTAGCATAGGACTATAATGATTTAATATGTTTTAAATTATGTATTTATTCTTTTGTATGTTTTTTAAATTCCTGTGCGCCGCCCTGGGTCCTTTGTGGAGAAGGGCGGGATATAAATGTGATTAAATAAATAAAAAATAATAATAATAAAAGGACAAACTGCACCTCTCACACACACACACCGAGACAGATTGCACCCCCTTTCCCCCCCAAAAAATAAAAATAAAATAAAAGGAAATTGGGGGGGGGGCACTGTTTGGGGGAGGGGAGCAGATCCATAGCTGGGTCCTTTCTGCTCTGAACCCCTCCTTGGGGCTGCCAGTTGCTTCCCCCCCCACCCTGGGAGGGGGTGCCTGCACCCTTCCTCAGGAAAGCGAAAGAGGCCTGCTTGGAGTGAAAGGCCCGCCATCTGCAAGCTGCTATATTTATGACTGGGAAGCGTTGCCGTGGAAACAGCAGGCAGCTGTGCTCAAGGCCTGGGAAAAAAAGGGGGGGGAGTGAGAGGAAGCGGGCATGGGGTTGGCATGGAGGGAATCTCTTCGAAACGAGGACAAGGACCGTCCCGCAGGTGCCCCCAAGCACGCTAAGCTTCCACGCCAGCTCTCCAAAGCGTCTTTTATTTATTTAGAATAGCAGAGGGTGCCACAAAGAAGAGGGAGTCAAACTATTCTCCAAGGCACCTGGGGGCAGGACAAGAAGCAATGGGTGGAAACTAATCAAGGAGAGAAGCAACTTAGAACTAAGGAGAAATTTCCTGACAGTTAGAACAATTAACCTCTGGAACAGCTTGCCTCCAGAAGTTGTGAATGCCTCAACCCTGGAAGTTTTTAAGAAGATGTTGGATAGCCATTTGTCTGAAATGGTATAAGGTTCCTGCCCACGCAGGGGTTGGACTAGAAGACCTACAAGGTCCCTTCCAACTCTGCTATTGTATTGTATTGTATTATTTTAGGACATTTTCTTTGGCTTGGGATGATGGATCCGGTCGGTCCCCCTTTTTTCCGCCGGGAAAGTTGCTCAACAGGCACCCTCGTATCACAGCTGCTGTGGCCTAGAGGTGGAGCTCTCGCCTCCCAATCAGGAGGTTGTGAGTTCAATCCTAGGTAGAGGCAGATGTCGGGTCGCCTGCTTGCTTTGGGCAGGGGGTTGGACTAGATGACCTGCAAGGTCCCTTCCAACTCTGTTAATCTGGTTAAAGCGCTTCCGAGCTCAACTTCTGGAAGGACACCGGAATCCCGGCGGCCGCCAAACTTTTCCCCCCCACTGCCAAAAGGGCGCCAAGCCAGGAACGGCAACAGGCGATCTCCTCCAGCAAAAGGGCAGCCCAGATCGCTGGGATCTTGTTGTCGCTGCTTCTCAATGTTGTGCCAGCAGGAAGAAGCTGGGCTCTGGGCAAGGGCTTCGATGTTCCCTGTGAGGCTCAAACCAATGCAATCCTAAATTGCATGAACAGGGGCTGCCACGAAGAAGGGGGGGGGGGCGTGTCAAGCTATTCTCCACAGCACCCGAGGGCAGGACAAGAAGCAATGGGTGGAAACTAATCCAGGAGAGAAGCAACTTAGAACTGAGGAGGAATTTCCTGACAGTGAGAATTCATCCGTGGAACTGCTTGCCTCCAGAAGTTGTGAATGCCCCAACACTGCAAGTTGTTAAGAAGATGTTGGATAGCCATTTGTCTGAAACGGTATAGGGCTTCCTGCCTAGACAGGGGGTTGGACTAGAAGACTAGAAGGTCCCTTCCAACTCTGCTATTGTATTCTATTCCATTCTATTCCATTCCATTTTAATCCTATCCTATCCAGTCCATGTGAGGTAGTAATACCGCTCTATAAACCTTAGTAAGATCACACTTAGAATACTGCATCCAGTTTTGGCCACCACACTATAAAGATGATGTTGAGACTCTAGAAAATTAGTCTATTAATAGACTTTTAGTCCATTAGACTCTAGAAAAAGTGCAGATAAGAGCAAGAAAGAGGACTAGGGGACTGGAGGCTAAAACATATGAAGAATGGCGGCAGGAACTAGGTAGTTTAATGAAAAGAAGGACCAGGGGAGACATGATAGCAGCCTTCCAATATCTCAGGGGTTGCCACAAAGAAGAGCTAATCACCAAGGCACCTGAGGGCAGAACAAGAAGCAATGGGTGGAAACTAATCAAGGAGAGAAGCGACCTAGAAATAAGGAAGAACTTTCTGACAGTGAAAACAATCAACCCGTGGAACAGAAGTTGCCTTCGGAAGTTGTGGGAGCTTCATCCCTGGAGGCTTTCAAGAAGAGACTGGACAGAAATGGCGTCTCCTGCTAGTGGGGCTTGGACTGGATGACCTACAAGGTCCCTTCCAACTCTGTTATTCTAAATACTTCCTAATCCCCAATTCAGGTAGCCCTCGACATGCAATCATTTGTTTAGTGACCATCTGAAGTTACAACGGCATTGGGGGAAAAAATGACTTATACTACTTGCGTGTCAGTGCTTCTGTGATGAAATGATCTGTTGGTGACATCATCGTTGCCCAGGGACGATGATTTTGTGTCCCCATGTAGAGACCATTTCCCACACTTATGACCACTGCAGCATTCCCATGGTCATGTGAACAAAATTTGGATGCTTGGCAATCGGTTCGTATTTATGACAGTTTGCAGGATCCTGTGTGTGTGTGTGTGTGTGTGTGTGTGTGTGTGTGTGTGTGAGAGAGAGAGAGAGAGAGAGAGAGAGAGAGAGAGAGAGAGAGAGAGAGAGAGAGAGAGAGAGAGAGAGAGAGAGAGAGAGAGAGAGAGAGGTGATCCTCTTTGGTGACTTTTTGGCAATGGGGAAGCCAGATTCACTTAACAATCGTGTTACTAACTTAACAACCACAGTGATTCACGTAACAGCAGCACTAAGAAAGATGATAAGATGGCGTCAAAATTCACCCAACAACTTTCTCGCTTATCGGTGGAAAATTCCAGTGGAAAGGCTGGCTGGGGAATTCTGGGAATCGAAGTCCACACCTCTTAAAAGTTTGAAAAATACTGCTGGAAATGATCAAGAAGAAATGATCAAGAAAACCAACATGTGGTGGTTTAGGACAGGGGTCTGCAAAGTTGGCTCTTTTAAGACTGGTGGACTTCAACTCCCAGAATTCCCCAGCCAGCCAAGCTGGCTGGGGAATTCTGGGAGTTGAAGTCCACCAGTCTTAAAAGAGCCAACTTTGCAGACCCCTGGTTTAGGAGAAAAAGAAAAAGAAGAAGTTAGGAGAAAGAAGGAAAAGAATTAAAATGGGAACATTTGAGAGCCCAAGAGAAAACGGTTAAAAGAGATGAAGAAAGGAAAAAGAATTACAATCAGTAGACTAAAGAGAATAGTAGTAAGATTATTATTGCGATGTAACCAATTAAGAAATAAAGAAATGAGAGTACATTGTTAATGGTAGAAAAAATTTGAAAGAAATGCTCCCTGTGCTTAAATTGAATTAGAGAATGTATGCTGTTTATAGCAAAATATACCAATGGAGAAAATAAGAAAGGTAACTTTGAAGGGGCAATTGAAGATATTTATATGGCCTTGGTAAGGCCACACTTGGAATACTGCATTCAAATTTTGGTCGCCATGATGTAGAAAAGACGTGGAGACTCTAGAAAGAGTGCAGAGAAGAGCAACCAAGATGATTAGAGGACTGGAGACTAAAACATGAAGAACGGTTGCAGGAACTGGGTATGTCTGGTTTAATGAAAATAGACATGTTCCAATATCTCAGGGGTTGCCACAAAGAAGAGGGAGTCAATCTATTCTCCAAAGCAACTGAAGGAAGGAAAAGAAGCAATGGGTGGAAACTAATCCAGGAGAGAAGCAACTTAGAACTGAGGAGAAATTTCCTGACAGGACAATTAATCAGTGGAACAGAAATTGCCTCCAGAAGTTGTAAATGCCCCAACATTGCAAGTCTTTAAGAAGATGTTGGATAACCATTTGGCTGAAGTGGTGTAGGGTTTCCTGCCTAGGCAGAGGGTTGGACTAGACGACCTCCAAGGTCCCTTCCAACTCTGCTACTGAATTGTATTGTATATTGTTCATGTATTAAGAAAGAATAATCATAAAGATGAAAAATAATGGAATAGCTATAATTTGGCAGAAAGTGAAAACGAAACTATGATGTAAAAAGGACTATGTAAATTAACTTAGAACTAAGGAGAAATTTCCTGACAGTTAGAACAATTAACCTCTGGAACAGCTTGCCTCCAGAAGTTGTGAATGCCCCAACCCTGGAAGTCTTTAAGAAGATGTTAGATAGCCATTTGTCTGAAATGGTATAAGGTTCCTGCCCACGCAGGGGGTTGGACTAGAAGACCTACAAGGTCCCTTCCAACTCTGCTATTGTATTGTATTGTATTGTAAATAAGAGGATGTAAAAGAAAAGAACCAGACAAACCTTTGTTCCCATAACATGTATAATTTGTATTAAAAAAATAAAAAAACCTTGAATGGGAAAAAGAAAAGATAAGAAAACCTTTCATCTACCATGGAACTAACCTCAGTTAATACTTGGTCCAGAAGTATCTTGGCTTCTTGGGAGACATTCCAGAGGTCCTTTTCTTCCACCATGATGGAATCTAGAAAGCCCTTCTCCAAGACCACGTCAAAGCTTCCGTCCATGAAAGTCAAGAACCGGGCATCCATTACCGCCCAATGCAAGCCGGAGCAATGCGCATAACGGTCCTGCATACTTGAAATGCACACAGCGGAATAATCGATGTTGGTGATGTCGGTGTATCCACGCTGGAAAAGTTCGTAACTCAGGGCACTGTTCCCACAACCTGCAGAAGACACATTAGTGTGACACATTAACCAGTGACACATTAACCAGTAGAATAGAAGTTGCCTCCAGAAGTTGTGAATGCCTCAACCCTGGAAGTCTTTAAGAGGATGTTGGAGAGCCATTTGTCCGAAATAGTATAGGGCTTCCTGCCTAGGCAGGGGGTTGGACTAGAAGACCTCCAAGGTTCCTTCCAACTCTGCTATTGTATTGTATTGTATTGTATTGTATTGTATTGTATTGTATTGTATTGTATTGTATTGTATTGTATTGTATTGTATTGTGTTGGTTATTGTCAAGGATTTCCCAATAGGCAATTGGTCGGGGGGGGGGGGGGGCAAGCTGGGAGCGTCAGCTGCTCTATCTATAAAGTCAGATATTTAAAAGAATAACAGAGCTGGAAGGGACCTTGGAGGTCTTCTAGTCCAACCCCCATCTCAAGGAGGAGAATGCCATTTCAGACAAATGGTTGTCCAGTCTCTTCTAAAAAAACCTCCAGTGTTGGAGCATTCACAACTTCTGGAGGCAAGTTGTTCCACTAATGACTTGTTCTCACTGTTAGGAAATTTCTACTTAGTTCTAAGTTGCTTCTCTTCTTGGTTAATTTCCACCCATTGCTTCATTTGCCATCTGGTGCTATGGAGAATAGCTTGACTCCCTCTTCTTTTGTGGCAGCCTCTCAAAAATTGGAAGACTGCTATCATGTCTCTCCTGGTTCTTCTTTTCATTAAGCTAGACATACCCATTTCCTGCAACCGTTCTTCATATGGTTTAGCCTCCAGTCCTTTAATCATCTTGGTTGCTCTTCTCTGCATTCTTTCCAGAGTCTCAAGATCTTTTTTTTTTTTTAATCATGTGGTGAGTGGATCAAGCATCCGGGATTTCAAAAGAATCACACTGAAAAATTAGACAAGTAATACTATTCCAGATGTCAAGGAACGGTTGCCAGAAACCTGGGATCTATGTTTTGGAAAAAAGACAATGTTTTCTACTGATATTTTCAAAGGACGCAGCAGTATCTGTTATTCTGGCAGAGATCTGGCCGTATTTTATGCTAATATTTTGTACATATTATAGTAATGTATTATTAGTAAACCAAAAACTATTAATAAGTTGCAAAATATAATGTAGATTTCTCTTCCTTTGTTTGTATTTTTAGATTGTTTGAAGTTTTCTTTTCTATTTTTTTTTTTTTGTGTGTGTGGGGGGGGGGAGAAATTAGGCTTTTACGGTTTTGTTAATTGCATAATATTTTTAGACAGGCAAGACAGACCCAAAGATATTTTGAAACACTCAGGTATTTGCTTCATGTCAGCCCAATGTTCTCGTTAGCCTAACGACAAGAAATGCCATTAAAACACAGCTCCTGGGTTGAAAAAAAAAAAGAAACCCAACGAAGTAAAAAGCTTTTGTACATAAGAGACTGAAATTCTCAGCTCACCCTGAAATAGTTGTATTTTAGAGCAGGGGTCTCCAACCTTTGCAACTTTAAGTCTGAAGGACTTCAGCTCCCAGAATTCTCCAGCCAGCAAAGCTGGCTGGAGAATTCTCAGAGCTGAAGTCCTTCAGACTTAAAGTTGCAAAGGTTGGAGACCCCTGTTTTAGAGGGCATCCTTGTCTTCGGTGACATCGAGCTGTTCGAGAATTTGACTTTCAAAAATTCAACTGCCAAGAGTGTTAATGTTGTGAATGCTCCAACACAGGGAGTCCCAAAGGGGCCTTTTTTCAGGAGGCAATAGCAATAGCAGAGTTGGAAGGGACCTTGGAGGTCTTCTAGTCCAACCCCCTGCTTAGGCAGGAAACCTTATACGGTTTCAGACAAATGGCTATCCAACATCTTCTTAAAGACTTCCATTGTTGGAGCATTCACAACTTCTGGAGGCAATTTCTGTTCCACTGATTCATTGTTCTAACTGTCAGGAAATTTCTCCTCGGTTCTAAGTTGCTTCTCTCCATGATTAGTTTCCATCCATTGCTTCTTGTTCTGCCCTCAGGTGCCTTGGAGAATAGTTTGACTCCCTCTTCTTTGTGGCAACCCCTGAGATATTGGAAGACTGCTATCATGTCTCCCCTAGTCCTTCTTTTCATTAAACGAGACCTACCCAGTTCCTGCAACGGTTCTTCATATGTTTTAGCCTCCAGGCCCCTAATCCTCTTTGTTGCTCTTCTCTGCATTCTTTCTAGAGAAGGCTTAACTACAGGTAGCCCTCAACACCAACTATTTGTTTAGTGATTGTTCAAAGCTACAATGCCACTGGGGGGAAAATGTGACTTAGAACTGGTCTTCACATTTACAACTGTTGCAACAGATCAGAACAGAGTTGGAAGGGACCTTAGAGCAGGGGTCCCCAACCCCCGGGCTGCAGACCAGTTCCGGTCCGTGGTTTGATAGGAACTGGGCCGCAGGGCCGGAGAGGAGGAGGAAGGAGCAGCCCCCTCGGCAGAGCATGCACCGGATGTGGGAGAGCGCAAGTGCGGCAGTTCGCGCCATTGGAGGCCCCAGAGGGCCGAGGGAGCCAACTCCCCCCGTGCTCATGCGCTGCCTGTTCCCCCTCCCCCCGCATGCGCATGCGCCACCTGTTCCCCCCCCCCCCACGCCAGCCGGTCCGCAGAATGTTTTTTAAAATGAAACCGGTCTCTGGTGCAAAAAAGGTTGGGGACCCCTGCCTTAGAGGTCTTCTAGTCCAACCTCCTGCTTAGGCAGTAAATCCTATACTATTTCAGAATAATGCTTGTCCAATCTCTTCTTAAAGACTTCCAGTATTGGAGCATTCACAACTTCTGGAGTCGTTTTTCCACTGACTAATTGTTCTAACTGTCAGGAAGTTTCTCCTCAGTTCTAAGTTGCTTCTCTCCTTGATTAGTTTCCACCCATTGCTTCTTGTTCTACCCTCAGGTGCTTTGGAGAATAGCTTGACTCCCTCTTCTTTGTGGCAACCCCTGAGATATCGGAAGACTGCTATCATGTCTCCCCTAGTCCTTCTTTTTATTAAACTAGACATACCCAGTTCCTGCAACCGTTCTTCATATGTTTTCGCCTCCAGTCCCCTAATCCTCTTGGTTGCTCTTCTCTGCACTCTTTCTAGAGTCTTCACATCTTTTCTACTTCGTGGCGACCAAAACTGTATGCAACTGGACTTCCTTGTTTTTTCTTTGAAGATATTTTGCTCCTTCTCCAAGAAGCTTCTACAGCTCTGACCGGATGGTGCGGAATGGAATCCTGTCAGAGCTGAAGAAGCTTCTTGGGAGGAGAAGCGAAATGTCCTCAAAAGAAAAAACCAAGAAAGTTTAGCTGCCTCCTGAAAAATATGAAACCTCTGGGACAACCATGACCTGGAATGACCGAAAATCTCCACAGACTTCCAACACTGGTAGTTTTAAAGAAGAGACTGGGCAACCAGTTGTCTGAAATGGGGCTTCCTGCCTGAGCAGGGGATTGGACTAGAAGACCTCCCGTGGTCCCTTCCAACTTTTGTTATTCTGTTATTAAAAACAACCAACAGCCAAAACTCTGAACTAGGATGATTTTCCCCTCTCCCTGGAACCCGGAGTGCCTCTGAGCATGCGCAGAGTGCATGCATCTTTCCTGAGACTCGCGGAACAGATTCTCTCTCTCCGTGTCTCTCTCCCTCTCCCTCTCTCTCTGTCTCTCCCTCTCCCTCTGTTTCTCTCTGTCTGACTGTCTCTCTCTGTTTCTCTCTCTCTCTGTTTCTCTCTCTCTCTCTCTGTGTCTGTCTCTCTGTCTGTCTCTTTCTCTCTTTCTCTCTCTCTCTCTGTCTCTCTGTCTGTCTCTTTCTCTCTTTCTCTCTGTCTCTCTTTCTCTCTCTCTCTCTGTCTGTCTCTTTCTCTCTGTCTCTCTCTCTCTCTGTGTCTGTCTCTCTGTCTGTTGCTTTCTCTCTTTCTCTCTCTCTCTCTGTCTGTCTCTCTGTCTCTCTGTCTGTCTCTTTCTCTCTTTCTCTCTGTCTCTCTGTCTGTCTCTTTCTCTCTTTCTCTCTGTCTCTCTTTCTCTCTCTCGCTCTGTCTCTCTGTCTGTCTCTTTCTCTCTGTCTCTCTCTCTCTCTCTGTGTCTGTCTCTCTGTCTGTCTCTTTCTCTCTGTCTCTCTTTCTCTCTGTCTCTCTGTCTGTCTCTCTGTCTGTCTCTCTTTCTCTCTCTGTGTGTCTGTCTCTCTGTCTGTCTTTCTCTTTCTCTCTCTTTCTCTCTGTCTCTCTTTCTCTCTGTCTCTCTCTCTCTCTGTATCTGTCTGTCTGTCTCTTTCTCTCTCTCTTTCTCTCTCTCTCTCTGTCTCTCTCTCTCTCTCTCTCTGTCTCTCTCTCTCTGTGTCTGTCTCTCTGTCTGTCTCTTTCTCTCTCTCTCTTTCTCTCTGTCTCTGTCTCTCTTTCTCTCTGTCTCTCTCTCTCTGTCTCTGTCCCGCCCCCCCCCCCACCTCTCTCCATCCTGGTTAAGCCAAGCTGGGAGCTAAAGGCATTTCTGCTTCTGAGGGCAGAATCCACCACCCTGCTTGCTTGCCCAGTTCCAGATGTGCCCGGTTTAAATTTGTACTCTTTTAACATTTCCCTGCGAAGATTTCATCCAAAGAAACGCGAGTGGCAGGACAGCAAAGGGAGGAAGAGAGAGGGGGCGGGGGAATAAAAAACGGGGCAGAGTGGGTGCTGCGGATCACAATTAACCTAATTAGGGAGGAAACAGCGGTTAATGAGTGGGTTGCACTAAGCACTTTAATTACTTTTGCAGAGAGCTTGGAAATTCATACGTCTGGCACCTTCTCGGAGGGAGGGAGAGAGAGAGAGAGAAAGAGGCACAGAAAGAGCCCTGGCTTTTAAAGACAGGATAACCTGGATCAACTTGGATTCTTGATCTAAGGCAGTGATGTTGAACCTTTTCGGCACTGAGTGCTCATACCGGAACGCATGCACCAGAGTGCCGGAAACCCAAAGACCAGCGGGCCAGTGGCGAACCTGTGGCACGCGTGCCAGAGGTGGCACAGAGAGCTCTCTCTGTGGGCACATGCAGGCATCACCAGCTGCTATTTGGGTTTCTAGTGGTCCAGCTGCGTGCTGGCCAGCTGGTCTTCGCGTGCCCCAGGGTGCTCGAAACCCAAAGAAAGCAGATGAACAGCTGGCGACGGTGCGCATGCTCACAGAGGGCTCAGCGTCCCATAGGTTCGCCATCACGGAGCTAGTGGGTCCCCCGGCTCACCTCCTGAAGGATAATAGGCAACTCCCCCCAAATAATATGCATGTTAGCAACTCTGGGTTCAGAACCAGTGTTACAACTCTGGTCCCGTAACCAGTGTTAGTAAATAAATGCGGAATAGTGTAATACACCGGACAGTAAAGAGATACGTTGCCTTAACCACAAACAAACTCTAAAACAGTGATAGCACTGTAGCAACTAAAATACTTCTTCCGACCAGTGATTCTAACTTCTCAAAATAATAACAGTCCTTCACCAAACACAGAGTTATCTTACAGTGATGCAAAACAAATACTTCTTCAGTCTTCAGCTTCAGCACAGGAATCAAAGGGAATCGAAAAAGGGAATGGACTGTGTTCCCGAGCTTCCTTTATGGTAGAGCTGAGAAGCACAGCCAATCAGAATTTAACACAGTTCTTAAAGCTACACAACTCCTTAAGGACATAGGCTCATATATATTGCCAACCCAATATAAGGCTGAATATCCTAACAATGCAGAAGATGAGAGCTGTGGTGTATACAGATGTGGTGCTGAATTCTCTTTTGCTTTTTGGCTTTGTAACTCTCTGGTGCTCCTGAGCGGCGAAAGCAGCTGGCCAATGTGGCAAACGTGTGGCCACCAAAGGACACATCCAACCAGGGAATTCCTACTACCCTGCCCTCCCCCCCCCCCCGCCAAAAAAAAACCCCAAGGAGAGATTAAAAAAAAAGAGGCTAATGCGCTGTGCAAAGCAGGAACTGGCTAGGAGCCATCGGTCTATGAAAATAGCAGAAAGCTGCAGCTTTTAGCATAATCCCCGCCACAAATTCCATCATTTCTGGAAGGCCAGAAAATGGTCAGAACGCTTCTCTTCTGCTTTGCGTGCTTCCATGCTCAGTCCATGGTTTTTGGAGGAACATCACACACACACACACACAAATACATCACGCACAACATCACACACACACACACACACACACACACACACACACACACACACACACACGGATTCTGTTCTGAAGAGCCTGAAGCAAACTCCTTGTCCCAGCAAAAAACCCTTTTATTAATTGACTGTGAATTCTGCTCCTTTACATCCAGCAAAGTCTTTCAAGGGAGGATTTATAGTCACAGACCTTCTCTGGCTTGGAGAGCTGCCAGGCTGGTATCTGCAAAACTTGGCAAGGCGTCTTGGACAGTCCCGAACCGATTAAAGGAACTAATGGTCTCCTGCAAACTCCACTCCCCTTTTGCTCCTCTTTTCTTTCCTCTGGGAGGGGCCATTGATCGTCCATCTGTGGCCTTACTCCCAAGTCAACCCCTGTTCTTTAGCTGTTCCCTTCACCTGGCAACTCTGCGCACGCGCACACTGGGAAGACGCTACAGCTGTTCATCTGCCTCACTGATGTCTGACTCCGAAGGCAGCTGATAACTGTCAGATGGCCCTGGCCTCTGCCTCTGACACAGAGCCCTCATCAGAGCCTTCTCCAGACTCCAGGACTGGCCCATCTTCCTCACCAACCTCCTCACTGTCCGAATCTGCAGCCAGCTCTGCTGGCCGATGGCGGGCCACAACAGATCCCATAGGAAATAACTTGCTTTCTACTGTAAGAGGCAATTGTGATAAAATGTAAAATGTACTGTATTTCTTCCTCTCTATATCCCTCTACCTCTCCACCTACCGTATTTCTCCCCCCCTCCCTCTATCGCTCTATCTACCTACCTACTGTATTTCTCCCTCTCTCTCTCCCTCTACCTACCTACTGTATTTCTCCCTCTCTCTCTCTCCCTCTACCTACCTACCTACTGTATTTCTCCTTGAATCTTATGGACAGAGTAGTTTATGTCATAAAGGACGGCATAATACCTGTGGCCCACTGCTTTCTGTATCCATCTACCTACCTTTGTAACAATTTTTTACATTTCCGTTGCGTGACCTGGCACAGGTGTGACATCTACTATAGATATATATTTGGTGCTGTATTCGAAAGGAATGTTGTGTGAAAATTTGGACGCGATCGGTGCCGGACTTTCGGAGATTAGCAGTTTTGAACAAACTCTTGTTACATTTTTTATTTAGATAGATAAATATCCCACCTCTTATTGCTGTTTACAAATGACTCAAGGTGGCCAGTGCATCCAACACGCCATTCTCCTCCTATTTTTCCCATAACAACAACCCTGTGAGGTGGGATGGATTGAAAGTGGCTGGTCCAGTCAACCAGCTGGCTTTCATGACTATGGCGGGACTCAAATTGATAAGTTTAAGGAGTCTTGATTTCTAGTCCAGGGCCTTAACCGCTAGACTGGGGGTGGCAACGATGACTTGTGGACTTCAACTCCCAGAATTCCCCAGCCAGGAATTCTGGGAATTGAAGTCCGCAGATTGTAAAGGGACCAGAGTTGCCCATCTAAGCAGTAGCCCAATGTTGGCAAATCTTTCTGCACTGTGCCGGTCATGTGCACGCATGCATGCTGGCCAGCTGGTCTTCGCACATGTGGGAGTGCTGGAAACCGGAGGAATAGCTGCCCGGTGCGCATGTCTGTGCCATCCAGCTGCTCTTCTATGTTTTGACACATAAATACATGCTAGCCAGCTGGTCTTCGCGCAGGCGCACAGGAAACTGGAAGAGCAACTGCCCAGGGGGCGCATGTGCGCACTGGCCAGTTGGGTCTTCCGGGTTTCGGTGCTGCCGCGTGCGCGAAAACCAGCTGACCAGCGTGCATGCACGTGCCGGAACCCGGAAGTGAATCTGGCAACATGTCCAGAGAGAGGGATGCCGTAGGTTCGCCTTCACAGCAATAGCCCAAACTGGCTCTCCTCTCAAGTTGCTGGTTAAAAATTTGGTCTAATAAAGCGCCGTGATTTTTTAAACAAAATTCAGCCATCTGAGACCGAACCAGATCTGATCTTGCTTCGCTTCCAGAAGCAGCCCAGGTTGAAGATGTAAATGCAGCCAGCACATGTGAGTGTATGTGGAGGCTCGGATAAAAATATCATAATTATAAGGCCACCTGCAAGGGAGGAAAAAAAAAATCTCTGAGCCATCACCAACAACCTCTCTGTGTGTGTGTGTGTGTGTGTGTGTGTGTGTGTGTGTGTGCAACACAGCCCCGGTTCAAATCCCACTAAAGGGTATGGCCAGCTGATGAGAGCTAATAAGCTCGAAATAGATCTATCCTGGTCTCTCGCTAATTTAATTTATTGATCAGCTCATAAAACTAACACACATATCTAAAAAATTACACAACGTAATTCTTGGCTTGCTGTCTAGATGGTCTCTGGTGATGAGTCGAAAGGCAGGAAAGGAAACAGTATGTCTCCTCCCTTAATTGGGGCCTGTAACAGGGTGTTGTGGAAACAATTATATATATACACAACGGAACTCATGGCTTTCTGTCTAGATGGTCTCTGGTGATGAGCCGAAAGGCAGGAAAGGAAACAGTATGTCTCCTCCCTTAATTGGGGCGTAATAATAGGTTGTTGTGAAACAATTACCTATATATGTATGTATGTATGTATGTATGTATGTATGTGTATATATATATATATATATATGTTTTCTGAGGTTTTCGCGGGTGTTTGTATGTAGGTCTTTGGTTGTTCGGGTTTTCTCCCACGTAGAATTGGAAGTATGTTCACGACGTTTCGATGAAGTCTCATTCATCATCTTCAGGCTGGTGCTTCCGGCTTGGTGCTTCCAGGAGCAATGCTCCTGGAAGCATACATACATACATACATACATACATACATACATACATACATACATACATACATTACATACATACATACCTGTATCCCTTAATTGGGGCCCTAACAGGGTGTTGTGGAAACAATTATATATATAAACTTGTGTCACAACACCCTGCTACTGATCAGCTCAAAAACGTAACATGTGTGTGTGTGTTAGGTTTTTGAACTGATAAATAAATAAACAAGGGAGACTAGGATAGATTTATATCGAGCTATTTAGGTCTCATCAGATAGCCATACTCTTACTGGGATTCGAACCAGGGAAGCATTACATGTGAGGCAGCTGCAATTGCCACCAGACCACTGGCTCTTATCCTGATCAGCTGAGAGAGGAGGATCTTGTGTTGTGACACAAGCATGTGTGTGTGTGTGTGTGTGTGTGTGTGTGTCACAACACCCTGATAAGCCCCAATTAAGGGAGGGAGCAGAGCTGCTTCCCTTTTCTTGTCTTTCGGGTCACCACAGGAGACCATCCGGGCAGAAAGCTATTTTTTCGTTGCCTTTGTTATAGTTGTGATACGTTGTTGTGCTGATAAATAAATAAATAAATAAATAAATAAATAAATAAATAAATAAATAAATAAATAAATAAATAAATAAATCAGAGAGCCTAGTATAGATCTACTTCAAGCTATTTAGCTCTCATTAGCTAGCCATACCCTTACTGGGATTCGAACCTGGGAAGTATTACATGTGAGGCAGTTGTAATTGCCACTAGGCCACGGGTTCTCCTCCTTGATCAGCTGAGCCAGGGGAATAAGTATATATTGTGTCACAAAACCCTGGTAAGTCCCAAATATGGGAGGGAGTAGAACTGCTTCCCTTTTCTGTCTTTCAGCTCACCCTAGAGGACCATCCAGGCAGAAAGCTATTTTTTCGTTGCCTTTGTTATATTTGTGTTACGTTTATGCTGATAAATAAATAAAGGGAGACTAGTATAGATCTATTTCAAGCTATTTAGCTCTCATCAGCTAGCCATCCCCTTACTGGGAGTTGAACCGGGCCTTTTTTTTTTACATGTTAGGCAGTTGTAGTGGCCTCTAAGCCACAAGCTCTCCTCCGTTATCAGTTGAGCCAAGGAAATGATTAAGTGTTATATCAAATATGGGAGGGAGTATACGGCTTCCCTTTTGCCTTTCAGCTCCACTCTAGGAGCCTTCCAGGCAGGAAACCATTTTGAAGCAGGTTCGAATCCCAGTAAGGGTACGGCTAGCTGATGAGAGCTAAATAGCTTGAAATAGATCTATACTAGTCTCCCTTCTTTGTTTATTCATCAGCACAAATGCAACACAAAAAAGGTTTTTCTGCCTGGAAGAAGGCTCCTTAGGGTGGAGCTGAAAGGCAAAGGGGAAGCAGTATGGTCCCTCCCATATTTGGGGACATCAGGTGCTTTGACATCACACACACACACACACACACACACACACACACACACACACACACACACAAATAGAAAAACCAACGCTGGAGGATATGATGGCTTTTAAGCGACCCATTTGATGCAAGGACAAAAGAAACATAAAATTGTCCTTGCGCATAAAATGTTGTCTCTTGTGCTCTGCGGACACAAGACCCATGGCCCCAGCTCAGCTCCACTGCGCATGTATGCACGCCTCCCACTGCGGTCCGTTTTTGCTCCCAGAATAAGGTGACCAGATATTCAAAGTCCCAAAGCGGGACAACCTCGACAGGTGGGGGGGGGGCGCTCCGGTGCGTCATGCACCTGCGCAGAGGGCGTCAGGGCCGGGGGGGGCTGCGCACACTCTGGCACGTCACGCGCCTGTGCAGAGGGCGTCGGGGTTGGGGCACGCTCCCACCCGCCCCCGCGGGGCCCTCTTTAAAGGCAGCGGCGGCGGCCCGGCCCGGCGGCGCTGAGAGCCGCAGGCTCGGGCCGCTGCCACTGCCTTTAAGGAGGGCGCCGCGGGGGTGGGAGTATGCCCCCCGCCCCGACGCCCTCTGCGCAGATGCATGACGCACCGGAGCACGCGCAGCCCCCCCTCCTTGGCCCCGATGCCCTCCCCGCCAGAGCCGGCGCTCAGAGGCGCGCCCCTCTGAGCGCGTACAGAACACCCGCCACCTGCCCGCAAAAAGCGGGACATTTTGAAGAGGCGGCAGGGCGTGAAGGTGAACCATGACTGTCCCGCCAAAAGCGAGACATCTGGTCACCTTATCCCAGAAGGCTGCAGAGAGGCCTACTAGGCCCAAAACAGGGCAGGCGGGGAGGGGGTGCGCTGTTTGCGTGTGCATTGCGGGCGCTTTTGGCACGTGACAACACAAAGGTTAGCCATCCCCGCTGTAGGTAAGTCCTCGACTTACGACTACAACTGAGTCCAACAGTTTGGTGGCTAAGCCAGACGGTTGTTCTTGCCTTTCTTGCCGCAGTTGTTAAGTGAATCACTGCAGTTGCGAAGCTGGTAACACAGTTTTTAAATGAATCTGGCTTTCCCAGTGTCTTTGCTTGTCAGAAGATCGCAAAAGGGAACCACACTGCAACCATCACATATGTATGAATAGCAATAGCGCTTAGACTTATATACCGCTTCACGGTGCTTTATACCACTCTTTAAGCCATTTACAGAGTCAGCCAATTATTGTCCCCAACAATCTGGGTCCGCCTTTGACCCACCTCGGAAGGATGGAAGGCTGAGTCAACCTTGAGCTGATCAGGATTGAACTACTGGCAGTTGGCAGAGTTAGCCTGCAATGCTGCATTCTAACCACTATGAACCATGAAAGGGAGGGAAGGAAGGAGGGAGGGAAGGAAGGAGAAAAGGAAGAGCAATTATACTTATATATACTTATATACCGCTTCATAGTGCTTTTCCAGCCCTCTCTAAGCAGTTTACAGAGTCAGCCTATTTGCCCCCAACAATCTGGGTCCTCCTTTTCCCCACCTCGGAAGGACGGAAGGCTGAGTCAACCTTGAGCCTGGTGAGATTCGAACTGCCAAATTGCAGGCAGCCGGCGATCGGCAGAAGTAGCCTGCCGTACGGCACTCTAACCACTGCGCCACGGCAGCTCCTCGGTTGCCAATCATCTGAATTTGGATCACGCGACCATGGGGATGCTGAAAGCATTGTGTGAAAAATGGACACGTCGCTTTTTGAGCGTTGTAACATAGCCGTCACTAAACGAACTGTTGCTATGCCGAGGACTACCTGCAAGGTCCGAGCCAGGTTCTTAAGCGTTCCTTGCTCGGAGCAGGCGAACTTTCCAAATCTCAAACGTCCACCGCGACGCCTCACCGGGAGACCGGATGCCTTGCTCACCTCTCCCAGCTTCACCTGGGGAGCCTCCCTGCCCCTTTCTAACCACGGATGCCTCTCCCCTTAATCACAGATCAGACAGACGGCCAGCCTAACAGGATCAGGGGAATTAGTCCGCACTAATCCCAGAGTGCTCGGAGGACGAAGCCTCTCTCTCTCTCCCCTGATCAGATTAAGGGAGGTCCGAGCTAAAAGCTAGAGCAAAATAATCAGATTAAAAAGATAAACCGCTCTAGGTCAAATCGTGGCTCAGAGCTGTTCTCGGGCTTCGCGGGGGGGGGGGGGGGGGGGGACTTCCCAAACCAGCAAAGTCCTGTTTGATTTTGGTCTCTCCCTCTCTCTCATTCTCCCTCCCTCTGTCTTTCTCCCTCTCCCTCCCTCACTCTGTCCGTCTCTCTCTCTCATTCTCCCTCTGTCCCTCTCTTATTTTCCCTCTCCCTCCCTCCCTCTCTCTCCCATTCGCCCTCTCTCATTCTCCCTCTCCCCCTCTCCCTACCCTTATTCTCCCTCTCCCTCCCTCTCTCATTCTCCCTCCCTCTCATTCTCCCTCTCCCTCCTTCCCTCTCTTTCTCCCTCTCCCTCACTGCCTCTTTCTCTCATTCTCCATCTCCCTCCCTGCCTCTCCCCCTCTCTCTCATTCTCCCTCACAAATATATGTGTGTGTGTGTGTGTGTGTGTGTGTTAGGTTTTTGAGCTGATAAATAAATAAACAAGGGAGACTAGGATAGATCGATTTCGAGCTATTTAGCTCTCATCAGCTAACATACCCTTATTGGGATTCAAACCAGGGAAGTATTACATGTGAGGCAGTTGTAATTGCCACTAGTCCACTGGTTCTTATCCTGATCAACTGAGACAGGGGAATAAGTATATACTTGTGTTACAACACCCTGGTAAGCCCCAATTAAGGGAGGAAGCAACCTGCTTTCCTTTTCTGTCTTTTGGCTCATCACAAGAGACCTTGCAGACAGAAAGCTATTTGTGTCATTGCCTTTTGTTTCCATTTGCGTTTACGTTTGTGCTGATAAACAAACAAGGGAGACTAGTATAGATCTATTTCAAGCTATTTAGCTCTCATCAGCTAGCCATACCCTTACTGGGATTCGAACCAGGGAAGTATTCCATGTGAGGCACTTGTAATTGCCACTAGACCACTGGTTCTCCTCCTGAGACACACCATTTGCTGGTAAATACTAAAATAGGTCTATTTTTTATTAGTGAGACCCTGGCCAAGCTGACGCAAATATTTAAGGCTTGTGAATTAGCAATCTGCATATCATTCTTGATGGCAGATGTCAAAGCACTCTTGGCAGAGAAATTATTCTTATTCCACAATACACTTTGGAAAAGCTGTGGGTGAAGAAATCGGAGCCAGATTTTAAAATAATCCTGACACATGAGCTCAAATCACGTGTACCGCGCACAGCAAGCAAAGCAAAACACCACACCAGGAAGGGGTGCGTGTTTGTGGTTTGCGGTCCTTCTTGCTTTTTTAGCATTTCTCATTTTCTCAGTTGCCACAAACCCAAAGAGGTGACGCCACACGTCCATTTTGATTTTTCGATTCCTCCCTCCACAATAGATAAAACCCACCTCACAGGGTTGTGGTTGTGAGGGAAAACAGGAGGAGGAAGGAGTATTGGGTATGTTCCCTCCGCGTTTGAGTTATTTTTATAAAACCAATAAAGGCAGGGATAAGTAAGTAAGTAAGTAAGGTAAGAGTCAGGTTCTACATTTAGGCAAGAAAAACGAAATGCACAGGTACTACTGATGACCTTCAAGGTCCCTTCCAACTCTGCTATTGTATTGTATGGTACCTTGCTCAATAGTAGTAACTGTGAAAGGGATCTTGGAGTCCTAGTAGACAACCATTTAAATAGGAGCCAGCCGTGTGTAGCAGCTGCCAAAAAAGCCAACGCAGTTCTAGGCTGCATCAACAGAGGGAGAGAATCAAGATCATGTGAAGTGTTGATACCACTTTATAAGGCCTTGGTAAGGCCACACTTGGAATACGGCATTCAGTTTTGGTCGCCACAATGTAGAAAAGATGTGGAGACTCTAGAAAGAGTGCAGAGAAGAGCAACCAAGAGGATTAGGGGACTGGAGGCTAAAACATATGAAGAACGGTTGCAGGAACTGGGTTTAATGAAAAGAAGGACTAGGAGAGACATGATAGCAGTGTTCCAATATCTCAGAGGGTGCCACAAAGAAGAGGGAGTCAAGCTATTCTCCAAGGCACCTGAGGGCAGGACAAGAAGCAATGGGTGGAAACTAATCCAGGAGAGAAGCAACTTAGAACTGAGGAGAAACTTCCTGACAGTGAGAACAATTAATCAGTGGAACAGAAATTTGCCTCCAGAAGTTGTGAATGCCCCGACACTGGAAGTCTTTAAGAAGATGTTAGATAGCCATTTGTCTGAAGTGGTATAGGGCTTCCTGCCTAGGCAGGGGGTTGGATTAGATGACCTCCAAGGTCCCTTCCAACTCTGCTATTGTATTGCATTGTATTGCATTAAGGGCCAGCTCCTGGCCTGCATTATTTTCTAAGGATGGCTCTAAGATGCACATAGGACAGAGGCATTGTTAGAAATAGTTAATGCCTGAGGCTCTGACATGCTTTCCAGCCTATTTAGCCTTTAAAAAAACAGACTCACAGAAGAAAATGAAGTGGGGTAGAATCTGATTGCTGCTGGGCACCACGTTGGGGCTCCACAAATTAGTGCATCTATTCTGGGAATGCCATACTGCCCCCAAGTGGTCACAAAGAGCAGGTGCACATTCCTTGTTTTACCAGCAACTTCGCCATCCTGAAGCTGTGTAAGATCAGAGGTTCCCAAAGTTGGCAAGTTTAAGACTTGTGGACTTCAACTCCCAGAATTCTCCAGCCAGCTATGCAACCGGTTGTAAGACAAGGACTACCTATAAGGTATGCATCTTTTGCGGCTCAGTTATTTTAAAAGGTGCCCGGTCTGAACAATATTTCAATTCATTTTAAAAAATTAACTGCATTCAGTTTTGGTCACCATGATGTAAAAAAGATGTGGAGACTCTAGAAAGAGTGCAGAGAAGAGCAACAAAGAGGATTAGGGGAGACTAAAGCATATGAAGAACGGTTGCAGGAACTGGGTATGTCTAGTTTAATTAAAAGAAGGACCAGGGGAGACAGGATAGCAGTCTTCCAATATCTCAGGGGTTGCCACAAAGAAGAGGGAGTCAGGCTATTCTCCAAGGCACCTGAGGGTAGAACAAGAAGCAATGGGCGGTGGAAAATGGCCTCTCTTTGTTCCTGATTGACTATTTTGTTTATGGAAAAATTTCAGCGTCTCTTTGCAATCTGGACTATCTCTGGCTTTTAATGAAGATTTTTTTTTCTTTTGGATTTGTGATTTCTTTTCTGGAGTACCTTCGCTATTACACCTATTGAGTTGGAAAATTGTTTCTCTCTTGGTTCCTGAATTTTACAACGTTACAACCTTGATCAGAACTTTTGGCTCCTGGTCAGCCTCACCAACCCCACCCTGAAAACGCCATTTTAGTGGCACTGACTTTAACAGTTAGTCATGGCTCAGGAAACAGCACTGACAAGTTTAGAACAAAGGATGGCTTCTCTTGAAACTGTTATACAAACTTTGGTACAAGAAATTCAGGCCCAGAGGGCAGAAAACATCAACTTCAAGAAGGAGTTATTGGACACACGGAAGCAAGTGCTGGAGAATACACAGAAGAATGAAGAATTGGAAGGGGGGTTGGCGGGGGTTAAGGGAGAGATTAAAAATGTTACTAAAGAGGTTGGGGAAACAAATGGGCATGTGTCTAGGATTGATATGGAAAGAATGACATATTTTTTGAGATTTCAGAATGTTCCTGAGGAATCTGGTGAATGCCTCCCTGATCTTATGAGCACGATTTTAGCAGACTATTTACAAAAACCTAAGGATGAGATCAGGGGGGACATTGACCTAGCCTATAGAATTAACTCAGCATATGCCAGGATAAATGAAGTGCCTAGAGAGATACATGTGAAATTTGTTAGAAGGTCAACCAGAGAGGAAATCCTGAAACAGCAGAGAGAAAGTCCATTAATCTATCAACAAAAAACGGTTGCTATCTTGAAGCAGATCCCTAGAAAGATTAGAGATGCAAGAAGGAAATTTTCCTTCTTGTCTAAAACATTGTTTGATCATGGGATTTGGTTCAAGTGGGTGACACCCGAAGGGATGCTGGTGTTCTGGGAAGGAGGAAGAGTGAGGATTAAAACAGTTGCTGAGGCGGAAGCCTTTCTTAAAAAACATTCCTCTATCCTGGGGGAAGATCCAGGGGGGACGGAGGGGGCCTGGAAGGAGAAAAAGAAGATTCAATTGCCAAGAGACTTAGATCAAAAAAATAACTTTGCCTTGACTTTTCTTTTGAACAACTTTGTATAATATTTGTATTTAGATTTTTTGTAAAGGACTGACAGTATAGAAATGAGAATTTAGACATATGTACACGCTTTCACTTTGTAGTGTGATGAAAAATGTTTTCTTTTTTAATTGTTATTAATGTATTTTGAGGTCCCGGAAGAGCCGACGACTTCGACGTGAATGTTCTCAAAATTTCTTTGTATCCCTTACCTCATCCTATAGAAAAAACCAATAAAACCAATAAAACTTTTTCAATATAAAAAAAAAAGAAGCAATGGGTGGAAACTAATCAAGGAGAGGAGCAACTTAGAACCGAGGGGAAATTTCCTGACAGTGAGAACAATTGATCAGTGGCACAGAAGTTGCCTCCAGAAGTTGTGAATGCCCCAACACTGCAAGTCTTTAAGAAGACGTTGGATAACCATTTGTCTGAAGTGGTGTAGTTTCCTGCGTAAGCAGGGGGTTGGACTACAAGACCTCCAAGGTCCCTTCCAACTCTGTTGTTTTACTCTATTCCAGTGGTTCTCAATTATTTTCTGTCAGGCCCCCCTAGGAAGAAGAAAACATTTCGCGCCCCCGCGCGACTGTAAATAGTATCATTTGTCTATAAAATTGTTAGTACACCTCTGCATAACACTGTATCCTTATTAACGTATAAGAGAATAAAAAAAAGAAAGAAATGTGGATCAATTTACAACAAAGAATAGCTTTATTAACTGTAGCAGAAAAGATTTAAAGTACATTAAATCCTTAATTAAACTATAAACATTTTTTGATTGGACATGTCAAACCATGTGACCGGGTGGGAGTGGCCAATTTGGAAAATGTGAAACTCACTTAACAATGGTCTTGGTTAGCAACCAAACTTTTGGGCTTAATTGTGGTCATAAGTTCTCTCTCTCTCTCTCTCTTTCTTTTTCTTTCTTTCCTTCTGTTTTTCTTTCTCTCTTTCTCTCTCTGTCTCTTTCTTTCCTTCCCTCTTTCTTTCTCTCTCTTTCTTTCTTTCTTTCTTTCTCTTTCTTTCTTTCTCTTTCTCTCTTTCTCTTTCTCTCTCTTTCTCTCTCATTTTTTCTTTCTTTCCCTCTTTCTCTCTCTCTTTATTTCTTTCTCTTTCTTTCTTTCCCTCTTTCTCTCTCCCTCTCTTTCTCTCTCTCTCTTTCTGTCTCTTTCTTTCTTTCCCTCTCTCTCTTTCTTTTTTTCTCTTTCTTTCCTTTGTCTCTTTCTTTCTCTTTTTCTCTGTCTGTCTTTCTTTCTCTCTCTCCCACTTTCTTTTTCTTTCTTTCTCTTTCTCTCACTCTCTTTCTTTCTCTTTCTTTCTTTTTCTTTTTCTTTCTCTTTCTTTCCCTCTTTCCCCCCTCTCTTTCCCTATTTCTCTTTCTCTCTCTCTTTCTTTCTTTCCCTCTTTCTCTCTCCTTCTCTTTCTTTCTTTCTCTCTCTCTCTCTCTTTCTTTCTCTTTCTTTCTCTCTTTCTCTTTCTTTTTTCTCTTTCTTTCCTTTCTGTCTCTCTTTCTTTTTTCTCTCTTTCTCTCTGTCTGTCTTTCTTTCTCTCTTTCTTTCTTTCTCTCCCACCTTCTTTTTTTTCTTTCTCTCTCTGTCTCTCTCTCCTTTGTTTGCCCATCTGTTACTGTGTGTGTGTGTGTGTGTGTGTGTGTGTGTGTCTGTCTGTCTCGCATTCAGGCACTTAAATCACTCGTTCTATGTCTCTGTCTATCTTTCTCTCCCTCCCTCCCACTCTCTGTCTCTCTGTGTGTGTCTGTCACTCTCTGGTTCCCCCCTCCCTCCCTGTCTCTCTGTGTGTCTGTGCCTCTCTCTGTCTGTCTGTCTCCCCCCCCCCAAACCTCCTCAGCTCCTGGAAGTAGCCTGACCGGCCCGCCAGCCCGCTGGCTGTATTTACTCGCTCGCTCTCTCACCCATCCACCGGACGAAGGAACCTGGCGTCCGATGGGTGAGCAAGCGAGCGAGCAACCGCGGCCAGCGGGCCAGCGGATTGTTGGGCGCTGCCGCAACTTTCCTTACCCGCCCGCCGGCCAGTCGGCCACAGTTACTCACTCGCTCGCTCACCCACCGGACGCCAGCTTCCTTCGTCCGGTGGGTAGGTGAGCGAGCGAGTAACCGCAGGCGGTGGGCAGGCAGGTTGTTGGGCGCTGCTGCAGCAAGTTTCCTTGGCCGCCCGCGCTTGCTTGTTCGCTCGTTCACCCACCCCCGAACGAAGGAACCTGGCGTCCCCGTCCCCGCCCCCCATCCCCGCCCGCCGCGATCACTCGCCTTAGCCTGCCCCGGCCGCCTGGCTGCGCGCTCTGCCAGGGCGCTGCCCCCTCCTCCTTCGACCTCACCTTTCCACGCTGATTGGCCCGAAGCGCATCCCCTTCCTTATCCCCGCGTCCGCTTTCTGCCTCGTCCAGCCTAGTGGTGCTCAAGAGGCACGGCTTCCGGCTGCTCCTTCTCTGACGCCTTTCTCAGTCGCCTTCGGGCTTTACCTACAGCCGCTGCCGCCACCGCCGCGGAGTGGGCCTGGGATGCCAAGACGGCGGCGGCGGCAGTATCGGTCTTTCCGGGTGTGCGGCTCCTGACTATCAAACGCGCCCCCCTTTACGGAGCCTCGTGCCCCCCTGGGGGGGCGCGCCCCACTATTTGAGAAACGCTGCTCTATTCTAATTACAATTTCACTAGTCATTTGAACCTCTGCTGGGCCACTTTCGAGGTATTTGCGTAGTTCTCCTCTGAGAAACAGCAACCAAATGGCCAAATTGACCAATCCCATCCCATCATTCTGTGACTGATTCACATATGAAACTAAATCAAGGTTGAAAAAAAACAAAATCAAAACTGATTATTTATTAGTATTATTATTATTTGGGACAGGCAGCGGTCGCCTGGTTTGCATATCGTGCTAAAAGATCCCGGATGAGTTTATACTCAGCCAAAACAAAGTCATATTTTTTTCCTGACTTGCTGCGTTCTCTTAAATCAGGGATCTCCAACCTTTGCAGCTTTAAGTCTGAAGGACTTCAGCTCCCAGAATTTTCCTGGCTGGAGAATTCTGGGAGCTGAAGTCCTTCAGACTTAAAGTTGCAAAGGTTGGAGACCCTTGTCTTAAATCATGAATAAAGTCTATGACCAGGGTTCAAATCCATAATTTTTAGGATGTTCTTCAAGAGCGTCTTACAACCCAGAGGGGCATTGAGTATGATGGAAGCCTCAGTTGCTCAACCCTTTGGAAGAAGTACAAGGACCAAGTAGGATGAGTAAAAACCTGGAGAATAAAACGTGAAGAACGGTTGCAGGAACTGGGTTTAATGAAAAGAAGGACTAGGCGAGACATGATAGCAGTTCCAATATCTCAGGGGTTGCCACAAAGAAGAGGGAGTCAAACTATTCTCCAAAGCACCTGAGGGCAGAACAAGAAGCAATGGGTGGAAACTAATCAAGGAGAGAAGCAACTTAGAACTGAGGAGGAATTTCCTGACAGTTAGGACAATTAATCAGTGGAACAGAAATTGCCTCCAGAAGCAAATTTGAATAGATAAATTTGAATTTGAATAGATAAGAAACAATGGACGGAAACTAATCAAGGAGAGAAGCAACCTGAAATTAAGGAGAAACTTCCTAGCAATGAGCATAATTAACCAGTGGAACTGCTTGCCTCCAGAAGTTATGGGTGCTCTATCATTGAAGGTTTTTAAGAAGAGACTGGGCAGCCAGTTATCTGAAATGGTACAGGGTTTCCTGCTTGAGCAGGGGGCTGGACTAGACGACCTCCAAAGCCCCTTCCAGTTCTATTCTGATTGATTGAACCCAAAGGGGCTACTGGTTAGGATGCGAGTGCCACGGACCTCTGATTATAAGTAGTCCTTGGCTTACAACCATTCATTTACCGACTGTTGAAGTTACGATGGCACTTACGACAGGTCCTCACATTTACGATCATCACATCATCCCGGTATTCCCATGATCAAACCTGACCACTTGACCACCAGTATGCATTTATAATGACTTCAGCATCCCAGGGTCATGGAATCACGGTTCGTGACCTTCCAGTTATGACCAGTTGATGGAAGGAAGCCAAATGCACTTAAGAACTGCAGTGAATTGCTTAGCAACCATGGCAAAAAAGGATCATAAAACTGGGGCCCAAGTCTCTTAAGGGTTGCCTTGCTTAGTAACTGGAATTCTGGTTCCAAGGGTGGTCGTAAGTCAAGGACTCTTTGTAGTTTTCCAAGGCAGTATTATGACCAACAGCTTTGGGTGGCCAGACCCTCCATCCATTGGTCTATTCCAGTGTTTCTCAACCTTGGCAACTTGAAGGTGTCTGGACTTCAACTCCCAGCATTCCCCAGCCAGTGAATGCTGGCTGGGGAATTCTGGGAGTTGAAGTCCAGACACCTTCAAGTTGCCAAGGTTGAGAAACACTGGTCTATTCTACTGTTCCCCAACGTGTAGTTCATGTCTCCTCAAATCAAAATTATTTGCAAGGCTGTAGTGAAAAATAATATTAAAATCCCACCAAACAATTGTGAGGCCCACTGGTAGCAAAAAATAATACAATACAATACAATAATACAATAGCAGATTTGGAAGGGACCTTGGAGGTCTTCTAGTCCAACCCCCTGCCTAGGCAGGAAACCCTATAACATTTCAGACAAATGGCTATCCAACATCTTCTTAAAGACTTGCAGTGTTGGGGCATTCACAACTTCTGGAGGCAATTTCTGTTCTACTGATTAATTGTTCTAAGTGTCAGGAAATTTCTCCTCAGTTCTAGGTTGCTTCTCTCCTTGATTAGTTTCCACCCATTTCTTCTTGTTCTACCCTCAGTTGCCTTGGAGAGTAGCTTGACTCCCTCTTCTTTGGAGCAACCCCTGAGATATTGGAACACTGCTATCCTGTCTCCCCTAGTCCTTCTTTTCATCAAACTGGACATACCCAGTTCCTGCAACCGTTCCTCATATGTTTCAGCCTCCAGTCCCCTAATCATCTGTGTGGCTCTTCTCTGCACTCTTTCTAGAGTCTCCACATCTTTTCTACATCATGGCGACCAAAACTGGATGCAGTATTCCAAGTGTGGCCTTACCAAGGCATTATAAAGTGGTATTAACACTTCAGGTGATCACGTGATAAATGTATTAATTTTAATTTTTAATGGGGCAAATATCAATAAATATAATAAATGCAATCAAGAGCTTCGTAGCTTTTATAAGTGGGAAGGGGATGAGAGACAAAATATTTAAGAAATCATAATCTATTTTATTGTTTTAACAATGCATCACAGAAATGTAGTATGGCCTTTATTGTCACTGTACATCATGCATGCAACGAAATTGGTTATTCACCTTTTCTGAAACGTCTATTGCTCAGCGTCATTAAATAGCCTCCCAAAGAGCAGAAAAGGACAAGAAACAACGGATGGAAACTATAATCAAGGAGAGAAGCAAGCTGGAATTAAGGAGAAACTTCCTAACAGTGAGGACAATGAACCAATGGGACAGCTTGGCCTTCAGAAGTTGTGGGTGCTCCAACACGGACAACCATTTGTCTAAAACAGTATAGGACTCTCCTGATTGAGCAGGGGATTGGACTGGATGACCTCAAAGGTCCCTTCCAACTCTGTTATTCTTGAGTTGGAGCACTGATTGTTAGATCAGTGCTTCTTGAATTAGGCAACATTAAGGTGTGGGGGATTTCACAACCAATTTTAATATTTTGGGAAGAAGAAACGCACAGATTTCCAAATCCATGTTTCCGATCCCCAAGTCCTTAAATCAGTATTACGTCCAACCTGCCTTCCATTGAGGACCTACCTGTACACTGCAGGAGTCAAAAAGAGGGCTGTGAAAATATCTACAGACCCCTCGCATCCTGGACATCAATTGTTTCAACTCCTATCCTCCAAACAACAATGCTATAGGGCACTGCACACCAGAACAACTAGACACAAGAACAGTTATTTCCCCAAACGCCAATACTCTGCTAAACAAATAATTCCCTCAATACTGTCAAACCATTCACTAAGTCTGCATTACTATTACTCTTAGTCTTCTCATCGTTCCTATCACTCATCTCCTCCCACTTACGACTATATATGACTGTCACTTTGTTCCTTGCATCCTTACTATTTATATTGATATTGTTTCCTGATTGCTTATTCATACCCTATGACTATCGTTAAGTGTAGTAGCTTATGATTCTTGACAAACGTATCTTGTTTTTTTACGTACACTGAGAGCATCTGCACAAAAGACAAATTCCTTGTGTGTCCAATCACATTTGGCCAATAAAGAATTCTACCCTATTCTATCCTATCCTATCCCCATCCCTATCCCATTCCATATTCCATTCTATAATATCACCATCAGTATTTCATTCCCTATTCTATTCCATTCCATCCTATCCTACCCCATTCCATTCTATAATCCATCCCATCCCATCTTCTATTCTATTTATTCCTTATTCTATTCTATTCTAATTCTATTTATTCCTTATTCTATTCTAATTGTATTCTATTCTATTTATTCCTTATTCTATTCTATTCTAATTCTATTTATTCCTTATTCTATTCTATTCATTCCTTATTCTATTCTATTTCTATTCTATTCATTCCTTATTCTATTCTATTTATTCCTTATTCTATTCTATTCTTATTCTATTTATTCCTTATTCTATTCTATTCTATTCTAATTCTATTCATTCCTTATTCTATTCTATTCTATTCCTTGTTCTATTCTATTTATTCCTTATTCCATTCCATTCCATATTCCATCCCATCCCATCCTATTCCAAAAGCCTTGTGGGTGGACTTCAACTCCCAGAATTCCCCAGCCAGCTTTTCAGGCGCTGGAAGAAACCGGAAGCGCGCCTGGTGGCGAGCCACGTGCGTTGCCTTGAGCCACCAGAGCACAATTCCCCCAAGAGGGGTCGAGAGGCGGCCGCTTACCCAGTACCAGGATCCGGTCTCCCGGCTTCAGTTCCGCCTCCAGCGGTTCGCGAAAAGACTCCAAGCCCCCGAACCACTCGGTGGGCTCGGCCCCCTCCTGCTCGTACCGCGCGTCCCAGAAGCCCCGCTGCCGGTAGCCGGCGTTGGAAGCCGGGCGCTGCCTCCGCGGGGCTTCCTCCATGAGGGAAAGGCCGGCGGCCAGCCAATGGGTCGAACTGCCCCGCCGCCCTGCGCTTCCACGTGGCTGGCAAAAAACCACGTGGAGCTTCCGGTTGCTGAGCGGGGAGTGTGGGTGAAAGCGGTCCCCCCGGAAACACGACCTAGGAAGGTTTGGGCCTCTGTAGGATTTCCTCCTTCAGGTCTCAATTTACGACCGTTCGTATACTGACGGTGGAAAGTCTCAAGTCAGTGGCCCTGAAAAAAGTGACTCACGACCAGTCCTCATACTTACAACCATTCCCACAATCACATTTGAACACTTAGTAACTGGCACATGTTTATCACAGTTGCAGCATCCAGGAATTGTGTGAACACCAATGGCGACCTTCCCTACCAGCCTCTAACTAGCAAAGTCAATGAGTGAAGCCAAGATTCGCTGAACGACCGCATGATTAAGTTAACAACTGAACCATGGCAAAAAAAAAAAAAAAGTTCTAAATTGGGTGTGATTCACTTAACAACCACCTTGTTTAAATTCTGTAGAGATTCTCAGCCATCCAGGTCATGGTAGTTCCAAAGAATGCTTTTTTTGTCAGGAGGCAACTGGATTTCCTTGGGGTTTTTTCTTTTTCTTTTGAAGATGTTTCGCTTCTCCTCCAAGAAGCTTGTTCAGCTTTGATAGGATAATGGGGAATGGAAGGGTTTATATTCTTTGCAGACAGCAGGGTTGTGACCATAAATCCTTCCATTCCCCACTGTCCTGTCAGAGCTGAAGAAGCTTCTTGGAGCAGAAGAGAAATGTCTTCAGAAGAAGAAAAAAAGTCCAGTTACCTCCTGAAAAAAGCACCTTTGAGACAACTATGACCTGGATGGCTGAGAATCGCTACAGACTTTAAGCTATACAATTTGGGATGAAGACCCTTGGAATGGGGTGGGAATAGGAATGGATTTCCAGAGAGAAAATTGCAGACTGCAAGAACCATTTGCACCACTCAGGTGACCCCAAGGACACAGATAAACCAAGTGGCCTCAACAACCCTCTAAAAGGATGCAAATGACCAGCTGTCTGCAAGGAGTAGAAATCCTTCCATTCCCCACCATCCAAATCAGAGCTGAAGAAGCTTCTTGGATGAGAAGCAAAACGTCTTCAAAAGAAAAAGAAAATTACAAATTAGATTGAGCCCCCACCCCCAATTGGAAATCTGAGAAGAGAGAGAAAACCCTTATTGCCATTTTTTTCCTCCTGTGCGCATTCTAGCACACAGTAAAAATGAAAATCTGTGGCCTGCTCTTGAAAAGTGTACACATAACACACGTAAAGATATGTCTCCAGTCCACCTTCTTGAAGGCCTGCCGAACCTCAAAGGGGTTCAGCTCTACCAAAATGTAAGGTTTTGGCAAACCAAACAGGAGCCTCCAAGTTCCATCACGTTGGGCGCCAAAATGTAAGGTTTTGAAAATACATTGAGACCCTTAGAAAACGTTCAAGTCACAATGAGCCAAACAAGAGACTTAAACGGAGGCTTGAATAACAGAGAAAACAGACTTTATTCTTTGATCAAAGTTAAAGTTCTGGGTAAGAAATCCCAAACCCATGTACAAGGGACATGGTGGGAAAGATCTACAAAACTCAACTACTCAACTACAAAACTCAAGGGTGCAGTGTACTTTCTTATACAGGAAAAGATGTTTGATCTTCAAAAGGATCTTTGTTCTTCGAATTCTAATTACTCTAGCTATTCTAAATCATTCTAATCAACATTGTAAACTTCAAGTCAAACCTTAAGTCATATAACCTAACATTGTAAAACTTGGATCATATATCTTAACTCAGATTTGCATCCTTCCTGGCTCAAAAGGTTTGTTATCTTTTCCCTTCTCTGTTTGCTTAATTGCCCATTTAGCAGCACAAACTGGAATTTGAGAGCATCTTCTCTTTTCCTGAAGGAAGCAGAGGTGGCATATGAAGATTTCAGATCTTATCACAGGATTTGACATTTGCCAGATATCTTACAGACCCCAATAACAGGACCCCAGGAAATCAACCCCAGGACACAAAGGAATCCACAGCATGCAAGCATCCCACCCCAACGATGCCGTAGCGGTGATGTGCCGGTGCCTGGAAGCCGTGCGGGCCTGGATGGGAAGTAACAGACTCAGACTCAACCCGTCCAAGACCGAGTGGCTGTGGTTTCCGGCATCCCGGTACAACCAGTTGACTCCATCACTGGCCATAGGGGACGAACACTTCACCCCTGTGGATGGGGCACGCAACTTGGGCATCCTCCTGGATACCCGGCTGTCCATGGAAGATCAAGTGACAGCCGTGGCCAGGAGGGCGTTTTACCAGGTTCGCCTGGTACGCCAGTTGCGTCCCCTATTGGATCGGGATGCCCTTTGTACAGTCACTCATGCCCTCGTGACATCCCGACTGGACTACTGCAATTCTCTCTACATGGGGCTCCCCTTGAGGTGCACCCGAAGACTTCAGCTTGTCCAGAATGCAGCCGCGCAAGCAATAATGGGAACCTCAAGGTTTACCCACATAACACCGCTCTTGCGCGAGCTGCACTGGCTACCTGTCGTCTTTCGGGTGCGCTTCAAGGTGTTAGTTACCATCTTTAAAGCGATCCATGGCACGGGACCTAGTTATCTGCGGGATCGGATCCTGCCTCATACATCCCTGCGGCCGATTCGCTCCCACAGAGAGGGACTTCTCCGGGTGCCGTCCACTAGGCAATGCCAGCGGGCGACGCCCAGGGGAAGGGCCTTCTCTGTGGCGGGCCCAGCCCTCTGGGACGACCTTCCCCCCGAGATCAGAACAACCACGGACCTCCGCTCCTTCCGTCAAAAATTAAAAACACACTTTTTTCGCTTGGCCGGCCTAGGTTAGTCTCCCGTCTTTTAATAGGATTTTAGGGGATTTTAGTGTATTTTAAGATAGGGTGATTTTAGCGCAGGGATAATTTGGTTTAATTCGTATTTTATTTATCTATTTATGTATTTTATATTAGTATTTTTAATTTTCCCTGTGCACCGCTCCGAGTCCCTTTGGGGAGAGGAGGCGGTATATAAATAAAGATATTATTATTATTATTATTATTATTATTATTATTATTATTATTATTATTATTATTATTATTATTATTATTATCTACATTACAAATACAAGGCATAATATATGTGTGTTACAGAAAGCAAATGTTTCTATTAATCAACAAGTTTATATCATTATTACCATAACTCTACACATGCATGTGTGTATGCTTACCCCCTAACATAAATGCATATTAAATATTATTAAAGGGATGTTGGTAGCTCAGGATGCTCTCTGAACTTGGTTGTTTTCTTGCCGATATTTCATTACCCAGGTAGCGCTGATAGTGTTACCTGGTAGGGTAATGAAACGCCTGCCAGAAGACAACCAAGATCAGACAGCACCAAGGACCCTTCCTTGCAGATCCTTCGTGGCATTCCCACAGGCTGATGAAGCTATAAATGGCTAGGAAATATTAATGCCAATTGAGCTTGTTGTATTGCGGATGAATGCTTTAAAAAAAAAACATTGCAAACATAATAAAAACATATGTACTTCCTTTCTGGGTTGAATGCCTGGCAATGTTAATAAATAAAACATATATAATGGGATAAGCTCCCATAGGGAGCATGATAATAATAATAATAATAATAAATTTTTATTTGTAGCCCGCTCTCTCTCCCCAGAGGGACTCGAGGCGGGGCACAGGAAAATTAAAAAACAATAAACACAAACAGAATACATAATTTAAAATCACAATTAAACAAATCCTGCGCTAAAAACATCTATAAAAACTAAAAACTGTCCCTAAAACCCCTTAACACTACAAATAATTAAAATTACCCTAAAACCCCAGGACAGGGAGGCTAATGAGTTCAGCTAGTTCTCTCTCTCTCCCTCCCTCTTTCTCTCTCTCCCCCTCCCTCTTTTTTCTCTCCCTCTCTTTTCTCTTTCTTTTTTTCTCTTCCTTTTCTCTCCTTCCCGTTCCCTTTTTTCTCCCTGTTTTCTCTCTGCCCCTTTTCCCTCCCCCCTCCCACTTTTCTCTCTCCCTCTTTGTTTTTTCTCTTCCCCCCTTTTCTCTCCCTCTTCTCTCTCTCTCCATTTCTTTTCTCTTTCTCCCTTCTCTTTTCTCCCCCCTTTCTTTTTTCTCTCTCCCTCTTTTCTCCTTCTCTCTTCTCCCCTTCCCTCCTCTCTCTCTCTCTCTCAACTATGCAGTGCCTTCTGCTGTGAAGATTTATTTCCCCTTCATTTTTATGGTTTTATTTTAGTGAAGTAAAGAAAGTTTGCACACTTGTGAGGCTGCAGATACAGATCAAGCCCAACCGTACGCCTTTGCCATGGAATTTGCCAGCTCTTGGTAGGCACGACAGAGGCAAGCGCCTAGAGATTAGGGCACGGAAGGAAGACCACCAGGAGAGCCTAAGGTTCTCAGCATCTTGGCCAAAGGCAAGGGGAAAAACGCCTTTTCTTTATCGTGTTAACGAAAAGAATATTTGAGAAGGTTTGGGGGAGAACAATGGAAGAACTTGGGCGTCTCTAAGAGAGAGAGAATCTAAGCTAAAACTAAGAGAGCTAAAAAAATAAGTAGACAATACACTTAGATAAAGCTATAAAACGGTTAGTATGTGTATGACAGTGGTGGGTTTCAATTTTTTTTAGAACCTACTCTGTAGGTGTGGCCTATTTTGTGGGTGTGGCTTGGCAGTCATGTGGCAGGGTGGGAGTGGCCACCCTTTAAAATGTGGTGAAACTCATTTAACAACGCTCTTGCTTAGCAACCAAAATTTTGGACTCAATTGTGATGATAAATTCTTTCTTTCTTTCTTTCTTTCTTTCTTTCTTTCTTTCTTTCTTTCTTTCTTTCTTTCTTTCTTTCTTTCTTTCTTTCTTTCTTTCTTTCTTTCTTTCTTTCTTTCTTTCTTTCTTTCTTTCTTGCCTGCCTGCCTGCCTGCCTTTCCTTTCCTTCCCTTCCCGTTGGGTCACTGGCAGCGGCGGGCCAGATTTACTTCCAGGTACGCCGGTGGAACCCCCTCTCACTGGGTCTCTAAATTTCAGTAACCGGCTCTCGCAAGTAGGTGCGAGCCTGCAGAAACCCACCACTGGTGTATGATGAGAATAATAATGTTTAATGGGTTTTTTTTGTAAATTTTTATTTTTCCCATTTCAAAATCATTCATAGATATACATTCTTATAAATGCTATTTAACATTTATCTATTCATCATTCATCTCTATGCACATTCTTACATATATACTGTATGATACAGTTTGGATCGCTTTCTTGCCACCCCGTGTCTCCATCTTATTTTGCAACAGCCTTACTCCTACCTTCTCAAGCTCCCTACTCTGCCTTCTTATTTCCTCCTCTCATTTCTCCTCTTTTCCCCCTCTCTTTCCTCTCTCCTTCTCTCCTCTCTTCTTTCTTATCCTCTCTCCTACTCTTCATTCCCCACCCTTACTTTCTCTACTTTACCTTTTCTTCCTTTCCCTCCTCGTCTCTCCTCTTTCCATTGTTGCCTTGGCTTATTTATTTTCTCTGATGGGTTCTGGGGGTGGCGTTTCAGCAATCCAAACTTAAGATATATTTTTCCCTTTAAATAAATTTCTATTGAACAATAATTCACATAAACATTGAACAAAGACTGAGGAGTTTAATGCCTCCTCCAATTTTAGTCTAATTCATCCCAAGCTGATAAATCTTATACACATCCTACCGTCATCTTATAAATCCCTAGTTTACAGATTTTAATGGGAGTAGATTTGGTTAATAGAAATAATTATTACAATGATTGCTTTTGAATCTTTTTCTCTATATAAACTTTGCTCTTATTAGAAGTGTAGGAGAAATATTGAGAACTAGGGACTTATAATAATGTTTAATGTTGATATGATATTACGACTAGAAGATAGCAAGGAGAAAAATGGGAGAGTGTTTTATAATGTTTAAATGCTTAATACATTACAATGCTAAACTTAGGGAAATAATGATAATATGAACGCGAAAAATGTGGCAAAAGAAGAACAATGTTGCAGAGATGTTAGTACCCACAACACACACTGCATAAGGAAAGATGGAATGTTTATTTTTGCAACTCAAAAATAAAATAAAACTCTTAAAAAAAACACTTGTGGGCGCTCTCCCTCACTGGAGGTTTTGAGGAAGAGACTGGACAACCGTTTGTCTGGAATAATATAAATCAGGGGTTCCCAAACTTGGCAACTTGAAGACTTGTGGACTTCAACTCCCAGAATTCTGGAGAATTCTGGGAGTTGAAGTCCACAAGTCTTCAAGTTGCCAAGTTTGGGAACCCCTGAATAAAGTCTCCAGTACAGAGCAGGGGGGTGGACTAGAAGACCTCCCAGGTCCCTTTCCAACTGGAGGTCCAGTTCCCAGGTCCTTTTCTGCTGGCTGGAGAATTCTGGGAGTTGAAGTCCACAAGTCTTCAAGTTGCCAAGTTTGGGAACTCCTGATATAAAGTCTCCAGTATAGAGCAGGGGAGTGGACTAGAAGACCTCCCAGGTCCCTTTCCAACTGGTTGTTATTCTATCCTGTCTGATGCCTGGCGTCTTCTTCGCAGAGCAAACCAGAAGCAAACCTTCACCAACGCCTGTCGCTTCGGTTTGACCTGCAGCTGGACGGGAGACCACCGGGAAAGCCCGCATGCTGCAAGCCCTCCTCACGCCGCTTCGGAGGGGGCGGACCTTTCCGCGGGCGGAACTGCCGACGCCGGGCTCGGCCACTCGGGGGGAGCGCTTTGGCGGCGGCACCACCACCACCAGCGGGTCTGAACAGGGCTATGGCGCCGGCGCCTGGGCCGCGGAGGAAGGGGGCAGCGTCGGCGGGGCCAGGCTCCCCGGTCCTGTTGCGGGCCTTACGCCGGGCCTGGCAGGAGAAGCACCTGGTGCTCTTCGAGCCTCGCTTCACCCCGCTGGTGGCCGCCTGCCTCTGCTTGGCCGAAGTGGGGGTCAACCTCTGGGTCATCCAGAGGGTGGCATGTGAGTCCCCGGCGGGGTGGTGGTGGTAGTAGTAGTAGGAGTGGTGGTGGTGGTGGTGGTTGGACTCCAGCTCCCATCATCCGCGCAGGCTCGGCAATATGGGCCTTTTGGCCAGATCCGTTGGGAGGGGGGAGGAACGGGAAGGGGCGGGCGAGTGCAGGTGGGGGTCTGCACTGTGGGGTGGTTATTTGGGTGCGTGGATAAACCTTGAGGACTAGAATCTTGGGGGCGGGGGGAGTGAGTAGGCGAGGGGGCGCGCCCAGAATAGAATTGGAGCCGTGCAAGGGGTTATTTTTTGGGCTGGCCCGTTAGTCTAAATCAGTGTTGGGCAACTTGAAGGTGTATGGACTACAACTCCCAGAATCCCCCCCAGCCAGCTGTGTAGGCTGGGGGATTCTGGGAGTGGCAGTCCATGCACCTTAAAAGTTGCCACGGTTGACAAACACTGGTCTAAACTGCTGTGCCCTTATCCCCCGTGAGTGCGTGACAATCACGGCATTCCATGGTGTATTGTCTAGTTTATTTCATTGTCATTGCACATGGTACAACTTATTATTTTGTGGTTAATCTTTGGTGAGATTCACAGCCTTTGGGGCTGGTTGCTAGCTCAACAGCTCGAGTCCTAACCAAGGACCTAGGAACTGTCAAGGTAACGTCGGAGGATATTATTATTATTATTTACTTTATTCATTAAACATGAAACTCAGCCAACTGAACATTTAAAAATGCATTACAAATACCACCGACTGGAGCTAATGGTTGATACGGTTTGCTGCCATCATCCTAGGTATCAACCGAGTACCTTCTTAGAATGTAAAATGTGCCGAGTAGCACAGTTTTTGGCAGTTGCACTGGTATTATTGCAGGAAGCTGCAATTTGTTGATGTATTTAGTAAAATACATTATTATTATTATTATTAATATTAATATTATTAACTAGAATAGAATAGAATAAATTAAAATTAGAATTCTTTATTGGCCAAGTGTGATTGGACACATAAGGAATTTGCCTTTGGTGCAGATGCTCTTTGCATGTACATAAAAAGACAAGATACATTTGTCAAGAATCATAAGGTACAACATTTAATGACAGTTCTAGGGTGCCAATAAGCAACCAGGAAACAATATCAATATAAATCAATATAAATCGTAAGGATACAAGCAACAAAGTTACAGCCCTGCAGAGATAGGGGATAGGAACGATGAGAAGAGTAAGGCAGCCTTAGTGAATGGTTAAATTAATTTAAATTAATGCCAAAATTATTACTAATAAGATCACAAGAAATATGTCCTTTTTCCCTGCCCTTAATTTTGAAGAAAATCACAATTTTAATCCGGCATTGTGCTTGGATTCTTTGTCTATTAAACTAAATGGCTGGAAACCGAACCTTGTAAGTAAGTTGGACCTCTTAGCTAGCATTTCAGGCTGTGTGAAGAACATCTGGGGAGGAAAAAGGGGCATGCAGATGTTAGACGTATCTTGAAATCTTGTGCCTCAGGAGCCACTTCTTCAGAGGGTCTCCCCCCGCCCCGCCTCCCCAAAACAAACAAACAAACCCACCGACCTTTTCGGCATTCACACAAGCAGTCGAAGTTAGCTACTTGAATGTTAGAGGGAAAAATTCCGTGGCAGTAAGAAAAGATGGACAGTGAGCCAATTTCCAAAGGAGCCGTGTGTGTGTGTGTGTTGTTACTCTTCAGTGGGCAGACTGGACGGCCATCAGTCCAGGTTGATTTAATTTAGATTGAATCTCACTGAGGAAGTGTTTCTTTCTCTGGGTGCGAATGCACGCGCATTTGACAACCTCGATGGTCCTTTCCCACCCTTGTGGCTTTTGTACATACACTAAACTTAAATATTCACATTGGACATTTTTAACAGCATTAGCAAGGGTGTGCGAACCTAGCTTCCTTTTATTAGTTCACCGTATCCCATCAATGCTGAAAATGCGTTAATCCATTTACACGGTTAGGTGCGTTGGTGAACGTAGCTGGTATCCTTCTGTTGTCAAAGGAAATGCGACTTCACCGAAAATCACGAAACTACTTTCGTGGGCGCTGTACTAATTAGGGCAGGGGTCTCCAACCTTTGCAACTTTAAGTCTGAAGGACTTCAGCTCCCAGAATTCTCCAGCCAGCTTTGCAAAGCTGGCGGGGGAATTCTGGGAGCTGAAGTCCTTCAGACTTAAAGTTGCAAAGGTTGGAGACCCCTGAACTAGAGTGTGTCAAATGTTTCAATTTTCCATTTCCAAATATTAGGGTTGTGACATGCCTTGGGAATTGTAAAGGTATTTTGATTACTTTAATATAATTTACAAGGGCTTGGTAAGTAACTACATATATATCATAACTTTTTTAACATTTTGGTTGTTTCGTTTGCATCATGTGGAGAGACCAGGCAAACTTAAGTTTTCAGTCAATTTAATCAGTAGTATCTCAGCATTAATGGGGACGTGGGGGCTCATGGCTAAGGCACTGAGCTTGTCGGTCAGAAAGATCGGCAGTTCGGCAGTTCAAATCCCTAGCGCCGCATAACGGAGTGAGCTCCCGTGACTTGTCCCAGCTTCTGCCAACCTAGCAGTTGGAAGGCACGTAAAAAATGCAAGTAGAAAAATAGGAACCATCTTTGGTGGGAAAGTAACAGTGTTCCATGCGCCTTTGGAGTTTAATCATGCCAGCCACATGACCACAGAGACATCTTCGGACAGCACTGGCTCTTTGGCTTTGAAACGGAGGTGAGCACCGCCTCCTAGTGTCGGGAACGAATAGCCCATATTTCCGAAGGGAACCTTTACCGTTTCTTATCTCAACATTGCATTGCACCAGTGTTTTTCAATGTTGCCAACTTTTAAGATGTGTGGACCTCAGTTCCCAGAATTCCCTGGCCAGTTTATTGGCAGCTGAATTCTGGGAGTTCAAGTCCATACACCTTAAAATTGCCAACATTGGAAAAAAACTCTTCCACCCCATTCCTATTAAACTACTAAACATTCTGCTAGTTTCTAAAAACGATGCATAGAAATCCTGGCCTTGAAGTTGGCTTTTCCAAGGGTCAAGCAAAACATCGGAATAGTCCTTTTTGAGGTTGAAATGTTTCCAGTGAGACCTCAAAACCCTTCCAGTGAGATCAGAAAGAGGCTTTCGGTCCCAAGGTATGCCTAGGTCGAAGCATTTTGTATTCTACCCCTCCAGGGAACCGCATCATGCATTGAACACAAATACATGCCCCATCGAATCGCCACAATTGCAGTTGGTCAATTTGGTTGGGAGACGTTAGCTTTGTGCTCAACACCAGCAACAATGACTTTTGCTAAAAAGCTAAAGAGAAAAATACAAAAGAAATAAAAACCCATCACCTGTCTCCTTGGCTACTGAAAGCAGGTCCAAAGCGTGATCGTGTCTTTCATGGACTAGGTGTATTTAAATACGCCTAGTGGCCGGCACTGGGCGCATTTTGATTACCTGAACTTGGCTCTGGGAGGGTGAAATCGAAGAGAACAGGTCTTTCGGGCTACCGTATTTTTCGGACTATAAGACGCACTGGTGTATAAGATGCACCAAGATTTTGAAGAGGTAAGTAAGAAAAACAGTTTTAGTTCACCCTGGTCCCCAGGAGCACTCTGTAGGCTGGGGGTAAGGCAAAAACGCCTCCGATTTTGCGAAAAATAGCCCGTTTTTTGCAAAAGGTATTTTTGCCTTCCCCCAGCCCTGCCGAAGCCTGCAGAGTGCTCCTGGAGGCTGGGAGAAAGCAAAAACGCCTCCGTTTTTGTGAAAAGCAGCCCGTTTTTCACAAAAATGGGATGCAGGGGCAGGGCTTCAGGAGCCCAAAAATGGCTGTATTTGGTGTATAAGACGCACCAACATTTCCATGCTCTTTCAGTGGGGGAAAAGGTGCGTCTTATACTCTGAAAAATATGGTATTTTATTTATTTATATTTCCTATTTCTTAACCGCCCATTTACTCCAGAGTTCTTGGATACCCCCCCAGATGACTTCTTAAGGCAGCTGCACTGATGAGCCCCTGTGCACTTTCTCCACAGATACCGAGATCGACTGGAAAGCTTACATGGATGAAGTGGAGGGGGTTGTGAACGGGACCCTGGATTACACCCAACTAAAGGGGGACACGGGACCCCTTGTGTGAGTACCTATAATCTTCCAACCTTGCTGAGGGTCTTGTGCGTCCATCATCATCATCATCAACAACAACAACAGTACAATTTATCAAACCTGTATGGCACCCATGATTCTGACTAGCTCACAACAATTAAATTAAATTACATTGCAGGTAGTCCTTGACTTACCGTATTTTTCAGAGTATAAGACGCACCTTTTTTTCCTCTAAAAAGAGGCTGAAAATCTGGGTGCGTCTTATACATTGAATACAGCATTTTTTTTGGCCACCTGAAACCCCGCCCACTTCACCAAAATGGCTGTGCATACCCTTATGGAGGCTTCCAGAGAGTTCCTGGGGACTGGGGAGGGCAGAAATGAGCATAAAATGGGCCTTTTTTGCCCTTCCCAACCCCCAACAGCACTCTATAAGCCTCCATGGGGCTAAGAGTGCAGTTTATTTGACACAAAAATGGCCCACTTTTGCAATAAATGGGCCATTTTTTGCTCATTTTTGACCCCCCCCCCCAGGAACACTCTGCAAGCCCCCCAAGACTAGTCATGCTTTTTATTTGAAAAAGAACAGCCCCGTTTTCGCGGAGAAACGGGCAGTTTTGGGGAGATTTGCAGAGTGCAAAAACTTTTTTTCCTTTTGGAAAGCTCTTTAATTGTTTCTGTGCCAGGAGAAACAAAGTCTTAAGGTTTGTCAGCAATTTCCTTTCTACCTACCTACTCATCCTCTCTCCCTACCTATCTACTGTATTTATCTCTCTCTCTCTCTATTCTCTCTCTCTCTATTCCTTTATCTACCTACCTACCCACGTACACACAATCTCTCTCCTTACCTACCTACTGTATTTCTCTATTTCTCTATCCTTCTACCTACCTACCTATCTACCTACTCTCTCTCCCCCTACCTACCTACTGTATTTCCCTCTATTTCTCTCTCCCTATCCCTTATTTACCTACCTACCTACTCTACCTACCTACCTACCTACCGTATTTCTCTTTCTTTCTCTCCCTCTCTATCCCTCTATCTACCTACCTACTTTAAAAAAAAATTGCCTCTTCAAAACCTTGGTGCGTCTTATACTCGGTGCGTCTTATACGGTAACAACCATTCATTTAGTGACTGTTCGAAGGTACAGAAAAAAAGTGACTTATGGCCATTTTTGACACTTTCGATTGTTGTAGCGCCCTCGTGGTCATGTGATCAAAATACAGACACCTGGCAACTGACTCATTGATGACAACGGCATGGTCCCGGGGTCATGTGATCACCTTTTGCGACCTTCCGACAAGCCAACGGTGAAGCTAGATTTACTTAACAACCGTGTTACTAAACTGATCTGCAGAGATTTAATTAACAACTGTGCTAATGGGGAGAAACTCGCCTCACGACTGTCTTGCATATCAGTGGGAATTTGGGGCTCCGTTGTGGTTGTAAGTGGAGGACCACCTGTACAGCCAATAAAAGATTAAGTTTGGCAAATATACAATACAATACAATAGCAGAGTTGGAAGGGACCTTGGAGGTCTTCTAGTCCAACCCCCTGCTCAGGAGGAAGCCCTTTACCGTTTCAGACAAATGGCTATCCAACATCTTCTTAAAGATTTCCAGCGATGGGGCATTCACTTCTGGAGGCAACTTCAGTTCCATTGATTAATTGTTATGACATTAATTAATTAATATGACAGATGGGATAGTGAGCAAGATTGATAAGATTCAAATCTTTATAGTTCTTCTAAATAACAGCACAGTGGGAGCCACCTAGATGTTGGGGGAAGCTCGTTCCAGAGAGCAGGTGCTGCTGCAGAGAAAGTGCATTTTGGGGGGGGGGGGTCTCGGTATATGACGTGGTTTAATCAAAGCAACCCCAACTCCACGGGATCGAATTGGCAGACTGAAATGATGGGAGATAGCCAGTCGCTCCAACAACCAAGTTTGATGCCAAATAGGCATTGTGAGTCAGGAGCAAGGGAGGGAGTCCTGTCCTTGGAAAAATGAGCAAGGACCCACCAAGTGTCAGGCTTCTCCCAGCTTGAGCATTTAGGAAAGAAAGACCCTCGACTCCATTTTTTAGCAAAAGAGAATAAACTTTTGCTAAAGTGGTCAGAGCATAAGCAAGGCTGGATCTGAATATTTCTGCTCGAAACCTGCCTTTCCCCCCCAATCCCCACGCCCTCCCCTCTTGACCAGTTTGTGAGTCTCCAATAATAGTCGCATTTAGCGTTGTGGTCACCCCTTTAAAATTTGGTGCCTCTTTGGTGTAGTTTCGCATTCTCAACGTTCATGTTCTCGGATGCATTGGTCTGTTCCAGATTGGCACCTTTGCTTCCCTCTACATTCCCTTTTCCCCCCTCCCGCAATTTATGGCAGGATGCCAGCGAAACAGGCTGAAACTTTTACGACGGCGGACGAGACAGCAAGGAAATTTCTCTTTCCTGGTTCTTTAATTTCCCTCCTCCCCCTTTCTCTCTCCCCCATTGCAGGTATCCTGCTGGCTTTGTTTACATCTTCATGGGTCTGTATTATGCCACCGACCGAGGCACCAACATCCGCCTGGCACAGTACTTCTTTGCCACCCTGTACCTGGCCACCTTGCTGCTCGTTTTCCGCATCTACAGCCGCACCAATAAGGTCAGGGGCCGCCATGGGATTTCTGGAAGCATTAAGGAGGTTCTGGTTTCCTATTGCAGGTCCATCCCAGCCCCAGGGAGACCGTACTGCGTATGGGCTAAAGCAGCGGTCAGCAAACTGCAGCTCTGGAGCCGCATGTGGCTCTGGAGCCGCATGTGGCTCTTTCATTCCTCTGCTGCGGCTCCCTGTCGCCAGCCGGCACCATAATTTTGAGAGGAGCTTCTGGTTGGGTGTGGGGGAGCAGGGCATGCCAGGGAGGAGACTCTATGGCAAGGAGCGGGTTTTCCGGTCGGCTCCACAAATGATCGGGCTTTCTGTTAGGAGAGGTAGAGGAAAAAGGACGCCATGCTAGGAGAAGACTCTATGATGGGGGAACTGGAGTTCCAGTTGGCTCCAGAATTGAAGGGGGGCGGGGCTTTCAGAACCTTTGTGGCTCTTTGACCGTTTAAGGTGGCCGACCCCTGGCCTAAAGGCAAAGGGTTAATGGGGGCAGGTCCCTTGCAGGGAGGGAGAACTCTAGGCAATGTCATTGCTCAAGTCACAAGTTTTTTCATTTTATGGAGTTTCTGGTGTTACAACACATTGGTGGCGGTGCGTAGCATCCCGTGATCACCTGACTTCGATTCACAGCATTTTTCTGCTGATGGTGTTTAACTTTTGGCAAAAACACCCCCCCTCCCCCACCAGCAAACAGTACATTTGGTGACAACTGCTGTGCTCTCACTTAAAGATAATGATTGTTGGTTTAATGACCATCTTTTTTTTTTTTAAACTAGCCGTTCCCGGCCACGTGTTGTTGTGGCTCAGTCTGGTTAAATGGCCAACCAATCTGTGTGTAGATTTACACCAGCACACACAAACACGTACACACAACCACCGTGTAACCCCCAACCTACCTACCTACTGCATTTCTTCCTCCCTCTCTATCCCTCTACCTACCTACTTACCTACCTACCGCATTTCTTCCTCCCTCTCTATCCCTCTACCTACCAACTTACCTACCTACCTACCTATTGTATTTCTCCCTCTCTCTCTCTATCCCTCTACCTACCTACCTACCTACCTACTGTATTTCTCCTTGCATCTTATGGACAGAGTATTTTATGTCATAAAGGATGATATAATTCCTGTGGCTCACTGCTCTCTCTGTATCCATCTACCTACCTTTTTTACAATTTTTTACATTTCCGTTGCGTGTACCTGGCACAGGTGTGACATCTACATAATCTATATATATATATATATATATATATATATATATATATATATCATTGGTGCCGTATTTGAAAGGAACGTTGTGTGAAAACTTGGAAGCGATCGGTGCAGGACTTTTGGAGATTACCTGTTCTGAACAAACTCATAGTTACATTTTTATTTATATGGATAAAAGGTGGTAAAATCAGGTCGGTCACGCAATGATCTATTTTATGATCGCACACAGTCGTAAATGGAGAACTACCTGTAGCACTGTCGAATTTGTGTGAATCTCCCCCCCTCCCCCCTCCAACCTCCCTGAATTTTCAGGTCCCTCTTCTTCTGTGCTGAAGGGTTATACATCAATCCCTGCACTGGACACAAAAGAAAAGCTGTTAACGCTTGGTAAAGACAAGGTCGTGTCTCCTTGTGTTGATTTGTGCCACCTGGAGAATGGAGGGGCACCTGCCTTTTTGTGATGGGGCTACATAAGAGGGATTATTCCCTTTTAGGTTCCAAGTCTTACGCTACAGCTATGTGATTTCCTAGTGGCTTCCCATCCAGTAATTAGAACCCACCCGGTTTAAGTTACCGTATTTTTCGGAGTATAAGACGCACTTTTTTCCCTCACAAAAGAGACTGAAACTCTGGGTGCGTCTTATACATTTAATACAGCATTTTTTTTGCCTCCCAAAACTCTGCCTCCTTCACCAAAATGGCCGTGCAGAGCCTTTAGGAGGCTTTCAGAGTGCTCCTGGGGGCTGGGGAGGACAGAAATGGGCCTGTTTTTGCCCCCACCCCCCATCCCCAGCAGCACTCTAAGCTTCTTAAAGGCTATCCATGCCCTTTTTTTGACAAAAAGGGCTGTTTTTTGCTCATTTCTGTCCCCCCCCCCTCCCGGGAGCAGTCTACAAGCCTCCTAAGGGCTACTCATGCCCTTTTTTTGGAGAAAAAATGGGCCTGTTTTCGCGGAAAACGGCCCGTTTTTGGGAGGTTTGCCGAGTGCAATTTTCCTCTTCAAAACCTTGTTGCAGCTTATACTCCAGTGCATCTTATACTCTGAAAAATACGGTATTTAAAGAGCAGCCCGATTTAGAGAAGTGCTGCCACCTACCCTGACCAGCCTTGTCGAATAAAAGAACTCCACCGGTGCTCTTATGGTGGTTGAAAGAAATGAGGCCTTCTGCATGGGCAAGAATTGGGGGTCTTCCATTAAGTGAACCAGATGGGAATACAGGTAGTCCTTGACTTACAAACCACCGTTGAGCCCAAAGTTTCTGTCGCTAAATGAAGAAATCCGTTAAGTGAGCTTTGCCCCCTTTTACGACCTTTCTTGCCATGGCTGTTAAGTGAATGAAGTTAGCAACACGGTGGTTGAGTTAGTCTGGCTTCCTCACTGACCGCTTGTCAGAAGGTCGCAAAAGGGGACCCCGGGACATTTGCAACCGTCATAAATACGAGCCAATTGCCAAGCCATCTGAATTTTGATCGTGGGGAATGTTGCAATGGCAGTCTCTAAATGTGGGAAACGGTCACAACTCACAATTTCCAGTGCCGTCGTAACGTCGAACGGTCACTAAACAAACTGTTTGTAAGTCGAGGACGAGCTGAGTTGCTCGCTCCGACCTGTGTCTCAGCTGCCTTAGTGGCGGGTGGGGCTGACTCCTCATTGCCCGCTCTTCCCCAGGTGCCCCCCTACGTGTTCTTCTTCATGTGCTGTGCCTCCTACCGCATCCACTCCATTTTCGTCTTGCGCCTCTTCAATGACCCGGTGGCCATGGCCATCCTTTTCCTGGCTGTCAATCTCTTCCTGGAGGATCGCTGGTCCTGGGGCTGCTTCTGCTTCAGGTGAGCTCTTCCTTTGGTGATGGGGGGGTGGATGGGTGGGTGGGCGGGCGGGCAAAGCAGCAACTTGAAAGGGCATCTCTTGGGTGACCTGCCCCACCTCAAACTTGGAAGGCTGAGGTTCACCCCCTGGCCGAAGGGCCTTTGGCCTCCTTCCCGAGCCTCCTCCTTTCTGTGTAACCGAGGCTTCCTCAGAGCATGAAGCCAACTCCTGGTCCCGACAAAACCCCCTTTCATTAATTGACTGTGAATTCTGCTCCTTCCCATCTGGCAAAGTCTTTCAAGGGAGGATTTACGGTCACAGACCTTCTCTGGCTTGGAGAGCTGCCAGGCCGATCTCTGCAAAACTTGGCAAGGAGCCTCGGAGCTTCACGAACCAATGAAGTAAACGAATGGTCTCCTGCAACTTCCACTCCCCTTTTGCTCCTCTTTTAATTCCTCTGGGAGGGGCCACACCCACCCACACACACACACACACACCAGGATTCTGTTCCGAAGAGCCTGAAGCAAACTCCTTGTAAAAGCAAAAAACACTTTTATTAATTGACTTGTGAATTCTGCTCCTTCCCATCCGGCAAAGTCTGTCAAAGGAGGATTTACGGTCACAGACTTTCTCTGGCTTGGAGAGCTGCCAGGCCGATCTCTGCAGAACTTGGCAAGGAGACTCGGAGAGTCACAAGCCAATTAAGGGAACTAACGGTCTCCTGCAAAGTCCACTCCCCTTTTGCTCCTCTTTTCTTTCCTCTGGGAGGGGCCACTCATCGTCCACCTGTGGCCTTACTCCCAAGTCGACTCCTGTTCTTTAGCCGTTCCCTTCATCTGGCAACTCTGTCCATGTGCACACTGGGAACGGGCTCCAGCTGTTCATCTGCCTCACTGATGTCCGACTCCGAAGGCAGCTGATAACTGTCAGACAGCCCTGGCCCCCTCTCTGCCTCTGACACAGAGCCCTCGTCAGAGCCTTCGCCAGACTCCAGGACTAGCCCATCTTCCTTCCCAACCTTCTCACTGTCCGAATCTGCAGCCAGCTCTGCTGGGTGCTGGCGGGCCACAACCCATTCCTTGTCAGTCAGAACCTCGGTTTTCCATCAGTTGCTCACGGTGAAAAAGCTTCCCCCTTTTGGCCTAGAGCAGAGATTTCCCACCTTGGCAATTTTAAGGCTTGTGGACTTCAATTCCCAGAATTCCTCAGCCAGAGAAGGGTGGTAACCCTCAGAGGGCTTGTCACACGGAGGCCTTTCATGGGCTGCTTTCCCTTCAGTTGTTCAACATCCTAGAGCCGTGATGGCAAACCTATGGCATGCGTGCCAGATGTGGCACGCAGAGCCCTCTCTGTGGGCATTTCGTGCCATCGCCAGCTGGTGGTGTGGTTTCTGGCATGCACATGCACGCCGGCCAGCTGGTCTTTGCAAACGCCGGAGTGCCAGAAAGTGGCTTGAAAACCACCCATAAATCCGCCTGAAAATGGCCCAGAAGGCAGCCTAAAAATGGGCATGTGTGCACCAGCCACCTGGTCTTTGGGTTTCCAAGGCTTCAGTGTGCACATATGCACACATGTTCCGGTTTGGGCACTCGGTGCCAAAAAGCTTCGCCATCACTCTCCTGGAGTTTGTTAATTAGGTATGCTGCCCGTGTGACTATCAAGTGACTCAGGACAACTTACAACATCCTAAAAGCACAAAACCCCTTCCTTACCATCTGAGGCTGCAAGGGCTGGGCCTCTTCACTCTAGAATGACGGCACCTGAGAGGTGGCCTGATTGAAGTCTATCAAATCATGCACGGTGTGGACAAAGTAGAAAAGGAAAAACTGTTTTCCCTATCGCACAACACTAGAACTAGGGGGCACTCCATGGAACTTTTGGAAGCTAGACCTCCAACAAATAAGAGGAAGGACTTTTTCACCCAGAGGATCCCTGGTCTATGGAACTCCCTGCCAGAAGAAGTGGTGACAGCTGTCAGCCTCGACACCTTTAAGAAAGGATTAGTTCATGGAGAACAAGGGTATCCATGGCTATCATTATGGATGCCTAAGGACATCCTCCGGGTTGGAGAGATAAGCAGGATATCTCTCAATGCCATTTGCAGGGAATCATAAGCAGGTGAAGACATCTTCTTGGGAAGACCCTGAAGCAAATGGGGAGCCACTGTGTGAGACAGAATGCTGGACTGGATGGGCTGTGGCCTGTTCCAGCAAGGCTATTCTTATGTTCTTATGTTCTTAAAACAAAATGAAATCTAAAACGTTCAGCGTTACAAATTAAAGCAGGAAAACCAAAGGAGACCCTGTCCTGTCCTTTTTTGGCCAAAATTTCTGATTTTTGGCAAGCACGCACATTTGTGGCTTCCTGAGCATCGTAGATCTCTTTCTCATAGGAAACAAAGGCAACAGCACAAGCAAACATTCTTACTTTTAAGATCAGAGGTTTATTGTTTCTAATAATTTGGAACGTTAGAAATGAATAGGTACAAAAGATGTAATAGCAGTAATACACTGCATTAACGTATTAATGCAAAGGGCCAATGAGATATAGCAAGTCCCACAAGGACTGCTATAAATCAAAGAGCCCCAAGCCGATTTTCAACCCCATCCTTTATCCTGTTCTTCTAACCACATACATGCTTCACAAGTTCACTAACTGTCCCCACACATCCCTTCGGCCGATCCGCTCCCACAGAGAGGGACTTCTCCGGGTGCTGTCCACTAGGCAGTGCCAGCGGGCGACGCCCAGAGGAAGGGCCTTCTCTGTGGCGGGCCCAACCCTCTGGAACGACCTACCCCCTGAACCTAGAACTATCACGGACCTCCGCTCCTTCCGCCAAAACTTGAAGACGTACTTCTTCCATCTTGCCGGCCTGGCCTAATCCACCCCATCAAGCTTGCAGACTGAAGCTTAAATTGTTTTAATTTGGTTTTTAAGGGGTAAGAGTTTTAGGATTTTTAGCACAGGGTTATTAGTATTTAATCTGTTTTTAGTATTTATCTATTGCTATGTTTTATATTTCTATTTTAATTTCCTGTGCACCTTCCCGAGTCCCTTCGGGGAGAGTGGCGCGGTTTATAAATTCAATAAAATAAAAAAATAAAAATAAAATAAATATAACTTTCAATTCCTCCTTTCCAACAGTTTCACTCTTCCTGTTTTAAATGAATCCATACAAGGGCATATTTTAGCAAAACATATTTCACAGTTAGTAACGGTTTAGCAGGATTACAAATATTTCTGGTAAATACTGAAATCCTCCTAGTTCATATGTTTTTTCTTCTTCTTCTGGGGATTTCTATCATCCATAGGATTTATTGAATCTAATAGATCAATAGGCTATATTTCTTGATTCTCACATCTTGTTTCAGCCTCAGTTCTTCCCCTCCTTATATTCTGTTCATGGCTTAAGCTGGATTCATATATTATAACGCCAAGCCCTAACCGATATGGCTTATTATGATTTATTTGATGAAATATAAGTAAGATGTCTCTGGTTGTTGCTTGGGTGATGTTTAATAGCACTTAGCAATAGCACTTAGACTTATATATTGCTTCACAGTGCTTTTACAGCCCTCTCTAAGCGGTTTACAGAGTCAGCCTATTTGCCCCCCAACAATCCAGATCCTCATTTGACCCACCTCAGAAGGAAGGAAGGAAGGAAGGAAGGAAGGAAGGAAGGAAGGAAGGAAGGAAGGAAGGACAGTAGCAATAGCCCTTACGCTTATATACTGCTTCACAGTGCTTTTACAGCCCTCTCTAAGCGGTTTACAGAGTCAGCCTATTTGCCCCCAACAATCTGGGTCCTCATTTGACCCACCTCGGAAGGATGGAAGGCTGAGTCAACCTGAAGGGAGGGAGAGAGGAAGGGAGGAAGGAAGGAAGGAAGGACAGTAGCAACAGCTACTTAGACTTATATACCGCTTCCCAGTGCTTTTACAGTCCTCTCTAAGTGGTTTACAGAGTCAGCCTATTTGCCCCCAACAATCTGGATCCTTATTTTACCGACTTCGGGTGGATGGAAGGCTGAGTCAATTTGAAGGAAGGAAGGAAAGAAGGAAGGAAGGAAGGAAGGGCAGTAGCAATAGCACTCAGACTTATATACCGCTTTATAGTGCTTTTATAGCCCTCTCTAAGAGGTTTAGAATCAGCCTATTCGCTCCCAACAATCTGGGTCCTCATTTGACCCACCTCGGAAGGATGGAAGGCTGAGTCAACCAGAAGGAAAGAAGGAAGGGAGGGAGGGAGGGAGGACAGTAGCAATAGCACTTAAGACTTATATACCGCTTCATGGTGCTTTACAGCCCTCTCTAAGTGGTTTACAGAGTCAGCCTATTTGCCCCCAACAATCTGGATCCTTATTTTACCGACTTCGGGTGGATGGAAGGCTGAGTCAATTTGAAGGAAGGAAGGAAGGAAGGAAGGAAGGAAGGAAGGAAGGAAGGAAGGGCAGTAGCAATAGCACTCAGACTTATATACCGCTTTATAGTGCTTTTACAGCCCTCTCTAAGAGGTTTAGAATCAGCCTATTCGCTCCCAACAATCTGGGTCCTCATTTGACCCACCTCGGAAGAATGAAAGGCTGAGTCAACCTTGAGCCTGGCGGGATTCAAACTGCCAAATTGCAGGCAGCTGAAGTAGCCTGCACTCTAACCACTGCGCCACCGCGGCTCTTAAGCACCCAAATGTAGGCTCTGGAGCTGCTTTGGATGGGAGTGGGGCTAGCGGGGATCACCCCCACCTAACACCCCTCCTGTCTTTTCGCCTTTCAGCCTGGCTGTCTCTGTCAAAATGAACATCCTCCTGTTTGCGCCGGGCCTCCTCTTCCTTCTCCTCCGGCGCTTTGGCCTGCGAGGGGCCGTCCCAAAGCTGGCCATCTGTGCAGCCCTTCAGGTAAGTGGAGGAGGGGCCGTCGCACCTGCGTTTGTTTTTGCACCAAGATTTGGTGGTGATGACTCCATAAATGGCCTCTGTGTGAGCAAATGGTGTCAGATCCCGAAGGGTTCCAGTTCAGGTGGAAAGCCATTTCTATGGGTCAGTTGATTTGATAATTATGCCCAAACAAAATTTCCTCCCTCCCTTCTCTTTCTTTCTTTTTCCCCTTCCTTCCTTCCCCTCTCTCTTTTCTTTTTCCCTTTCTTCCTTTTCTTTTTATCCCTTCCTTTCTTCCACCCTCCCCTTCCTCTTTTCTTTTTTCCTTCCTTCCTTCTTTTTCCTTTTTCCCTTCCTTTTTCTTTTCTACCTTCTTTCTCTCCTTCTTTTCTTTTTTTCTCTTCCTAACTTCTTTCTTTTCTTTTTTTCCTTACATCTTTCTTTTTTCCTTCCTTTCACCCTCCCCTTCCTTTTTTCCCTTCCTTTGTTCTTTCCTTTTCTTTTTCCCTTCCTCGCCTTCCTTCCTTCTTTCCTTTCCTCTTTTTCTTTCCTTCCTTCTTTCCTTTCTTCCCTTCCCTTTTTTCTTTTTCCCTTTCTTCCTTCTTTCTTTTCTTCCTTCCTTTCTTCCATCCTCTCCTTCCTCTCTTATTTTTTCCCCTTCTTTCTTTTCCCTTTCCCTTTTTTCCTTCCCTTCCCTTCTTTTCCCTCCTTCTTTCCTGTCTTTTTTCTTTCTTTTCTTTCTTTTTTCCTTCTTCCCCTTCCTCTCTTTCTTTCCTTCCTACCTTCACTTTCCTTTCCCCCCCCTTCCTTCCCTTCTTTCTTTCTTTCTTTTTCTCTTTCTTTCATTTTTCCCTCTCTTCCCTCTCCCCCTTCAAGAATGCATATGAGCAACCACCTTTATTAGAGATTGTATAATAACAGAACAAGGAAACCCGGATGACCGAGGCTCTCCATAGACCTTGGGAGCTGGTGTGTCTCTTGCAGGTGGTCCTGGCCTTGCCCTTCCTGATGGAGAACCCCGTGGGGTACGTCTCCCGTTCCTTTGATTTGGGTCGTCAGTTCCTCTTCAAGTGGACCGTGAATTGGAGGTTCTTGCCCGAAGAAGTTTTCCAACACCGGGCTTTTCACCTGGTGCTGTTGGTCCTCCACTTCACAGCCCTGGCTCTCTTGGCACTCAACAGGTGGCACAGGTGAGAAGGGGCATTTCGTGGGGAAGGAGCATGGGATTACCCCAGGCTTTAAGAGCATAACGGAATTGGGAGGGACCTTGGAGGTCTTCTAGTCCAACCCCCTTCTCAAACATACCATTCCAGACTGTGTTGCGACCCGCCAGTGGCTAGCAGAGCTGGCAGCAGAATCGGACAGAGAGGAAGTTGGAGAGGAATCTGGGCCAGTCCTGGAGTCTGGGAAAGGCTCTGATGAGGGCTCTGTGTTGGAGGCAGAGAGGGGGCCAGGGCTGTATGCCAGTTATCAGCTGCCTTCAGAGATCAGTGGGGCAGAAGAACAGCTGGAGCCTGTTCCCAATGTGCGCATGCGCAGGAGAAGGGAACTGCTAAGGAACAAGGGCTGACTCGGAAGTAAAGGCGCAGGTGGATGGCTCCTCCCATAGGAAATAAGAGAGGAGCAAAAGGGGAGTGGGCTTTTGCAGGAAACAATTCATTCCATCATTAGATTCGTTCCAGGAGTGTGAAGATCTGTCCTTGAATCTCAGAGACTCTCAGAGACTCTGTCCTTGAATCTCAGAGACCTTTCCTTACACAGCAACCTCATTTGGGAAAAGATTTACATGGCAGCTTTCCAAGAGAGATAAGGTCTGTGGTCATAAATATACCTTTGAAAGACTTTTTTTTACCAGGCCTTTGCTGAATGGGAATGAGAGGAATTCACATTCATTTCATAAAAGGGGTTTTGTCGGGACCAGGACTCTGCCTCGGGCTTTTGGGGGAAGCCGATGTCAGAACAGGCTGTCTGTCCAATCGCTTCTTAAACACCTCCAGGGATGGACCACCTACAACCTCTGGAGCATGATTCACTTAATGACTGCAGAGACTTGCTTAACTGCGATAAAAACGTCTGAAGGCAACTTCTGTTCCACTGATTTAATTGTTCTGTCAGGAAATGTCTCCTCAGTTCTAAGTTGCTTCTCTCCTTGATTAGTTTCCACCCATTGCTTCTTTGTCCTGCCCTCAGGTGCTTTGGAGCAGGGGTCCCCAACCTTTTTTTCACCAGGGACCGGTTTCATTTTAAAGAAAATTCTGCGGACCGGCTGAGTGGCTCAGCAGTCATGTGACTGGGTGGGCGTCGCCAACTTGGAAAATGTGAAACTCACTTAACAATGATCTTGGTTAGCAACCAAACTTTTGGCCTCAACTGTGGTCATAAGTTCTTTCTTTCTTTCTTTCTTTCTTTCTTTCTTTCTTTCTTTCTTTCTTTCTCTCTCTCTCTTTCTTTCTCTTTCTTTGTTTCTGTCTCTCTTTCTTTCTCTCGCTATTTCTTTCTCTCTTTCCCTTTCTCTCTTTATTTCTTTTTCTTTCTTTTTCTCTTTCCCTCTTTCTCTTTCTCTCTTTTTGTATCTTTTTCTGTCTTTCTTTCCTTTCTGTCTCTTTCTCTCTCTGTCTATCTTTCTCTCCCTCCCTCCCTCTGTCTGTCTCTCTATGTGTGTCTGTCGTCGTCGGCGTCCCCAGCCTCCTCAGCCCGTCCGCCGTGCTTGGTCACTCGTTCGCTCAGTCAGGCTCCGTGGCTGGGTAGGAGCCTGGCTGCAGGGCTGGAGAGGAGGAGGAGGGAGGAGGGGGCAGCCCATTGGGCAGAGCGCGCGGGAGAACGCAGGAGGATGGTGGGGACTCTTCCTCCACCCTCATCGACGGAGGGACTCCTGTGCGCCGCCGGAGCAACCTCCCTACGGCCGCCAGTTCCCTCCCCCGTCCGCGGAGCCTCCGTAGCCCCTGGAAGAAAACGAGTGGCCGGCATGCCAGCAGGGGAGGGAATCGGAGTCCCTCCGTCGACGAGGGAGGAGGAAGAGCCACACTCCAACGGCGCGAACAGCCGCGCCTGCGTTCTCCCGCGTGCTCTGCTCAGGGGGCTGCCCCCTCCTCCCTCCCTCCTCCTCCTCTCCAGCCCTGCGGCCCGGCTCCCACCCAGCCACGGACTGGCACCGGTCCGCGGCCCGGGGGTTGGGGACCCCTGCTTTGGAGAATAGCTTGACTCCCTCTTCTTTGTGGCAACCCCTGAGATATTGGAAGGCTGCTATCATGTCTCCCCTGGTCCTTCTTTTCTACTTTGGTGGGAGTAATTTTAAATTTTCTACCACGGTCATCCAAAGAGGAAGACAAAAATATTTTTGTTGCATTTGTGTTGGATTTTGTTGGATTTCTCTTCAAGTCAACAGTTCTGGAACTGAAGTAGGCATCACCACAGGATCTCAAGTATAGATGGGGCTAATCCTGGCAAATAATCCACCACGAAACTGACCCATTTTTCTTACTGGTCCCCTACAGATCTGATGAAAGCATCTTGAGCCTGTTAAAGGATCCAGCCAAGAGGAAGGACCATCCAGAAGCCCTCTCAGCAAATCATATCCTTTCACTAAAAGTGAGGTTTCCTTCTTTGGTGGATGTTAGGGAAGAGTCGATTACTCAGTTATAGTCCAGGGATGTCCATCCCTAGCAATTTTGAGGCTTCTGGACTTCAACTCTCAGAATTCCGCAGCCAGCTTTGCTGTGCTGGCTGGGGAATTCTGGGAGTTGAAGTCCACAAACCTCAAAGTTGCTAAGGTTGGTATAGTTCCAACATCCATTGCAATGTTGCCGATAGCCCTGTGTGAATTTTGCACTGCGCAGTTTTTCCTTAACGGAAAGCCACAGGTCATTTTCCCTCTCTTTACCTCTAATTTCATTGGCGTTTGCTTCAGCCGCTCATTGCATTACCAGTTCTACGTCTGGTATTTCCACACCCTGCCCTACCTGCTCTGGTGCACGCCACCCAAGAAGCTGGCCCACCTACTGAAGTAGGTATCTTCCAGGACCTGGGGGGAATGCGGGGCAGCAGGGGTGAAATTCAGCAGGCTCTGGAGAACCGGTAGCAGAAAGTTGGAGTACTTCAGAGAACTGGCAAATACCACATCTGGCTGGCCCCAGAGTGGGGAGGGAATGGAGATTTTGCAGTATCCTTCCCCTGGAGTGGGGAGGGGATGGAGATTTTGCAGTATCTTTCCCCTGGAGTGTGGAGGGAATGGAGATTTTGCAGTATTCTTCCCCTGGAGTGGGGCAGGCATGGAGATTTTGCAGTATCTTTCCCCTAGAGTGGGGCGGGAATGGAGATTTTGCAATATCCTTCCCCTGGAGTGGGGAGGGAATGGAGATTTTGCAGTATCCTTCCCCTGGGGGGTGGAGGGAATTGAGAGTTTACAGTATCCTTCCCCTGGAGTGGGAGGGAATGGAGATTTTGCAGTATCCTTCCCCTGGAGGGGGGAGGGAATGGAGATTTTGTAGTATCCTTCCCCTGGAGGGGGGAGGGAATGGAGATTTTGCAGTATCCTTCCCCTGGAGTGGGGAGGGAATGAAAATTTTGCAGTATCTTTCCCCTGGAGTGGGGAGGGAATGGAGATTTTGCAATATCCTTCCCCAGGAGTGGGGCGGGAATGGGGATTTTGCAGTATCCTTCCCCTGGAGTGGGGAGGGAATGGAGATTTTGCAGTATCCTTCCCCTGGAGTGGGGAGGGAATGGAGATTTTGCAGTATCCTTCCCCTGGGGGGTGGAGGGAATTGAGAGTTTACAGTATCCTTCCCCTGGAGTGGGAGGGAATGGAGATTTTGCAGTATCCTTCCCCTGGAGGGGGGAGGGAATGGAGATTTTGTAGTATCCTTCCCCTGGAGGGGGGAGGGAATGGAGATTTTGTAGTATCCTTCCCCTGGAGGGGGGAGGGAATGGAGATTTTGTAGTATCCTTCCCCTGGAGGGGGGAGGGAATGGAGATTTTGTAGTATCCTTCCCCTGGAGGGGGGAGGGAATGGAGATTTTGTAGTATCCTTCCCCTGGAGTAGGGAGGGAATGAAAATTTTGCAGTATCTTTCCCCTGGAGTGGGGAGGGAATGGAGATTTTGTAGTATCCTTCCCCTGGAGGGGGGAGGGAATGGAGATTTTGTAGTATCCTTCCCCTGGAGGGGGGAGGGAATGGAGATTTTGTAGTATCCTTCCCCTGGAGTAGGGAGGGAATGAAAATTTTGCAGTATCTTTCCCCTGGAGGGGGGAGGGAATGGAGATTTTGTAGTATCCTTCCCCTGGAGGGGGGAGGGAATGGAGATTTTGTAGTATCCTTCCCCTGGAGGGGGGAGGGAATGGAGATTTTGTAGTATCCTTCCCCTGGAGGGGGGAGGGAATGGAGATTTTGTAGTATCCTTCCCCTGGAGTAGGGAGGGAATGAAAATTTTGCAGTATCTTTCCCCTGGAGTGGGGAGGGAATGGAGATTTTGTAGTATCCTTCCCCTGGAGGGGGGAGGGAATGGAGATTTTGTAGTATCCTTCCCCTGGAGGGGGGAGGGAATGGAGATTTTGTAGTATCCTTCCCCTGGAGTAGGGAGGGAATGAAAATTTTGCAGTATCTTTCCCCTGGAGGGGGGAGGGAATGGAGATTTTGTAGTATCCTTCCCCTGGAGGGGGGAGGGAATGGAGATTTTGTAGTATCCTTCCCCTGGAGGGGGGAGGGAATGGAGATTTTGTAGTATCCTTCCCCTGGAGTGGGGAGGGAATGAAAATTTTGCAGTATCTTTCCCCTGGAGTGGGGAGGGAATGGAGATTTTGCAATATCCTTCCCCAGGAGTGGGGCGGGAATGGGGATTTTGCAGTATCCTTCCCCTGGAGTGGGGAGGGAATGGAGATTTTGCAGTATCCTTCCCCTGGAGTGGGGAGGGAATGGAGATTTTGCAGTATCCTTCCCCTGGGGGGTGGAGGGAATTGAGAGTTTACAGTATCCTTCCCCTGGAGTGGGAGGGAATGGAGATTTTGCAGTATCCTTCCCCTGGAGGGGGGAGGGAATGGAGATTTTGTAGTATCCTTCCCCTGGAGGGGGGAGGGAATGGAGATTTTGTAGTATCCTTCCCCTGGAGGGGGGAGGGAATGGAGATTTTGTAGTATCCTTCCCCTGGAGGGGGGAGGGAATGGAGATTTTGTAGTATCCTTCCCCTGGAGGGGGGAGGGAATGGAGATTTTGTAGTATCCTTCCCCTGGAGGGGGGAGGGAATGGAGATTTTGTAGTATCCTTCCCCTGGAGTAGGGAGGGAATTGGGATTTTGCTATATCCTTCTCCTGCCACGCCCAAAGCCATACCCACAGAATTGGTAGTAAAAACAATTGAATTTCACCACTGGGTGAGTGGGGAAGGGCTAGGACCCAATGATTTTTAAATCATATTTCAGAGTCTTTTCAGCTTGTTCTCCTCATACTAGGAACCTTGTGTGTTAGGTGGGGAGGGGGGGTGGATATTGTGAGCTGCACTTCTGGTTTCAGTGAGAGTGAGTGTGTTTGTGTGTCTGGTTTTGTGTGTCTGTCTGTGTGTATCAGCAGTTATCCCCCCACTGACATTTCGGACAATTCCTTCCCTCCCCCCAAGAGGAGGAGGAGGTGCAGGTAATCCTTGCCTTAACAACTGTTCATTTAGTGACCATTTAAAGTTAGGACGGCGTCGGAAGAAAAGCATTTTCGGGCATTTCATTTTCTTGCAATTGAATTTTGTTTTCAGTGGTCATTGCATTTAAGTGTCATTGCATTAGCTGTAGTACCCTGTTTCCCTGAAAATAAGACCTCCCCAGATAATAAGCCCAATCGGGCTTTTGTGCGCATGCGCTAAAATAAGCCCTCCCTGAAAATAAGCCCTGGAGTGTGGAGGGAATGGGGATTTTGCAGTATCCTTCCCCTGGAGTGGGGAGGGAATGGAGATTTTGCAGTATCCTTCCCCTGGAGTGTGGAGGGAATGGAGATTTTACAGTATCCTTCCCCTGGAGTGGGGAGGGAATGGAGATTTTGCAGTATCCTTCCCCTGCAAAGGTTGGAGACCCCTGCTTTAAACGATCATTGTTGCATCCCCACGGTCACCTGATCCAAATTCAGACCCTTGGCAACTGGCTTGTATTCAAATATAATCTTGTAGGAGAGAAAAAAATAGCACCGAACAAACTTAAATTTAATATCAAATGCCTTGCAGTAACTAAGGCAACTTTTACCAGGAGTCCAAAGTAGAAATGTTTAAAAATAATAACTCAACGGGTGCAGATTGGGAACAAAATGGCTGTTCCATTTAAAATAGTATCTGGAGACAACTCAATTTAACAAGTTGCAAAGTTCCAAAAAACAAAGAAAGTTTCTTTGGACTTTTGGACTGGACTTTGTTTTTTTCTTTGAAGACGTTTCGCTTCTCATCCGAGGAGCTTCTTCAGTTCTTCCAGAAGCTTCTGGGATGAGAAACAAAACGTCTTCGAGGAAAAAGTCCCCTTTGGGACAAACCATGACCTGGATGACCGAGACTCTCTGTAGATAATCCAGTTTAAGAAGGTTGCCTTCAGTTTCCATAGCCTGGAATTCATTTCGTCACATTTGATATTAAATTTAAGTTTGTTCGGTGCTATTTTTTTCTCTCCTACAAGATTATATTTGAATACAAGCCAGTTGCCAAGGGTCTGAATTTTGATCAGGTGACTGTGGGGATGCAACAACGATCGTTTAAATCAGTGGTCCTTAACCTTTTTGAAAGGATCGGTCCCTTGAGCCCTTGAGGAAGTTATCATCGCCCCCCCTTCCCCAACATAACCTCTCAATCACAACACAGGGGAAAAAATTCTTCAATTTATGCAAACAAATTTTTTGTTTTCTTTAAAATTGTCATCAGGACATAATTTATTGCAAATAATTTATTTCAGGTCTTTCTCCCATATCTCAACTGTGGGGAAAATTCAGATGCCACCCATCTCTTTACTCCCAAACTTTGTGATACATGTACTGTGTTTCCCCAAAAATAAGACAGGGTCTTATTTTCTTTTGACCCCCAAAATAAGCACTTGGCCTTATTTTTGGGAAGGTCTTATTTTTGGGGTGCAGGTGGCGGCGAGCGTGGTCACCTAATAGCTACTGCTGTGTTGCAATATTTTCGGGGGAGGCCTTATTTTAGCGCATGCGCTCAAAAACCCAATTGGGCTTATTATCCAGGGAGGTCTTATTTTCGGGGAAACGGTACTAGCTACTACTAGGAGAAAATGTCCAGATCAAATGTAATAATTTCTAATGTTGGGTTTTCTCCCTTACCGGGAGGGAGCCCCCTTATGGAATACAGTGAAACCGTTACCATGGCAACTCCACTGTGCTGCACAGTAGAAGCCATTTTAAGGCACAACAGGCTGTATCTTAACAGAATACACACCCTGAGGGGTTTTAGGGGTGCCTTATACCCCCCCCCCAAATATTTGTCTCTAGAGAGTAAGTCATCCGTATACCAAGTTTGGTTGAAATTGCTCGAGGCATTCCGGAACACACACAAACATAGATTTTCACCACAATGTGGAATATATATATATATGTATGTATGTACGTATCTATGTATGTATGTATATATATGCTGGTCTTGTTGTATTTGGGTGTTTTACCGTGTAAGAATGAGATTGTCTTTGCAACGTTTTGGCAAGATCTCATTTCCCATCTTCAGGCTTCGGTCTGTGGCTGTATAGATGCCGCCCTTCCTTGGTGGTGGTGTGTGTGTGTGTGTGTGTGTAGTGCTGACTTTGTTGCTGTGAGTGGGTTGATTGACTGTGCAGTTGCATCATGATTGGTAGATTGATGTTGATTGGTCCTATCTGTGTGTTTCTCCTTATTTTGTATTTCAACTGCTTGGGTGGTGGGTGGGGCTCGTCTGTTGGCCAGTGCTGGTTTCCAGATGTCTGGTAGGTGGGAGGTATCATCACGTTTGTTCATATTGTGAGGTTGTTTCTCTATTTCAATGGCTTCTCTGATTATTCTCCTATTGAATTGTTCAGCTTCAGTTTCACTCCACCCCACCCCCCAAAATTTAAGGAAGAGCGGCATCTACGCAGCCACAGACCGAAGCCTGAAGATGGCAAGTGAGATCTTGCCGAACCGTTGCAAAGACAATCTCATTCTTACACGGGAAAACACCCAAATACAACAAGACCAGCAGATAGGTAGGTAGGTAGGTAGGTAGGTAGGTAGATAGATGATAGGTAGGTAGGTAGGTAGATAGATGATAGGTAGGTAGGTAGGTAGATAGATAGATGACAGGTAGGTAGATAGATGATAGGTAGGTAGTAGATAGGTAGATAGATAGGTAGGTAGGTAGATAGATAGATAGACAGGTAGGTAGATAGATGATAGGTAGGTAGTAGATAGGTAGATAGATAGGTAGGTAGGTAGGTAGATAGATAGATGACAGGTAGGTAGATAGATGATAGGTAGGTAGTAGATAGGTAGATAGATAGGTAGGTAGGTAGATAGATAGATAGACAGATAGACAGATAATTTTCACCACAATGTGGAATAATAGGAAAACTCCTTCCTTTCCTATTAGGGTAGGTCACCTTTTTTTAGTGCTTTAGCTAAATCATGGTTTTCTTCTCTTGCCTCAGAGTGCTTCTCCTAGGTTTAGTCGAGCTCTCGTGGAACACCTATCCCTCAACGGTTTACAGCTCAGCTTCTCTCCACGTATGTCATGGGATCATCCTTCTGCAGCTGTGGTACGGGACGATGTCTTCCCCAGAGGAGAAGCAGCCGTCGAAAAAGGTGGAATGAAAACGGCTTCAGAAAAAAGAGGGACAGTGAAGAATTTGGATTAAGATCAGCCGTTGCTGAGGACAACTGACCAGGGGGCCTGTTCACAGACCTGCCTGGCGCCGGATGCGCGTGCTGGGCGATGCCCCGCCTTCTCTTCCCTGGGGCTCAAGGGTGGCGCGGAATGGGAATTGGCAGAGCTGATCGCCACACCAAAGATCATGTGGAATATCTTGAATAAAGGACAGTGATGGTTCGATAACAAGGCTTCGCTTGGCTGCAATTTATGGATTGTCATAGGACGTGATAGCCTTCAGAGCAGCGGTCGCCAACTGGTGGCCCATGAGAAAATTTCTGCCCCCGCAGCAAAATTATTTCCATTTTTTATATTGCACTCAATCAGGAGTCCTCAGCCGATGGCCCCTGGGAGGGATACGTGCATTGAACGTTTGTGTTGCTGCAGAGAGTCTCCTCCTTCGGGGTCTTTCCGTGCAGGTTGGAGAGGGGGGCAGAAATTCCGACTTGGGGTCTGCTTCAGCCTCCTGGAGGGGGGGGAGGCTTTGGGCAAAGGCTGGAGGGGGTGCTGCTGGTGGTGAAGAGCTGGAGGGCCTCGTTCCAGTGGGACTGCATCCTGGCCTGGAACTAGCTGACCATCTCAGCCCGCTGAGCTTCCAGGTGCCTTGCATTCCTACAGGTCTTTCCTCTGCTTGGAAAGCCTATGCTCCTAGTCCTCGGTGAGGTGCTTCAGCTGAGCCTCCTTCTCAGTCAGATCCAATTTGAACTGAGCTGTTTTGCCAATTCTTTCTCGCGGTGGCTGCTTGGCTCCAGCAACTGCTTCCTGCTGGGGCCCCAAGGAGCCTGGGTGGGCAGGCGAGGAGTGGTGAGTAGAGGCTGGCGAGGCGCCCCTTCACGTGGGGGACGAGTTGGCCATGGCCACCTAGTCACATGACCATGTAGCCACGCCCACCCAGCCAGTGATTAGGCAGGTCCTATTAGTGGTCCGCGGGAATTAAGTTTATGAATTGAGTGGCCCTTGAGATCTGAAAAGTTGATGAGCCCTGCTCTAGAGTCTTTATTTTAAACTAGCTGTCCCTGCCACGCATAGCTGTGGCCAAATGAAAAGGTTTCCCCTCAATAGACCCCCTCAGTGACCCCCTTGCTTCTCTGCTTTGGTTTCCCCTCCCTCTCCCTCTCTTACTCTACCTACCTACCGTTTCTCCCTCTCCCTCTCTCTACCTACCTACGTACCTACTGTATTTCTCCCCCTCTCTCCCTACCTACCATATTTCTCCCTCTCCCTCTCCCTCCCTCCCAACCTACCTACCGTATTTCTCCTTCTACCTACCTACTTACCTACCTATTGTATTTCTCCCTCTCTCTACCTACCTACCTACTGTATTTCTCCCTCTCTCCCTCTACCTACGTACCTACTGTATTTCTCCCTCTCCCTCCCTACGTACCTACTGTATTTCTCCCTCTCCCCCTCTACCTATCTACCTACCGTATTTCTCCCTCTCCCTCCCAACCTACCTACTTACCGTATTTCTCCCTCTACCTACCTACCTACCTATTTTATTTCTCCCTCTATCTCTCTCCCTACCTACCTACTGTATTTCTCCCTCTACCTACCAACCTACCAACCTACAGTATTTCTCCCTCTATCCCTCTACCTACCTACCTACCTATTTACCTACCTACCTAGAGAGAGAGAGGAGGGAGAGGGCCTTGTGGGGGGGAGTTGGCAGAGGGGGGTGGCGGTGGCAGAAAGGCAGTTGGCGCGGGTGGTGCAGGCAGCGAGAGGGGCTGCTGACTCAGCAGTGGCCTTGGGGGGGAGGAATTGGTGGAGGGCGGGGCAGCAGTAGAGAGAGGCTGCTGAGGATGCGACCATCGCGGATATGACGCAGACCGCTCCACTGCTTGTGCAAGTGACGTGAGCTGAAAAGCGGTTGGGTGGGAGGGGCCGCAAAGGGCAGGGGGGCGAGTGAGGAAAACACACAGAAGAGCTGTAGTTTTACATTTGTGGGCATGTACCTGGCACCAGTGTGCCATATCCACACAATCTGTACATATCATTGGTGCTGCGCTTGTAAGGAACGTTGTGTGAAAATTTGGTGACGATTGGTGCAGTAGTTTCGGAGATTAGCGGTTTTGAACAAACTCATAGTTAACTTTTTATTTATATAGATATAGATGAGATTTTGGCTTTTTAATATGGACCAAGCACACTGTCCATGAATTTTGACAAGTCAGGGCAAGGTTTTTATAAATGCCGTATGGCTAATCGTGCCCTCTAGTTCAGGTAATCCTTAACCTACAACCACGTTTGAGCCCAAAATGACATGTTAAGTGACTTTTGGCTCCTTTTTATGACCTTCCTTGCCAGTTATTAAGTTATTAAGTTATCACTGCAGTTGTTAAGTTGGTAACACGGTAGTTAAGTGAACCTGGCTTTTCCATGACTTGGCTTGTCAGAAGGTCACAAAAGGGGATCGCATGACCCCAGGACACTGCAACCATCATAAATAGGAGTCACTTGCCAAGTAGCCAGCTTCTCATGACCATGGAGATGCGGCATACAGTACAATACAATAGCAGAGTTGGAAGGGACCTTGGAGGTCTTCTAGTCCAACCCCCTGCTTAGGCAGGAAGCCCTATTACCGTTTCCAACAAATGGCTATCCGGCATCTTCTTAAAGACTTCCAGTGTTGGGGCATCCACAACTTCTGGAGGCAACTTCTGTTCCACTGGTTAATTGCTCTCACTGTCAGGAAATTTCAATGGTTGTGTGAAAAACGGTCATGTCATTTTTTTTAGTGCTCTTGTAACTTTGAACAGTCACTAAACAAACTGTTGTAAGTCGAGGACTACCTATATTCTATTTGTTGCTAAACAAGGGCTACCCCTATTGTAAGAGGAAGCTATCTAATGTGTATGACGCTTGTGCCCTGATCTGGAAACTACGTTTCCCTGAAAATGAGACAGGGTCATATTTTCTTTTGAGCCCCCCCAAAATAAGCGCTTGGCCTTATTTACAGGGTGGTCTTGTTATTTTTTGAGGTGCAGGAGGGCGGCGAGCATGGTCCCCTCATGGCTGCTGATGTGTTGTGCGTCACTGGGCCTGCCGCTTTTTTTGCAGCGGCTATTTGCATGACAGAAGGGGGCCGGTGGCTATGGTTGCGGGAGTGGGGTGCATGGGGCATGTTCCCCCTCCCTTTCCCGCCTCGCCTCCCCACCTCGGGTTGTTTGCGCGGCAAGCGACCAGACGAAATGGCGGGGACCGGCTGCGCATGTGTTTAAATATTTTCTGGGAGAATATTTGGGGGGGGGGTTATTTTGGGGGGAGGGCCTTTTAGCACATGCGCTCAAAATCCCGATTGGGCTTATTATCTGGGAATATCTTATTTTTGGAAAAATAGGGTACCGTACATAAGGACTGGGTCCTGAAGCACCAGAGGCTACCTTCGAACGTAGACGTTCTCGGAGGAATTCTGGCATCCTTTGAGGGTGCTGTTGAGAGTTGGATGAACGCCCAGAAGATGTGGGTCATCAGAAAGAGAAAGATGCAGTAAGCTGGGTCAGTGATTTGGCTCAGCATGGATATAAGCGAATATCTCTTATATTCTGTAAAGGCAAACGGGTAATTACAAATTTCTTCCACTGGGCAAACTTCTCAGATTAGCCTGATTGCTAAAAAGTTCTGCGGCTGATTTTGAGAGCGATTGTTTCCATTGTGCTTGTCAAGTCCACCGGATATCGTATACAAATCTTTCTTTTTTTTTTGTTTTGAAAAATGTTCTTATTTTTATTTTTCCGTAACAATCCAAAATCACACAAAGATGTGGCAGATGTGGAGAGTGGGCAATTTTTCTGTGAAGTAATCCTAATCCCCTCTTAAGTCCCTCAAAACAGGTCGCCCTTGGCTGTCAATCAGCCACTCGGTGACCATACGAAGGTACAAGGCAGGGCGCTGCAAAAAGCGACTTGTCGCCATTTGTCACACACCCGCTGCACCCTCCCTACAGTCACAGGGTCAAAATTTGGACCCTTGGCAACCTTGGGTTTGTATTTCTGACAATTGCAGCCTCCCAGGTCATGTGTTTTACTTATCATATTTTCCGGAGTATAAAACGCACCCTTTTCCCTCAAAAAAGAGGCTGAAAATCTGGATGTGTCTTGTACACTGAATACAGCATTTTTGGCCTCCTGAAGCCCCGCCCCCTTCACCAAAATGGCCGGGCATAGCCTTATGGAGGCTTTCAGAGAGCTCCTGGGGGCTGGGGAAGGCAGAAATGAGCAAAACATGAGCCATTGTTTGTTTAATTTTGCCCCCCCCAGCCCCCAGCAGCCTCCATAAGGCTATGTATGTAAAAAAAAGTTGACAAAAAACGGGTCCATTTTTACGAAAAACGAGCCGCTTTTTGGTCATTTTTGGGGCCCCTCCCGGAATAGTCTGCAAGCCCCTCTAAAGCCATTCATGCCTTTTTAAAAAATAAAAATGGGCCCGTTTTCGTGAAAAACAGACTGTTTTGGGGAGGTTTGCAGAGTGCAAAAACTCCCCCCTCCCCTCCATTTTCGGAAAGCTCTTTAGTTACAGTGATTAATGAGAATTACATCAAGTGCTGTGCCAGCAGAAACAAAGTTTTAGGTGCTGCAGATTGTCAGCGATTTCCTTCTCCAGCACATGGATAAATACACCTGGAAACATCTACCTACATACCTACTCTCTCTCTCCCTACCTACCTACTGTATTTCTCTCCCCCCCCCATCATCTACCTACATACCTACCTACCTACTCTCTCTCCCTCCCTACTGTATTTCTCTCTCTCCGTCCATCATCTACCTACGTACCTACCTACCTACTCTCTCTCTCCCTATCTACTGTATTTCTCCCTCTTTATCTACCTACCTACCCTCTCTCTCCCTACCTACCTACTGTATTTCTCTCTCTCTCCCTCCCTCTACCTACCTACCTACTTTAACAAAAAAAATCCTTCTTCAAAACCTTGGTGTGTCTTATACTCTGGTGCGTCTTATATTCTGAAAAATACGGTAACATTTGCAACAATTCACTTAACAACCATTGCAAAAAATGCACGACTCACTCAACAACTGCCTTGCTTAGTGCTGGAAATTCTGATTCCAACCGTGATCCTCAAATCAAAGACTGCGAGGTCCTTGATGCCTTCTGAGCTTGGGTTGTTTTCATGCAGATGTTTCATTACGAAAGTAGGGAACATCAACATGCGCTGGCACTGATGTTGTTACCAAGTTTGGTAATGAAACATCTGCAAGAAAACAACCAAGCTCAGAGAGCACGCATCCCCATTCCTTCCTATGCAGAAGAGTGATTCCTCCTCTTGAACAGAACAATCCTAAAACTGGCCTGCAAGGGTAATATACAGGTAGTCCTCGACTTACAACAAATCACTTAGTGACCGTTCAAAGTTATGACGACACTTAAAAAAGTGACTTATTACCCGCAGCATCCCCATGGTCACATGATTCGCATTTGGATACTTGGCAATTGACTCACATTTATGACAGTTTATGACAGTGTCTCCAGGTCATGTGATCAACTTTTGTGACCTTCCGACAAGCAAAGTCAGTGGAGATGTCAGATTCACTTAGCAACCATATTACTAATGCAGTGATTCACTCAACAACTGTGGCACAGGTGGTAATAAAATGGGGGGAAACTCACTAAACAAGTGCCTCGCTTAGCAACGGGAATGTTGGGCTCAAGCGTCATAAGTCGAGGACTACCTGTTACCTTGATTTTACACCTTTAGTAAAGCGGCACACCAAATGAGGGCTGAGAAGGGCCTTGGATGTTTCTTGAAGCTCTCCACCATCAGTATACTTAATTCCCAGCCCGTGAAAGGACACCCCCCCCCCCTCAGCAATAGAGACTCTGGAATCAGTTCCTCTTTATTGGCCTGGTGGGAGTGACCTCCTGCCCGGCTCGTCACATGTTATTCGGGTTGTAGCACAACATGTTCAGCTTGATGTTCTCGTCCCAGTGGCGGAGCAGCAGGAAAAGTTGGCGGGCTGCTCCTTTCAGGGCGGCCACGTCCAGGCCTTCGGGCAGCTGCTGGCCCCGCAGCCAGGAATCCGCTTTAGCCGCCAGAAGCTCCCATTCCACAAAAAAGCCGGCGCAGCGATGCTCGAGCCATGCCAGGGCCACAGCGGTGGCCCAGCTCGTGCTCTCTAAATCGCCCTCCTCCGCCTCCAACCCAGCCTCCTGCAGGCTGAGGCTGCCTTCCGAAGCATCCGGCGAATGGTCACAGACGTCAGTTTCGGAACCCCTCCCGCTGTCGGCCTGCGCCCACACGACGGCGCTCAGGACGTCTGAGCAGGTGCTGGGCGAGTGCGGGGAGTCGGGCTCCATCACCTGCTCTTTGCTTGTCCTGACTCCCTCTTCGCCAGCTTCTGGGGGAGGCTGGTTTGCTGGTGGCTTCGGGGGGTTCTTGGCGATCAGAGCCCACGGAGAGGTACTGGAGGCAGGGCTCAGGCTGGCCCGGTGGGAGGGATACGGAGAGGCCCGGCACAAGCGGTTCAGGGGAATCTGCACCGCTTCCGAGAAGGCCTCGTTCAGGTGGAACATGCCTGGGGCTTGTTGCAGCTGCACCTGGGAGAAGTACGGATGGAAGAGAATAGCTCAAGGTTGAACTCTGGAGTCCTTTGTGCTCCTCTGAGCTTCCTGGATTGATTGATTGATTGGTATAAAATATTTTATTGATCTATCTTCTTCATCACCCATCTCCCTCAGGGGGCGCCACTAGGCCAGCGATGGCTAACCTTTTTCTCCTCGCATGCCGAAATCGCGTGCCAATTTCCTCGCATGCCAAAATATGCCCACACCCATAATGCAATGCGCCATGCCCTCCTGCACATGCACGCATGATACCCCTCTATGCTCCACCCTGCGTATGAGTGCGACCCCACCGCGTTCCCAGCGCATCCCGTTTTGGGCCTAGCAGTCCTCCCTGAAGACTCTTAGACCAAAAACGGAGCACTGGGGGAGTGCGCCATACCCCGTGCGTTCCCCTCTGTGCATGCACACGCAACACCCCGCCGCCTGGACATGCAAACGCAACCCCTCCCACGCATGCAAATGCAACCCCTTTCCCCACACACACACATCTCCCACATGCACGACAGAAACCCCAAAATCAGCTGGCTGACAGGAGGTGTATGCGCATGTGTGGTGGAGCTGGATGACAGCTCACATGCCTGCAGAGAGGGGTCCGCATGACAACTGTGGCACACGTGCCATAGGTGCGCTATCATGGCTCTAGGCAGTGTACAATTGAATCAGTAAAACGTAAGCATTAAAAACAACAAATTAATCACCGTTCAGGCAGAAAGCTAATTTTTCGTTGCCTTTGTTATATTTGTGTTATGGGTTTTTTGTGCTGATAAATAAATAAAGGGAGACTAGTATAGATCTATTTCAAGCTATTTAGCTCTCATCAGCTCACATGTAATACTTCCCAGGTTCAAATCCCAGCAAGGGTATGGCTAACTGATGAGAGCTAAATAGCTTGAAATTTTAATTTTGAGGTCAAATTGTTTAATATGTTTTTTAAAAACTTTTTAAACTTTTATATATGTTTTACTTTGGCTGTACACCTCCCTGAGTCCTTCGGGAGTAGGGCGGTATAAAAAACTAATAAAACCTAAACCTAAACAGATCTATACTAGTCTCTCTTTATTTATCAGCACACACAAAAAAATAACACACATATATAAACATAAATTTACAAAAGAAAGAATTCCAATATGGGGGAAGTTAGCAGTTTTCTTGCAGATGTTTCATGAACAAACCTGGTAACATCATCAGTGATAGAAGAGATGCGCATATGTTCTCTACTAGCACTGATGATGTTGCCTAGTTTGGTCATGAAACGTCTGCACGAAAGCAACCAAGCTCAGACAGCACCAAGAGCCCCACAGCAAGAGTTATATTTCAGCTTTCCTTCCTGTTTAATGTCAGGAATTCTGCCCAGTCCCAACTTTGCCCTGGATTCTAAAGAGGGATAAGCAGTCCCAAAGCGCTGCTCACAATCCTTATCCTGGAGAAAAGGGCAAAGACTTTGAGTCACAAGCTGAAGTTGAGCAAAAAAAAAAAAAAAAGGAAAGAAAGAGCTTGATTGGCTTACAATCCTGTTCTGACTCCCTCCTTAACACGACTAATCACTAAACTGACTGATACTTGGCAATTTGCCCGGACTGACCTCGACTAGACTTGACACACACGAAAGCTTTGACTCTTCAGATGATATGTCGTTTCCTGCAAACCTACTCTTCACAGAGGATTTTTTTTAAAGCCTCTTGGGAAGGGCCAGGCAATTAGGCAGCTGATACTGATTATCTCCTCCGGTTGCATCTCTCTTCTAATTGACGCTGCCTTCTCTCAATCCTTCTAAGCCTGACATCAGGGACAAACTGGGTTTCCTCCTCCCTACTACACCAAGCCCCAGGTGCCTCCTGATGCCTAGCCGGGCTCTCTGCTCTCTCACTCTCGGCCTCCTCCTCTAGAGCAGACTCATAGGACTCCTCGCTAGAGGAATCCATCACCAGCTCATCCTGAGCCGACTGGGCCACAACACAATCCCATCTTTAAGAAGCATGCAGATATGGAGAGAGAGAGTGGTCTTACCAGGGGGAGGTAGTTGTGATTGGCACTGTCGCAACCTGAGGACAGCTCACTTTCTGGGGTCAGGCACTGTGGGCGTAGAGCTAAGCCTTGGCATCTCCGCTGGCCGCTGAGTCTGGAGAGACAAAGGTCAATCTACAATGACTAGGTTGTTCACAGCTCAGCCACCTTCCACAGGCTGCTTTGGGTTAGTTGACCTAAAATGCTCGAAGCCCGTGATAGCGAACCTATGGCATGCGTGCCGGAAGTGGCACCCAGAGCCATCTCTCTGGGCACGCCAGCTGTCGCCTATGGCTCTTCTGCGTTCCGCCACACACATTGCTCGATGGCCAGCTGGTCTTTGCATGCGCATGCGTGCAAGAAACCGGAAGACCAGATGACCAGCGCACACATGCACACAGAAGAATTGCTCTTCAAGTTTCCGGCACTGCTACACATGCACGCTGGGGAGCTGCTGTTCCGGTTTCCGGTGCATGCACAGGGTACTTGGTGCCGAAAAGCTTCACCAACACTGCTCTAAGCAGTAGCAATGACAGTATAACAGAGTTGGAAGGGGCCTTGGATGTCTTTTAGTGCAGCCCTGCAAGGCAGGAGACTCTACACCAGTCTGGGACGCAACCCAATTTTTGTGTGCCCTGAACCGGCAGTAATGCCGGTAGCAACCCACCCCGATTCTATCTTTGTGTTGGCTTTCTTAGCATCTGCAGCACACCACTGGCTCAAATTTAAGGGATTGTTCAGTAGGTCACCCTCCCCAGCCCCCCCCAAAATACACCCCCTAAATCAGCGATGGCAAACCTTTTTTGGCTCGCGTGCCATAAGGGGGGAAGCGCAGGGGGAGGAGGCCTGGGGAGGGCGAAAATAGCCCCCCTGCCCCCCGGAGGCCCTCCAGAGGCTTCAGGAGGTTCCCTGAAACCTCCAGAGGACTAAAAATGGCCCTACGAGCAAACCAGAAGTGACTTGCTTGTAGCGTCCTTTTTAGTCCTCCGGAGGCTTCAGGGAAGCTCCTGAAGCCTCCGGGGGCTGGGGGAGGGCTGTTTTTGCCCTCCCCAGGCTCCTATAAAGCCTGGGGAGGGCGAAAAACGGCTTTAAAAATGGCTGAACTCAGCTGGCCAGCATGCCCATACATGCTGGCCAGCTGACAGGGCAACGCCTTGCGCGCCCTGACAAATGGCTCCACCTGTGGCACACGTGCCATAGGTTCGCCATCCCAGCCCTAAATGGTGATCATGGGCAGATGGACACTTTGCTCCAGTGTCACTCAAAGAACGATCTTTCTGCCAAACAACTCTTTGTCCCATTCCTGCCCACCCAAAGAAGGAGAGGAGAGGTCGCTTTAGAAAGAGTCACCTGCGGCTGAGGAAACTCTCAATAGATTTCAAGGAGCCTTCAGAAACTGGCGAAGGACTGGAGCTGGCTCCTATGTAGTGAGAGAGAGAGAGAGACTTATGAGGGCTAGGAAAGAGGTGCAGAGCTCCCAACCAGATTCATTTGGACTCTAGGTGTCACATGATGCCATTGGTTTTGTGTTCTGACCCCCTTTCTCCGACTAACACAAGACTGGCTGCCTGCCACTAACTCTCTTGGCTGCTTGCCTGAATGACTCTGAACAGATACGAAGCTTTCTAACTTGACTAAACACGAACCTGAAAATCAACATGAATAAACACGAACCTAGAAATCCCACGTTGTTCTCTACAAGGACTTTCTTAGCAAAACTTCCTTTTAAACCCTCTGGGGAGGGGCCAGTCATTAGGCAGCTGGGACTAATTCAAATCCTTCAAGTTCACTTCTGATGCAATTTAAGCCTCCTTTTTTCAGCCGTTCTCACTCTAGCATCAGGGACAAACTGGCCTTGATCCTCCCCACTACTCCAAGACCCAGGTGCCTCCTGATGACCAACTGGGCTCTCTGCTCTCTCAAGGTCGCCCTCCTCCTCCAGAGCAGACTCATAGAACGTCCTCACTAGAGGAGTCCATCAACAGCTCATCCGGAGCCGGCTGGGTCACAACAGTTTTGTTTACACATCCCAACCAAAATGCAAGGCTATACATGAAGAACTGCAGAAGCATCCTGGATGAGAAGCGAAATCTCTTCAAGAAAAATAAATAAATAAAGGAAGTCCAGGGGCCTTTGGAAAAAGCACCTTTGGGACAGGAGGCATGAAAGTCTGCTGGGTGACATGAGGCCAATCACCAGGAGATGGGGAATTCTAGTTTTGCCTTAGGCATGAAAGCCAACTGAATGATTTTTGGCCCAGTCACTCTCTCGGAACCCAGCCCATTTCACAGGTTTGTTGTGGGGAAAACAGGAGAAAGGAGGAATATAAGATATATGTTTACCACCTTGAGTTATTAAAAAAAGATAATAAAAGCGGGGTATAAATAAATAAAAATAAAACTGACCGCAGGAATAATGAAATCCAACCTTCTTCCTCAATTTTACAAAAGAAAACTTCCATAGCGACAGTTGATAGATACAGAGGTGATCATCTATGTATTAACTGTGTATTCTTTAGGTACTTCTTAAGGTAAAGGTCCTCATCGCACATATGTGCTAGTTGTTCCTGACTCTAGGGGACAGTGCTCATCTCCGTTTCAAAGCCAAATACCCAGCGCTGTCCAAAGACGTCTCCGTGGTCATGTGGCCAGCATGATTAAACATTGAAGGTGCACGGAACGCTGTTCCCTTCCCACCAAAGGTGGTTCCTATTTTTCTATTTGCATTTTTTACATGCTTTCAAACTGCTAGGTTGGCAGAAGCTGGGACAAGTAACGGGAGCTCACTCCGTTACGCGGCACTAGGGATTCAAACTGCTGACCTTTCAATCAACAAGCTCAGCATCTTGGCCACTGAGCCACCACGTCCCTTCTTAGGTACCTCTTACTGACATACTATACATACCATTATATATAGTAATAATGCTATTACTATGCATTACTCTGTATAATAATGTATAATATATAGTATATTACTCTGTTGCTTTGCATGTACTCTGAGACCTGCACTGGAGACAAAAGTCCTTATGTGTCTAATCACACTTGGCCAATGAAGTATTCTAATTCTAATATTCTAACTCTAATTCTAATATTCTAATAATTCTAAAATTCTAATAATTCTAAAATTCTAATAATTCTAAAATTCTGATAATTCTAAAATTCTGATAATTCTAAAATTCTAATAATTCTAAAATTCTAATAATTCTAGAATTCTAATGATTCTAAAATTCTAATGATTCTAGAATTCTAATAATTCTAGAATTCTAATAATTCTAAAATTCTAATAATTCTAAAATTCTAATAATTCTAGAATTCTAATAATTCTAGAATTCTAATTCTAAAATTCTAATAATTCTAAAATTCTAATTCTAATCTATTATTTTTTGATGCCGAACCTCAAAACTTGAATGCAACCCTGGCCACGCATTACCAGATCTTCCTTGTTTCCCAGACTCCGTGTTGAGTAAGGCTTACCACTAGGACAGCTTGGCCTGGCTTGGGTGGCTGAAGAAACACTGACTGGTGAAGGAGGAACTTCTTGTTCTAGAAGGCAAAGAAAGATGCAGGTGTTACGTGGGCATCCCTTGCCAAAACACAGGATGTTCTCAGGACGTTCAGCCTACTCTCGTATTGGAAAGCTTTTGGACAACGCTGAAATTAAGGAAGTTGGAATTGACCATTGCCCAAGAGAAGGTCAGAAGAAATGTCTGGAAATCAGAAGTGCTGTTCTGACCTAGGCTTCCTGATAAATCACATGCTTAGGCCCCAAAACCCTCTTTTTATTTCAATGGCTGTCAATTATGGTCATTCACAACCCGTAATGATTCACAAACAGTCTGTGAAGAGTCCGACAGAAGTCTGCCACAGTCTTTCAGGGTAAGGCTGATAAGCACCCACCTTTATCTCGCTTGAAACACTGTCAAAGACCTAATTGCCAATTAGTTTTGCAAGGCCAAACGGAGCACAGAGTCAAATGGAGCGTCTCAGAGTTTGAACAAACCAGAATGAACAAATTGCCTTCCTGCAAAACCTCATGTCCATTTGCATCTCTTTTATATCTTATGGGAGGGGCCAATCACCTCCAAGCCTTACTCCCTTACTCCAAGCCTTACTCCCTTACTCGCCCCTTTTGTCTTCTGCTCTTGCCTTCTGGCAGCTTTGCGCATGCGCACACTGTTCTTCTGCCTGTCAGACTCTGGAGGCTCCAGAGGCAGCACATCTCTACCAGATGGCCATGGTCCCCTCTCTGCCTCTGACACAGAGCCTTCCCCAGACTCCAGGACTGGCCCATGTTCCTCCCCAACCTCCTCACTGTCCGACTGTCGCTGGCGGACCACAAGAAGTGCCTCAAAGTAAAGGAACATGGCAGAGCGAGGTTGAGATTGATATATAAAGGAATGTGAAAGGAACTTCTTGCAAGAAAACAGAACATTTAAAATTAAAATTAAAAAAAATAATAAACCGGGCTAAAAGTTCTTAAAGAGAGCAGGTCCTGAGACTCTTTAAATGCGTATTTATACATTCTCAGTTTTAATTTCTAATAAAATACATATTGATAGATACAACTCACATAAACAATAGATATAGTTCACTTAAACGCTGGGGTCCTCAATGATTTTAAGAATGCAAAGGTGTCTTTGTTTTATAAATAGAATGCCATTGCATAGTCATACTTTATAGATAAAAGGATGTTAAAATAATTAGTAAGATCAGGGTCGAGATATAAGAATTAATAATAATAATAATTTATTAATTTATAGACCGCACCTTCTCCCCCATGGGGACTCGGGGCGGTGCACAGGCAATTTAAAAATCCAAAAATACAACAATATACAAATACAAAATGTTAAAATCAAATTAAATTAACCCCTGTGCTAAAATCACTATTAAAACCCTTAAAACCCTAACAATACCCCCTAAAAATTTTATATGTGGGAGCGAATCGATCGAAGGGATGTATGGGGCAGGATGCGATCCCGCAGATAGCTAGGTCCCGTGCCATGGAGCGCTATCAATTGTAACAATTGATATGAAAAATAAGTGATTACTACTGAAGAAACTTATAGAAACTTGTGATTAATTGATACATTCTTTAAAAATTTGTAACCTGTAATAGAAGATGGCTTTTTGATGTTTCTTTCTTTCTTTCTTTTTTGGTGAAGTTTGTATTATCTGTGTTTATGTAAAATAATTAAAAAAATATTAATAATAAAAAGAAAAAGCTGTAAGTGAAAAAAAAAAAAGAATGCAAAGGTGTCTTGAGACCAAAACATTTGTGAATTGCTCAGCTAGGTTAAATGGGAAATTAAGTTCTTTGTGGCTTAGCAGCTTCTTGGGGAGAAGGAATTCGGTCTTATTTTCTTATTTAGATTTATAAACCGCTCCCTTTCCCCACAGGGACTCGGGGCGGTGCACAGGAAGTTAAAAAACATATAAACATAGCAATTATAAATAATTAAAACCGAATTAAATAATTATCCCCTGTGCTAATTTTTTTTAAAAAAATCATTAAAACTATTACCCCTTTTGAACCCAATTAAAACAGTTTGAACTTCAGATTATAGGCTAAGTGAAATCGATTAGGCCAGACCGGCCTGATGGAACAAATAGGTCTTTAGTTTCTGGCGGAAGGAGCGGAGGTCCGAAGTTGTTCTAAGATCGGGGGGTAGGTCGTTCCAGAGAGTTGGACCCTTCCCCTGGGCATCGCCCGCTGGCATTGCCTAGTGGACAGCACCCGGAGAAGTCCCTCTCTGTGGGAGCGAATCGGCCGAAGGGATGTATAAGGTCTTAGCATAAGGTATTGTTCTAGATCCGACCAATAGAAGCCCAGGTCAGAACGCTGGTGTGGTTTAGGCTTAAATATGTTGTGTGAACTCAGCAAGCATGTTGCCTTGTTCCAGAAAGCCGAGATAACGAAAGGGTTATCACCCAGGTTAGCTTCCGTGTAAATTGTGGCAGAACTGCTCACCCGATACAACATTCCTAGTTTTAATCGCTCTCCGTTTCCCAGCAGTTGTGCTGCTACGTGCAGTTGCTGGGAAGCACAGCTATTTCTCGCTCCTTAGAGTATAAATAGGAGCAAGATAGAAACAGACTCAAAGTAAAGGACTCCCCCCCCCCCCCCGAATTTAGCTACAGGAGAACGAGGCTCTAAAACTTAATAGAGGCATAATGCCAGAGGTGATGCGCACCCTGGAGCGATTTGCTAGGGGAGGGCGGGAAAAGGAATATTTTCAACAGGGCTTGCAGAAAAACTGCTAAAAGAATGATTATTTCATGGTGAAGCGGAAAAATAAGTCGACATTTAAAAAGAGGTGGTGGCCAAATGTGTTGGGTTGTAATTCCTACATTAGCAAGCCGGGAATAGAATGGAATAGAATTACCGGTATTTGTTGGCCAAGTGTGATTGGACACACAAGGAATTTGTCTTTGGCTGTCCAAGTAAGGATAGGTTTTACAAAACGTGCACCAGACCCACTGAAGGATACCCGGGACAATAGAGCTACGTTTGACCCACACATCCCTTCTCACCTTCTGCACATTTTTTCAAGACCCTAGCTATTTGATCTGGGTTCTTATCCTCTCCCTCTGCTGATGTGCACTTACTGCCTGGGTTTACACGGCCTGCTAAATCAAAACAGGAAGATCTAACACAAGCACTTGTGTTTGTTAATAGAATAGCAATAGCACTTAGACTTATATACCGCTTCACAGTGCTTTACAGCCCTCTCTAAACGGTTTACAGAGTCAGCCAATTATTGTCCCCAACAATCTGGGTCCTCATTTGACCCACCTCGGAAGGATGGAAGGCTGAGTCAACCTGAAGGGAGAAAGGGAGGGAGTGAGGAAGGGCAGTAGCAAGAGCTCTTAAACTTATATACCGCTTCACAGTGCCTTTACAGCCCTCTCTAAGCGGTTTACAGAGTCAGCATATTTGCCCCCAACAATCCGGGTCCTCCTTTTACCCACCTCAGAAGGATGGGAAGTTGAGTCAACCTTGAGCCAGTCAGTATCGAACTCTTGGCAGTCAGCAGAGTTAGCCTGCAATGCTGCATTCTAACCATTGCGCCACTCATCTCCACAACAAGGCCATTCAGACAGCGCTGTCCGAAGATATTTCCCTGGTCATGGAGCCAACATGACATCGCGGAACGCTGTTACCTTCTCACCAAAGTGGTCCCTATTTATCTCCTCGCATTTCCATGCTTTCGAGCTGCTAGGTTGGCAGGAGCTAGAGCGAGGGCAGGAGCTCACCCTGTCGCGTGGCGCTTGGGTGGGCTGCCGGCTTTCCAGCTGACAAGCTCAGCATCTTTAACCGCGGAGCTGCCCATGTAATAAAGGTCCCATTTCAAATCAAACAGGTCAAGAGAAGTTTGTACCTGCAGGAACAAGAACATCGTCCAAGTCCTGGGAATCCTGTCTCTGCCCCAGGCTTAGCGAGTAACTCGGATGACGCTGATTGACTAAACGGGACCCTTTCTGATGGTTGTTTACACCGTCTGGGAGAAAGCAGAGTCAGGGTGATTAGACGTATCGTTTGACTTATAACTCCACCCAGAATCACCCAAATATGATGGTGTTCTGACCCCACTTACTGAGACTAATGACCTGACTGGCTGCTTGCCCGTACTGACCTTGAACAGACCTGAAGCTTCTGAAAATCACCTACAAACTAGAACTGCAACTCGACACAATGTAATCCGACTCTACAAATTATTCGTTGTTCTTTGCAAGCTTTTCCTTAACAGAGGCTTCCTTTTAAACCCTCTTGACGCTGCCTTCTTTCAATCTGTCTTAACCTGACATCAGGGACAAACTGACCGTGATTCTCCCCACTACTCCAAGACCCAGGTGCCTCCTGATGACCAGCCGGGCTCTCTGCTCTTTCAAGGTCGCCCTCCTCCTCCAGAGCGGACTCATAGGACTCCTCACTAGAGGAGTCCATCAGCAGCTCATCCGGAGCCGGGTGGGCCACAACAGATGGGCAGTATAAAAATTAGACAAATCATTATGCTCCCATTCTGGGTGATCCTACCTGTGCTGCGAACCTGAAGTGTTAAAGGCAAGGCCTCCTTAGTGGAAGAGTCTACAGGCACCGCGGAGGTAAACATGGAAGGGAGATTGCAAGCCTTGCTTGACTGGACAGCTTTAAGACGGAACCTTCGGAAGAAACCTAGGGAAAGGGAGAGAGAGAACGACGTTATTAATGCATTTTAGAATTGTGGTTCCACTCAGTTAACACCAGGGGTGAAATCTACTTAACTATGCTACCGGTTCACAAATGTGAGTGCTTGTGATTGCGCTCTACTCCCATAGACCATCTCTGCGCATGCACAGGATTATGCCCAGAGCGTCAAAAATGGATGTGATGATGTCCAGGTGGGTGGGTGGAACCTGCTACCGAGCGCACCTGCAAAGGTAAGTAGATCAGCAAAGGGGGGGGGGGAAATCCGCTGGGCCACGTGATTTAGATTAGCTAATAATCCTGCTTTCTAGCTAATATAAATCGTGTGTCACAGCTGATTGTCAGAAATACCGGTTCGCCCGAACCGTTAGCATTTTTTTTACTACCGGTTCACGTGAACCGGTCCGAACCGGGAGCATTTCAATCCTGGTTAACACTCAGGATCTTTATGGTAAAACCACAAAATAGCGTTAAACATTGCAAAAAAATAAATAAAGTAGAAATGTTGAAGGTCTATATCAAGATAGGCAACTAATGACATCCCAGATCTTCTTGAAGTACAGTGAGCAGCATCTTTCAAAACCGGCAATATATTTCCTGAGGCTGTTGGGAGCTTAGCAACATTTGGAGGGCTACGGATGATCTGACCCTTGATCTATAAGAAAAGAGCCCACCTAAATTCCCCAGAAGGATTCCACGTTGGTGTTACAGGAAGTCCTTTACTTACGACCTCAGCTGGGACCAGAATTTCTTTTGCTAAGTAAAGTGGTTGTCCCAAAGGGTCCCTTTTCAGGATGCAACTGGACTTTCTTGTTTTTTTCTCAGAAGACGTTTCGCTTCTCATCCAAGAAGCTTCTTCAGTTCTGACAGGACAGTCTTCAAAGAAACAAGAAGAAAGTCCAGTTGCCTCCTGAAAAAGCACCTTTGGGGCAACCATGACCAGGATGGCTGAGAATGTCTACAGATTTTCAGCTATACGATTTGGGATGAAGACCCTTGGAATGGTGTGGGAGTAGGAATGGAAGAGGAAAAAATTGCAGAGCACAGCAACCATTTGCACCACTCAGGTGACCCTGAGAACACAGATAAACCTCCAAGTAGCCTTAACGACCCTCTAAAACAGTGGTAGTCAACCTGGTCCCTACCGCCCACTAGTGGGCATTCCAGCTTTCATGGTGGGCGGTAGGGGTTTTGTCTGATACTGAAGCGCTTTCCTTTTTTAAAAATTTAATTGACTTCCCTACTTTATAAATCACCATTACTGTGGAACCGGTGGGTGGTAAGAATATTTTACTGCTAAGAGAGATACAAAAGTGGGCGGGAGGTATAAAAAGGTTAACTACCCCTGGTCTAAAAGGATGCAAATGACCAGCTGTCTGCAAGAAATATAAATCCTTCCATTGCCCACCATCTTGCCTAGATCTACATTACCAGGAACTGTACTTGGAAACCGCTTCTGGACTTTGTGCTTGAGGTGGAGGGGGGGAAAATGAAACTTTAATTTGGGGTTTTGTTGATTAGATAGATTTGTTGTTATAGAAATGGCGAGTATATATTCATATGCAAAAGTAAAAAAATCGAGGCTGTATATTATTGCCTCATTCTACTGAGCTAAAATAGAGTCATAAGTCAGGACTTTTTTCTCTTTCCCCTTACACTTTTTCCCCTTCTCTTTTTCCTCCCTTACTTTCCCCCATTATATTCATTTTATTTTGTACTAGCTGTTCCCAGCCACACGTTGCTGTGGCCCAGTCTGGTTAAATGGCCAATCAGTGTTTAGATCTACACCTGCACACACAAACACGGACACACAACCACCGTATAACCCCCAACCTACCTACCTACTGTATTTCTCCCTCTCCCTCTCTATCCCTCTACCTACCTACCTACCTACCTACCTACCTACCTACCTACCGCATTTCTCCCTCCCTCTCTCTATCCCTATAGCTGCCTAGCTACCTAGGTACCTACTGTATTTCTCCCTCTCCCTCTCTATCCCCCTACCTACCTACCTACTGTATTTCTCTCTTTCCCTCGCTATCCCCCTACCTACCTACCTACTGCATTTCTCCCTCCCTCTCTATCCCTATAGCTGCCTGCCTGCCTGCCTACCTACTTACCTACCTACCTATCTACCTACCTACTGCATTTCTCCCTCCCTCTCTCTATCCCTATAGCTGCCTACCTACCTACTGTATTTCTCCTTGAAATACAGTAGGTATTATGACATTTTGTATTATGTCATCCTGTGGCTCACTGCTCTCTCTGTATCCATCTACCTACCTTTTATACAATTTTTTACATTTCCGTTGCGTGTACCTGGCACAGGTGTGACATCTACACAATCTATATATATCATTGGTGCCGTACTTGAAAGGAACGTTGTGTGAAAATTTGGAAGCGATCAGTGCAGTACTTTCGGAGATTAGCGCTTTTGAACAAACTCTTGTTACATTTTTATTTATATAGATAGATAGATTTTTATACTTAGATAAGCTGCTAAAAAAATGGGAATCCAAAAATAAATGACCAGGAACTGGCCTTTCAGGATTGACACTTGGAGATTAATGAATTGGGGCTGAAGGGGGGGGCGGGGAGAAGGGGGAAATTGCCCCAAACCATCCTACTTTTTTTCGGAGGGAGGAACAGATCTACCCCCCAAAACGGTTCTTAGACAATCAATCAATCAACCAGAGTAGAGCTGGAAGGGACCTTGGTGGTCTTCTAGTCCAGCCGCCTGCTCAAGCAGGCCAAACTTGAAGGCAAGGAAAACGTGAGGAAAAGGGGCTTTACCGTGTTCCACTTCTGCTTCTCTCTGAGCCACTGTCTCGTTATCCCGGATAACGGAGGCAGCGGTCAGGCGGTGAAGGAGTTTCTCCAATCCCATGGTTGGCGGCGGCTGCTGCTGCTGCTGTCCCTGGGAATGTCCCAGGCTGTCTTTAGGGAGGAACAAGGAATCCAGGCCACCGATCACCTCCCAGGAGACGGGCTTCCCTGCACTGAGGGCATGGATCACCACCTGGCACTGGAGAGGAGGCAAGGGGTTGCCATCGGGCACGCCTTGCTCCAAGGCCGGCGATGGGCTGAAAAGGTACGAGGGCTCCAACAGCATGTCCCAGTCAAGATGGGCGGGTGACAGCAAGTTGCCTGGAAAAGAGTAAGCCGTTAGGATGCAGAGGGAAGGTGGGCAACAGGACAGATAATTCAGAAAGTAGGGACCTTGGCGCTCTCTGAACCTGGTGTTTGTTTGTTTTTTGCAGATGTTTCATTACCCAGATAGCACTGATGATGTTACCTAGCTGGGTAATGAGACGTCTGCAAGAAAACAACCAAACACAGAGCACGTGGACTTCACAGTTCCAGCCTGAGCTACAAATATTCTCTTCTGTCATTATCTAGCAGTGATGCTACTTAATTGGGTAACTAAATATCTGCAAGAAAACCTCCAAGAAAACCACCAAGAGAGGAGCAAGGACCCCAGAAGTTCAACCCCGAATTACAAATAACTCTTCTATTGGTACCTAACACTGAGGTTACTTAGTTGGGTAGTGAAATGTCTGCAAGCTCAGAGAGCACCCACGGATCCCACATTTCAACCCCAAAGCGCATACCGTATTTTTCAGAGTATAAGACGCACCAAGGTTTTGAAGAGGCAAATTTTTAAAGTTTTTGCACTCTGCAAACCTCCCAAAAACGGCCTGTTTTTTGTGAAAGCAGGCCCATTCCCCCCCCCCCCCCCCACACACAAAAAAGGCATGAATAGCCTTTAGGGGGCTTTTAGAGGGCTCCTGGGGGGGTGGAACCCCCCCAAAAACGAGCAAAAATTGCCTGTTTTTCACTCACTTCTGCCCTTCCCAGCCCCCAGGAGCTCTCTGGAAGCCTCCTACCGGCTCTGCACGGCCATTTTTGCAAAGGGAGCAGGGTTTTGGGAGGCAAAAAAATGCTATATTCAGTGTCTAAGACGCACCCAGATTTTCACCCTCTTTTTTTGAGGGAAAAAGGTGCGTCTTATACTCTGACAAATACGGAGAAAATTCTCTTCGATTAGTTCAGAAAGTTCCAGCAAGTCCTATTGGCTGTTGCTAGCACTGAAGCTGATGAATATTCATTTCCCCATGCTTAGAACACAGACATGGTGCTCATCGTAAAGCCATTAGAAGATCCCTGCCATCAATATGGGATCTGCTTCAGCTTATGCCGGAATGAAATCTGCCTTGCTGTTTTTCAAAGGTTTCGTTCATTTATTACAACTATAGTCAGAGGTGGTATTCTGCCACTTCGCCCCGATTCGGGGGAACTGGTAGTGGCGATGGTGGGAGGGTCTGCCCACCTGCTCAGACATCATCAGGGATAGTCTGCGCATGCGCAGAAGCGCCACCCCCGTGAGTGAAGTGAGTGCGCGCTCCCGGTCCCGAACCAGTAGTGAAAGTAAGAGGATTTCATGCCTGACTATATTGTATCCTTTGACCTGTTTTTGAAGGCAGCTTACACAGATATCTTCATTTTTATCCCCATACGAGGTGGAGTAGGTTTAGCTGAGTGTGTGCAATAGGCTCAAATGTCACCCAGTGTGTTCCCACGGCTGGGAGTAGACGTGAACCAGAGTCACCCTGGTCTTGTTCAACACCTTAACCATTTCATCACGTTTGCTATCTTTTTCCTTTTAAAAAGGGTAAAGATTCCCCTTGCACATGTGTGCTAGTCGTTCCTGACTCTAGGGGGCGGTGCTCATCTCTGTTTCAAAGCCAAAGAGCCAGCGCTGTCCGAAGACGTCTCCGTGGTCATGTGGCTGGCATGATTCAACACCGAAGGTGCACGGAACGCTGTTCCCTTCCCACCAAAGGTGGTTCCTATTTTTTCTACTTGCATTGTTACATGCTTTCGAACTGCTAGGTTGGCAGAAGCTGGGACAAGTCACGGGAGCTCATTCCGTTACACGGGGCTAAGGATTCTAACCGCCGACCTTTCTGATTGACAAGCTCAATGTCTTAGCCACTGAGCCACCAATTTTTACTTTTATACACTGGTAAAAAATCTCAATCTTTCCTATTTGTCCTTCTCTTCCTGTTCCTCTCTGTTCCCAAAGTACATCAAGTTTCTCCATCCCCTTCGCTCACTGGAATCAGCAGCAGCCTTGGGCATCTTCTGCAGCTCAGGACCGATCTCATCCAACTTCCCTTCCAGAGACCGATTGGGTTTCTGGGATACTTTCTCCAGGGCTCGGCGCAGCCGATGGGCATCCAACTCGCCATGCGGGGAAGAGAAACTGCGTCCAGACATGGCAGTCCGGGCCAGGGCTTTCTTCTTACGCATCAACTCTTCAGAGCTCAGGGCAACGGAGGCCTTCAGAGAAAGGGAAAGAGAAAAGGTCCAAACTGGAAAGGATGTCAGAAAGCCAAATGATTTTTTTCCTTGTACAGATCCATGAAGGACCTGGGTGCCCTTGATGCAAAGGTGATGATGAATAACAACAATAATAATGGAAGAATAAGAGTTGAAAGGGACCTTGGAGGTCTTCTACTCTAACTCCCTTCTCAAGCAAGAGGTCCTATACCATTTCAGACAAATGAGTCCAATCTCTTTTTAAAAACCTCCAGTGTTGGAGCATCCACAACTTCTGGAGGCAAGTTGTTCCACTAATGCAGGGGGGTCAGCAACCTGCGGCTCTGGAGCCGCATGTGGCTCTTTCATCCCTTTGCTGTGGCTCCCTGTCGCCGGTCGACTCCACAATTGATAGAGCTTTCGGTTAGGACAGGTAGAGGAAAAAGGATGCCATGCTAGGAGGAGACTCTATGGTGGTGGGGGAACCAGACTTCCGGTCAGCTCCAGAATTGAATGGGGGGCTTCCGGTTAGGGCCTTTGTGGTGTTTAAGTGTTTAAGGTTGCTGACCCCTGCACTAACGACTACTTCAGCTTTAACCGTAATAATACCCAGGCAAACAATAGATACAAACTCAAGGTAAACTGCTCCAAACTCAATTGCAGAAAATATGACTTCAGCAACTGAGTGGTCAACACTTGGAATGCTCTACCTGACTCCGTTGTTACATCTTCAAACCCCCATAACTTTAACCTTAAACTGTCTACTGTGGACCGCACCCCATTCCTAAGAGGTCAGTAAAGGAGGCGTGCATAAGCGCACCAGCACGCCTACCGTCCCCGCACAACTGTCCCCATTTATTTGTATTCATTTCCTTTGTTCATGTCCATGTTTATACTTTAAATTTAATACATTTAAATTTTAAATTTAAATTTTTATTATTTTAATCAGGGTTAGTTTGGGTTTTTTTCCACGCTTCAGCCAATATTTTAATTATGAAAAGGAACCTCTTTTCTTCTGTCTTTGCCGCTTGTCTTTCCCCCATGCAGGCAGCGCTCTCATTTCTGTTTTGCGTTGAGCAGTTTTTCGCCCTTTGGAGGCTCCAGGGAATCCTCTGGAGAGCGAAAAACCGCCGAAAATCAGCTGACCAGCAGACACCTGCCCGCTAGACCTGTCAGGGCAACGCCTTGCTTGCCCTCAGAAATGGCTCCGCGTGCCACCTGTGGCACACGTGCCGTAGGTTCGCCATCATGGGCAGATAGGGCGTCTTGCTTGAACAGGAGATTGGACTAGAAGACCTTCAAGGTCCCTCCCAAATCTTATTATTCTTTCGTCTTCACAACATGCTGGAGAAATGGAGAAGGCAAGAGCTTTGAGGTTCCTCACCTTAGCCGTAGCCCCTGGTTGAGTTCGGGTTACCGGTGCCGACTTAGTGGAAGAGTTGCAGAGAGACACGCTCTTCTGTCCTTGCTGGGAAGTGCTTTCAAGAGTCTGGGCTAAGGAGCCTTCCTCCGGAGGGACATCCCTGGAGCCGGTAGACTCACTGCTGGTAGAGCTGTGGCATAAGGCTTGGCTGGGGTCAGTGCTGATTGAGCAGTGAGTAAGCACATATTGCTCTTGGATGTAGGAAGGCTGGTAAATCCGCTTCCAGATATCTCCTCCAGACACTGGATCTCCACCTGCCAGAGAAAAGAATTTATGGTGACCTGGCTTGGACAGGTTTGCAGGTTATTTTCTATCCCATCCATCCAGTGGTAGGATTCAAATTGTTTTACTACCAGTTCTGTGGACGTGGCTTGGTATGCATGGCTTGGTGGGTATGGCTTGGTGGGCATATCCTTCCCCACTCCAGGGGAAGGATACTGCAAAATCCTCATTCCCTCCCCACTCCAGGGGAAGGATACTGCAAAAATCCCCATTCCCTCCCCACTCCAGGGGAAGGATACTGCAAAAATCCCCATTCCCTCCCCACTCCAGGGGAAGGATACTGTAAAAATCCCCATTCCCTCCCCACTCCAGGGGAAGGATACTGCAAAATCCCCATTCCCTCCCCACTCCAGGGGAAGGATACTGCAAAATCCTCATTCCCTCCCCACTCCAGGGGAAGGATACTGTAAAATCCCCATTTCCTCCCAATCCGATGGGACTCGGGAGGCAGAGAACAGCCAGACGGGGTATTTACTGGTTCTCCGAACTACTCAAAGTTTCCACTACCAGTTCTCCAGAACTGGTCAAAACCTGCTGAATCCCACGTCTGCACCCATTCTTCAGCTGGAAAGATCAAGAAGGGACATAGATCTTTCTCTAAGCCAGTGATGGCAAACCTTTTTGGTGCCGAGTGCCCAAAGCGCATGCCCCTCCCCCCAAATGTAATGCACGCATCTCCCATGCACGTGTCCCACTCTCCATGCATGAGCTCCCATGCGCATGCGTGCATGTCCCCCACGCATGCCCCCCCCCCATCCCTCTCTCACTGAATTTTGGCTTCCAGGTTGGTGCAGGAGGCTTTCCAGGCCCAAAACAGGGCAGGAAGGGGGGCACCGGCACATACATGTGAACTCCCAAAACACAACGTAAGCATTGCTCACCCAGCCCATGCACGCGTGCGCCCCCCACATCTGCCCAGCCTCCTGCACATGCACAGCAGAGATGCGAAGACCAGCTGGCTGGCAGCTGGCAGGTGGCACGCACACATGCACGATGGAGCTGAACTGGGGAGATGGCTGGCATGCCTGCAGAGAAGGCTCTGCGTGCCACACACGTGCCATAGGCTTGCCATCATGGCTCTAGGCAAAAATGTGGGCTATTAAAAGCACCCCCCTTCCTCTTTGCACCTTAATTAATTCAAAGGGGAAATTCACTGTGTAAGTGCAGAGACACATAAACAGAAGCCCTGGAGAGACTTCTAGAAGATAACATTAAGAGTGAGAATTATCATGGTAGCAATTATGTCTTTAAAGCTCCTGGGATCGCTTATTAAACTGTCGCATTAATTTTTAATGTGACCAAAAGGGAAATGATTAAAGGCCGCACAGAGTGGCGAGTTAACCCTATTTGCTGTAGTTTCATTTTAAGGTCATATAAATGCAACTAAAATTATATCGCAGGGCTTGTTTGCTTTGGCCCTGTTACTTTTGGGAATGTGGACGTGTAGCAGACGGGGTATTCAGCCGGTTCTGACCGGTTCTGGTGAACTAGAATCGGAAAGTTTTTAGTAGTTCGGAGAACCAGCAAATACAACCTCTGGCTGGCCCCGCCCCCATCTATTCTCTGCCTCCCGAGTCCCAGCTGATCGTCTGGGCCTTCTTCTGTTGCCCTGCACAGGAGAAGGGAGCTGGAAAATAGGTTGGTAAGATTGGGAGGGAATGGGGATTTTGCAGTATCCTTCCCCTGGAATGGGGAGGGAATGGGGATTTTGCAGTATCCTTCCCCTGGAGTGGGGGAGGGAATGGGGATTTTGCAGTATCCTTCTCCTGGAGTGGGGGGGGGGGGGGAATGGGGATTTTGCAGTATCCTTCTCCTGGAGTGGGGGGGGGGGGGGAATGGGGATTTTGCAGTATCCTTCCCCTGGAGTGGGGGAGGGAATGGGGATTTTGCAGTATCCTTCTCCTGGAGTGGGGGGGGGGAATGGGGATTTTGCAGTATCCTTCTCCTGGAGTGGGGGGGGGGAATGGGGATTTTTCAGTATCCTTCCCCTGGAGTGGGGGAGGGAATGGGGATTTTGCAGTATCCTTCCCCTGAAGTGGGGGAGGGAATGGGGATTTTGCAGTATCCTTCCCCTGGAGTGGGGGAGGGAATGGAGATTTTACAGTATCCTTCCCCTGGAGTGGGGGAGGGAATGGAGATTTTACAGTATCCTTCCCCTGGAGTGGGGGAGGGAATGGAGATTTTACAGTATCATTCCCCCAGGAGTTGGGAGGGAATGGGGGTTTTCAATATCCTGCCCCTGCCACGCCCACAAAGCTGTGTCATAATAATAATAATAATAATCTTTATTGTCATTGTAAAAATTACAATGAAATTGGTTAATTACAATGAAATTGGTTCATGGTGGTCATGCCCACCAAGCCACCCCACAGAACTGGTAGTAAAAAAAATCTCAATTTCACCACTGACCTATAGCAAGTCAGCCAATTCTGTACTTTTTAGACTGAACTCTGCCCACAAACACTGATGATGTAACCTAGTTTTTTAGCGAATTTTTAGCACAGGGTTGGTTTAATCGTTTTTTATGAAATGTATGTATTTTTTGACTGTTTTTATTCTGCCTGTGCACCGCCCCGGGTCCCTGTGGGGAGAGGGTGCGGTTTAAAAATAAAATTATTATTATTATTATTATTATTATTAGTTTGGGCACTAAAATGTCTGCAAGAAAACCACTAATTCAGAGAGCATCAAAGATCCCTGAACTCTTATCCAGTCCCAAGTGGCTACCTCCTTTAAAATGGATGTGAATATTGCCTCACAAGGCCTGCACTCACTCTTCATAGAGTCGTCGGTGTCCCCAGGTGAAAACTTCATGGATATTTCCTGGGAAACGTCCTGAGGGCCCTTGCAACACTCCGGATTATCTCCAGCTGAAAGTGGTAGGGCTCCATCCTGTCCTTCTACCTCCTCCTGGGATGGAAAGGCTGGCCCTGCAGATCCTCTAGAGAAACTTCGACAGATTTGCTCTCGGCCCTAAGGAATAGGGTGACCAGAAGACAATATGGGTAATCCTCAACTTACAACCATTGATTTATGACCACCACAGCAACCCCAAGGTCATGTGCTTCAATTCAGTACAGGCAGCCAGCCTGTATTAATGATGGCTGAAGCGTCCCTGGGTCACATGATAGCCATTTGCAGCTTTCCCAGCTGGATTCTGACGAGCAACATCAATAGGGAGAAACTGGATTCGCTTGAGGGCTGTGTGATTCACTTAATAACGTCAGTGCTTCGCTTGACAAGCACGTGCAGCAAAACAGTCATCATAAACTCACTTAACAACTGGTTGGCTCAGCTACAGAAATTCTGCTCCCAATTGTGATTGTAAGTTGAGAACCTGCTGTGGCCTGCCGGCAGCCAGCAGAGCTGGCAGCAGAGTCGGACAGTGTGGAGGTTGGGGAGGAACAGGGGCCAGTCCTGGGGGCTGAGAAAAGCTCAGATGAGGGCTCTGCATCGGATGCAGAGAGGGTGCTAGACAGCAGTAAGGCAGAGAAACAGCTGGAGCCTGTTCCCAATGTGTGCATGCACAGAGCTTCCAGAAGACAAGAATAACTAAGAAAGCAGGGTCGACTTGGGACTAAAACCACACCTTGGAGGAGATTGGCCCCTCCCAGAGGAAACAAAAGAGGAGCGAATGGGGAGGAGGCTTTTGCAGGAAACAATGAGTTTCTTTGGTCGGTGCAAGGGTGGAAAGTTCTGTTTGTGATTATAAGAGACTCTGTGCCTAGTTTTGCCTTGCCCTCCATTTGGAAACTACCGTATTTTTCAGAGTATAAGACACACCAAGATTTTGAAGAGGCAAATTAAAAAAAAAAGTTTTTGCATTCTGCAGACCTAATAATAATAATAATAATAATAATAATAATAATAATAATAATAATAATAATAATTTATAACCCGCTCTCTCTCCCCGAAGGGACTCGAGGCGGTGCACAGGGAATTTAAAAAATACATATAAAAACCACAAACATAATACTATATTAAAATAAATTAAACTAAAACCCTGCGCTAAAATCCCATATTAAAATTTAAAACTAAGCCCCTAAAAACCCTAAAACAGTTTAATTACCCCAGGCCGGCCAAGCAGAAAAAGTGTGTTTTTAATTTTTGACGGAAGGAGCGGACGTCCGTAGTTGTTCTAATTTCGGGGGGGAAGGTCGTTCCAGAGGGTCGGGCCCGCCACAGAGAAGGCCCTTCCCCTGGGTGTCGCCCGCTGGCATAGCCTAGTGGATGGCACCCGGAGAAGTCCCTCTCTGTGGGAGCGAATCGGCCGCAGGGATGTATGGGGCAGGATGCGATCCCGCAGATAGCTAGGTCCCGTGCCATGGAGCGCTTTGAAGATGATAACCAACACCTTGAAGCGCACCCGAAAGACGACAGGCAGCTAATGCAGCTCGCGCAGGAGTGGTGTTATATGCGAAAACCTAGAGGTTCCCATAACTGCCCACGCGGCTGCATTCTGGACAAGCTGAAGTCTTCGGGTGCACCTCAAGAGGAGCCCCATGTAGAGAGCATTGCAGTAGTCCAGTCGGGATGTCACGAGAGCGTGAGTGACTGTGCAAAGCTCCCAAAACTTCCCCCAAATGGCCCATTTTTCATGAAAACGGGCCCGTTTTGTTTCAAAAAAAGGACATGAATAACTCTTAAGAGGCTTGTAGAGTGCTCCTGGGGGGTGGGGTGGGGGGCAAAAAGGGGCAAACAACGGGCCCGTTTTTTTTTTAAAAAGGGCATGCATAGCCTTTAGGATGCTTATAGAGTGCTCCTGGATACTGGGGGGGGGGGGGCAAGATTGAGAAAAAAAACTAATTTTGTTGCTCATTTTTGCCCTCCCCAGCCCCCAGGAGCTCTCTGAAAGCCTCCTAAAGGCTCTGCACAGCCATTTTGGTGAAGGGGCCAAGGTTTCGAGAGGCAAAAAAAATGCTCTATTCAGTGTATAAGACGCACCTAGATTTTCAGCCTCTTTTTTGAGGGAAAAGGGTGCATCTTATACTCTGAAAAATATGGTAGTATTTGGCAGCTCTCCAAACGAGATAAGGTTCGTGTTGATAAACATTCCTCTGAAAGACTGTTTGCCAAGCCTTGCTGACTGTGAATGAAAGGAATTCAGAGTCGTGTAAATAAAAGAGGTTTTGCCAGGACCAAGACTCTGCTTCTTGGTTTTTAAGGAAGCCTGGATCAAAACAGGACCTACCTGTACATTTGTACATGCATGAAATGAAAACCCTGGTATGGAGAAAGAAATAATGGCTCTCCCCCAAGAGGCATGTGAGACCAACAGACCAACAATCAAGTGAGCACTACCCCAATCAAGAAACTGCCAAAGAACCATCAGTAAACGGCCCAACCAAAGAACCTCCATGATTGCCTCACCCACACAGACAAGCAAGTCACCAGAACATAAACTGATAGACAAGCCCACCTCTTACTAGCACTGATGATGTTACTTAGTTGGGTAATGAAACGTCTGCAAGCTCAGAGGGCACCAAGGACCCCCCAAGCATGCGATAAATAGGCCAACTAAGGCCTATTTGGGTCTGTTGGATCCAGGGGACGGTGGCAAAGTGAAACGAGGGGTGATTTCCCACCAGGGGGAGAGCTCTACTTTGTAAGGAAAACAATTGCTCAACTGTTGCTTTCTTGTCCCGGAAGCTGGCAACGTGGTAAAGGGTGCAGTAGCTGATGAGCCGGTCTCCGGGATAGAGGGACGCAATCTCGTTGGGTGACAGCAGGGCCTCCATGGTGTCTGGCACATACCAGTCGATGGTGATGTCACTCACGGCTGGCTCAATGGCTTTCTTCAAAGACTTTATCAGCTGGGGGGCGGGGGGGAGGAAAGCAAATTGAATGTTTGCCTACACAGCAATCCACATTCTACTTAACGAACCTATTGGCAAGAGGTTGAGTGCTCTATCAATCGAGGGGAACTCAAAATATCATTTGAGCAACAAGGAAGGAGAAGTCCACATTTCAAGAAGGGTTGGGGAAACTCCAGGAGGTGACAAATGGAAGGGGCAATCACGGTTTTGTTGAACTTTACGTGCCTATCCCAAAGATGTTTTCCAAAAGGCAACTCTTGGTTTTTGTCAGAATATTCATGAACTGGAAGAGGACATAGCACAGGTCAGCCATTGGGGACTGGCTGGAATAGGACATGGTAACAAGGACGGCCAATGTATAGGCATGGCAACTGGGTCAGTCGATGAGAACTATTTGGTGACTGAGAGCCATGCCAGACAGCTTGGAGCCTGGGCGTGGCTTACCTATGTAGCTCCGAGTCTGTGCAAGAGAACTAATCTAGTCTGCTCTAGTCTGAGTTGAAACTGGAAACCAATCTCTCCCCTCTACCACGTAGGAAGAATCTGCTGTTGGTGTTGTACATTTATTCATGTGTTATTATGTATATAAAAAAAACTTAATGAATCCAGCTGCATCAGTTATCTGTGTGTGCTTTCTGGATGTGATTTCTGCAACAAACTCTGACAGTTATGTCCATGGAAACATTTGGCTTTTCATCGAAGAATCTTCTTCAGAACTGAAGATGCTTCTTGAATGATAAGCTAAATGTTTTCAAGGAACACCCCCCCCGCCCCCCAAAATCCAGTTGCCTTTTGGAAAAGCATCTTTGGGACAACCATGAACTGGATGATCGAGAATCTCCATAGACATTTAATATGCCTATCTTACAGTATTCTTCCTTCTATCCCAAACTCACAATTGTTGGGATCTTATCCTTCATCCTAAAGCAGCCATAAGCAGTGTTGGAACGACCAGAATACCCAACTGATTATTGGAAGGATCTGTTTTTTTCTAATATCTTTATAGAAAGTGCATCAAAGGAGTATGTGACCTACACTATTATTTATTTTATTTATTTTTATTTATTTAAATTTATATCCCGCCCTTCTCCACGAAGGACCCAGGGCGGCGCACAGGAAAATTTAAAAACATACAAAATACAATAAATATAATTTAAAAAACTATTAAATAACCTATCCTGCGCTAAAACCAAATTTTAAAAACCCAATTTAAAACTACCTAAAAGTCCCCATGGGAGGTTAGGCTAGGCCGGCTTGTTGAAACAAATATGTCTTAAGACATTGGCGGAAGAGGCGGAGGTCGGTGATGGTACGTAATTCAGGGGGTAGGTCATTCCAAAGGGCTGGGCCCGCCACAGAGAAGGCTCTTCCCCTGGGTGTCGCCAGTCGGCATTGTCCGGCCGACGGCACCCTGAGAAGGCCCTCTCTGTGGGAGCGTATCGGTCTAAGGGATGTATGGGGCAGGAGGCGGTCTCGCATATAACTAGGCCCCGAGCCATGGAGCGCTTTAAAGATAGTTGTCAGAACCTTGAAGCGCACTCGAAAAACCACAGGAAGCCAATGCAGCTCGCGCAGGATCGGTGTTATGTGGGAGCATCTAGTGGCTCCCATAATCACCCGCGCGGCTGCGTTTTGGACTAGCTGTAGCTTTCGAGTGCACCTCAAGGGAAGCCCCATGTAGAGAGCATTACAGTAGTCGAGTCGGGACGTCACGAGAGCTTGAGTGACTGTGCGAAGGGCAGCCCGGTCCAGTAAGGGGCGCAATTGGCGCATCAGGCGTACCTGATGAAACGCCCCCCTGGCCACGGCCGCCACATGGTCCTCCATGGACAGCCGGGAATCCAGGAGGACACCCAAATTGCGCGCCCTCTCCACGGGGGCCAGTGTTTCGCCCCCAATGGCCAGAGTTGGTGTAATCTGGCTGAACCGGGGTGCCGGAAACCACAGCCACTCAGTCTTGGCAGGGTTGAGCCTGAGTTTGTTACCACCCATCCAGATCCGTACGGCCTCCAAACACCGGGACAGCACTTCGGCGGCATCGTTGGGGTGGTTTGGGGTGGATATGTACAGCTGGGTGTCATCAGCGTACAGATGGTACTCCACCCCAAAACCACGGATGATCTCACCCAGCGGCTTCATATATGTGTTGAAAAGGAGGGGCGAGAGGACCGACCCCTGAGGAACCCCACATAAGAGAGGCCTCGAGGTCGACCTCTGCCCTCCCGTCAACACATATTGCGACCGACCAGAGAGGTAGGATGAGAACCACCGCAAAACGGTGCCTCCCAACCCCAACCCCCCCAGTCGGTGCAATAGGATACCATGGTCGATGGTATCAAAAGCCGCCGAGAGGTCTAATAGGACTAGGATAGAGGAATAACCTCTATCCCGCGCCCTCCAGAGATCATCAACCAACGCGACCAATGCCGTCTCGGTGCTGTGACCGGGTCGGAAGCCGGACTGGCGCGGGTCTAGATAATCAACTTCCTCCAGGTGTCGCGGAAACTGTTGGGAAACTGTTATAGTATAGCTGGACCAGTGGTAGTCAACCTGGTCCCTACCGCCAGCTTTCATGGTGGGCAGTAGGGGTTTTGTCTGATACTGAAGCACTTTCCTTTTTTAAATTTATTTGACTTCCCTACTTTATAAATCACCATTATTCTGGAACTGGTGGGCGACTAGAAAATTTTACTACTAACAGAGATACAAAAGTGGGCGGTAGGTATAAAAAGGTTGACTACCCCTGAGCTAGACCCTGTGTGATTGACAGATTGGATGCCAAATTGTGATTTTAATATAGATTTTATTTATTATTATTTTATTCTAGAGTGTTTAATTGGATATTCCTTGTTTTTATTTGTTCTGGTCTCTGGTCTTTGACTGTAATAAACTTGACTTGACTTGAGTTGTCGGGACCATTTCTTCTGATATTCTTACTCTCACAGCATATGTCAAAAGATCAGGGGTGAAATGCTGTGAAGTCCCTACTGGTTCACTTTGTACGCACATGTGCGCCAAAAGCACGCTTACCACGCATGCGCACCGCAGCCGCTCAGAAGCCTTTTCTGAGTATGCAAAGGTAAGTAGAATACTGAGGAAGGGAGGGGGGGAAACAGCTGTCCCGCGTGATTTAGATTCGCTAGAAAGCAGGAAAGCAGTCAAAAATGCTGCTAGTTAAAAAATGCTAAAATAAGTTTAAAAAAAAAGTTCCAACAATCAGCTGTGCAACAATCAGCTGTGCTGTGTGATTGTCGGAACTTTTTTTTTTTTTTAAAGCATTTTTTAACTACCAGCCCGAATGGTAGCATTTCACCCCTGCAAAAGATGTTTTGGAAAAATGATCTTTGTGGCTCCCAACAATAGCAATGAGATGCTGGCAACATACCAAAGATAACATTTCTCATAGGTGATGCATAGTTCATCAGCTTTGGTGCTCTATGATGGGCATGGTTTGATGACTGGGGTTAACTGCCCACTACCCAAACCTGGGGACTGGATCAAAACCCATGATCAAATACAAAAGCATTATCCAAGGAATAAGAGCCCTACCTTCGGCTGCAGCCTTTCCCCTGGGCTGAGGAATTCTGCCTGGCCTCTGCTAACTTTGGCCAATCTCCTGAGGAGCTGAGGGCAGGCAGCAGAGCCCAGGCCAAACGTGAAACATCTGTAAGAAGAAAAAAGGCTGCACTTCAGAGACAAAACCGCCATTTTTATTTATTTTTTATTTGGTATTCATTTCATTCTAAATTGTGCTGGTGGTATGGTCCAGTCATGCCACATCGTTGTTGCTGCCATTTACCCTTATCACCCACATATCAGAGTTGAAGCTGTGACTTAATTCCAACTGTTTTTCAGGCATGAATTTACTGAAAGGGGTTGCAAATGACATCACGTGCATTCACATCATAAGAGAATAACAGTGTTGGAGGCGACATTCGAGGTCTTCTAGCCCAACCCCCTGTCGAAGAAGCAGACCCTATACCAGTGGTCGGCAAACCGCGGCTCGCGAGCCACACGTGGCTCTTTGGCCCCTTGAGTGTGGCTCTTTCGCTGCGCCACCTCACGTTCCTTATCTTCCGGCCACGGCCCCACTCCATGGAAAACATAGGCGCGCTCTGTACAAATACAGCCCGGAACAGGAGCAAAGCCCCTCTCCCAACAGGCTCTTCCTCGCTCAGAGGGCTTTGGAAGGAAACTTCTGCAGGCTGTAGGTGTGTGCGCGCGCCTATGTTTTCCGGGAAGAAGAGGAACGCAAGGGGGATTCCTCCCCCCCCCGCTTTCTTCCCTTCTTTCTCTTTCTCTCTCTTTCTGTTTCTCTCTTTCTCTCTCTCTCTTGTTACATTTTTATTTATATAGATTGTTTTATTTGTTTCCTAGTATAATTTGATTGCTTATTAGTAACCTATGACTATCACTAAGTGTTGTATCTTATGATTCTTGATGAACGTATTCGATTTGATTTTTCTTTATGTACACTGGGAGCATAAAGACAAATTCCTTGTGTGTCCAATCACATTTGGCCAATAAAGAATACTAATATGGAAATTTCTCTTCCTCAAGGTGTTTCTAAGGCCAGGCATCTGGGAAGATAAATTTGTAACCTGGGAACAGAAAAGCCCAAAGTTTGAGGCCGGTTGAAACAACTTCGTACCTGACAGTGCTTGCTTGTCTCCTGACTAGCTCAATCACCTTGCCTGGGCTTTCTACACGGGAATCCATCAGGATAAAGAGCTGCCGGGGATATCCACGGCGCAGAGGCTGTCCCAAACTCCAATTCAACGCAGCAAGGAGGCTGGTCCCGCTCAAGTCAGCCCGCAGCTTCTGAATATATTCACAGGCCAGCCTAAGGATGTCCTGGGGAGATAATAAGCGGTTTACAGAGACAATCTAAGGAGATGTTCACATTTTTTTTGCAATAAAGTCAGGCAGATAATTTTTTTGCAGAGAGTGACTGCTATTCTTCCTTGGGGCATTTGTGGTGCATGACAGTTCAAGGTGTTTGATAATTGAAGATGACAACACAGCTTTATTGATGGTATAATCTAGCAGTTAGTGGTTGGAATTGGGAGCTTCAGTTTTGTGGGTGTTCCGACGTCGGCTTCCCCAAAAAGTCCTGGTCCTGACAAAACCCCTTTTATTAAATGAATGTGAATTCCTCTGATTCACATTCAGCAAAGGTCTGGTTTTTCAAAGGTGAAGTTATGACCACACACCTTCTCTAGCTTGGAAAGCTGCCAGTGTGTGCATTCACAGAGCTGCCAAAAGAAAAGCTCAACCCCTCCAAGACCGAGTGGCTGTGGTTTCCGGCACCCCGGTTCAGCCAGATTACTCCAACTCTGGCCATTGGGGGCGAAACACTGGCCCCCGTGGAAAGGACGCGCAATTTGGGTGTCCTCCTGGATTCCCGGCTGTCCATGGAAGACCATGTGGCGGCCATGGCCAGGGGGGCGTTCCATCAGGTACGCCTGATGCGCCAATTGCGCCCCTTACTGGACCGGGCTGCCCTTTGCACAGTCACTCAAGCACTCTTAACGTCCCGACTCGACTACTGCAATGCTCTCTACATGGGGCTTCCCTTGAGGTGCACTCGAAAGCTACAGTTAGTTCAGAATGCAGCCGCGTGGGTGATTACGGGAGCTTCGAGGCACTCCCATATAACACCAATCCTGCGTGAGCTGCACTGGCTTCCTGTGGTCTTTTGGGTGTGCTTCAAGGTTTTGACGACCATCTTCAAAGCGCTCCATGGCTCGGGACCTACTTATATGCGAGACCATCTCCTGCCCCATACATCCCTTAGACCAGGCATGTCCAATGTCCGGCCCGGGGGCCATTTGCGGCCCGGGGGTCGGTTTAATACGGCCCTCCAACAGCCCTCCCTGCTCTGTGTAAATGTGGCCCTCCCTTCCTCCCTCTGTCTCTGGGGCTGTGTGGCTGGGAGGGAGTGACTGACAGACACAGAGAGAGACAGAAGGGGAGGGAGGGAAAGACAGAGAGACAGACAGAGACAGAGAGAAAGAGAGGGAGGGAGAGAGACGGAGAGAGACACAGATAGAGAATGACACCGGGAGGGATTGAATCGGAGACAGATGGGGAAAGAGGGAGAGACAGACATACAGAGAGAGGGAGGGAGGGAGAGAATCAGAGAGAGTGACACACGCAGAGACAGGGAGAGACAGAGAGGGAGGGAGAGACAGATAGAGACTGATTAAGTGAGTGAGAGACAGACAGAAACACACACACACACAGAGTGACAGAGAGAAAGAGAAAGAGAGAAAGAAAGAAAGAGAAAGAGACAGAAAGAGAGACAGAAAGAAAGAGAGAGAGAAAGGAAGAGAGAAAGAGAGAGAAATGGAGAGAGAGAGAGGAAGAAAGAGAGAGAAAGAGAGAGAGTGAGAGAGAGAAAGGGAGACAGAAAGAAAGAGAAAAAGAGAGAGAGAAAGAGAGAGAGAGAAATGGAGAGAGAGAGAGGAAGAAAAAGAGAGAGAGAGAAAGAAAGAGACCGAAAGAAAGAGGAAAAGAGAGAGAGAGAAAGAAAGAGCGAGAGAAATGGAGAGAGAGAGAGGAAGAAAGAGAGAAAGAGGTAGGTAAGTTTTTTAAAAAATTATTTTCAATACATTGTGAAAACTCAACTGTCAGTTGATCTTAATGTTATGAAATGAAAAGTATGTCATTTGCAATTAACTTGGCATAAAATAATTTATTTGCATTTAATTGTAATGGTTCAAAGAATGTTCGGAAAAATGTTCGGCCCTCCACCATGTTCACTTCATCCAATCTGGCCCTCTTTGAAAAAGGTTTGGACACCACTGCCTTAGACCGATACGCTCCCACAGAGAGGGCCTTCTCAGGGTGCTGTCGGCCGGACAATGCCGACTGGCGACACCCAGGGGAAGGGCCTTCTCTGTGGCGGGCCCTGCCCTTTGGAACGACCTTCCCCCTGAACTTCATACCATCACCGACCTCCGCCTCTTCCGCCAGTGTTTAAAAACACACCTCTTTCACTAAGCCGGCCTAACATAACCTCCGCTGGGACTAGCCATAGATAGTTTTAATTTGGGGATTTTAATTGGTTTTAGCGCAGGATGGGATTTAATAGGTTTTTAAATTTTGTACTGTTGTTTTTTGTATGTATTTTAATTTCCTGTGCGCCGCCCTGGGTCCTTTTGGAGAAGGGCGAGATATAAATTTAATAAAATAAAAAAAAGAAAAGAAAAAAAGAAAAGAAAAGAACAACTCAACAACTAGCTTAGATCCTGATGTAATTATTACAGATTTAGTTATTGAATTTTAACATTTTTTTAACAGTTTTAACTATATTTTAGCACAGGTCACATTTAATTTAATTATATTTTAACAATATGATTGTATTTATTATTGGATGTTTGTTGTATTCTTTTTAATTTTCCTGTGCACCGCCCTGAGTCCCATTGGGGAGATAGGAGCGGTATAGAAATGGAAATAAAGTTTAAAAAAAAAAAAGTAAACTCAGAAATCAGGGTAGACTTGGGAGTAAAGTCACAGATGGAAGGTGATTGGCCCCTTCCATAAAAGACATAAAAGAGGAGTGAAATGGGAGTGGGCTTTTACATGAAACAATTCGTTCGTTAGATCAGTTTCAGGAGTGTGAAGATCTGTCCTTGACTCTTAGAGACTCTGTGCCCAGCCTTTCCTTGCACAGCACCTCATTTGGGAAATATTTACATGGCAGCTTTCCAAGATAGATAAGGTCTGTGGTCATAAATATTCCTTTGAAAGACTCTTTGCCAGGCCTTGGTTGAATGTGTTTGAGAGGAATTCACGTTCGTTTAATAAAAGGGTTTTTTGTCAGGACCAGGAATCTGCTTCGTGCTTTTTGGGGAAGCCTAGATCAGAACACATTGTAACTTCACAGGGTCACTAAATGAATGGTTGTTAAGTCAAGGCGTACCTGCACACAAACAATGGCTGATATGATCTCAGAAAGGCCAGATGAGAATAAATTAATAGGTATTCCCAGGGCTCATTTTTCATGCCCCTTGCTAGACCTGCTCATTCCAAAAGAAATGAAGCCCAGGGAGGCCCTTTTTACCCTCTACCCAATATGCATGACACGGTGGATTTAATTTCCCAGTCACAAAATGCAAAGTTACCCAGGGTTGATCACTAGGTAGATCAGACCTGCTGAGAGAAGATTTGCAATGGGGCAGGAGGACGTCCTTCCTGTAAACCGTAGCAAGCCAGCAGCCACTGGTCAATTCAGGCTTTCCTAGAACGAGTCACAAAGTTCTGCCAAGTTTAATGAATTCCCAGCTCAGGCCTGGGGTGGTTCTGCCACCTTGGAGTAGGTACTCACACTATTACAAGGCTTGCTTGTCTTGAAGGCAGGCCTGATGTTGGGGCCAAAGCCTGCCACGTTCAACAAGCTGCTGGAAGGAAGGCTCTTTATGGCCACCACCAGAGCATCCTGCACAGGAAGAGGGAGGAAAAAATCAAAGTTACCATGCAGATGTATTTCTTCTCCTTCCTTCAGGAGATCAAGGTGGCCTCCATAGCCCTCTTTATCCCCCACCATGACAAGCATTTGAAGGAAGCTGGGCTGAAAGGGAGCAACTAGCCCAGGGGTCAGCAAGCCGCGGCTCTGGAGCTGCATGTGGCTCTTTCAACCCTCTGCTGCGGCTCCCTGTCGCCAGTCAGCTCCACAATTGATAGGTCTTTCCGTTAGGACAGGTTAGAGGAAAAAGTATGCTGTGCTAGGAGGAGACTCTATGGGGAAGGGAACCGAACTTCCAGTCAGCTCCAGAACTGAATTTGGGAGGCAGGGGGACGCTTCTGGTTAGGACCTTTGTGGTTCTTTGAGTGTTTAAGGTTGCCAAGCCCTGAACTAACCCAAAGCCACTTGGAGATTTCTAGCTGAGGGGAGACCTAGATCTCCCTGATGCCAATTCACTTCCAAGGAGAGAAGCAACCTAGAACTAAGGAGAAATTTCCTGACCGAAGAATTAATCAATGGAGCAGAGGGCGCCTTCAGAAGTTTGCCCCAACACTGGAGGTTTTTAAGAAGAGATTGGGCAACTATTGGTCTGAAATGGCTTTGGGCCGCGATGGCGAACCTATGGTAGGTGGCAGGTGGAGCCATATCTGAGGGCAAGCGAGATGTTGCCCTACGCCAGCTGATTTTCAGCCTTCTGGAGGGCGTCGGGAGGCCGTTTTCACCCTCCTCATGCTTTAGGAAAGCCTTCTGAAGCCTGTGGATGGTGAAAAACTTCCAATGGAAGTTTAGAAATGAACAGAAAGAAGGCAATTGGAAATCACTTCTGCGAAGCTGCTAAGACAGCTACATGGATACAGTTGTGACATTGAGTTGAACTCAACTCAAGGGTCTGACTTTATCCAACGGTCGGACTCTTTCTAAAAGGCAGGTTCTCACGTGTCACCAATGTAAGATTCCATTTACCTTGATCCCATCAATGCTGGAGCCACTTGCGCTTCCTGTCTGGTCAACGAGGAAGAAGATTTCCCTGGTCACCGTCTGAACGTCAGTCGAAACGCTGCTTATCTTGGGGCAGAAATTCAGCATCAGGACAGGATTGAAGAAAATGTCTTTGTGGAATCTCTTCTGGACAAAGGTGACCTAGGAGCAAGAAAAGAAGAAAATCCGTAAAGGAGGCCTTAAAATCTGAGACTTTGTTTTGCTGATACGGACATCCTTTAAAGCTCTGGGCCAGGGGTCTGCAAAGTCGGCTCTTTTAAGACTGGTGGACTTCAACTCCCAGTTGCCAATCATTGGAATTTTGATCACGTGACATGGGGATGCTGCTGGAGCCCATCTTCAGAGAACTTCTCTCTAGCAGGATGTGTTCTCTCTCTCCTTCATTCTCTCTCTCCCCTCCCCTCCCTTTCCTCCCTCCCTCTCTCTCTCTTGTAAGGTAAGTGGATTTCATGCCTGGGCGGGGCCAGCCAGAGGTGGTATTTATCAGTTCTCCAAACTGATTTCCACTACTGGTTCTCCAGAACTGGTCAGAACCTGCTGAATACCACCTCTGGTTACCCACAAACTCTGCGGACTTTCGTTAACACAAATGGAAATATTGCTTCTCATTTGGAGGCAGATATTCTGCGGTTGAAATAAATGGCAGAAATGAATCAGCTTGACTAAGGACACAGATGAAGACAACATAGGTGGTGGGATTTGGAGAGGAACAAACAAGCCATGTGAGAGTGCCCCATCTAAGGCAGAGTTCTCCAACATTTCTGGCTTTGAGGACAGGCAAGGGAAGTAGACGGTTTGCGCAAGTGGCCAGCAAGTGTGCGTGCAGCTCTATTTGTGCGAGCAGTGTGCATGCATGCCTGCTGTTCACACAGATGGAGCACATTGTGTACACATGTTGCTCGTGCAAGTGAAGATGCGTGTGCACACACCCATGAGATCCCTGGCTATTTCCACAGCCCCATTGCAAACTTCTCATAGCCCACTTGTGGGCTGTGGCCCACAGGTTTGGGGCTCCTGATCAAAGGGACTGCTGGTATGTCCTGATCATTCAAATCTATACCAAATGTACATGATCTGGACAAAAAAGTCCTTTCCCTAAAAAAAAACCTCTCTTACCTGTCTCTCTCCATCAGTGTCTTTTTTGGCAATCCGTGCATAATCCCAGCGGTTCCTTATGTGTGCCTCATATTCACCGTAAGTCATGGCCCCATCTTCAATGATTAGGTGAGGATGATGAGGTTCTTTAAGGAAGAAGCGAGGAAGATTCGCAACGGTCAGAGTGATTCAGAAGCATTAGAATAACAGAGGTGGAAGAGACCTTGGAGGTCTTCTAGTCCAACCCCCTGCTCAAGGAAGAGACCCTACACCTGTGATGGTGAACCTATGGCATTGTGTCCAAAGTGGCACGGGGAGCCATCTCGCCTGGCACACGCGGTGTTGCCTGTTCCTCTTCCGGGTTTCTGACTGGCACATGCGTGTGCGGCAATCAGTGCCAGAAACTGGAAGAGCTGGTCTTCCATTTGCCAACGTAACCATGTATGCTCGCCAGCTGATCGTCCTGCGCACATGGACACCACTAACAAGAAGACTAGCTGGAAATCAGAAGTTCATTTTCCAGTGTGTGCATGTCCCCTGGGCAGCTCCTCTTTTGGGTTGTGTCCCAGATGAGCACATACGCACGCTCCCTTTTTGGCACTGGGTGCCAAAAAGGTTCGCCATCACTGCCCTATATCATTTCAGACAAGTAACCGTCCATTCTCTTTTTAAAGATCTCCAGTAATGAAGCACACAATTTCTGAAGGCAAGCCATTCCACGGCTTGATTGTTCTGTCAGGAAATTTCTCCTTATTTCTAGGTTGTCTATTGTTCAATTCATCGGCTACTGCTATGGGCTCAGGGATGTGAGCTGAAAATTCCTTTCAGGAAGGTTAAGGGGGTGGAAGAACATGCATCAGGAATGGCTAAAAGGAGTTATTTAAGATAACCCTCAATCACAGAAATTTTGGACCAGTTTTTTATACCTTGTCTATTCCAGAAATTGTTATTGTGCGGGAGAAAATAAGGGGAGGAAATGCTTTGTGTACCACTCTGAGACCTCGATGGAAAACTAGGATATTATACATACATCTAATAAACAAAATGGTGATACGTTGTTATCTTAGAAAGATATTTTGTATATTAACTAGGTTATTAATGAGATACATATATAATGGAAAATCTGGATAACCTTTTGGTTTTATATAGAGAAAATATTATGGGTGTTTAAGTGATCTATTTTATAGTAGTAACGTATTTGCTAATGACAATTGAGAACAATGTTATAAAACAGGAATTTATGGAGAATTCTTTTTTTCTTTCTACTTGTTGAATAACTATAGAAAAAGATTAATTTTTGACAAATACTACTTGTTACTATACAGATAATTAATTATCTGGTATGAAATCAAGAAAAAAAGTCTTAATTCCATACATATATATTTATATATTTAAACTTAATAATGATGATATATTGGGTTACACTGGATGGAAAATTAATAACTACATTTGTATTTGTAAAAACCGAGCATAAAAACTTATGACCGAACGACATGTTATATACAAAGTTGAAAATGATTGAATGTTTTTACTTGTTTTTTATGTTGAAAATAAAAATTTATTTTAAAAAAAACGGTGATACGTTGAAAAGACATGCAGGTCATCTTCGACTTACAACCATTCATTTAGTGACTGTTCAAAGTTACAACAGCACTGAAAAAGTGACTTATGATCCATGTCATACATTGAACATTGTACATCCCTGCGATCAAAATTAAGATGCTTGCAACTTTATATCTACTGCAGTGTCCCAGGGTCATGTGACCGAGGTTCACTTTACAACCATGTTATTAATTGAACGCCTGCAGTGATTCGCTTAACAATCATAGGAAGACAGATCGTAAAAAGTGGCAAAACTCTTTTAACGACTGTCTTCACATAGCAACAGAAATTTTGGACTCAATTATGGTCATAAATCAAGGACCACCCATATTGCAAAATCATTCAGTGATATTGTTTTTATGGTATAGGATTGTTCTGAAAGTTACGACCATTTGTTTCGCCGCTGTTCAAAGTTATGATGGGGCTGAAGGACAGGATGTATGACCAGTTCTCAAAATCCAATAAGACTTTCTGATAAGTGATTTTGGTTAGTGATGGAAAAAGGTTTGGGAAGCACTGATTTAGTTGCCATACTCCGGAATCTTGCTTAGACTACCCTGTGTTCTGACCTAGGCTTTCCCAAACCACGAAGCAGACTCCTTGTCCTGACAAAAAAACCCTCTTTATTAATTTACTATGAATTCTGCTCATTCCCATCCAGCAAAGTCTTTTGAGGGAGGATTTACAGTCACAGACCTTATCTGGCTTGAAGAGCTGACAGGCGGATATCTTCAAAACTTGGCAAGGAGCCTTTGAGAGTCACAAACCAATTAAGCAAACTAATCGTTCTCCTGCAAACTCCACTCCCCTTTCACCCCTCTTTTATTTCCTCTGGGAGGGGCCATTCATCGTCCAGCTGTGGCTTTACTCTCAAGTTCTTTAATTGTTCCCTTCATCTGGTAACTCTGTGCATGCGCACACTGGAAAGAGGCTCCAGCTGTTCATCTGCCTCACTGATGTCTGATTCCAAAGGCAGCTGATAACTGGCAGGCGGCCAGTTCGATGCAGAGCCCTCATCAGAGCCTTCTCCAGACTCCAGGACTGGCCCACGTTCCTCCCCAACCTCCCCAACTGTCTGAATCTGCTGCCAGCTCTGCTGGCTACTGGCAGGCCACAACACCCTGGCTTTGAGGGATCTCTTACCAGAAGGATGCAAGATGATTTCCAGGTTCTTGTCGTAACTGTGCATATCTGCCAAGGTAATGCATATTGTTGATGCTGAACTGGCGTACGGATTGGCATCAGCTCGAAGAGCATGAGATGGGCTTTCTAGTCCTGCAGGAATGAAGGAAGAGGAGAAAAAAAGGGGGTTAATATTAACTTGCTGAGACATCATGTATTCGAAAATTAAAAAGGTCAAGATTTCCCTATCCAGTTGTGTCCGACTCTAGGTCACTGTGTTCATCTCTGTTTCTTGGCCAAGAGAGCCAGCATTGCCCAAAGATAATTTCTGTGGTCATATGGTCAGCATGACTAGTCTACACCAGGGATGTCCAAACTTGGGAACTTTAAGACTTGTGGACTTCAACTCCCAGAATTCCCCAGCCAGCTATGTTGGCTGGGGAATTCTGGGAGTTGAAGTCCACAAGTCTTAAAGTTCCCAAGTTTGGACATCCCTGGTCTACACCAAAGGCATACATATGGACTGCTGTTACCTTCCCACCAAAGTGGTACCTATTAATTTCCTGCACTCACATTTGCATGCTTTCGAAACTGCTAGGTGAGCAGGAGCTGGAGCAAGTAAAGGGCGCTCAGAACATAGCACAGAACTCAAGGGTCTCAAACCTCAGGCTGTCAGCTCGCCAGCTGACAAGCTCCGCGTCTTTAACTGCTGACCCATCATGCCCTTTCAACTCTCCGGTGGAAAATAGTCACTCTTTGTTTACTCCATGAGTAAACACTTGATGCACACAAATTCACAAGGGTTGATTTGTAAGTAATATATGGTAATATACGAGCCAGCTAATTTACAGTGTTTTCATGGCATGGAATAAATTCTCAAGCCAACATCACAGGTTTTTTTGTTTTTTTTATACATTTGATGCCCAATCCACAAAGAAGCGTTCCTTAGTCTAGAAGTACAGTACATTTTGATTAAATGGAAGTACGGTGAGATCACAAAGGCAGCATCTTTCAAAAACCTGGGACTCAAGCCAATTCCTAATGGGATTACTCCTTTCTAGATCTGAAATATATTATGTTCCGACCTCCCAGAAGTGGCTTTCACGTCCCCTCTTCCTTTTTTTTCTTTCTCTCCTGCATATATCATCCTTTCATGAGATTATTCAGACTCAGCAGTGGAGGGTTTTGTTTTTTTTAAAAAAAATCCTATTTATGAAAAAGTAATCTCCTCTCTCCTGTCCCATTTTCTGTGAACTAATCCATGTATCTTCTGCAAGGTACAGGTAGTCCTCGACTTACAACCTTTCATTTAATGACAACAGCACTGGACAAAAATTATTACAACCATTTTGCACTCTTATGACCATTGTCACCATGGTCATGTGATCAAAATTTGGACGGTTGGCATGTGACTCATATTTATGAGGGTTGCAGTGTCCTGGGGTCATGTCACCCCCTATTGCCAAATTCCCACTGTCTTATACCTACAAATATCTACCCATGTAGTACTGCTATTACCCATTGTTTCTCCGAAAATAAAACTGGATCTTATATTAATTTTTGCTCCAAAAGATACATTAAGGGCTTATTTTCTGGTTAGGTCTTATTTTCAGGGAAATAGGGTTCTAAATAGAATACAATAGAATAAGAGTTGGAAGGGACCTTGGAGGTCTTCTAGTCCAACCCCCTGCCTAGGCAGGAAACCTTATACTGTTTCAGACAAATGGCTATCCAACATCTTCTTAAAAACTTCCAGTGTTGGGGCATTCACAACCTCTGGAGGCAAGTTGTCCCACTGGTTAATGGTTCTCACTGTCAGGAAATTTCTCCTAAGTTGTTTCTCTCCTTGATTGTTCTACCCTCAGGTGCTTTGGAGAATAGCTTGACTCCCTCTTCTAAAATAGTATTACTACAGGTGAAGTTGATTCTATCCCTCTGTTAAAGCAGCCTAGGACTGTGTTGGCTTTTTTGGCATCTGCAGCACATGGATGGCTCATATTTAGGTATTTGCAAGACCGCCTCCTACCAAATACCTTCCTTCGACCAGTCTGCTCCCACAGAGAGGGCCTCCTCAGGGTGCCGTCAGCCAGTCAATGTCGGATGGCGACCCCTAGGGGGAAAGCCTTCTCTGTGGCAGCTCCTGCCCTCTGGAACGACCTGCCCCCTGACCTCTGCACAGCTACGGACCTGCACCTGTTCCGCCGAGCCCTGAAGACCCATCTTTTTCGTAAGGCCGGCCTGGTGTAGCTTTTAATCTGGTTTTATTGGGGTTTTTATTGTGCATTTTAGAGCAGGCTTAGTATTCATATAACACATATATGAAGCCGCTGGGTGAGATCATCCGTGGTTTCGGGGTAGAGTATCACCTCTACGCTGATGATACGCAGCTGTATATATCTACCCCAAACCACCCCAATGATGCCGTAGCGGTGATGTGCCAGTGCCTGGAAGCCGTGCGGATCTGGATGGGAAGTAACAGACTCAGGCTCAACCCGACCAAGACCGAGTGGCTGTGGTTTCCGGCCGCCCGATTCAACCAGCTGACTCCATCGCTGGCCATAGGGGGCAAACATCTTGCCCCTGTGGATGGGGCGCGCAACTTGGGTGTCCTCCTGGATACCCGGCTGTCCATGGAAGATCAAGTGACAGCCGTGGCCAGGAGGGCGTTTTACCAGGTCCGCCTGATACGCCAGTTGCGCCCCCTATTGGATCGGGATGCCCTTTGCACAGTCACTCATGCCCTCGTGACATCCCGACTGGACTATTGTAACTCTCTCTACATGGGGCTCCCCCTGAGGTGCACCCGGAGACTTCAGCTGGTCCAGAATGCAGCCGCGCGAGCTATAATGGGGACCGCGAGGTACACCCACATAACACCTCTCTTGCGCGAGCTGCACTGGCTGCCTGTCGTCTTTCGGGTGCGCTTCAAGGTGCTAGTTGTCATCTTTAAAGCGCTCCATGGCTCGGGACCTAGCTATCTGCGGGATCGGATCCTGCCCCATACATCCTCACGGCCGATTCGCTCCCACAGAGAGGGACTTCTCCGGGTGCCGTCCACTAGACTTTGTCAGCGGGCGACGTCCAGGGGAAGGGCCTTCTCTGTGGCGGGCCCAGCCCTCTGGAACGACCTTCCCCCCGACATTAGAACAACTACGGACCTCCGCTCCTTCCGCCAAAAATTAAAAACACACTTTTTCTGCTTGGCTGGCCTAGGGTAGTCTCTTCCTGTGGGTTTTTTTAGGGAACATTAGTTTTTTAATGGGGATTTTAGCGCAGGGACAATTAGTTTAATTTATTTTTATTTTACTGTATTATTGATGTACATATTTTGTGTTTTTAGTTTTTCCCTGTGCACCGCTCCGAGTCCCTCTGGGGAGAGGACGCGGTATATAAAATAAAAATATTATTATTATTATTATTATTTAATTTATTTTTAGCATAGGTATTTATATTGATGTTTTTATTATTGTTTTTTTATCATTGCCTGTTCACCGCCCTGAGTCCCGTAAGGGAGAAAGGGCGGTATACAAATTTGAATACAATTACAATATAATTAAGTGATTGTTCACTACCCCCACCCCCCACCCCTAAGATACTATTATTGTGGCATCATGGTGATCATGAGCAGATGGACACTTTGCTATGCTGGCTGGGGAAATCTGGGAGTTGAAGTCCACAAGTCTTAAAAGTTGCCAAGTTTGAAGACCTCTGGCCTTAAGGGTAATTCTAACCACTTTCCTAATCTCTTTGGAGATGTATTCCAAACACCAGACTAGAGAGAACAGAAGCCATATCCTACCTGCCAACAAACATGGTCCATTAACCAACATCTCGAAGTTGAACTCATAGGGGAAGGGATTGTAAACATCGCCTCTGAGGATGTCAGGGTCATTGGGAGGCGTATGAAAAGATGGGTCACTCTTCAGATTGGCAGAGCCAAAACAACTCGTGGAGCTGAAGCAGAAGAAAAAGGTCACACGGCTGACTACCGTATTCCAATCCCATTTGTCCTGCGAAACTGATAAACCATTGTTAGGAGATTTAGACATATTTCAAGGCCTCTTCAGAAGTTGTTTCAAGGCCTCTTCAGTAGTTGCTTTCCCAGGGTGGGAGAAAGAAAGAAAGAAAGGAAGGAAATAAGGAAGGAAATAAGGAAGGAAGAAAAGAATGAAGAAGCAAGAAAGGAAAGGAAGAAAGAAAGAGGGAGGGAGGCAGGAGGCAGGCAGGCAGGCAGGCAGGCAGGAAGGAAGAAGGAGGAAGGGAGGGAGGGAGGGAGGGAGGGAGGGAGGAAGGAAGGAAGGAAGGAAGGAAGGAAGGAAGAAGGAAATCTTACCAGGCTAGATTTTCTTTTTACAAACTCCAGTAAAAAACACAGGTGGGAGAGCTAAATATTAGTACTCACTTAAACATGCTCATGCTTCAGTACTGGGTTACGTCTAGTACGCCCTGGTACAGGCGTACTGGTGCCTGCCGCGAGCACCAGATACCCTTCCAGTACGGTGCTCTGGAGGGCCCCCCCCCTCCTTACCTGTATTTGAGCTGTTTGGGGCTTCCGCGCATGCCCACGGAGCATATGGCAACCCATGTTGGCAAACCACTACCGCTTTGGCCATACCGGTCCGAACCAGTAGGAACCTACCTCTGAGCCCACCCCTGATATAGACCCCTCTAAGGGTCGACGGGGCTACCCATTGTTATTTATAGTACTATTAGTTACAATGGTATGCGTTAAAATGTCATGTCACTTGGAATACTACATCCAGTTTTGGTCACCATGTTACAAACAAGATGTTGAGACTCTGGAAAAAGTGCAGAGTAGAGCAACAAAGAGGATTAGGGGACTGGAGACTAAAACGTACGAGGAACGGTTGCAGGAACTGGGTATGTTTAGTTTAATGAAAAGGAGGACCAGGGGAGACATGATAGCAGTCTTCCAATATCTCAGGGGCTGCCACAAAGGAGACAAGCTATTCTCCAAAGCACCCGAGGGTAGAACAAGAAGCAATGGGTGGAAACTAATCAAGGAGAGAAGCAACTTAGAACTAAAGAGGAATTTCCTAACTGTGAGAACAATTAACTGATGGAACGGCTTGCCTCCAGAGGTTGTGCGGGCTCCAACACTGGAGGTTTTTAAGAAGAGATTGGACAACCATTTATCTGAAATCATATAAGGTTTCTTCTAGGGCAGTGATGGCTAACCAATTCCGGACCAAGTACCCAAAGCGTGCATGCGTGTGATTTTTTGCAAACCGAACCCCAAAAACGCAATGCGTGTGCAGCCCTGCCTCCACGCATGTGTTGCAGAGTCAGAGACCCAAGATTAATGGCCAGTGGGAGGCAGACATGCATTCGTCCCAGAGTTGAACTGGGGTGAAGGCTCACGTGCCCACTGAAAGGGCGCTGCGCATCACCTGTGGCACACGTGCCATAGGTTCACCATCACGGTTCTAGGGGGTTGGACTAAAAGACCTCCAAGGTCCCTTCCAACTCTATTATTCTGTTATATGAAGAAAGGTGGCAGGAACTGAGTATGTTTAGTCTAATAATGAGAAGGACTAGAGGTCACAAAGCTGACTGGGACACTCTGGGAATTGAAGTCCATGCATCTTAAAGGTTGAGAAACACTGCACAGAGGGCCTGCCGTACTGGCTGACGTATATTCCCCAAGGTCCCTTCTTGTTTACTCTGGAGGAGGTAGTCACTCATTCACCCTCCACAATGGTCCAGTCAAATGACTTTGAGCCTCAAGCTGAAAGCAACAGTGAATTGTATGAGTGGAGACCAGTGGTGGGTTGCAGGCGGTACGCCATGGTACGGGCGTACTGGAGCTTGCCCGGAGCACCAGGTATTGTTCCGGTACAGTGCTCCGGAGGGCCCACACGAGCTCCTTACCAGTGTTTTAAAGCTTTCGGTGCTTCTGTGCAGGGGCCTGGCGTGTACAGCGCCTGCGCAATGCTCCGCTGAGCAGCTGGAGCGTTGTGGAGGCTTTCGGAAGTGTCACTGGCAGTTGCAACACGTGTGCGTTGCACGCATCCATGTGAGTGATGCCGGGCCCGTTCCAACCGTACTGGACCTGGAACCAACCATTGGTGGAGACTTAAGCTTAGACATCCAAAGTGGAGTCATAGCACACTTATGGCTTACTCCAATTGTTCAAAGAGCTTTCCAAACTAGCTAAGATGGGGGTGGGTGGGGAGAGATATTTCAACTCCCCCCCCCCATTATTGCCATAATTATTTTCTGCCTCTTAATAATCTTCAGCCCTTCAACTTTTTTCTCCAAACGCCATAGACTCTGAGAAAGCCATGAAAATCACCATAGGGCCAACCTGTCGTCACACAAGCTTCTTGTTTCACTTTCGCTTTCAGGCACGGCTACAACTAAAGGCATGAGTACGGATGGGAAGAAGACATGCATGGCACCGTTGGGCAGGGTGGCCAGCTCCTGGCTGCTGCTGAAGAGCACCGTCAGCGTCTCGGAGGGCTGGATGAGGCCTGTGCTGACGACGAAAGTAGACCGTGCCTGGTCTCCATCAAGGATCAAGTGTCCTAGGTAGAAGAGAGAAAATAGTTACGAATATCCAGCGTCTTAAAAAAACACCACGCTCTACCGTCTGCATAGCTGCATAGAGAGAACTGGAATCAGCATTTATACACTTTCTTCCGGTCCTTATTTAACCCACACTGTGTCATTTGTACACGTGTCATATGTTGAACTCATTCCAACCATTTTCAAAAAGAATATAGTTTAAAAAGCTTAGGGCAAATAGCCCTTTGAGCAGAGTCACTGAAATCAATGTTATCATCCCCTAGAGCAGAGGTCTCCAACCTTTGCAACTTTAAGTCTGAAGGACTTCAGCTCCCAGAATTCTCCAGCCAGCAAAGCTGGCTGGAGAATTCTGGGAGCTGAAGTCCTTCAGACTTAAAGTTGCAAAGGTTGGAGACCCCTGCCCTAGAGCAGCGATGGCTAACCTTTTTTGTGCCGAGTGGCCAAAGTGAATGCATGCAAATGCATGCGTGTGCAACCCCAAAATGCAATGCGAGCGCCCACCCCGGCATGTGCCCCGCCCCCTGTGCATGTACCACTGCAACTTCCCCCCCCCCCATGCATGTTGTCTCCTCGCCCATTTTTGGCTTCTAGGTTGATGCAGGAGCCCTTCTAGGCCAAAACCGGGGCGCAGGAGGGCCTTGCATGGCCCCCCACACCCTGTTATGGCTTCCAGGTTGGCACAGGAGGCCTTCCAAGCCCAAAATGGGGCGCGGGGGAGGCATGCGCACATATGAGAACACACAAAATGCAATGTGAGCACCCCTACATATGAGCCCCTCCCCACACATGCGTCCCTTGTATGCATCCAGTATGCGTGACAAACGCTTGAAGACCAGCTGGCTAGCAGAAGGCGAGCATGCATGCACAGTGGAGCTGGGGTGGGGAGATGGTTGCCGTGCTCGCAGAGGGGGCTCTGCTTGCCACCTGTGGCACGCATGCGATAGGTTCACCATCATGGTCCTAGAGCCGTGATGGTGAACCTATGGCATGCGTGCCACAAGTGGCACGTGGAGCCATTAGTCAGAGCATGTGAGGTGTTGCCCTGTGAGCTGCCCAGTGCGCATGCGCACGCTGGCCAGCTGACTGGCCTTCTTTTGAGGCCATTTTTCGCCCTCCAGAAGCTTCAGGAGCTTCCCTGAAGCCTCCGGAGCATGAAAAACTGACCCTACGAGCTACCTGGAAGTCCGTTCTAGAACTTATAAAGCCTCTGGAGCCCAGGAGGGCAAAAAAAGCATGCTAAAAACAGGGGGAGTTCTGGTTGTGCACATAGCTTTATGGGTGTGGCACACCTATACAATACAATAGCAGAGTTGGAAGGGACCTTGTAGGTCTTCTAGTCCAACCCCCTAAAGACTTGCAGTGTTGGGGCATTCACAGCTTCTGGAGGCAAGCTGTTCCAGAGGTTAATTGTTCTAACTCAGGAAATTTCTCCTTAGTTCTAAGTTGCTTCTTTCCTTGATTAGTTTCCACCCATTGCTTCTTGTCCTGCCCCTGACCTGCCCATGACCCCACTGCGCTCCCCCCACTTTTGGCACGCAAGCCAAAAAAGTTTGCCATCACTTGCCCTAGAGGGTCTCCAAACCTGATAGTTTGAAGACTTGTGAACTTCAACTCTCAGAATTCCTCAGCCAGCCCTGGTGATTGAGGAATTCTGGGAGTTGAAATCCACCAGTCTCCAAGTTACCAAGTTTGGAGACCCCTGGCCCTATAGCATAGATTACTCTTTCTTTTACTCTGGAGCAGGGTTTCTGAACTCTAAGATGTCTGGACTTCAACTCCCAGAACTCTGATGAGATTTGTCTAGTTTGGTTGAACCTCGTAACACGCATAAAAAAAAAATTACACAATGGAACTCATAGCTTTCTGTCTAGATGGTCTCTGGTGATGAGCTGAAAGGCAGAAAAGGAGAGCAGTATGCTTCCTCCCTTAATTGGGGTTTAACAGATTATTCCAACTCTGGCCATTGGGGGCGAAACACCAGTCCCCGTGGAGAGGGCGCGCAATTTGGGTGTCCTCCTGGATTCCCCGCTGTCCATGGAGGACCATGTGGCGGCCGTGGCCAGGGGCGCTTTTCATCAGGTACGCCTGATGCGCCAATTGCGCCCCTTACTGGACCGGGATGCCTTACGCACAGTCACTCAAGCACTCATGACCTCTTGACTCGACTACTGTAATGCTCTCTACATGGGGCTTCCCTTGAGGTGCACCCCAAAGCTGCAGTTAGTCCAGAATGCAGCCGCGCGGGTGATTATGGGAGCGCCTAGACACTCCCACATAACACTAATCCTGCGCGAGCTGCACTGGCTTCCTGTGGTCTTTCGGGTGAGCTTCAAGGTTCTGACGACCATCTTCAAAGCGCTCCATGGCTCGGGGCCTACTTATATGCGAGACCGCCTCCTACCCCATACATCCCTTAGACCGATACGCTCCCACAGAGAGGGCCTTCTCAGGGTGCCGTCGGCCAGACAATGCCGACTGGCGACACCCAGGGGAAGAGCCTTCTCTGTGGCAGGCCCAGCCCTTTGGAACGACTTACCCCCTGAACTTCGCACCATCTCCGACCTCCGCCTCTTCTGCAAGTGTCTAAAGACACATTTGTTCCATCTAGCCGGCCTAGCGTAACCTCCACTACTGACTTTAGATAGTTTTAAATTTGGGGATTTTTAATTTGGTTTTAACACAGGATTGTATTTATTGAATAAGTTTTTAAAAGTTTTATATTGTTTTTTGTATGTTTTTAAATATTCCTGTGCGCCGCCCTGAGTCCGTTTGGAGAAGGGCGGGGTATAAATTGGATAAACTAAACTAACTAACTAAACTAACAGGGTGTTGTGACACAAGTATATACTTATCCTCCTGTCTCAGCTGATCAGGAAGAGAACCTGGTGGCCTAATGGCTAAGGTTCCTGGCTAGCATGTAATACAGCCCCGCTTCAAATTCCAGTAAGGGTATGGCTAGCTGATGAGAGCTAAAAAGCTTGAAATAGATCTATACTAGTCTCCCTGACTTATTTATCAGCTCAAAAATGTAACACACACACACACACACACACACATATAGAGACAATGTTGATTTATTTTTTTCCAACCATAATTTCCCGCAGACCTCTCATCAAACCCTGGGATTCTATAGAATCTATTTCAGAGAGGCTGCCATAGCTGCAACACTTAAGGAGGGTGAGTTGACTGAGATGAGAAATCATGTTAATGTGTGTTCATGGAGGCATTGAGATTCCTGTTTTGCTCATAGCTCGCTATCCCTCTATTCTCTAGCGGACTGCCGAAATCTAGTGCTCTTAGAATTGGGGCCCTATCATTCTTTATACGGAGAAAAGTCACCTTTCGGGACCTTTCCACATCAAGAAAATGCTTTGGGGAGTCCATCCAGAGCAGGTTCCAAGCCCCTATTCTTTTCAGGAGTCCTGGGTACAGAGCTCTGCTAGGTGATATGTGACCCCCACCAACCGTTACTGCAGCGGAGCGGCGGGTTGCAATTCGTGTTACAATCAAGGCAGCAATCATCCACTGGAGGCCGGGTCTGGATCTGGAAGGTGGAGGTTCTGTTTCCTGTCTTGGCTTCAAAGCTTGAGATCACCTCAGACTCCTCCAAGGGATAGACGAATACTCCTGTGCCAAAGAAACCAGGGAATGTAAGCTGACTGTGCACCTCTTACCCAGAGGTGTTATTCGACCGGTTCAGATTGGTTCGTCAGAACCGGTAGCGGAAATTGCGGATGGCCCCGCCAGAGGTGGGTTCCTACTAGTTCAGACTGATTCGGTTGAGTAGGTAGAAATTCGTTCTGCCATGCCCCTGAACCGGTTCTATCATCGGCAGTGCCATCTTGATTTTGGGTTCTGCGCATGCGCAGAACAATCTTCATTGCAAAAATGTAATCCCCTCCCCCCTTTTCTAACATTGGGCGCATGTGCAGACCTTTTTAGGTGCAAATGCGCATGCATGCGGAGTGGTGCAGGAGATTTTTTTGCAGTAACGCAAAGATAAGTAAATACCACCCCTGCCCTTACCTAGAGCGTTTCTCAACCTTGGCCTCTTTAAATTAGGAGGACTTCACCTCCCAGAATTCTCATGCCAATTCTCCATTCTGGACTAGAAAATTCTAGGAGTTGAAGTCTACGCATCTTAAAGTTGCCAAGGTTGAGACACACATTAATCTTATGGATCTTCTTCTTGTGAATAATGCTGAAGAGATTGCCGATGACCTGCACAGGAGCGAAACACTCATACCTTCTTGGGAGCATCCAGGATGGAAATTATGGAAGTTGAAAGTTGCTATACATCAGGTCCAATGTTGCTGAATATCCAGCTTGGCTAAAGTGGATGATGGAAAGCATAGTTCTGCTACATGTAAAAAGGTACCCTACTAACAGCTGTGTTCGACGCAGTGGTTAGAAAATGCACTATTTTAGGCTAACTCTGCCGACTGCCAGCAGTTTGATCCTGACTGGCTCGAGGTTGACTCAGCCTTCCCTCCTTCCAAGGTCAGTAAAATGAAGACCCAGATGGTTGGGGACAATATGCTGACTCTCCAAATCACTTCGAGAGGGCTGTGAAGCACTGTGGAGCGATATATAAAATCTAATTGCTATTGCTGTAAGTCCTCACTTTTGCTATATATCTGTGAGGGCGAACCTATGGCACACGTGCCACAGGCAGCACGCGGACCCATTTGTCAGGGCACGCAGTGTTATTATTATTTTATTATTATGTTTTATTCCTTTTGTATGCCACCTAGAGTCGCTGTGAGCGAGTAGGTGGCTATATGAATTTTCCAAAATAAATTAGTTTTGGAACTCTTTAAAAAAGAAGCTCACCTTCCACAGGTTGCTGCTCCAGATTGATGTAAGTAAGGTTGGCAGTGATGCCCAAGGTATAGCCATTGGCACAGGCCTTCACACATGAGCTCTGTAGAGGGAGGGCAGTCCAAGAAGGCAAGCAGTACAACCCTGGCATGATTCTTTGGGTTAATTTCTCAAATCCTGCAGATGAGAAAAGACCAAGAGCACAGAGAATGCCTGGTGAAATTAACATTACAATGGAGAATTGATATAAAAATAGAGCAATCACAGCAGATCTAAAGGAAAACACAATGCAATCTGCTCTTTCAAACCATTGGTCAAGTGGCAAAACAAATTTTGGGAACTTGCATGTGAGGGTTCTGGGCCAGTTGGAAAGCAATTCCATATTTCTGTGATCCCACATCATCAGTGGGGGTTGGAAGGCTGCACCAAATTACTTCCAGCTCAGCTGTCATGTCGCTGACACCATAACGAAAGTTTTTCCTTTTGCAAGATTGTGAGATGAAGACTATACAGAACTTTGGGAAGATCCATTTACGCATGGGGGAAAAAATCACATCTCTTCCTGCTTCTGAACCAGAGGTGGTATTCAGCAGGTTCTGACCAGTCCCTGGAGAACCAGTAGTGGAAAATTTGAGTCGTTCAGAGAACCGGTAAATACTACCACTGGCTGGCCACGTCCCCATCTGTCTCCTGAGTCCCAGCTGATTGGGAGGAAATGGGGATTTTGCAGTATCCTTCCCCTGGAGTTGGAGGGAATGGAGATTTTACAGTATCCTTCTCCTGCCATGCCCACCAAGTCACACGCACAGAACCGGTAGTAAAAAAAAAAATTGAATCCCACCACTGGTAGAGTTGGGCGCTTTGAACAGGATGGTTAGCTACAGGTCAAGCTTCTTGATTAAAATCTACATCTATGACTTTCTGAACAAGGACCTATCATTCTTTTGGCAGTATCTATGGAGATTTTCAGTCATCCAGGTCATGGTAGTCCCAAAGGTGGTGTTTTTTTAAAAAACAAATACACGTTTATTTATCAAATGAAAAGCCAAAAGAGCAACCAAAAATAAAATGTGATGGGGAAGGTAGGCACATTAATGTACTTATGCACTTAAGATCCTCTTAAGTATCTATGGCAAAAACTGTTAGGAAAGGAGGAGGAACTGGCTTAAAACTGGATGGGCTTCAAGGTCCTTCAATGGCTGGCTGCAAATTAAGTAGCCAGAGGGACAGGCTACTTAAAACATTTACCTGGAAAGGGACATATAGACTTAAGGGATAGTCCCTGACACTGACAAGAGTTGTATCCATCCCCCGGCTTCTGTTTTCCAGTGTTGGAAGAAATGTCCACCTGGGTTCAGTTCCAAGAGGGGAAAAAGGCACTGGATTGCTTGGAAAGATGGTTTAATAGTGGACAGGACCACATGACTTGAGGAAGGAAAGAAGGAAGGAAGGAAGAAAGGAAGGAAGGAAGGAAAGAAAGAAAGAAAGAAAGAAAGAAAGAAAGAAAGAAAGAAAGAAAGAAAGAAAGAAAGAAAGAAAGAAAGAAAGAAAGAAGTGTTGGGAGAAATGTCCATCTGGGTTCAGTTCCAAGTGGGGAAAAAGACACTGGATTCATGGAAGTTGCTTGGAAAGAAGGTTTATTGATGATGGACAGGACCATATGGTTTGAGGTCCAGGAGGAAAAAAGGGAAGAGATGCAGAGAGTGCTTCGATTTTATGCCCTCTCTGGGCTTTTGAATTTGAGCTTGTATTCTGATTGGTTGTCCGACTCTCAAGGGGCCATGCAGGGGCAACTTGTAGGCTATCCTGAATCCCAAGCTTGGTTGACTCTTGCTGGGCGATGATGTAATGAAAGGGCTTTGGGATTCCTATTATGGCTCTGCCTGAAGGAGGTAGGTCTTTGCCATGTAGAATAGACTGGTTCAGACCTTAATGACCCATTGACAAAGGTGGGGGCGGATGAGTTTCTGCCTCCCTTTTAGGGGAAATATTCTGCCCTTTGAATAGTTGCAAAAATATTTCATTTTCCTAGGAAAATGAAGCTAACTTCCTACAGCAGGAATAGGCCAGGCTGCTTGAAAATGTAATTCTTCTCTCTTTTTTGGGGTGGTGGTGGAGTATGGGTGTGTGGAAGGGAAGTGAGGGGATTCTTGGCTTTTTCAGGGCTTGGAATGAGGCAGATTATACTCTTTGCTCCTTGTTGGCATTTTCTAGGTGATTCCAGGTTGTTCTATGGGACTGAGGAATGGAACTGGGTGAAAGTCTATCTATGGGAATATAATTACAGGGGCCACCTGAGAATATGTGACTGAATCTAAGTTTCCAACATTTTTCCCATGCCGTTTATGTCTCTAGTGGGTCTTTTAATAGCTGGCCAAATTGCCTACAAAGGCAAAAATGTTGTTCAGGAAGTAACTATTTTTTCATTTCTGCCTGAACCGGAAAATGGTGTTGTATGCAATGACAGTTTAAGTAAAAAATGTGCAGTCCTGTGTGCCACCCTCCTCGTTGTTATTATGACCCATACTCAAACCTGAATTGTGTTGCTAGGCACAATGCATTCCAAAATTGTGGTACTATCAGTTTTATTTATGAGAGTCTGCTTAGCACAATCCTGATCAAGCTTTTTTTTTTTTTTAAAGTTTAAGACAAGCCTTGAGAACTTGACATGCGAAGGTTGTAAGACTACAGGTAGTCCTCGACTTACGACCACAATCAAACCCAAACTTTATGTTGCTATGTGAAGAGAGTGAAGTGATTTTTGCTCCATTTTACGACCCTCCCTGCCAGAGTTGTTAAGTGAATCACGGCAGTTGTTCAGTTAGTAACCTGGTTGTTAAGTGAACCTGGCTTCCCCATTGACTTTGCTTGTCAGGAGGTTGCAAAAGGGGATCGCATTTAGGACAATGCAACCGTCACAAATATGAGTCAGCTGTCCAAATTTTGATAATATGGCTATGGGGGGGAGGCTACATCAGTCATGAGAAAAGTGGTGCTGTCACTTTTTTCAGTGCTGTCGTCACTTTGAATGGTCAGTAAAGGTAATCCTCGGTTTACAGCAGTTCATTTAGTGACCGTTTTAGTGAAGTTTTAATGGCACTGAAAAAAGTGACAGATGACCCTTTTTCACAGTTACCACGGTGCCTCTGCTGGCTAAAAGCAGCCGCGTGCACACTCCCCCCCCCCCACACGGCCCGTTTTCAGCCAGCAGTGCTGTTGGAGGCCATGAATGGTGAAAACGAGGCGTGCCCCTAGGGGTGGGTTCCGGCTTCTTTTATTGCCAGTTCGCCCAAGGACACACTTCGCGCATGCGGGCGTTTGATGCACACTATACGCACATGCACAGACGTAAAAAACAAGATGGCGGTGCCTATGGTGCCACTGATAGAACCAGTTTGGGTGCGTGTCTGGCCAAGTTGCTACCTATTCAGCTGAACCGGTCCGAACTGGTAGGAACTCACTTCTGGTGCCCCCCCCCCCTCCCTCCCCTTCCCCCCTGTTTTGGCTTGTAAAATACTGCAGGAGGTCGTTCAGGCTGAAAACAGGACAGAGGGGGCAGTACACGCTACCCCATGTCCCATTTTGACTGGCAGGGTGCTGCAGGAGGCATCCGTCCTGTCTCTCCCTCCCCTCTGGCCCATGGAGAACTACAAGGCTGATCCGGTATTGAAGAAATCCTGTTTGACACTCCTGGTCTAGAGCAGGGGTCCCCAACCCCCGGGTCGCGGACCGGTGCTGGTCCGTGGCTTGATAGTAACCGGGACGGAGTGAGCGGCAGAGAGTAGTGCAACTCTTAGGAAAGTGGTGGCTGGGCTGGGTGCTCCCCGGGGGTAGGACGGGGGCAATGGCCTGCATTGGGGGGGTTTGGGGCACCCCCTGGCCCTGCGCGGGGGGAAGGGGCTGCCAGGCCCTCCTGCTCGGGACGCAGCCTGTCCTTCCCTGCCCCAGCCGAGGAGTCTTCGCCCGGGACCCCTGGCAGCTTTCCCGCCCGGTTGCACGCAAGGTGCCCTCCCCGGGTCGCGTTTCCACGAGACGCAGGTTCCGGCCTCGGGTTCCATGTGACCGCCAAACGTGTGCGCGGCCCACTCGACTCACCCGTTGGAGGCTCCCACCGGTCCACGGAATTTTTTTTACGTGAAACCAGTCCCTGGTGCCAAAAAGGTTGGGGACCCCTGGTCTAGAAGACCTCCAATGTCCCTTCCAACTCTTATTATTCTGGTATCTTTTACTATCCTAGCTACCCTTTCTCTCTCGCTCCCTCTCCCTCTCCCTCTCTCTCCCCTTCTCTAAGTCCTGGCTAAATCACCCCGGTGATCCAGGTGGGTGGCTTATGGAATTGAAACAGGTGATGCTGCCCTAGAAAACTAAGCAACCTCTGTGATTTCAGAGTTGCTGAGCCCCACCAACAGCTCAAGCGAAGTGGAAGATGATCCATGTTCCGAAAATAATTCTTTTGTTTCCAGGTGACCTTGACTCCACCTTGCACCTGTAGCCCGAGGTGGCGTTCGAGAGGTCTCGGCCAGCTGTTGTTCATGTGAAAGATGGCATGGAAAAACAAACAGAGATAACTGTGCGAAGCTGCTAGTCAATCCTGAGCGTGCAAAGATATGAGCACTTGTATTTCTCTCTGCAGTGTAAACTCCAAATAGCTGAAACTGATTGGGAAAACTGCTATTATAAGGCTCTGGTTATAACCGGAGCAGATTTTCCTAACCATCAACAACCGTACTGGTTGAAGATGATAGAAACTGAAATCTGGCATATTCTATTAGATAATGTACTCTCATTATGAAACTTTAGGATAGAAGGTTTTGGGGCCACACCCAACACCCACACTTTCTCCTCTTAAAAGAAAAAGGGAGTGTCTGATAGAAAAGAAAAGGAGTTATGACTAAGCTTGCAAAATTTAAAATCACCATTCATCGACTGAAATGGGAATCTATATAAATAAAAATGTAACTATGAGTTTGTTCAAAACTGCCAATCTCCGAAAGTCCTGCACCGTTCGCTTCCAAATTTTCACACAACGTTCCTTTCAAATACAGCACCAATGACATATATAGATTGTGTAGATGTCACACCTGTGCCAGGTACACGTAATGGAAATGTAAAAAATTGTAAAAAAAGGTAGGTAAATGGATACAGAGAGAGCAGTGGGCCACAGGTATTATGCCATAAAGGATGACATAATACTCTGTCCATAAGATTCAAGGAGAAATACAGTAGGTAGGTAGAGAGATAGAGAGAGGAAGGGAGAAATGCAGTAGGTAGGTAGGTAGATGGAGAGAGGGAGAAAGGGAGTAGGTAGGTAGGTTATACAGTGGTTGTGTGTATGTGTTTGTGTATACAGGTGTAGATCTACACACAGATTGGTTGGCCATTTAACCAGACTGGGCCACAGCAATGTGTGGCCGGGAACAGCTAGTTGTTTAATAAAACTATACACAAATTAAGAATGCTTCTTTCTCAAGCAATTTGAAATTTTTATTTGTATTCCACCTTTTATTATTTTTACAATTAACTAAAGGTGATGAGCATATCTCACCTTTCTCCTCCTATTTTTCCCACAAAAACAACCCTGCGCGGTGGCTGGGGATGAAATTTTAAACTTCTTCCACCTTGATCATCATGCGATCCAGTGGATCCAGTCACTCCTACCCAAAACGTCTAATTTACACGATGAACTACAGACAGTCCTTGACTCATGACCACAATTGAGCCCAAAATTTCTGTTGCTAAGTGAGATGTGTGTTAAGTGAATTTTGCCCCATTTTACTCTCTTTCTAAGACACTTGTTAAATGAATCGCTGCGGTTAAATTAGTAACCCGGCTGTTAAGTGGATCTGACTCCCATATTGACTTTGCTTGTCGCAAAAGGTGATCACATGACCCTCGCAACTGCCATAACTACGATCGGCTGCCAAGGATCTGGATTTTGATTGGGTGACCAAGAGGATGCTGCAATCAGTTCCCAGTGCCGTTAGCTTCAAACAGTCACTAAATGAACTGTTCTAAGTCGAAGACTACCTGTAATAATTCTTAAACTCATAGGGCATGATGAAAAAAATTTAAAAATACAGTAATTTCAGGCAAAATGCCTGTGAAGAAAGCTATGTTCATTCTAACTTGTGATCTTGTTCCTTGCCAGTCAGTACCTAATGGGTGAGAATCGTTGTCTAATCGTTGTCCTAGACAATTGAGGTGCAGTTATGACAGAAACATGTCCAATTTCCTACAAGGCTGCCAACTGCCTGTCACACAATTTTAAAGACAGTTCCTCTGTCCAGGATCTTTCTGCATCCATACCAGTAACACAATTATTGCGGAATGGGAATGGAGGGGTGAATATAAAAAGAGAGAGAGTTTATATCCAATAGAGTGGAAAACAGTCAATTGCAATTTCCTTTATGGAGGAATCTTTGTAAGTGCTTGGAACCACTCCAACTGGAAGTAGACCTAGATTGATCTCAGAGGCCGTTTCCATTCCTCTCTATATGAGCTGAGTGCTTCTTAATCAAAATGGAGACTCCGACAGACATGAGGTGGGGGGAAAACCCACTTTTAATCTAACAAGATTAGTATTAAAAGGGGCAGCAACACTGGCTCATCCATCTTTTCTTTTCTGATGGGACAGTGCTGAAAATTTGGTCCCTGGAGGGGAAGAAATTGAGGAAAAGCAAAGGCCCCAATGATTCCCCATAACATCTTGCCCAAATGTAAGCTAACATCAACAAAGTGGTTTGAACTAAGCCAATAGGTGAAAACATTCAGCTGGCTCATCATTCTTGTGTTACAAACTAGATTTTGGAAACTCCTGGAAACTATTGAAAGCATCTCTTACTATCAGGGAATTTCTCCTTAGTTCTAGGTTGCTTCTCTCCTTGATTAGTTTCCACCCATTGCTTCTTGTCTTGCCTTCAGGTGCTTTGGAGAATAGCTTGACTCCCTCTTCTTTGTGGCAACCCCTGAGATATTGGAACACTGCTATCATGTCTCCCCTGCTCCTTCATTAAACTAGACATACCCAGTTCCTGCAACCGTTCTTCATATGTTTTAGCCTCCAGTCCCGAAATCATCTTTGTTGTTCTTCCCTGCCCTCTTTCCAGAGTCTGGTCCCAAAGCTTTGGTCAATCTTAGAGTCTCTGCTTTAAACATCCAATTAAACATCTCTGTTAATTGCCATGACACTGACTAGCTACAACCTCAATGAATTGTTGACCAAAGGCTTATCAGGAAACTTTCACAGGCTTCCTTTCATGTGATTTAATCATCGCTACCCTTTACCTTTATCTTTTCAAGGTAAACAAGGCCCATCTGGTCTCGATATGTTTTATGTAGGCAGCTGGGAGGCCGTTTATAATGAATAATTTGCAAACCCACAGATTTTCATCCCTGTGATTTTCCTTTTGTTTATCAGTCACGGGGAATAGAGAGCCCTACAGTTTTATTAATGTTAAAGCTCCTGATCCCCGTTTTCAAAGATCCTCTTTCACCTGTCTAGTTGATGTGAAGGGTCTGAACACAAAGTTATGTATGTACAGAGAAGGCAGGCGACATTTTTTTAAAACCTTTTTTCACTGTGGATCAAAAACAATTGACATTGTTTATCAACTTATTCATCAACATTATCCGTTTCCTCAAATCTCCTCACCCTTCTAATATTTTTTACAAGTAATCAATTAGAAAAGAGCCGTGGCAGATATGATTACTGCTGCCAGCAATCTTGTTTAAATTACTGAGATTAATTATATGCACAAAAATAGACTCAAAAACACCCACAATGTAGGAAGGGTTGGAGAAGACGATGGAAATAGGAGAGATGGCAAAATTAATTTGTTTGATTAGAGAAAGATCAACAACTACATTAATCAGTTGACTGGAAACCCCTTATGGACTTTTTGCTGAAAAAAAGGAGGAAGTGTTTTTGATATAAACTTAAGAGTGAAACAGTAAAATATAAATTACATTTATAAATGCTCTCCAAAAGATCGGAAGTCACTTCTTTATCATTTTTTCCTTTTCTACTTCCTTTTTACCCTACCAATTCACTATTCCATAATTTCTTTTTTTTTTTGCAATACATGCATTGTTTTCATCTTGTTAAAAATTATTTAGTAAAAATATTTTTAAAAAACCCCAAAAGTGCTAAATTAGTGAAAGCAATAACAAGGTTAGTTTGAAACCAGATATCCATGACAAAAGTAAAGGACAGGTGGCAGTACGTCCTCCTGGCGCCCAACAAGAGGAGGGAGAAAGAGGTGTAAGAATGAAATCTTCAACTCCTTCGGGACAGAACAGTTGTGGACTTCAACTCCCAGAATTCCTCAGTCAGCGTTGTTAGCTGGGGAATTCTGGGAGTTGAAGTCCACCCATCTTAAAATTGTCCGAATTGAGAAACACTGTTTTAAGGTATACAGAAGTGTTCCTGAAACTGTTTTTCTCTCGTGACCCCAGCACTTTAAAATTTTTTGTAAGAGCGCAAAAGTGTTTCCCCTCTGCATACATCAACCTTTACTGTATTAAAAATAAAATACCAGTTCTCACAATTATTGGATAGGATTTTTAAAATGGTACTATTTTTCAATTTAGCTTGGCAAACACGCTAACAGAAATACATCTGTTTCTATTGGAATGAAACCAGGAGGATCTAAGAGACATGAATTCAGATGGCGCGATTTCAACATTTTATATTGAATTTGCCCCTTTTATTCCAGAGAACTGGAATAAATGACAAAATTAGGGAGCTGGGAGCATCTTGGAAGTCACCTCATCCAATCCCCTTCCTCAATACAGAGGGTCCTTGACTTACAACCATTCATTTAGTGACCATTCAAAGTTACAACAGCACTGGAAAAAGTAACTTAAGACCATTTTTTCACCCTTACAACCATTGCAGCATCCCAATAATTGAAACTCAGACTCTTGGCAACTCATATTTTTGATGGTCCTGGGGTTATGGGATCAGCTTTTGCGACCTAATGAGAAGCAATGTCAATGGGGAAGCTGCCTTTACTTAACAACCGAGTTACTAACTTAACAACTCAAGCAATTCACTGAACAACTGTGGCAAGAAAGGTCGTAAAATGGGGCAAGACTCACTTTAAAAATGGCTCACTTAGCAACAAAAATTCCGGGCTCAATTGTGGTCGTACGTCGAGGCCTACTTGTACAAACTCTACAGTGGTTTCTCTGGCATAGAGAAACTTTGCTTTGAGTTTCCTACAAATCCATCCTGGCTCCTAACAATTTTTTATTTTTGTTCCAACATGTTTTATTAAATATATATGTGGCTTAATAGTGCTTCTACTTCTTTAGAGCTCTTTTTCCTTCTCCTTTCTTGGGGGCTCCTTTTCCACGCAGCCTCCTCAACTGTTTCAGCTCATCTTTAAAATCTTCATGTTCATCCCTGTAGAAGCCGTAGGAACGAAGCCTCCCCATGAGGCCACTGTAGATTTTGTGAGGAGGATACCAGTCATAGACTTCTTTGCGCTTTGCCAAAGGGCTGCTCACTTAACAGCTTGATGACTTTCATGGGTGAAGAATCAGTTGGGCGAACGACTTCTCCAAATATATGCTTACTCAATGGAAAGAGGGCCCGACATCTCCTAATGCAAACTGGGCAAGTAGACATATGCACTCCTCCTTCTAGCACAGCGATGGAGAACCATTTTAGGCTTGTGTGCCATAAGGTGGGGAGCACAGGGGGGGGTTGTGTGCCAGTGTGCCACACCCATAATGCAATGCAAGCGTCCCCAGTGCACATGCGCGCATGACAAGCGCTCCCCCCCCCATTTTTTATATGTTTTTTTCACCCTCCCCAGGTTCCAGAGGCTGGGGAGGACTAAAAACGATGCTACGAGCAAACCGGAAGTCACTTCCGGTTTGGCCATAGTGTCATTTTTAGTCCTCTGGAGCCTTCAGGGAAGCTCCGGAAGCTTCCAGAGGGCATCCGTTGGGGGTGGGGGGGCTTCCTATAAAGCCTGGGGAGGGCGAAAAATGGCTTTAAAATGGCTGAATCAGCTGGCTAGCATGCGCATGCGTGCTGGCCAGCTGACAGGGCAACGCCTTGCATGCCCTGCCAAATGGCTCCGCGTGCCACCTCTGGCACGCGTGCCATAGGTTCGCCATCACTGTTCTAACACTTCAAACGTGCGCACCTCTCTGGCCCAGAGGAAGTGCGCTGCTCGTAACAATTTCATGGACGTGTCCCTATAGGTAGGAGCACAGAATGGCCCCAATGAAAGGAGAGTTCACTATCCTCAGAGTTAACCTGCTGCACTGTTGAATAACTCTTACAGGTAAGAAGGTTTTCCAAACGTCAGCCAAAATGTGTTTCTTTGCAACATTCACCCATTTCTTTCCCTGGCACAACAGAGGAAATCTCTGCTTGATCTTTCATGCATCAACATTTTCAGGTGAGTGCTTGTTAAATGACAGGCTGTTAACGTGGTTGCTACTAGGAAGACAAGTCACGCAACATGAATAAAGTATGCAGCCAGAGTAGAGGTGGTATTCAGCCGGTTCGGACCAGTTCACCTGAACCGGTAGTGGAAACTGCAGGTGCCCCCTTCCCCCCCCCCGGCTCGATCCTATTTAGGCATGTTTTCACGCCGCGCACATGTATACAAGCCGCATGTGCAAGCAAAGCGGAAGGCGGAGCGCATGCGTGGACACATTTGCAAACCGGTTGGGGGAAGTACTGTATTTGTATGAATATAATACGCACCTTTTCCCCCCCAAAAAGAGGGTGAAAATCTGGGTGCATCTTATACACTGAATACAGCATTTCTGGCCTCCTGAAACCCTGCCCCCTTTGCAAAAATGGCAGTGCATAGCTTTTAGAAGGCTTTTAGAAAGCTCCTGGGGACTGGGAAGGGCAGAAATGAGTGAAAACGGATCATTTTTCGCTCTCCCCCCGCCCCCAGGAGCACTCTACAGGCCTCCTAAAGGCTATGCATGCCCTTTCTTTGACAAAAAACGGGCCCGTTTTCACGAAAAATGAGCCGTTTTTGGGAGGTCTGCGGAGTGCAAAACCTTTTTTTTTAATTTGCCTCTTCAAAATCTTGGTGCGTCTTATACTCTGAAAAATACGGTGAGTATCACCCCTGACCCAGAGGATCTTATGCTTTGCCTGTCCTCAGAACACCGCTCTGGCTTACTGTAGAGGTAGTCCTCAACTTACGACCATAGCTGAGCTCGAAATTTCCATTGCTAAGCAAGGCAGTTGAGTGAATTGGATTCTATTTCCCCCCTTTTTTTGCCACAGTTGTTAAGCGAACCACTGCAGCTGTTAAATGAATCATGCAGTCATTAAGCGAATCAGGCTTCCCGCATTGACTTTGCTCGTCAGAAGCTGGCTAGGAAAGACACCAATGGTGATCTCACAACTGTGGGACAATACAATTGTCAGAAATACATGACCAGGTGCCAAGTGTGCAAATTTTGATCACATGACCATGGGGATGCAAATGTTGTTAAGTGTGAAAACCGGTCATAAGTCACTTTTTTCAGTGGCACTGTAACTTCAAATGGTCACTAAACCAATGGTTGTAAGTCGAGGACTACCGGCAGCTTCCAAAACATAAATCTTTCAAGTATCTTAGACCAGTTTTTGGCTTCCAAACAATGTGTAATATTATGAACTTGCCCAAACAAAAGCAGCAAAGACAAAGATAGAAATCTGATGAGCAGGACATCAGCATTTGCAGACGCATCCTTGAATGTGTACATTAATGCTTGGAAGCCTTTCAACGTAAACTGGGAACGATGAGTCAAAGGGAGAAAAAACAGAAAAGATTTTGTTCCAGGACTGGGAAGATACTGTAACAATTGCACTGAGTCCGGATGATCTGAGAAATTTTACCGAGTATTTTGATAACTTTTGCCCCGGCGTGAGATTTATCTTCCTTCCTAAAACTTTTTGATTACATCCATCACATTTTAATACTAGCAGAATCTTTCTTGATCACAGACAGCAGGACTGAAGTCTGATAAATTGGGACTGATGATGTAAATAACTGCAAGAATCAAATAAGACATTAAAATAGGGTTTCTCATTTGTTCTCAGATGTCCCATCTAGACAGTATAGCTTAACGGTTAAGAATTGAGACTAAAACCATGAAAATCCAGGTTCACATCCACCCTTAATTTCCATGGGGGGAAATGGAGAAGGGAATGCCATATACATCGGGATGAGTGCATGGGGAAAAATGTGGAATATAAATGTAGCAAGCTAAAAAATTAGATCTGACGCATGTGCGACTCGCAAACCAAAATGAATATCCGTTCACGTTATCTTGATTTGTGATGCCTCCAGCAACCCAAGTGAATGGGCCATAAAGATGGATTCCTTTCACCTGAATTGGTAAAGTACAAGTCCACCAAGAAACAATCCACACACTAAGAACGGTTGCAAGAACTGGGCATGAGTAGTCTAATAATAATAATAATAATAATAATAATTTTATTTGTATACCGCATCCTCTCCCCAGGGGGACTCGGAGCGGTGCACAGGGAAATTAAAATAACTATAAAAATACATAAATAGAATGAATAAAAACAGATTAAACTAGATTATCCCTGCGCTAAAATCCCCAAATATAAATTACCTAAAAGTCTAGTGAAGAGAAGGGCCAGGGAAGACATGATAGCAGTGTTCCAATATTTGAGGGGCTGCCACAGAGAGGAGCGGGGAGGGTCAAGCTATTTTCTAAGGCACCTGACAGCCAGAAAAGGAACGATGGATGGAAACTGATCCAGGAGAGATTCAACCTAGAAATTAGGAAGAATTTCCTGACAGTGAGAACAACCAACCAATGGAACAGAAGTTGCTTTCGGAAGTTGTGGGACCTTCATCACTGGAGGCTTTCAAGAAGAGACTGGACTGCCATCTGTCAGAAATGGCTTGGGCAGGGGGTTGGACTACTATATGACCTACAAGGTCCCTTCCAACTTTATCAATCTGTTAAATCCTAGATAAATTTTAGGACGGTTGATAAATTACCACAGCAATCTAAACCCTCAAATACAGTAGACTGGACCATCTGAAGAGGCCTCTTATCCAGATCTCCTTTATTTCTCTTTGGAAGCAATCGGTTGTCCAGTCTCGTATGCCTCAAAGCGGAGGATTTTTACAAGGAAGACTCAAGATCATTTTGTGGGACATTATTATTACAGTAAATAATTAATACAGTAGATGTGCAATAATACATAACTACAGGTCTATCTATGATGCAGCAGCAGGACTATTTCCTGAGATACCCAAGTATATGGGTCATGTCCTCCTTCTGTTCAAAAAAATATGGGTCACATCTGTATTATGTGTCTCTTGTTCATTAAAACAGCTACCTAGCACTTAAGCATTTTTTGAAAAGAATGAGTAAGTTATTCATTACACAGAGTTTTGCCCAGATATATCCTATCCATAGGAGGCTATCCAAAAAGATCCAGGATCCCAATACTTTGGTGTCTCTTCATATGCAATCCAGACCCACTTACTCTACCACTCATTTACTGTCTTCAAAGTTAGCCACCAGAACTGACATTTAAAGGCTTACCTGGATAATGTCACACACTCTGCAGTCTTAACCAGCTTGATCTGGACGAATTAATATGGCTTGAGCATCCTCCCACTTCGGGGTGCACTCCTGTCATCAATAGTGTGCAGAAGTCTAATTTTGCAAGACTCCGGCTTCTGTCGTTTCCCTTGCAAGGGGAAAACTGGCAGGTTTCCCACTTCTTTGTGCATTTGCTCGCCCATACAACTCACACCCTCTCTGCTGCAGACTCTCTTCAGTACTGGCTTCCTCAGTGCTGTAGCACTATATCTCTGCTACTGCTTCCTCTCTGCCAGAAGAAAAGGAACTGAGCAGGTCCAAGCAGGTCCCAGTTAAAGGGCCAGGACATCTGCATAACTCTGCTAACAGAGAGAAGAAGACAGCTAATTCTCAGCAAGCCAGTTTGCCTTTATCCAGATAATGAAGTACACCTGTCAGAATTAGGCCCGGAAACAGGAAGAAAGTCTCTGAAAGGCATCTGGACTAGAGAATGTAGAAAGTTAAAACCCACCCCTGTCCTAGAAAAATGAAATATCCTCAGAAATATTGAAAAGGCAGGATATGATATTTCCCTGGATCAGAAATGGAGAAATATGTTTTTAGGCAGGAAGCAGACTCACTCTTAATAGCCCCCACCTTTGTCAATGGGCCATTTAAAAAGCCCGGGCCAGTCTATTCTACATAACAAAGATCCCCTCCAGCTCCAGGGTGATGGGATTAAGGTATGATAGTATTAGCTCTTTACCCATCTCACCACAGGGCAACTGGGAAGAAGCGATGCTCAACCAAATGTGGACTCAGAGCCTACAGAAGTTCCCCTGCATTGCCCCTTGGGAGTCTGACAACCAATCAGAATACAAGCTCAAGATCAAAGCCCAGAGAGGACATAAAATCAGGGACTTTCAGTATCTCTGACTCTTTCTTCTTCACCCAACATCTGGAAGCATGGGATCCCCTTTTTCTGCTCAGGAGCTGAAGCCATGAGATCCTGTCCACCATTAAACCATCTTTCCAAGCAGCCTCCATGTTTCCAGTGTCTTTTTCCCCACTTGGAACATTTCTTCCAACAAGAGAAACTCCCCACTCTCCTCCAAATTACAGGTAGTCCTCAATTTACGACCAAAATTGTGCCCAACATTTTGGTGGCTAAGCGAGGCACTAAGTGAGTTTTGTCCTACTTTACAACCTTTCTTGTCACATTTGTTAAGTGAGTCACATTGCACTTGTTAAGTGAATCTGGCTTTTCTGACTTGGCTTGTCAGAAAGTTGCAAAAGTGAGCCCAGAACATTGCAACTGTTATAAATATGAGTCAATTGATCACATGACTGCATGAGGTCAAGTGAAAAGCAGTCATAAGTCACCTTTTTTAAGCTGTTGTAACTTTGACCAGTCACTAAGTAAATGGTTGTAAATCAAGGACTATCTGTACACAATTTGGACCCAAAGCCCAATTTTACCTTGAAGAAAGGTAAACCTTGTGTCTGGAATCGTCCATGCTGTTTTATTTAAAAGATGCAAAGTTGATTTACGTGCAACCTTCCAGTGTAGTTTCTGCTAACTCAAGAAGTAGCAGATAGCAATAGATCTTAGAACTGGAGAAAAGTCCAAAATTTCAAAAGGAGAGATCTAAGTAACTGGAGGCACTGCATACCAAACATTCTTCTTTATCTAAAGAGGAAATGAAAACACGAACCTTATTTTCAACTTTATAGACAAGGGTCCTCTGACTCCTTATGATGTTGATCACTTTACTCCCCAGTAGACAGCTCAGTTTAAACAAGGGGAACTTGCAATTGCAGTCGGAAGTTGGAGTCTTGCAATAACAATAAAACGGTTTCCCATCCTTACAGGGTAATTATTCATGCACATCTATTGGTTCAATTTACTTTACTCGAGGTAATGAGTGTCAGCAGGTTTGTATGTGAATGAATAGATAGATAGATGGATAGATAGATGGATGGATGGATGGATGGATAGATAAGACAGACAGACAGACAGACTAGATAGATTAGACAGATAGACATGATTAATAAATAGACAGACAGATAGACGGACGGACAGATGATAGATAGACAGACATGATTAATAGATAGATAGACAGAGATGATAGATAGATGATAGATAGATAGATAGATAGACAGAGACATTATATATATATATATATATATATATATATATATATATATATATATATATATATATATATATATATATATATATATATATATATATGTTTTCGTAGATTTTCACGGGTATACGTATGTAGATTTTGGTTTATTCGGGTCTTTTCCCGTGTAAAATTAAAGGTGTTTTTGCAACGTTTCGATGGGATCACCCCCATCATCATCAGGCTTCAGCCTTGGTTTTCTTACAAAACCAAGGCTGAAGCCTGATGATGATGGGGGTGATCCCATCGAAACGTTGCAAAAACACCTTTAATTTTACACGGGAAAAGACCCGAATAAACCAAAATCTACATATATATATATATATATGTTAAATTTCTTTAAGGGATGATTAATAATAATTAATTAAGAGACCAGGATGGATCCATTTCGGGCTACTCGTCAGCTGGCCATACTTCCCTACAGGGATTTGAACTGGTGCTCTCCAGCATTCGAAGCAGGGTTCTCTATGCCTTGAGCTAACCAGTTTCCCTGATTACATCATCCTTTCTACAGGACTTTATTGATGAAGTGGATATATTGTTACAGCTTCCTGTTAGGCCTATTCAAGGGAGGAGACAAACTTGTCATCCTTCTCTGTCCTTCGACTCAACCTAGAGACCATCCAGACAGAGACCTATTAATATATATAATTTCGAATTTATATACCGCCCTATTCTCCCAAATGGGATTCAGGGCGGTGCACAGAAAAGATAAAACCCACAACAAGTACAAAAGTATAAAATAATAATAATAATAATAATAATTTAATATTTATAAACCGCCCCCTCTCCCCATAGGGACTCGGGGCGGTGCACAGGTAGAATAAAAACAATAAAAATATACAGACATTTCTTAAAAACAAATTAAACCTAACCTGCGCTAAAATTCCCTATTAAAACTAAACTATACTAAAAACTACCCCATAAAGCCCCAGAGACAGACTATCCCAGGCCGGCCAGACAGAAAAGATGAGTTTTTAATTTAAGACGGAAGGAGCGGAGGTCCGTGGTCGTCCTAATATCGGGGGGAAGGTCGTTCCAGAGGGCCGGGCCCGCCACAGAGAGAGCCCTTCCCCTGGGCGTCGCCCACTGACAAAGTCTAGTGGACGGCACCCGGAGAAGTCCCTCTCTGTGGGAGCGAATCGGCCGTGAGGATGTATGAGGCAGGATCCGATCCCGCAGGTAGCTAGGTCCCGAGCCATGGAGCGCTTTAAAGATGACAATTAACACCTTGAAGCGCACCCGGAAGACGACAGGTAGCCAGTGCAGCTCGCGCAAGAGCGGTGTTACATGGGTAGACCTGGCGGTTCCCATAATTGCTCGCGCGGCTGCGTTCTGGACTAGCTGAAGTCTCCGGGTGCACCTCAAGGGAAGCCCCATGTAGAGAGAGTTACAATAGTCCAATCGGGATGTCACGAGCGCGTGAGTGACTGTGCGAAGGGCGTCCCGATCCAATAGGGGGCGCAATTGGCGAACCAGGCGAACCTGGTAAAACGCCCTCCTGGCCACGGCTGTCACCTGATCTTCCATGGACAGCCGGGCATCCAGGAGGACACCCAAATTGCGCGCCCCATCCACAGGGGCAAGATGTTCGCCCCCTATGGCCAGCGATGGAGTGAGCTGGTTGAATCGGGCAGCTGGAAACCACAGCCACTCGGTCTTGGTCGGGTTGAGCCTGAGTCCGTTACTTCCCATCCAGAAGTAATAGATAGACAGACAGACAAACTAGATAGATTAGACAGATAGACATGATTAATAGATAGATAGACAGACAGAGACAGAGATGATAGATAGGTAGGTTGGTAGGCAGGGTGGCAGGCAGGCAGGCAGATACAGGGGTGGGATCCTACCGGTTTAACAACCGGTTCACTGAGTGTTTGCTTCGCTCATGCAGTGTGCTTCAGGAGTGTGCGCAGTTTACAGAAAACTCACCTTCCACATTACTGCTGGCGAGGAAAACAGCTGAGCCGTGGCAAACAGCTGAGGCTGTGCCAATCAGCTGGGCTTCGGAAAAGGAAATGTAGGTGAATATAGTACACCTATATAGTACACCCGGCAGGCCCATTTCAAAGTCAGAGAAAACCGGTTTACTCCAAGCTGGTAGTCGGAGCTATCGGTTCGCTCAAACCGATACGAACTACGAATATGTATGTGAATGGATAGATAGACAGACAGACAGACAGACTAGATAGATTAGACAGATAGACATGATTAATAAATAGACAGACTGATGGACAGACAGATGATAGATAGATAGATAGATAGATAGATAGAGAGAGAGAGAGAGAGAGAGAGAGAGAGAGAGAGAGAGAGAGAGAGAGACAGACAGACAGACAGACAGCTGGGCAGGCAAGTAGATAGATAGCTAGAACCACATCCTGTGCTAAGTACAGTGTCTATATAGATATTTTATGTTGTCTCCTTGAATGGTGGGTGAGCTAAACATTAAAGCTTCTGTCCCACCTGGGAAAGAGTGGGCCTTCCTAACCAGGCCTATTTATGCTGCAAAATATCTGGACAACCACAAGACAGTACAGAAAAATGGTATGTCTGGCTGCCACCTGAAGCTTGCCAGGATTTTTGCAGCCAAAATATTGTGAACCTCCTTAAACCATGACGCATCCAGGGCTGAAACTTCAACCCCTCCCGTTCCTTATCTTGGTCGCTCCAGGAAGTTTCCTACATCCTGACTCCAGTCCTGGGGCCAAGCCAAGAGCAAAGTTGCCAGCATTAATAAAACACAAGAGGTAAATCACAAGAAGAGCGTACGTTTTATCGAGGAAAACAAACCACTGCTACTATCTTCTGCAAGTTGGACTTCAGCTGCCTGTAAAGGCAGTCCTCAAATTACAACCATTGGTTTAATGACCGTTTGAAATTACAGTGGCATTGAAAAAAGTGACTTAGGACTGTTCTTGACCCTTACGACCTTTTTAATCTGGTTTTAGCACAGGATTCATTGAATTAGTTTTTTAAATTTTATATGATGTTTTGTATGTATTTTAATTTTCCTGTGCGCCGCCCTGAGTCCGTTTGGAGAAGGACGGGGTATAAATTGAATAAATATAAATATATATATATATATTTTAGCAGCCCCATCGTCATGTGATCAAAATTCAGATGCTTGGCAACTGGTTCATATTTATGACCACTGCTGTCTCCCAAGATCGTGTGATCACTTTTTGCAACCTTCTGACAAACAAAGTCAAAATGGGGAAGCCAGGTTCACTTAACAACAGTGGTACTAACTTATCAACTGCAGTGATTCACTTAACAACTGTGGCAGGAAAGCTTGTATAATGGGGCTAAATTCACTTAACAAATTTCTCACTTAACCACAGAAGTTTTGGGATCAATTGTAGTCAGAAGTCGAGGACTACCTGAATTGTAATGTAGCTGGTTAGATAGAATAGCTGACTTTTAGAATCTCTGCCTCTAGAATCGCTGCCTTCCGAAGTTGTGGATGCTTCATTACTGGAAGCTTTGAAGAGGAGACTGGACAGCCATCTGTCAGAAATGGTATAGGGTGTCCTACGTGAGCAGGGGGTTGGACTAGATGACTTACCAGGTCCCTTCCAACTCTGTTATTCTCTTGTTCTATAGTTGAGCTTGATTCTTACACTGCATGGACAAGGTTAACCGCCAATTCTCATTTCTCAGGGTAGTGTACATCCCTGAGGATTTTGGGTTATCTTTCCCATTTCCTTGTAAATGGGGGCATTTGACATACCCGCATTTTTTGGAGTATGACACACTGCCCCCCCTAAAAGAGGGTTAAAATGTGGCTGTGTCTTATACACTGAATATAGCCCCGCCCATCCAGCCTCATCCTTTGCCCTCTGCCTTCCAGCAATTTGCCTTCCAGCAAACAGCGAGCAGTCAGTTTCAGCTTCAGCACAGCAATTGTCTTTCGACCATCAGCTGTTTCAGGCTGCAAGGATTGCTAATGGCTGTTTGCTGCAAGGAGGCAAATTGCTGGGAGGCAGAGGCAGTTTTTTTCTTGTGCTAATTAGGCTAAACTGAAACAGGCTGTTTGCTGCAAGGAGGTAAGTCAATAACGATAAATGTTTATATAATGTTCAAATTATTAGACTTATTTTTTAAAGACTGCTTTATTATTGTTCTAGAGAACTTAGCAAAATGAAGAAACTTTTTAAAATAAATGCTTAATCTGAAGAGGCCCAGTGCTATTGTATCTTCTTTTAAATAGCAGAGAATAACGTATACTTCCAGAAAGCCACCTCAATTTTAACAGCATTTGTACAAGTATAGTCTGAAATGTAAAAGTATCCTGTTGTAGTATTAAGATAAGGCAGCTGAGTTAGGCCCTGACTTAATCATGTTTGGAGTAAATATATTTAAATAATTGGAATAAGTTAGTGTGACTACATTTAAGAAAACTTTCTGACATTAATATACTGCTATAATTTATTTTTATTTTTTTATTTTATTCGATTTGTATCCCGCCCTTCTCCAAAAGGACCCAGGGCGGCGCACAGGAAAGTTAAAATAATATACAAAACAATACAAAAATACAAAAATTTAAAAACCTATTAAATATGTACATTTCTCCAATTCTTTGCTATTTCTATGGGTCAGGCACACATGCACAGAAATACACCACAATACAATACAACAGCAGAGTTGGAAGCGACAATAATACAATAATATAATAGCAGAGTTGGAAGGGACCTTGTAGGTCTTCTAGTCCAACCCCCTGCGTGGGCAGGAACCTTATACCATTTCAGACAAATGGCTATCTAACATCTTCTTAAAGACTTCCAGGGTTGGGGCATTCACAACTTCTGGAGGCAAGCTGTTCCAGAGGTTAATTGTTCTAACTGTCAGGAAATTTCTCCTTAGTTCTAAGTTGCTTCTCTCCTTGATTAGTTTCCACCCATTGCTTCTTGTCCTGCCCCCAAGTGCCTTGGAGAATAGTTTGACTCCTTCTTCTTTGTGGCACCCTCTGAGATATCGGAACACTGCTATCATGTCTCCCCTGGTCCTTCTCTTCATCAAACTAGACATACCCAGTTCCTGCAACCGTTCTTCATATGTTTTAGCCTCCAGTCCCCTAATCATCTTGGTTGCTCTTCTCTGCACTCTTTCCAGAGTCTCCACATCTTTTCTACATCGTGGCGACCAAAACTGTATGCAGTATTCCAAGTGTGGCCTTACCAAGGCACTATACAGTGGCATTAACACTTCACGTGATCTAGATTCTATCCCTCTGTTTATGCAGCCTAGAACTGTGTTGGCTTTTTTGGCAGCTGCTGCACACTGCTGGCTTATATTTAAATGGTTGTCCACTAGGATTCCAAGATCCCTCTCACAATTGCTACTATTGAGCAAGGTACCACCTTGGAGGTCATCTAATCCAGCTCCCTGCCTAGGCAGGAAGCCCTATACCGTTTCAGACAAATGGCTATCCAACATCTTCTTAAAGACTTGCAGTGTTGGGGCATTCCACAAACTGTATATTTTCGGTACTGTTTACTGTTTGCTGCAAGGAGGCAAATTGCTGGGTGGCAGAGACAGATACCCCCCCCCCCCCCGTTTTCCTCCCCAAAAGCTGATGCGTCTTATACTTTGGAGCGTCTTATACACCGAAAAATATGGTATTTGTGTGGGCTGCTATTGTTGCTATTATCCCATATCTTGTTCAGTAGTATACTGAAATCTACAAAATATAGAATGCAATCAAAACCGTAAAAAAGAGAATCTGATAGTTACCAAGACACTTAAAAGCTATAAAAATGTATCAGATTTCAGAGTACTGCAGTTCTCGGCCAAATTCCATAGCATACCTATACCACCAGTATGGTATAGTCAATTTCAATTTATTAGACTTTTATCCCGCACCCATCTCCCCGAAGGGACTCAGGGCGGCGATGAAGGTGCTGGCCTAGAAACCAGGAGATTGGGAATTCTAGCTTTCTTTAGGCAGGAAAGCTGGCTGAGTGACTTTGGGCTAGATAGTCTCTCTCAGCTCAGAATTACAGATAGTCCTTGGCTTACAATCATTTGTTTAGTGACTGAAGTTACAACAGAATTGAAAAAAGTGACCTAGGACTGTTTTTTCGCACAATCATTGCCTCATCCCTGTGGTCATGTGATCAAAATTTGGATGTTTGGTAACTGGCATGTATTTAGGACAGTTGGGTTCCGGATTCATATAAGCACCTTTTGCGACTTTCTCACAAGCAAAGTCATTGGGGGAAGCCACTTTAACAGATTAACAGAGTTGGAAGGGACCTTTCAATTAATAATTATGTCACTAACAGAACAACTACAGTGATTTGCTTAACAACGGGCAAAAATGGTCATAAAATGGGTCAAAGACTCACTTAACTGTCTTGCTTTTGCAAATTAAAACTCTTTCTTCCTATACATTTATATTGAGAAAAGTAAGGTCCTACATATAGGCAAGAAAAACCAAATGCACAAGTACAGTATAGGTGGTACCTTGCTCAATAGTAGCAACTGTGAGAGGGATCTAGGAATCCTAGTGGACAACCATTTAAATATGAGCCAGCAGTGTGCAGCAGCTGCCAAAAAAGCCAACACAGTTCTAGGCTGCATAAACAGAGGGATAGAATCTAGATCACGTGAAGTGTTAATGCCACTGTATAGTGCCTTGGTAAGGCCACACTTGGAATACTGCATACAGTTTTGGTCGCCACGATGTAGAAAAGACGTGGAGACTCTGGAAAGAGTGCAGAGAAGAGCAACCAAGATGATTAGGGAACTGGAGACTAAAACATATGAAGAACGGCTGCAGGAGCTGGGTATGTCTAGTTTGATGAAGAGAAGGACCAGGGGAGACATGATAGCAGTTTTCCGATATCTCAGAGGGTGCCACAAAGGAGAGGGAGTCAAACTATTCTCCAAGGCACCTGGGGGCAGGACAAGAAGCAATGGGTGGAAACTAATCAAGGAGAGAAGCAACTTAGAACTAAGGAGAAATTTCCTGACAGTTAGAACAATTAACCTCTGGAACAGCTTGCCTCCAGAAGTTGTGAATGCCCCAACCCTGGAAGTCTTTAAAAAGATGTTAGATAGCCATTTGTCTGAAATGGCATAAGGTTCCTGCCCACGCAGGGGGTTGGACTAGAAGACCTACAAGGTTCCTTCCAACTCTGCTATTGTATTGTAAAATGCAAATGTCATGGGATCGTGATCCAAAATTTTATCCCACAAAACATCAGCATTCTACTTTCTCAAACATTTTGAGGCCAAATCTGGAATTGTGTATGTTGATTAAGTAATACATGCCCTCTCCAACACCAGGGCATGAGTGTTTCTCCATGGATTTTTAATGCAGAGATGTTCTGAAGTTGCCCTAGCAACTCTAATCTTACATGGAAATATTAAACAGTAAAAGGTGCAAAATGACAAGAATCTGTTAATCCACAGACTGCCCAAAGGGAATAAAGTGTTCTACTGGAAGGACGTGACTTGCTGTCCCAAAGGTGCTTTTCAAAAGGCAACTAGTCTTTCTTTGTTTTTCTTTGTTTTTCTTTTTTTTTTCAAACTAAAGAAGCTTCTACGATGAGAATTCAAACATCTTCAAAGAAAAGGAAAGTAAGTCCAGTTGCCTTTTGAAAAGCACCTTTTGGAAAACCAATACTCAGTTCACTGAGGATCACTACAAACATGATGTCAATTTTTGTGACGCTGTTTTAAGTATCAAATGATAGTCTTGTACCAGTAAGTGAGAAAATACTCCAAATACTTGTGGCCCACCAGCAGCCAACGGATTTGGACAGTGAGGAGGTTGGGGAGGAACATGGGCCAGTCCTGGAGTCTTGGGAAGGCTCTGATGAGGGCTCTGCATCGGAGGCAGAGAGGGGACCAGAGCCGTATGCCAGTTATCAGCTGCCTTCCCAGTCAGACATCAGTGAGGCAGAAGAACAGCTGGAGCCTATCCCCAGAGTGTGCAAACGCAGAGTTGCCAGGCGAAGGGAACAGTTAAAGAACAGAGGTCAACTTGGGAGTAAGGCCAGAGGTGGTTGATGAATGGCCCCTCCCAGAGGAAATAAAAGAGGAGCAAAAGGGGAGTGGAGTTTGCAGGAGACAATTAGTTTGATTCATTGTTTCCTGACTCTCTGAGGCCCCTTGCCAGGTTTTGCAGATACTGGCCTGACAGCTCTCCAAGCCAGATAAGGTATGTGATGGTAAATCCTCCCTTGAAATACTTTGCTGGATGTGAATGAGAAGAATTCACAGTGAATTGATAAAAGTGTTCTTTATCGGGACCAGGAGTTTGCTTCAGGCCATTGAGAAACCTCTATCAGAACAACACTAGCATAAAACCTGTACATCCAAACAACCAAGTAGCTCTGTTCCACACCAGGAAAACAATATTCTGTAAGTATGACATTGGACAGTTATTCTCTTTCAGAAGAGAGACCACCAGCCTTACAGGGTTGTGAAAAACAAAGAGGAAATAAGATTAGATAGGATTGCTGCATAAAGTTATTTACGAAAATGAAGAGGTGATATAATTTTCATAACAAAACATAGGACTACATTCTCCTTGACATACAACACCAAGGGGTAAAAGTCTTAGCTGGAAGGGATGGAACACACGGGGATGAGGAGAAAGAGGAAAAAAGAGAGGAAAGGGGCAGGTAGGGGAGAGAACCAGGAACAAAAACATACACCACCAGTTATTCATGAGGACTCCCATCCAAATACTAACAATGCTTGATCCTACATAGCTTCCAAAATCAGACGTCATCATGTGCCTTGCAACTGTCAGAGTAAAAGCAGCTAGAAGATTCGCATAATGATCCACCAAAAGTTGATCCAAATTTGGGAGATGGGCAACTGCAACGTCTTAATGAAACTACACCATAGTGTAGCACTGTAAGAAGCGCTGTATGATCGGGTTTCCCCTCACCTACGACCGTTGCAGCATCCCCATGGCCAGGTGATCCATATTTGGGGGATGGGTGACAGGCGTGTCTTGATGAAAACAACACCTTCCCGGACCTCCGCTCCTTCCGTCTTAAATTAAAAACTCACTTTTTCTGTCTGGCCGGCCTGGGATAATCTCCCTGTCTTGGGGTTTTTATTGGGTAGCTTTTAGCATAGTTAGTTTTATGGGAATTTTAGCACAGGTTAAGTTTAATTTGGTTTTAGAACTGTTTGTATATTTTTTATTATTTTTATTCTACCTGTGCACCGCCCCGAGTCCCCATGGGGAGAGGGAGCGGTTTATAAGTATTATAAAAATAAAAATAAAATAAATTCCCACTCTGGCCAAGCAGAGACAAAAGGGCAGCCGTCAATCAGACCTTGATCATAGGCACGTTACAGTGCAAGGAGCTTGGAATTCAAATCTTTTATTAAGCATTTTCTCTCTTCTTAGAGAATTTCTTAGTTCGTTTCTTGCTGGCCACACCTTTTAGTTTTTGAAGACTTTCTTTTGCTTTCCGGAATATGTATACATAAGCGTAGGTAGGGACACCAAGGGCTCCATGCACATACAGCATATAGAGCTTACCCTTGAATCACAATCACTAAGCCTGTGACTGTACAAATGCATAAAGCCACTGTAAGAAGGGCTGTATGAGCGGGTTTGCCCTCACCTACGACCGTTGCAGCATCCCCATGGCCAGGTGATCCATGGGAGGGGTACAGGTGGGTGTGGGTGTGGGTGAAGAAAGTGTTGCGTTCTGTTCGGCAGGCTGCAAGCGGCACCAAAAGTCTTAAAGTGTCAGCAGAAAGGGGGCAAAAGCCTACAGCACCCGGTATTCCCAGGCGGTCTCCCATCCAAGTACTAACCAGGCCTGACCCTGCTTAGCTTCCGAGATCAGACGGGATCGGGCGCTTTCAGGGTAGTATGGCCGTAGACGACACTCAAGTGTCTTGCAGCTGCCTTTAAGCAACCCGCAGCGCCCCCTCTTTGAGCCCTCGTAGGGAATCTGATGCAGGCTCTCCACCGATCGCCACAGGCCCGGCCCTCTTCCTTTGCCTGTCGCTCAGACTGTCTCTTCCTCAAACACCAGCTCCGGGGATGTGCCTCTCGGGCTTTTCACACCACTTCCCCATCTTTCTCCTCTCAACCCAGCAAGCCTGGACGCCTCGTGGATGGCTCTTGGGCCGGGCCGCTGCTCCCTCGCGCACTCCATTCCGAGAGAATGCCACACACTCTGCCCTGCGGAGCAGGCCATTCCCACTCTGGCCAAGCAGAGACAAAAGGGCAGCCGTCAATCACACCTTGATCATAGGCACGTTACAGTGCAAGGAGCTTGGAATTCAAATCTTTTATTAAGCATTTTCTCTCTTCTTAGAGGATTTCTTAGTTCTTTTCTTGCTGGCCACACCTTTTAGTTTTTGAAGATTTTCTTTTGCTTTCTGGAATATGTATACATAAGCGTAGGTAGAGACACCAAGGGCTCCATGCACATACAGCATATAGAGCTTACCCTTGAATCACAATCACTAACCCTGTGACTGTACAAATGCATAAAGCCACTGTAAGAAGGGCTGTATGAGCGGGTTTGCCCTCACCTACGACCGTTGCAGCATCCCCATGGCCAGGTGATCCATATTTGGAGGATGGGTGACAGGCGTGTCTTGACGAAACTACACTGTCCCAGGGCCGTGCAATGGCCCTCCGTAATCTTCCCATCGGTGGTCAGACAGGCAATGCGGCTGGCAGATTCACTTAACGACAGATGATTCTCTTGGCAACCGGAGTGACTCTTGTCACCAATGTGGCAAAGATGCAATTCACTTGGCAAGCCCCTTCCTTAGAAAGGGAAACCCACGGCTGAATTGCCGAGGCAAGTCAAGGGCTACCTGCATATCACAAAAGGTAGCTTATAAGCTTTGACTGAGTCGGTGGCCATGGGAGGGGTACAGGTGGGTGAGGGTGAAGAAAGTGTTGCGTTCTGTTCGGCAGGCTGCAAGCGGCACCAAAAGTCTTAAAGTGTCAGCAGAAAGGGGGCAAAAGCCTACAGCACCCGGTATTCCCAGGCGGTCTCCCATCCAAGTACTAACCAGGCCTGACCCTGCTTAGCTTCCGAGATCAGACGGGATCGGGCGCTTTCAGGGTAGTATGGCCGTAGACGACACTCAAGTGTCTTGCCGCTGCCTTTAAGCAACCCGCAGCGCCCCCTCTTTGAGCCCTCGTAGGGAATCTGACGCAGGCTCTCCACCGATCGCCACAGGCCCGGCCCTCTTCCTTTGCCTGTCGCTCAGACTGTCTCTTCCTCAAACACCAGCTCCGGGGATGTGCCTCTCGGGCTTTTCACACCACTTCCCCATCTTTCTCCTCTCAACCCAGCAAGCCTGGACGCCTCGTGGATGGCTCTTGGGCCGGGCCGCTGCTCCCTCGCGCACTCCATTCCGAGAGAATGCCACACACTCTGCCCTGCGGAGCAGGCCATTCCCACTCTGGCCAAGCAGACACAAAAGGGCAGCCGTCAATCACACCTTGATCATAGGCACGTTACAGTGCAAGGAGCTTGGAATTCAAATCTTTTATTAAGCATTTTCTCTCTTCTTAGAGGATTTCTTAATTCTTTTCTTGCTGGCCACACCTTTTAGTTTTTGAAGACTTTCTTTTGCTTTCCGGAATATGTATACATAAGCGTAGGTAGAGACACCAAGGGCTCCATGCACATACAGCATATAGAGCTTACCCTTGAATCACAATCACTAACCCTGTGACTGTACAAATGCATAAAGCCACTGTAAGAAGGGCTGTATGAGCTGGTTTGCCCTCACCTACGACCGTTGCAGCATCCCCATGGCCAGGTGATCCATATTTGGAGGATGGGTGACAGGCATGTCTTGACGAAACTACACTGTCCCAGGGCCGTGCAATGGCCCTCCGTAATCTTCCCATCGGTGGTCAGACAGGCAATGCGGCTGGCAGATTCACTTAACGACAGATGATTCTCTTGGCAACCGGAGTGACTCTTGTCACCAATGTGGCAAATGCAATTCACTTGCAAGCCCCTTGCTTAGAAAGGGAAACCCACGGCTGAATTGCCGAGGCAAGTCAAGGGCTACCTGCATATCACAAAAGGTAGCTTATAAGCTTTGACTGAGTGGCCGGCCATGGGAGGGGTACAGGTGGGTGTGGGTGTGGGTGAAGAAAGTGTTGCGTTCTGTTCGGCAGGCTGCAAGCGGCACCAAAAGTCTTAAAGTGTCAGCAGAAAGGGGGCAAAAGCCTACAGCACCCGGTATTCCCAGGCGGTCTCCCATCCAAGTACTAACCAGGCCTGACCCTGCTTAGCTTCCGAGATCAGACGGGATCGGGCGCTTTCAGGGTAGTATGGCCGTAGACGACACTCAAGTGTCTTGCCGCTGCCTTTAAGCAACCCGCAGCGCCCCCTCTTTGAGCCCTCGTAGGGAATCTGACGCAGGCTCTCCACCGATCGCCACAGGCCCGGCCCTCTTCCTTTGCCTGTCGCTCAGACTGTCTCTTCCTCAAACACCAGCTCCGGGGATGTGCCTCTCGGGCATTTCACACCACTTCCCCATCTTTCTCCTCTCAACCCAACAAGCCTGGACGCCTCGCGGATGGCTCTTGGGCCGGGCCGCTGCTCCCTCGCGCACTCCATTCCGAGAGAATGCCACACACTCTGCCCTGCGGAGCAGGCCATTCCCACTCTGGCCAAGCAGAGACAAAAGGGCAGCCGTCAATCACACCTTGATCATAGGCACGTTACAGTACAAGGAGCTTGGAATTCAAATCTTTTATTAAACATTTTCTCTCTCCTTAGAGGATTTCTTAGTTCTTTTCTTGCTGGCCACACCTTTTAGTTTTTGAAGACTTTCTTTTGCTTTCTGGAATATGTATACATAAGCGTAGGTAGAGACACCAAGGGCTCCATGCACATACAGCATATAGAGCTTACCCTTGAATCACAATCACTAACCCTGTGACTGTACAAATGCATCAAGGCACTGTAAGAAGGGCTGTATGAGCGGGTTTGCCCTCACCTACGACCGTTGCATCATCCCCATGGCCAGGTGATCCATATTTGGAGGATGGGTGACAGGCGTGTCTTGACGAAACTACACTGTCCCAGGGCCGTGCAATGGCCCTCCGTAATCTTCCCATCGGTGGTCAGACAGGCAATGCGGCTGGCAGATTCACTTAACGATAGATGATTCTCTTGGCAACCGGAGTGACTCTTGTCACCAATGTGGCAAAGATGCAATTCACTTGGCAAGCCCCTTGCTTAGAAAGGGAAACCCACGGCTGAATTGCCGAGGCAAGTCAAGGGCTACCTGCATATCACAAAAGGTAGCTTATAAGCTTTGACTGAGTGGGCGGCCATGGGAGGGGTACAGGTGGGTGTGGGTGTGGGTGAAGAAAGTGTTGCGTTCTGTTCGGCAGGCTGCAAGCGGCACCAAAAGTCTTAAAGTGTCAGCAGAAAGGGGGCAAAAGCCTACAGCACCCGGTATTCCCAGGCGGTCTCCCATCCAAGTACTAACCAGGCCTGACCCTGCTTAGCTTCCGAGATCAGACGGGATCGGGCGCTTTCAGGGTAGTATGGCCGTAGACGACACTCAAGTGTCTTGCCGCTGCCTTTAAGCAATCCGCAGCGCCCCCTCTTTGAGCCCTCGTAGGGAATCTGATGCAGGCTCTCCACCGATCGCCACAGGCCCAGCCCTCTTCCTTTGCCTGTCGTTCAGACTGTCTCTTCCTCAAACACCAGCTCCGGGGATGTGCCTCTCGGGCTTTTCACACCACTTCCCCATCTTTCTCCTCTCAACCCAACAAGCCTGGACGCTTCGCGGATGGCTCTTGGGCCGGGCCGCTGCTCCCTCGCGCATTCCATTCCGAGAGAATGCCACACACTCTGCCCTGCGGAGCAGGCCATTCCCACTCTGGCCAAGCAGAGACAAAAGGGCAGCCGTCAATCAGACCTTGATCATAGGCACGTTACAGTGCAAGGAGCTTGGAATTCAAATCTTTTATTAAGCATTTTCTCTCTTCTTAGAGGATTTCTTAGTTCTTTTCTTGCTGGCCACACCTTTTAGTTTTTGAAGACTTTCTTTTGCTTTCTGGAATATGTATACATAAGCGTAGGTAGAGACACCAAGGGCTCCATGCACATACAGCATATAGAGCTTACCCTTGAATCACAATCACTAACCCTGTGACTGTACAAATGCATCAAGGCACTGTAAGAAGGGCTGTATGAGCGGGTTTGCCCTCACCTACGACCGTTGCAGCATCCCCATGGCCAGGTGATCCATATTTGGAGGATGGGTGACAGGCGTGTCTTGACGAAACTACACTGTCCCAGGGCCGTGCAATGGCCCTCCGTAATCTTCCCATCGGTGGTCAGACAGGCAATGCGGCTGGCAGATTCACTTAACGACAGATGATTCTCTTGGCAACCGGAGTGACTCTTGTCACCAATGTGGCAAAGATGCAATTCACTTGGCAAGCCCCTTCCTTAGAAAGGGAAACCCACGGCTGAATTGCCGAGGCAAGTCAAGGGCTACCTGCATATCACAAAAGGTAGCTTATAAGCTTTGACTGAGTGGGCGGCCATGGGAGGGGTACAGGTGGGTGTGGGTGTGGGTGAAGAAAGTGTTGCGTTCTGTTCGGCAGGCTGCAAGCGGCACCAAAAGTCTTAAAGTGTCAGCAGAAAGGGGGCAAAAGCCTACAGCACCCGGTATTCCCAGGCGGTCTCCCATCCAAGTACTAACCAGGCCTGACCCTGCTTAGCTTCCGAGATCAGACGGGATCGGGCGCTTTCAGGGTAGTATGGCCGTAGACGACACTCAAGTGTCTTGCCGCTGCCTTTAAGCAATCCGCAGCGCCCCCTCTTTGAGCCCTCGTAGGGAATCTGATGCAGGCTCTCCACCGATCGCCACAGGCCCAGCCCTCTTCCTTTGCCTGTCGTTCAGACTGTCTCTTCCTCAAACACCAGCTCCGGGGATGTGCCTCTCGGGCTTTTCACACCACTTCCCCATCTTTCTCCTCTCAACCCAACAAGCCTGGACGCTTCGCGGATGGCTCTTGGGCCGGGCCGCTGCTCCCTCGCGCATTCCATTCCGAGAGAATGCCACACACTCTGCCCTGCGGAGCAGGCCATTCCCACTCTGGCCAAGCAGAGACAAAAGGGCAGCCGTCAATCAGACCTTGATCATAGGCACGTTACAGTGCAAGGAGCTTGGAATTCAAATCTTTTATTAAGCATTTTCTCTCTTCTTAGAGGATTTCTTAGTTCTTTTCTTGCTGGCCACACCTTTTAGTTTTTGAAGACTTTCTTTTGCTTTCTGGAATATGTATACATAAGCGTAGGTAGAGACACCAAGGGCTCCATGCACATACAGCATATAGAGCTTACCCTTGAATCACAATCACTAACCCTGTGACTGTACAAATGCATCAAGGCACTGTAAGAAGGGCTGTATGAGCGGGTTTGCCCTCACCTACGACCGTTGCAGCATCCCCATGGCCAGGTGATCCATATTTGGAGGATGGGTGACAGGCGTGTCTTGACGAAACTACACTGTCCCAGGGCCGTGCAATGGCCCTCCGTAATCTTCCCATCGGTGGTCAGACAGGCAATGCGGCTGGCAGATTCACTTAACGACAGATGATTCTCTTGGCAACCGGAGTGACTCTTGTCACCAATGTGGCAAAGATGCAATTCACTTGGCAAGCCCCTTCCTTAGAAAGGGAAACCCACGGCTGAATTGCCGAGGCAAGTCAAGGGCTACCTGCATATCACAAAAGGTAGCTTATAAGCTTTGACTGAGTGGGCGGCCATGGGAGGGGTACAGGTGGGTGTGGGTGTGGGTGAAGAAAGTGTTGCGTTCTGTTCGGCAGGCTGCAAGCGGCACCAAAAGTCTTAAAGTGTCAGCAGAAAGGGGGCAAAAGCCTACAGCACCCGGTATTCCCAGACGGTCTCCCATCCAAGTACTAACCAGGCCTGACCCTGCTTAGCTTCCGAGATCAGACGGGATCGGGCGCTTTCAGGGTAGTATGGCCGTAGACGACACTCAAGTGTCTTGCCGCTGCCTTTAAGCAACCCGCAGCGCCCCCTCTTTGAGCCCTCGTAGGGAATCTGACGCAGGCTCTCCACCGATCGCCACAGGCCCGGCCCTCTTCCTTTGCCTGTCGCTCAGACTGTCTCTTCCTCAAACACCAGCTCCAGGGATGTGCCTCTCGGGCTTTTCACACCACTTCCCCATCTTTCTCCTCTCAACCCAGCAAGCCTGGACGCCTCGTGGATGGCTCTTGGGCCGGGCCGCTGCTCCCTCGCGCACTCCATTCCGAGCGAATGCCACACACTCTGCCCTGCGGAGCAGGCCATTCCCACTCTGGCCAAGCAGAGACAAAAGGGCAGCCGTCAATCACACCTTGATCATAGGCACGTTACAGTGCAAGGAGCTTGGAATTCAAATCTTTTATTAAGCATTTTCTCTCTTCTTAGAGGATTTCTTAGTTCTTTTCTTGCTGGCCACACCTTTTAGTTTTTGAAGATTTTCTTTTGCTTTCTGGAATATGTATACATAAGCGTAGGTAGAGACACCAAGGGCTCCATGCACATACAGCATATAGAGCTTACCCTTGAATCACAATCACTAACCCTGTGACTGTACAAATGCATAAAGCCACTGTAAGAAGGGCTGTATGAGCGGGTTTGCCCTCACCTACGACCGTTGCAGCATCCCCATGGCCAGGTGATCCATATTTGGAGGATGGGTGACAGGCGTGTCTTGACGAAACTACACTGTCCCAGGGCCGTGCAATGGCCCTCCGTCATCTTCCCATCGGTGGTCAGACAGGCAATGCGGCTGGCAGATTCACTTAACGACAGATGATTCTCTTGGCAACCGGAGTGACTCTTGTCACCAATGTGGCAAAGATGCAATTCACTTGGCAAGCCCCTTCCTTAGAAAGGGAAACCCACGGCTGAATTGCCGAGGCAAGTCAAGGGCTACCTGCATATCACAAAAGGTAGCTTATAAGCTTTGACTGAGTCGGTGGCCATGGGAGGGGTACAGGTGGGTGAGGGTGAAGAAAGTGTTGCGTTCTGTTCGGCAGGCTGTAAGCGGCACCAAAAGTCTTAAAGTGTCAGCAGAAAGGGGGCAAAAGCCTACAGCACCCGGTATTCCCAGGCGGTCTCCCATCCAAGTACTAACCAGGCCTGACCCTGCTTAGCTTCCGAGATCAGACGGGATCGGGCGCTTTCAGGGTAGTATGGCCGTAGACGACACTCAAGTGTCTTGCCGCTGCCTTTAAGCAACCCGCAGCGCCCCCTCTTTGAGCCCTCGTAGGGAATCTGACGCAGGCTCTCCACCGATCGCCACAGGCCCGGCCCTCTTCCTTTGCCTGTCGCTCAGACTGTCTCTTCCTCAAACACCAGCTCCGGGGATGTGCCTCTCGGGCTTTTCACACCACTTCCCCATCTTTCTCCTCTCAACCCAGCAAGCCTGGACGCCTCGTGGATGGCTCTTGGGCCGGGCCGCTGCTCCCTCGCGCACTCCATTCCGAGAGAATGCCACACACTCTGCCCTGCGGAGCAGGCCATTCCCACTCTGGCCAAGCAGACACAAAAGGGCAGCCGTCAATCACACCTTGATCATAGGCACGTTACAGTGCAAGGAGCTTGGAATTCAAATCTTTTATTAAGCATTTTCTCTCTTCTTAGAGGATTTCTTAATTCTTTTCTTGCTGGCCACACCTTTTAGTTTTTGAAGACTTTCTTTTGCTTTCCGGAATATGTATACATAAGCGTAGGTAGAGACACCAAGGGCTCCATGCACATACAGCATATAGAGCTTACCCTTGAATCACAATCACTAACCCTGTGACTGTACAAATGCATAAAGCCACTGTAAGAAGGGCTGTATGAGCTGGTTTGCCCTCACCTACGACCGTTGCAGCATCCCCATGGCCAGGTGATCCATATTTGGAGGATGGGTGACAGGCGTGTCTTGACGAAACTACACTGTCCCAGGGCCGTGCAATGGTCCTTCGTAATCTTCCCATCGGTGGTCAGACAGGCAATGCGGCTGGCAGATTCACTTGGTTTTGGGGTAGAGTACCATCTGTACGCTGATGATACACAGCTGTACATTTCTACCCCAAACCACCCCAACGATGCCGTAGCAGTGATGTGCCAGTGCCTGGAAGCCGTGCGGATCTGGATGGGAAGTAACGGACTCAGGCTCAACCCGACCAAGACCGAGTGGCTGTGGTTTCCGGCTGCCCGATTCAACCAGCTGACTCCATCGCTGGCCATAGGGGGTGAACATCTTGCCCCTGTGGATGGGGCGCGCAACTTGGGTGTCCTCCTGGATGCCCGGCTGTCCATGGAAGATCAAGTGACAGCCGTGGCCAGGAGGGCGTTTTACCAGGTTCGCCTGGTTCGCCAGTTGCGCCCCCTATTGGATCGGGACGCCCTTCGCACAGTCACTCATGCTCTCGTGACATCGCGACTGGACTATTGTAACTCTCTCTACATGGGGCTCCCCTTGAGGTGCACCCGGAGACTTCAGATGGTTCAGAATGCAGCCGCGCGGGCAATCTTGGGTACCTCCAGGTTTGCCCACATAACTCCACTTCTGCGCGAGCTGCACTGGCTGCCTGTCGTCTTCCGGGTGCGCTTCAAGGTATTAGTCATCATTTTTAAAGCGCTCCATGGCTCGGGACCTAGCTATCTGCGGGATCGGATCCTGCCGCATACATCCTCACGGCCGATTCGCTCCCACAGAGAGGGACTTCTCCGGGTGCCGTCAACTAGACTCTATCAGCGGGCGACGCCCAGGGGAAGGGCTCTCTCTGTGGCGGGCCCAGCCCTCTGGAACGACCTTCCCCCCGACATCAGAACAACCACGGACTTCCGCTCCTTCCGTCTGAAATTAAAAACTCATCTTTTTCGTTTGGCCGGCCTTGGTTAGCCTCTCTCTACAGGGTTTAGCTGTTTTTAATTGGGTATTTTAGCAGATTAAGGGGATTTTAGCACAGGCTCATATTTAATTTTTTTCTTAACTGTATGTGTATATTGTATTGTGGTTTTAGTTTCCCTGTGCACCGCTCCGAGTCCCTATGGGGAGAGGAGCGGTCTATAAATTAAATTATTATTATTATTATTATTATTATTATTATTATTAACGACAGATGATTCTCTTGGCAACCGGAGTGACTCTTGTCACCAATGTGGAAAAGGTGCAATTCACTTGGCAAGCCCCTTCCTTAGAAAGGGAAACCCACGGCTGAATTGCCGAGGCAAGTCAAGGGCTACCTGCATACCACAAAAGGTAGCTTATAAGCTTTGACTGAGTGGGCGGCCATGGGAGGGATACAGGTGGGTGTGGGTGTGGGTGAAGAAAGTGTTGCGTTCTGTTCGGCAGGCTGCAAGCGGCACCAAAAGTCTTAAAGTGTCAGCAGAAAGGGGGCAAAAGCCTACAGCACCCGGTATTCCCAGGCGGTCTCCCATCCAAGTACTAACCAGGCCTGACCCTGCTTAGCTTCCGAGATCAGACGGGATCGGGCGCTTTCAGGGTAGTATGGCCGTAGACGACACTCAAGTGTCTTGCCGCTGCCTTTAAGCAACCCGCAGCGCCCCCTCTTTGAGCCCTCGTAGGGAATCTGACGCAGGCTCTCCACCGATCGCCACAGGCCCGGCCCTCTTCCTTTGCCTGTCGCTCAGACTGTCTCTTCCTCAAACACCAGCTCCGGGGATGTGCCTCTCGGGCATTTCACACCACTTCCCCATCTTTCTCCTCTCAACCCAACAAGCCTGGACGCCTCGCGGATGGCTCTTGGGCCGGCCGCTGCTCCCTCGCGCACTCCATTCCGAGAGAATGCCACACACTCTGCCCTGCGGAGCAGGCCATTCCCACTCTGGCCAAGCAGAGACAAAAGGGCAGCCGTCAATCACACCTTGATCATAGGCACGTTACAGTGCAAGGAGCTTGGAATTCAAATCTTTTATTAAGCATTTTCTCTCTTCTTAGAGGATTTCTTAGTTCTTTTCTTGCTGGCCACACCTTTTAGTTTTTGAAGACTTTCTTTTGCTTTCTGGAATATGTATACATAAGCGTAGGTAGAGACACCAAGGGCTCCATGCACATACAGCATATAGAGCTTACCCTTGAATCACAATCACTAACCCTGTGACTGTACAAATGCATAAAGCCACTGTAAGAAGGGCTGTATGAGCGGGTTTGCCCTCACCTACGACCGTTGCAGCATCCCCATGGCCAGGTGATCCATATTTGGAGGATGGGTGACAGGCATGTCTTGACGAAACTACACTGTCCCAGGGCCGTGCAATGGTCCTCCGTAATCTTCCCATCGGTGGTCAGACAGGCAATGCGGTTGGCAGATTCACTTAACGACAGATGATTCTCTTGGCAACCGGAGTGACTCTTGTCACCAATGTGGAAAAGGTGCAATTCACTTGGCAAGCCCCTTCCTTAGAAAGGGAAACCCACGGCTGAATTGCCGAGGCAAGTCAAGGGCTACCTGCATATCACAAAAGGTAGCTTATAAGCTTTGACTGAGTGGGCGGCCATGGGAGGGGTACAGGTGGGTGTGGGTGTGGGTGAAGAAAGTGTTGCGTTCTGTTCGGCAGGCTGCAAGCGGCACCAAAAGTCTTAAAGTGTCAGCAGAAAGGGGGCAAAAGCCTACAGCACCCGGTATTCCCAGGCGGTCTCCCATCCAAGTACTAACCAGGCCTGACCCTGCTTAGCTTCCGAGATCAGACGGGATCGGGCGCTTTCAGGGTAGTATGGCCGTAGACGACACTCAAGTGTCTTGCCGCTGCCTTTAAGCAACCCGCAGCGCCCCCTCTTTGAGCCCTCGTAGGGAATCTGACGCAGGCTCTCCACCGATCGCCACAGGCCCGGCCCTCTTCCTTTGCCTGTCGCTCAGACTGTCTCTTCCTCAAACACCAGCTCCGGGGATGTGCCTCTCGGGCATTTCACACCACTTCTCCATCTTTCTCCTCTCAACCCAGCAAGCCTGGACGCCTCGCGGATGGCTCTTGGGCCGGGCCGCTGCTCCCTCGCGCACTCCATTCCGAGAGAATGCCACACACTCTGCCCTGCGGAGCAGGCCATTCCCACTCTGGCCAAGCAGAGACAAAAGGGCAGCCGTCAATCACACCTTGATCATAGGCACGTTACAGTGCAAGGAGCTTGGAATTCAAATCTTTTATTAAACATTTTCTCTCTCCTTAGAGGATTTCTTAGTTCTTTTCTTGCTGGCCACACCTTTTAGTTTTTGAAGACTTTCTTTTGCTTTCTGGAATATGTATACATAAGCGTAGGTAGAGACACCAAGGGCTCCATGCACATAGAGCATATAGAGCTTACCCTTGAATCACAATCACTAACCCTGTGACTGTACAAATGCATCAAGGCACTGTAAGAAGGGCTGTATGAGCGGGTTTTCTCTCACCTACGACCGTTGCAGCATCCCCATGGCCAGGTGATCCATATTTGGGGGATGGGTGACAGGCGTGTCTTGACGAAACTACACTGTCCCAGGGCCGTGCAATGGTCCTCCGTAATCTTCCCATCGGTGATCAGACAGGCAATGCGGCTGGCAGATTCACTTAACGACAGATGATTCTCTTGGCAGCCGGAGTGACACTTGTCACCAATGTGGCAAAGATGCAATTCACTTGGCAAGCCCCTTGCTTAGAAAGGGAAACCCACGGCTGAATTGCCGAGGCAAGTCAAGGGCTACCTGCATATCACAAAAGGTAGCTTATAAGCTTTGACTGAGTGGGCGGCCATGGGAGGGGTACAGGTGGGTGTGGGTGAAGAAAGTGTTGCGTTCTGTTCGGCAGGCTGCAAGCGGCACCAAAAGTCTTAAAGTGTCAGCAGAAAGGGGGCAAAAGCCTACAGCACCCGGTATTCCCAGGCGGTCTCCCATCCAAGTACTAACCAGGCCTGACCCTGCTTAGCTTCCGAGATCAGACGGGATCGGGCGCTTTCAGGGTAGTATGGCCGTAGACGACACTCAAGTGTCTTGCCGCTGCCTTTAAGCAACCCGCAGCGCCCCCTCTTTGAGCCCTCGTAGGGAATCTGACGCAGGCTCTCCACTGATCGCCACAGGCCCGGCCCTCTTCCTTTGCCTGTCGCTCAGACTGTCTCTTCCTCAAACACCAGCTCCGGGGATGTGCCTCTCGGGCATTTCACACCACTTCCCCATCTTTCTCCTCTCAACCCAGCAAGCCTGGACGCCTCGTGGATGGCTCTTGGGCCGGGCCGCTGCTCCCTCGCGCACTCCATTCCGAGCGAATGCCACACACTCTGCCCTGCGGAGCAGGCCATTCCCACTCTGGCCAAGCAGAGACAAAAGGGCAGCCGTCAATCACACCTTGATCATAGGCACGTTACAGTGCAAGGAGCTTGGAATTCAAATCTTTTATTAAGCATTTTCTCTCTTCTTAGAGGATTTCTTAGTTCTTTTCTTGCTGGCCACACCTTTTAGTTTTTGAAGATTTTCTTTTGCTTTCTGGAATATGTATACATAAGCGTAGGTAGAGACACCAAGGGCTCCATGCACATACAGCATATAGAGCTTACCCTTGAATCACAATCACTAACCCTGTGACTGTACAAATGCATAAAGCCACTGTAAGAAGGGCTGTATGAGCGGGTTTGCCCTCACCTACGACCGTTGCAGCATCCCCATGGCCAGGTGATCCATATTTGGAGGATGGGTGACAGGCGTGTCTTGACGAAACTACACTGTCCCAGGGCCGTGCAATGGCCCTCCGTCATCTTCCCATCGGTGGTCAGACAGGCAATGCGGCTGGCAGATTCACTTAACGACAGATGATTCTCTTGGCAACCGGAGTGACTCTTGTCACCAATGTGGCAAAGATGCAATTCACTTGGCAAGCCCCTTCCTTAGAAAGGGAAACCCACGGCTGAATTGCCGAGGCAAGTCAAGGGCTACCTGCATATCACAAAAGGTAGCTTATAAGCTTTGACTGAGTCGGTGGCCATGGGAGGGGTACAGGTGGGTGAGGGTGAAGAAAGTGTTGCGTTCTGTTCGGCAGGCTGTAAGCGGCACCAAAAGTCTTAAAGTGTCAGCAGAAAGGGGGCAAAAGCCTACAGCACCCGGTATTCCCAGGCGGTCTCCCATCCAAGTACTAACCAGGCCTGACCCTGCTTAGCTTCCGAGATCAGACGGGATCGGGCGCTTTCAGGGTAGTATGGCCGTAGACGACACTCAAGTGTCTTGCCGCTGCCTTTAAGCAACCCGCAGCGCCCCCTCTTTGAGCCCTCGTAGGGAATCTGACGCAGGCTCTCCACCGATCGCCACAGGCCCGGCCCTCTTCCTTTGCCTGTCGCTCAGACTGTCTCTTCCTCAAACACCAGCTCCGGGGATGTGCCTCTCGGGCTTTTCACACCACTTCCCCATCTTTCTCCTCTCAACCCAGCAAGCCTGGACGCCTCGTGGATGGCTCTTGGGCCGGGCCGCTGCTCCCTCGCGCACTCCATTCCGAGAGAATGCCACACACTCTGCCCTGCGGAGCAGGCCATTCCCACTCTGGCCAAGCAGACACAAAAGGGCAGCCGTCAATCACACCTTGATCATAGGCACGTTACAGTGCAAGGAGCTTGGAATTCAAATCTTTTATTAAGCATTTTCTCTCTTCTTAGAGGATTTCTTAATTCTTTTCTTGCTGGCCACACCTTTTAGTTTTTGAAGACTTTCTTTTGCTTTCCGGAATATGTATACATAAGCGTAGGTAGAGACACCAAGGGCTCCATGCACATACAGCATATAGAGCTTACCCTTGAATCACAATCACTAACCCTGTGACTGTACAAATGCATAAAGCCACTGTAAGAAGGGCTGTATGAGCTGGTTTGCCCTCACCTACGACCGTTGCAGCATCCCCATGGCCAGGTGATCCATATTTGGAGGATGGGTGACAGGCGTGTCTTGACGAAACTACACTGTCCCAGGGCCGTGCAATGGTCCTTCGTAATCTTCCCATCGGTGGTCAGACAGGCAATGCGGCTGGCAGATTCACTTGGTTTTGGGGTAGAGTACCATCTGTACGCTGATGATACACAGCTGTACATTTCTACCCCAAACCACCCCAACGATGCCGTAGCAGTGATGTGCCAGTGCCTGGAAGCCGTGCGGATCTGGATGGGAAGTAACGGACTCAGGCTCAACCCGACCAAGACCGAGTGGCTGTGGTTTCCGGCTGCCCGATTCAACCAGCTGACTCCATCGCTGGCCATAGGGGGTGAACATCTTGCCCCTGTGGATGGGGCGCGCAACTTGGGTGTCCTCCTGGATGCCCGGCTGTCCATGGAAGATCAAGTGACAGCCGTGGCCAGGAGGGCGTTTTACCAGGTTCGCCTGGTTCGCCAGTTGCGCCCCCTATTGGATCGGGACGCCCTTCGCACAGTCACTCATGCTCTCGTGACATCGCGACTGGACTATTGTAACTCTCTCTACATGGGGCTCCCCTTGAGGTGCACCCGGAGACTTCAGATGGTTCAGAATGCAGCCGCGCGGGCAATCTTGGGTACCTCCAGGTTTGCCCACATAACTCCACTTCTGCGCGAGCTGCACTGGCTGCCTGTCGTCTTCCGGGTGCGCTTCAAGGTATTAGTCATCATTTTTAAAGCGCTCCATGGCTCGGGACCTAGCTATCTGCGGGATCGGATCCTGCCGCATACATCCTCACGGCCGATTCGCTCCCACAGAGAGGGACTTCTCCGGGTGCCGTCAACTAGACTCTATCAGCGGGCGACGCCCAGGGGAAGGGCTCTCTCTGTGGCGGGCCCAGCCCTCTGGAACGACCTTCCCCCCGACATCAGAACAACCACGGACTTCCGCTCCTTCCGTCTGAAATTAAAAACTCATCTTTTTCGTTTGGCCGGCCTTGGTTAGCCTCTCTCTACAGGGTTTAGCTGTTTTTAATTGGGTATTTTAGCAGATTAAGGGGATTTTAGCACAGGCTCATATTTAATTTTTTTCTTAACTGTATGTGTATATTGTATTGTGGTTTTAGTTTCCCTGTGCACCGCTCCGAGTCCCTATGGGGAGAGGAGCGGTCTATAAATTAAATTATTATTATTATTATTATTATTATTATTATTATTAACGACAGATGATTCTCTTGGCAACCGGAGTGACTCTTGTCACCAATGTGGAAAAGGTGCAATTCACTTGGCAAGCCCCTTCCTTAGAAAGGGAAACCCACGGCTGAATTGCCGAGGCAAGTCAAGGGCTACCTGCATACCACAAAAGGTAGCTTATAAGCTTTGACTGAGTGGGCGGCCATGGGAGGGATACAGGTGGGTGTGGGTGTGGGTGAAGAAAGTGTTGCGTTCTGTTCGGCAGGCTGCAAGCGGCACCAAAAGTCTTAAAGTGTCAGCAGAAAGGGGGCAAAAGCCTACAGCACCCGGTATTCCCAGGCGGTCTCCCATCCAAGTACTAACCAGGCCTGACCCTGCTTAGCTTCCGAGATCAGACGGGATCGGGCGCTTTCAGGGTAGTATGGCCGTAGACGACACTCAAGTGTCTTGCCGCTGCCTTTAAGCAACCCGCAGCGCCCCCTCTTTGAGCCCTCGTAGGGAATCTGACGCAGGCTCTCCACCGATCGCCACAGGCCCGGCCCTCTTCCTTTGCCTGTCGCTCAGACTGTCTCTTCCTCAAACACCAGCTCCGGGGATGTGCCTCTCGGGCATTTCACACCACTTCCCCATCTTTCTCCTCTCAACCCAACAAGCCTGGACGCCTCGCGGATGGCTCTTGGGCCGGCCGCTGCTCCCTCGCGCACTCCATTCCGAGAGAATGCCACACACTCTGCCCTGCGGAGCAGGCCATTCCCACTCTGGCCAAGCAGAGACAAAAGGGCAGCCGTCAATCACACCTTGATCATAGGCACGTTACAGTGCAAGGAGCTTGGAATTCAAATCTTTTATTAAGCATTTTCTCTCTTCTTAGAGGATTTCTTAGTTCTTTTCTTGCTGGCCACACCTTTTAGTTTTTGAAGACTTTCTTTTGCTTTCTGGAATATGTATACATAAGCGTAGGTAGAGACACCAAGGGCTCCATGCACATACAGCATATAGAGCTTACCCTTGAATCACAATCACTAACCCTGTGACTGTACAAATGCATAAAGCCACTGTAAGAAGGGCTGTATGAGCGGGTTTGCCCTCACCTACGACCGTTGCAGCATCCCCATGGCCAGGTGATCCATATTTGGAGGATGGGTGACAGGCATGTCTTGACGAAACTACACTGTCCCAGGGCCGTGCAATGGTCCTCCGTAATCTTCCCATCGGTGGTCAGACAGGCAATGCGGTTGGCAGATTCACTTAACGACAGATGATTCTCTTGGCAACCGGAGTGACTCTTGTCACCAATGTGGAAAAGGTGCAATTCACTTGGCAAGCCCCTTCCTTAGAAAGGGAAACCCACGGCTGAATTGCCGAGGCAAGTCAAGGGCTACCTGCATATCACAAAAGGTAGCTTATAAGCTTTGACTGAGTGGGCGGCCATGGGAGGGGTACAGGTGGGTGTGGGTGTGGGTGAAGAAAGTGTTGCGTTCTGTTCGGCAGGCTGCAAGCGGCACCAAAAGTCTTAAAGTGTCAGCAGAAAGGGGGCAAAAGCCTACAGCACCCGGTATTCCCAGGCGGTCTCCCATCCAAGTACTAACCAGGCCTGACCCTGCTTAGCTTCCGAGATCAGACGGGATCGGGCGCTTTCAGGGTAGTATGGCCGTAGACGACACTCAAGTGTCTTGCCGCTGCCTTTAAGCAACCCGCAGCGCCCCCTCTTTGAGCCCTCGTAGGGAATCTGACGCAGGCTCTCCACCGATCGCCACAGGCCCGGCCCTCTTCCTTTGCCTGTCGCTCAGACTGTCTCTTCCTCAAACACCAGCTCCGGGGATGTGCCTCTCGGGCATTTCACACCACTTCTCCATCTTTCTCCTCTCAACCCAGCAAGCCTGGACGCCTCGCGGATGGCTCTTGGGCCGGGCCGCTGCTCCCTCGCGCACTCCATTCCGAGAGAATGCCACACACTCTGCCCTGCGGAGCAGGCCATTCCCACTCTGGCCAAGCAGAGACAAAAGGGCAGCCGTCAATCACACCTTGATCATAGGCACGTTACAGTGCAAGGAGCTTGGAATTCAAATCTTTTATTAAACATTTTCTCTCTCCTTAGAGGATTTCTTAGTTCTTTTCTTGCTGGCCACACCTTTTAGTTTTTGAAGACTTTCTTTTGCTTTCTGGAATATGTATACATAAGCGTAGGTAGAGACACCAAGGGCTCCATGCACATAGAGCATATAGAGCTTACCCTTGAATCACAATCACTAACCCTGTGACTGTACAAATGCATCAAGGCACTGTAAGAAGGGCTGTATGAGCGGGTTTTCTCTCACCTACGACCGTTGCAGCATCCCCATGGCCAGGTGATCCATATTTGGGGGATGGGTGACAGGCGTGTCTTGACGAAACTACACTGTCCCAGGGCCGTGCAATGGTCCTCCGTAATCTTCCCATCGGTGATCAGACAGGCAATGCGGCTGGCAGATTCACTTAACGACAGATGATTCTCTTGGCAGCCGGAGTGACACTTGTCACCAATGTGGCAAAGATGCAATTCACTTGGCAAGCCCCTTGCTTAGAAAGGGAAACCCACGGCTGAATTGCCGAGGCAAGTCAAGGGCTACCTGCATATCACAAAAGGTAGCTTATAAGCTTTGACTGAGTGGGCGGCCATGGGAGGGGTACAGGTGGGTGTGGGTGAAGAAAGTGTTGCGTTCTGTTCGGCAGGCTGCAAGCGGCACCAAAAGTCTTAAAGTGTCAGCAGAAAGGGGGCAAAAGCCTACAGCACCCGGTATTCCCAGGCGGTCTCCCATCCAAGTACTAACCAGGCCTGACCCTGCTTAGCTTCCGAGATCAGACGGGATCGGGCGCTTTCAGGGTAGTATGGCCGTAGACGACACTCAAGTGTCTTGCCGCTGCCTTTAAGCAACCCGCAGCGCCCCCTCTTTGAGCCCTCGTAGGGAATCTGACGCAGGCTCTCCACTGATCGCCACAGGCCCGGCCCTCTTCCTTTGCCTGTCGCTCAGACTGTCTCTTCCTCAAACACCAGCTCCGGGGATGTGCCTCTCGGGCATTTCACACCACTTCCCCATCTTTCTCCTCTCAACCCAACAAGCCTGGACGCCTCGCGGATGGCTCTTGGGCCGGGCCGCTGCTCCCTCGCGCACTCCATTCCGAGCGAATGCCACACACTCTGCCCTGCGGAGCAGGCCATTCCCACTCTGGCCAAGCAGAGACAAAAGGGCAGCCGTCAATCACACCTTGATCATAGGCACGTTACAGTGCAAGGAGCTTGGAATTCAAATCTTTTATTAAGCATTTTCTCTCTTCTTAGAGGATTTCTTAGTTCTTTTCTTGCTGGCCACACCTTTTAGTTTTTGAAGACTTTCTTTTGCTTTCTGGAATATGTATACATAAGCGTAGGTAGAGACACCAAGGGCTCCATGCACATACAGCATATAGAGCTTACCCTTGAATCACAATCACTAACCCTGTGACTGTAGAAATGCATAAAGCCACTGTAAGAAGGGCTGTATGAGCGGGTTTGCCCTCACCTACGACCGTTGCAGCATCCCCATGGCCAGGTGATCCATATTTGGAGGATGGGTGACAGGCGTGTCTTGACGAAACTACACTGTCCCAGGGCCGTGCAATGGCCCTCCGTAATCTTCCCATCGGTGGTCAGACAGGCAATGCGGCTGGCAGATTCACTTAACGACAGATGATTCTCTTGGCAACCGGAGTGACTCTTGTCACCAATGTGGCAAAGATGCAATTCACTTGGCAAGCCCCTTCCTTAGAAAGGGAAACCCACGGCTGAATTGCCGAGGCAAGTCAAGGGCTACCTGCATATCACAAAAGGTAGCTTATAAGCTTTGACTGAGTGGGCGGCCATGGGAGGGGTACAGGTGGGTGTGGGTGAAGAAAGTGTTGCGTTCTGTTCGGCAGGCTGCAAGCGGCACCAAAAGTCTTAAAGTGTCAGCAGAAAGGGGGCAAAAGCCTACAGCACCCGGTATTCCCAGGCGGTCTCCCATCCAAGTACTAACCAGGCCTGACCCTGCTTAGCTTCCGAGATCAGACGGGATCGGGCGCTTTCAGGGTAGTATGGCCGTAGACGACACTCAAGTGTCTTGCCGCTGCCTTTAAGCAACCCGCAGCGCCCCCTCTTTGAGCCCTCGTAGGGAATCTGACGCAGGCTCTCCACCGATCGCCACAGGCCCGGCCCTCTTCCTTTGCCTGTCGCTCAGACTGTCTCTTCCTCAAACACCAGCTCCGGGGATGTGCCTCTCGGGCATTTCACACCACTTCCCCATCTTTCTCCTCTCAACCCAACAAGCCTGGACGCCTCGCGGATGGCTCTTGGGCCGGGCCGCTGCTCCCTCGCGCACTCCATTCCGAGAGAATGCCACACACTCTGCCCTGCGGAGCAGGCCATTCCCACTCTGGCCAAGCAGAGACAAAAGGGCAGCCGTCAATCACACCTTGATCATAGGCACGTTACAGTGCAAGGAGCTTGGAATTCAAATCTTTTATTAAGCATTTTCTCTCTTCTTAGAGGATTTCTTAGTTCTTTTCTTGTTGGCCACACCTTTTAGTTTTTGCAGATTTTCTTTTGCTTTCTGGAATATGTATACATAAGCGTAGGTAGAGACACCAAGGGCTCCATGCACATACAGCATATAGAGCTTACCCTTGAATCACAATCACTAACCCTGTGACTGTACAAATGCATAAAGCCACTGTAAGAAGGGCTGTATGAGCGGGTTTGCCCTCACCTACGACCGTTGCAGCATCCCCATGGCCAGGTGATCCATATTTGGAGGATGGGTGACAGGCGTGTCTTGACGAAACTACACTGTCCAAGGGCCGTGCAATGGTCCTTCGTAATCTTCCCATCGGTGGTCAGACAGGCAATGCGGCTGGCAGATTCACTTGGTTTTGGGGTAGAGTACCATCTGTACGCTGATGATACACAGCTGTACATTTCTACCCCAAACCACCCCAACGATGCCGTAGCAGTGATGTGCCAGTGCCTGGAAGCCGTGCGGATCTGGATGGGAAGTAACGGACTCAGGCTCAACCCGACCAAGACCGAGTGGCTGTGGTTTCCGGCTGCCCGATTCAACCAGCTGACTCCATCGCTGGCCATAGGGGGTGAACATCTTGCCCCTGTGGATGGGGCGCGCAACTTGGGTGTCCTCCTGGATGCCCGGCTGTCCATGGAAGATCAAGTGACAGCCGTGGCCAGGAGGGCGTTTTACCAGGTTCGCCTGGTTCGCCAGTTGCGCCCCCTATTGGATCGGGACGCCCTTCGCACAGTCACTCATGCTCTCGTGACATCGCGACTGGACTATTGTAACTCTCTCTACATGGGGCTCCCCTTGAGGTGCACCCGGAGACTTCAGATGGTTCAGAATGCAGCCGCGCGGGCAATCTTGGGTACCTCCAGGTTTGCCCACATAACTCCACTTCTGCGCGAGCTGCACTGGCTGCCTGTCGTCTTCCGGGTGCGCTTCAAGGTATTAGTCATCATTTTTAAAGCGCTCCATGGCTCGGGACCTAGCTATCTGCGGGATCGGATCCTGCCGCATACATCCTCACGGCCGATTCGCTCCCACAGAGAGGGACTTCTCCGGGTGCCGTCAACTAGACTCTATCAGCGGGCGACGCCCAGGGGAAGGGCTCTCTCTGTGGCGGGCCCAGCCCTCTGGAACGACCTTCCCCCCGACATCAGAACAACCACGGACTTCCGCTCCTTCCGTCTGAAATTAAAAACTCATCTTTTTCGTTTGGCCGGCCTTGGTTAGCCTCTCTCTACAGGGTTTAGCTGTTTTTAATTGGGTATTTTAGCAGATTAAGGGGATTTTAGCACAGGCTCATATTTAATTTTTTTCTTAACTGTATGTGTATATTGTATTGTGGTTTTAGTTTCCCTGTGCACCGCTCCGAGTCCCTATGGGGAGAGGAGCGGTCTATAATTAAATTATTATTATTATTATTATTATTATTATTATTATTAACGACAGATGATTCTCTTGGCAACCGGAGTGACTCTTGTCACCAATGTGGAAAAGGTGCAATTCACTTGGCAAGCCCCTTCCTTAGAAAGGGAAACCCACGGCTGAATTGCCGAGGCAAGTCAAGGGCTACCTGCATACCACAAAAGGTAGCTTATAAGCTTTGACTGAGTGGGCGGCCATGGGAGGGATACAGGTGGGTGTGGGTGTGGGTGAAGAAAGTGTTGCGTTCTGTTCGGCAGGCTGCAAGCGGCACCAAAAGTCTTAAAGTGTCAGCAGAAAGGGGGCAAAAGCCTACAGCACCCGGTATTCCCAGGCGGTCTCCCATCCAAGTACTAACCAGGCCTGACCCTGCTTAGCTTCCGAGATCAGACGGGATCGGGCGCTTTCAGGGTAGTATGGCCGTAGACGACACTCAAGTGTCTTGCCGCTGCCTTTAAGCAACCCGCAGCGCCCCCTCTTTGAGCCCTCGTAGGGAATCTGACGCAGGCTCTCCACCGATCGCCACAGGCCCGGCCCTCTTCCTTTGCCTGTCGCTCAGACTGTCTCTTCCTCAAACACCAGCTCCGGGGATGTGCCTCTCGGGCATTTCACACCACTTCCCCATCTTTCTCCTCTCAACCCAACAAGCCTGGACGCCTCGCGGATGGCTCTTGGGCCGGGCCGCTGCTCCCTCGCGCACTCCATTCCGAGCGAATGCCACACACTCTGCCCTGCGGAGCAGGCCATTCCCACTCTGGCCAAGCAGAGACAAAAGGGCAGCCGTCAATCACACCTTGATCATAGGCACGTTACAGTGCAAGGAGCTTGGAATTCAAATCTTTTATTAAGCATTTTCTCTCTTCTTAGAGGATTTCTTAGTTCTTTTCTTGCTGGCCACACCTTTTAGTTTTTGAAGACTTTCTTTTGCTTTCTGGAATATGTATACATAAGCGTAGGTAGAGACACCAAGGGCTCCATGCACATACAGCATATAGAGCTTACCCTTGAATCACAATCACTAACCCTGTGACTGTACAAATGCATAAAGCCACTGTAAGAAGGGCTGTATGAGCGGGTTTGCCCTCACCTACGACCGTTGCAGCATCCCCATGGCCAGGTGATCCATATTTGGAGGATGGGTGACAGGCGTGTCTTGACGAAACTACACTGTCCCAGGGCCGTGCAATGGCCCTCCGTAATCTTCCCATCGGTGGTCAGACAGGCAATGCGGCTGGCAGATTCACTTAACGACAGATGATTCTCTTGGCAACCGGAGTGACTCTTGTCACCAATGTGGCAAAGATGCAATTCACTTGGCAAGCCCCTTCCTTAGAAAGGGAAACCCACGGCTGAATTGCCGAGGCAAGTCAAGGGCTACCTGCATATCACAAAAGGTAGCTTATAAGCTTTGACTGAGTGGGCGGCCATGGGAGGGGTACAGGTGGGTGTGGGTGAAGAAAGTGTTGCGTTCTGTTCGGCAGGCTGCAAGCGGCACCAAAAGTCTTAAAGTGTCAGCAGAAAGGGGGCAAAAGCCTACAGCACCCGGTATTCCCAGGCGGTCTCCCATCCAAGTACTAACCAGGCCTGACCCTGCTTAGCTTCCGAGATCAGACGGGATCGGGCGCTTTCAGGGTAGTATGGCCGTAGACGACACTCAAGTGTCTTGCCGCTGCCTTTAAGCAACCCGCAGCGCCCCCTCTTTGAGCCCTCGTAGGGAATCTGACGCAGGCTCTCCACCGATCGCCACAGGCCCGGCCCTCTGCCTTTGCCTGTCGCTCAGACTGTCTCTTCCTCAAACACCAGCTCCGGGGATGTGCCTCTCGGGCATTTCACACCACTTCCCCATCTTTCTCCTCTCAACCCAACAAGCCTGGACGCCTCGCGGATGGCTCTTGGGCCGGGCCGCTGCTCCCTCGCGCACTCCATTCCGAGAGAATGCCACACACTCTGCCCTGCGGAGCAGGCCATTCCCACTCTGGCCAAGCAGAGACAAAAGGGCAGCCGTCAATCACACCTTGATCATAGGCACGTTACAGTGCAAGGAGCTTGGAATTCAAATCTTTTATTAAGCATTTTCTCTCTTCTTAGAGGATTTCTTAGTTCTTTTCTTGTTGGCCACACCTTTTAGTTTTTGCAGATTTTCTTTTGCTTTCTGGAATATGTATACATAAGCGTAGGTAGAGACACCAAGGGCTCCATGCACATACAGCATATAGAGCTTACCCTTGAATCACAATCACTAACCCTGTGACTGTACAAATGCATAAAGCCACTGTAAGAAGGGCTGTATGAGCGGGTTTGCCCTCACCTACGACCGTTGCAGCATCCCCATGGCCAGGTGATCCATATTTGGAGGATGGGTGACAGGCGTGTCTTGACGAAACTACACTGTCCCAGGGCCGTGCAATGGTCCTTCGTAATCTTCCCATCGGTGGTCAGACAGGCAATGCGGCTGGCAGATTCACTTGGTTTTGGGGTAGAGTACCATCTGTACGCTGATGATACACAGCTGTACATTTCTACCCCAAACCACCCCAACGATGCCGTAGCAGTGATGTGCCAGTGCCTGGAAGCCGTGCGGATCTGGATGGGAAGTAACGGACTCAGGCTCAACCCGACCAAGACCGAGTGGCTGTGGTTTCCGGCTGCCCGATTCAACCAGCTGACTCCATCGCTGGCCATAGGGGGTGAACATCTTGCCCCTGTGGATGGGGCGCGCAACTTGGGTGTCCTCCTGGACGCCCGGCTGTCCATGGAAGATCAAGTGACAGCCGTGGCCAGGAGGGCGTTTTACCAGGTTCGCCTGGTTCGCCAGTTGCGCCCCCTATTGGATCGGGACGCCCTTCGCACAGTCACTCATGCTCTCGTGACATCGCGACTGGACTATTGTAACTCTCTCTACATGGGGCTCCCCTTGAGGTGCACCCGGAGACTTCAGATGGTTCAGAGTGCAGCCGCGCGGGCAATCTTGGGTACCTCCAGGTTTGCCCACATAACTCCACTTCTGCGCGAGCTGCACTGGCTGCCTGTCGTCTTCCGGGTGCGCTTCAAGGTATTAGTCATCATTTTTAAAGCGCTCCATGGCTCGGGACCTAGCTATCTGCGGGATCGGATCCTGCCGCATACATCCTCACGGCCGATTCGCTCCCACAGAGAGGGACTTCTCCGGGTGCCGTCAACTAGACTCTATCAGCGGGCGACGCCCAGGGGAAGGGCTCTCTCTGTGGCGGGCCCAGCCCTCTGGAACGACCTTCCCCCCGACATCAGAACAACCACGGACTTCCGCTCCTTCCGTCTGAAATTAAAAACTCATCTTTTTCGTTTGGCCGGCCTTGGTTAGCCTCTCTCTACAGGGTTTAGCTGTTTTTAATTGGGTATTTTAGCAGATTAAGGGGATTTTAGCACAGGCTCATATTTAATTTTTTTCTTAACTGTATGTGTATATTGTATTGTGGTTTTAGTTTCCCTGTGCACCGCTCCGAGTCCCTATGGGGAGAGGAGCGGTCTATAAATTAAATTATTATTATTATTATTATTATTATTATTATTATTAACGACAGATGATTCTCTTGGCAACCGGAGTGACTCTTGTCACCAATGTGGAAAAGGTGCAATTCACTTGGCAAGCCCCTTCCTTAGAAAGGGAAACCCACGGCTGAATTGCCGAGGCAAGTCAAGGGCTACCTGCATACCACAAAAGGTAGCTTATAAGCTTTGACTGAGTGGGCGGCCATGGGAGGGATACAGGTGGGTGTGGGTGTGGGTGAAGAAAGTGTTGCGTTCTGTTCGGCAGGCTGCAAGCGGCACCAAAAGTCTTAAAGTGTCAGCAGAAAGGGGGCAAAAGCCTACAGCACCCGGTATTCCCAGGCGGTCTCCCATCCAAGTACTAACCAGGCCTGACCCTGCTTAGCTTCCGAGATCAGACGGGATCGGGCGCTTTCAGGGTAGTATGGCCGTAGACGACACTCAAGTGTCTTGCCGCTGCCTTTAAGCAACCCGCAGCGCCCCCTCTTTGAGCCCTCGTAGGGAATCTGACGCAGGCTCTCCACCGATCGCCACAGGCCCGGCCCTCTTCCTTTGCCTGTCGCTCAGACTGTCTCTTCCTCAAACACCAGCTCCGGGGATGTGCCTCTCGGGCATTTCACACCACTTCCCCATCTTTCTCCTCTCAACCCAACAAGCCTGGACGCCTCGCGGATGGCTCTTGGGCCGGGCCGCTGCTCCCTCGCGCACTCCATTCCGAGCGAATGCCACACACTCTGCCCTGCGGAGCAGGCCATTCCCACTCTGGCCAAGCAGAGACAAAAGGGCAGCCGTCAATCACACCTTGATCATAGGCACGTTACAGTGCAAGGAGCTTGGAATTCAAATCTTTTATTAAGCATTTTCTCTCTTCTTAGAGGATTTCTTAGTTCTTTTCTTGCTGGCCACACCTTTTAGTTTTTGAAGACTTTCTTTTGCTTTCTGGAATATGTATACATAAGCGTAGGTAGAGACACCAAGGGCTCCATGCACATACAGCATATAGAGCTTACCCTTGAATCACAATCACTAACCCTGTGACTGTACAAATGCATAAAGCCACTGTAAGAAGGGCTGTATGAGCGGGTTTGCCCTCACCTACGACCGTTGCAGCATCCCCATGGCCAGGTGATCCATATTTGGAGGATGGGTGACAGGCGTGTCTTGACGAAACTACACTGTCCCAGGGCCGTGCAATGGCCCTCCGTAATCTTCCCATCGGTGGTCAGACAGGCAATGCGGCTGGCAGATTCACTTAACGACAGATGATTCTCTTGGCAACCGGAGTGACTCTTGTCACCAATGTGGCAAAGATGCAATTCACTTGGCAAGCCCCTTCCTTAGAAAGGGAAACCCACGGCTGAATTGCCGAGGCAAGTCAAGGGCTACCTGCATATCACAAAAGGTAGCTTATAAGCTTTGACTGAGTGGGCGGCCATGGGAGGGGTACAGGTGGGTGTGGGTGAAGAAAGTGTTGCGTTCTGTTCGGCAGGCTGCAAGCGGCACCAAAAGTCTTAAAGTGTCAGCAGAAAGGGGGCAAAAGCCTACAGCACCCGGTATTCCCAGGCGGTCTCCCATCCAAGTACTAACCAGGCCTGACCCTGCTTAGCTTCCGAGATCAGACGGGATCGGGCGCTTTCAGGGTAGTATGGCCGTAGACGACACTCAAGTGTCTTGCCGCTGCCTTTAAGCAACCCGCAGCGCCCCCTCTTTGAGCCCTCGTAGGGAATCTGACGCAGGCTCTCCACCGATCGCCACAGGCCCGGCCCTCTGCCTTTGCCTGTCGCTCAGACTGTCTCTTCCTCAAACACCAGCTCCGGGGATGTGCCTCTCGGGCATTTCACACCACTTCCCCATCTTTCTCCTCTCAACCCAACAAGCCTGGACGCCTCGCGGATGGCTCTTGGGCCGGGCCGCTGCTCCCTCGCGCACTCCATTCCGAGAGAATGCCACACACTCTGCCCTGCGGAGCAGGCCATTCCCACTCTGGCCAAGCAGAGACAAAAGGGCAGCCGTCAATCACACCTTGATCATAGGCACGTTACAGTGCAAGGAGCTTGGAATTCAAATCTTTTATTAAGCATTTTCTCTCTTCTTAGAGGATTTCTTAGTTCTTTTCTTGTTGGCCACACCTTTTAGTTTTTGCAGATTTTCTTTTGCTTTCTGGAATATGTATACATAAGCGTAGGTAGAGACACCAAGGGCTCCATGCACATACAGCATATAGAGCTTACCCTTGAATCACAATCACTAACCCTGTGACTGTACAAATGCATAAAGCCACTGTAAGAAGGGCTGTATGAGCGGGTTTGCCCTCACCTACGACCGTTGCAGCATCCCCATGGCCAGGTGATCCATATTTGGAGGATGGGTGACAGGCGTGTCTTGACGAAACTACACTGTCCCAGGGCCGTGCAATGGTCCTTCGTAATCTTCCCATCGGTGGTCAGACAGGCAATGCGGCTGGCAGATTCACTTGGTTTTGGGGTAGAGTACCATCTGTACGCTGATGATACACAGCTGTACATTTCTACCCCAAACCACCCCAACGATGCCGTAGCAGTGATGTGCCAGTGCCTGGAAGCCGTGCGGATCTGGATGGGAAGTAACGGACTCAGGCTCAACCCGACCAAGACCGAGTGGCTGTGGTTTCCGGCTGCCCGATTCAACCAGCTGACTCCATCGCTGGCCATAGGGGGTGAACATCTTGCCCCTGTGGATGGGGCGCGCAACTTGGGTGTCCTCCTGGACGCCCGGCTGTCCATGGAAGATCAAGTGACAGCCGTGGCCAGGAGGGCGTTTTACCAGGTTCGCCTGGTTCGCCAGTTGCGCCCCCTATTGGATCGGGACGCCCTTCGCACAGTCACTCATGCTCTCGTGACATCGCGACTGGACTATTGTAACTCTCTCTACATGGGGCTCCCCTTGAGGTGCACCCGGAGACTTCAGATGGTTCAGAGTGCAGCCGCGCGGGCAATCTTGGGTACCTCCAGGTTTGCCCACATAACTCCACTTCTGCGCGAGCTGCACTGGCTGCCTGTCGTCTTCCGGGTGCGCTTCAAGGTATTAGTCATCATTTTTAAAGCGCTCCATGGCTCGGGACCTAGCTATCTGCGGGATCGGATCCTGCCGCATACATCCTCACGGCCGATTCGCTCCCACAGAGAGGGACTTCTCCGGGTGCCGTCAACTAGACTCTATCAGCGGGCGACGCCCAGGGGAAGGGCTCTCTCTGTGGCGGGCCCAGCCCTCTGGAACGACCTTCCCCCCGACATCAGAACAACCACGGACTTCCGCTCCTTCCGTCTGAAATTAAAAACTCATCTTTTTCGTTTGGCCGGCCTTGGTTAGCCTCTCTCTACAGGGTTTAGCTGTTTTTAATTGGGTATTTTAGCAGATTAAGGGGATTTTAGCACAGGCTCATATTTAATTTTTTTCTTAACTGTATGTGTATATTGTATTGTGGTTTTAGTTTCCCTGTGCACCGCTCCGAGTCCCTATGGGGAGAGGAGCGGTCTATAAATTAAATTATTATTATTATTATTATTATTATTATTATTATTAACGACAGATGATTCTCTTGGCAACCGGAGTGACTCTTGTCACCAATGTGGAAAAGGTGCAATTCACTTGGCAAGCCCCTTCCTTAGAAAGGGAAACCCACGGCTGAATTGCCGAGGCAAGTCAAGGGCTACCTGCATACCACAAAAGGTAGCTTATAAGCTTTGACTGAGTGGGCGGCCATGGGAGGGATACAGGTGGGTGTGGGTGTGGGTGAAGAAAGTGTTGCGTTCTGTTCGGCAGGCTGCAAGCGGCACCAAAAGTCTTAAAGTGTCAGCAGAAAGGGGGCAAAAGCCTACAGCACCCGGTATTCCCAGGCGGTCTCCCATCCAAGTACTAACCAGGCCTGACCCTGCTTAGCTTCCGAGATCAGACGGGATCGGGCGCTTTCAGGGTAGTATGGCCGTAGACGACACTCAAGTGTCTTGCCGCTGCCTTTAAGCAACCCGCAGCGCCCCCTCTTTGAGCCCTCGTAGGGAATCTGACGCAGGCTCTCCACCGATCGCCACAGGCCCGGCCCTCTTCCTTTGCCTGTCGCTCAGACTGTCTCTTCCTCAAACACCAGCTCCGGGGATGTGCCTCTCGGGCATTTCACACCACTTCCCCATCTTTCTCCTCTCAACCCAACAAGCCTGGACGCCTCGCGGATGGCTCTTGGGCCGGCCGCTGCTCCCTCGCGCACTCCATTCCGAGAGAATGCCACACACTCTGCCCTGCGGAGCAGGCCATTCCCACTCTGGCCAAGCAGAGACAAAAGGGCAGCCGTCAATCACACCTTGATCATAGGCACGTTACAGTGCAAGGAGCTTGGAATTCAAATCTTTTATTAAGCATTTTCTCTCTTCTTAGAGGATTTCTTAGTTCTTTTCTTGCTGGCCACACCTTTTAGTTTTTGAAGACTTTCTTTTGCTTTCTGGAATATGTATACATAAGCGTAGGTAGAGACACCAAGGGCTCCATGCACATACAGCATATAGAGCTTACCCTTGAATCACAATCACTAACCCTGTGACTGTACAAATGCATAAAGCCACTGTAAGAAGGGCTGTATGAGCGGGTTTGCCCTCACCTACGACCGTTGCAGCATCCCCATGGCCAGGTGATCCATATTTGGAGGATGGGTGACAGGCATGTCTTGACGAAACTACACTGTCCCAGGGCCGTGCAATGGTCCTCCGTAATCTTCCCATCGGTGGTCAGACAGGCAATGCGGTTGGCAGATTCACTTAACGACAGATGATTCTCTTGGCAACCGGAGTGACTCTTGTCACCAATGTGGAAAAGGTGCAATTCACTTGGCAAGCCCCTTCCTTAGAAAGGGAAACCCACGGCTGAATTGCCGAGGCAAGTCAAGGGCTACCTGCATATCACAAAAGGTAGCTTATAAGCTTTGACTGAGTGGGCGGCCATGGGAGGGGTACAGGTGGGTGTGGGTGTGGGTGAAGAAAGTGTTGCGTTCTGTTCGGCAGGCTGCAAGCGGCACCAAAAGTCTTAAAGTGTCAGCAGAAAGGGGCAAAAGCCTACAGCACCCGGTATTCCCAGGCGGTCTCCCATCCAAGTACTAACCAGGCCTGACCCTGCTTAGCTTCCGAGATCAGACGGGATCGGGCGCTTTCAGGGTAGTATGGCCGTAGACGACACTCAAGTGTCTTGCCGCTGCCTTTAAGCAACCCGCAGCGCCCCCTCTTTGAGCCCTCGTAGGGAATCTGACGCAGGCTCTCCACCGATCGCCACAGGCCCGGCCCTCTTCCTTTGCCTGTCGCTCAGACTGTCTCTTCCTCAAACACCAGCTCCGGGGATGTGCCTCTCGGGCATTTCACACCACTTCCCCATCTTTCTCCTCTCAACCCAACAAGCCTGGACGCCTCGCGGATGGCTCTTGGGCCGGGCCGCTGCTCCCTCGCGCACTCCATTCCGAGAGAATGCCACACACTCTGCCCTGCGGAGCAGGCCATTCCCACTCTGGCCAAGCAGAGACAAAAGGGCAGCCGTCAATCACACCTTGATCATAGGCACGTTACAGTGCAAGGAGCTTGGAATTCAAATCTTTTATTAAGCATTTTCTCTCTTCTTAGAGGATTTCTTAGTTCTTTTCTTGTTGGCCACACCTTTTAGTTTTTGCAGATTTTCTTTTGCTTTCTGGAATATGTATACATAAGCGTAGGTAGAGACACCAAGGGCTCCATGCACATACAGCATATAGAGCTTACCCTTGAATCACAATCACTAACCCTGTGACTGTACAAATGCATAAAGCCACTGTAAGAAGGGCTGTATGAGCGGGTTTGCCCTCACCTACGACCGTTGCAGCATCCCCATGGCCAGGTGATCCATATTTGGAGGATGGGTGACAGGCGTGTCTTGACGAAACTACACTGTCCAAGGGCCGTGCAATGGTCCTTCGTAATCTTCCCATCGGTGGTCAGACAGGCAATGCGGCTGGCAGATTCACTTGGTTTTGGGGTAGAGTACCATCTGTACGCTGATGATACACAGCTGTACATTTCTACCCCAAACCACCCCAACGATGCCGTAGCAGTGATGTGCCAGTGCCTGGAAGCCGTGCGGATCTGGATGGGAAGTAACGGACTCAGGCTCAACCCGACCAAGACCGAGTGGCTGTGGTTTCCGGCTGCCCGATTCAACCAGCTGACTCCATCGCTGGCCATAGGGGGTGAACATCTTGCCCCTGTGGATGGGGCGCGCAACTTGGGTGTCCTCCTGGATGCCCGGCTGTCCATGGAAGATCAAGTGACAGCCGTGGCCAGGAGGGCGTTTTACCAGGTTCGCCTGGTTCGCCAGTTGCGCCCCCTATTGGATCGGGACGCCCTTCGCACAGTCACTCATGCTCTCGTGACATCGCGACTGGACTATTGTAACTCTCTCTACATGGGGCTCCCCTTGAGGTGCACCCGGAGACTTCAGATGGTTCAGAATGCAGCCGCGCGGGCAATCTTGGGTACCTCCAGGTTTGCCCACATAACTCCACTTCTGCGCGAGCTGCACTGGCTGCCTGTCGTCTTCCGGGTGCGCTTCAAGGTATTAGTCATCATTTTTAAAGCGCTCCATGGCTCGGGACCTAGCTATCTGCGGGATCGGATCCTGCCGCATACATCCTCACGGCCGATTCGCTCCCACAGAGAGGGACTTCTCCGGGTGCCGTCAACTAGACTCTATCAGCGGGCGACGCCCAGGGGAAGGGCTCTCTCTGTGGCGGGCCCAGCCCTCTGGAACGACCTTCCCCCCGACATCAGAACAACCACGGACTTCCGCTCCTTCCGTCTGAAATTAAAAACTCATCTTTTTCGTTTGGCCGGCCTTGGTTAGCCTCTCTCTACAGGGTTTAGCTGTTTTTAATTGGGTATTTTAGCAGATTAAGGGGATTTTAGCACAGGCTCATATTTAATTTTTTTCTTAACTGTATGTGTATATTGTATTGTGGTTTTAGTTTCCCTGTGCACCGCTCCGAGTCCCTATGGGGAGAGGAGCGGTCTATAATTAAATTATTATTATTATTATTATTATTATTATTATTATTATTATTATTATTATTAACGACAGATGATTCTCTTGGCAACCGGAGTGACTCTTGTCACCAATGTGGAAAAGGTGCAATTCACTTGGCAAGCCCCTTCCTTAGAAAGGGAAACCCACGGCTGAATTGCCGAGGCAAGTCAAGGGCTACCTGCATACCACAAAAGGTAGCTTATAAGCTTTGACTGAGTGGGCGGCCATGGGAGGGATACAGGTGGGTGTGGGTGTGGGTGAAGAAAGTGTTGCGTTCTGTTCGGCAGGCTGCAAGCGGCACCAAAAGTCTTAAAGTGTCAGCAGAAAGGGGGCAAAAGCCTACAGCACCCGGTATTCCCAGGCGGTCTCCCATCCAAGTACTAACCAGGCCTGACCCTGCTTAGCTTCCGAGATCAGACGGGATCGGGCGCTTTCAGGGTAGTATGGCCGTAGACGACACTCAAGTGTCTTGCCGCTGCCTTTAAGCAACCCGCAGCGCCCCCTCTTTGAGCCCTCGTAGGGAATCTGACGCAGGCTCTCCACCGATCGCCACAGGCCCGGCCCTCTTCCTTTGCCTGTCGCTCAGACTGTCTCTTCCTCAAACACCAGCTCCGGGGATGTGCCTCTCGGGCATTTCACACCACTTCCCCATCTTTCTCCTCTCAACCCAACAAGCCTGGACGCCTCGCGGATGGCTCTTGGGCCGGGCCGCTGCTCCCTCGCGCACTCCATTCCGAGCGAATGCCACACACTCTGCCCTGCGGAGCAGGCCATTCCCACTCTGGCCAAGCAGAGACAAAAGGGCAGCCGTCAATCACACCTTGATCATAGGCACGTTACAGTGCAAGGAGCTTGGAATTCAAATCTTTTATTAAGCATTTTCTCTCTTCTTAGAGGATTTCTTAGTTCTTTTCTTGCTGGCCACACCTTTTAGTTTTTGAAGACTTTCTTTTGCTTTCTGGAATATGTATACATAAGCGTAGGTAGAGACACCAAGGGCTCCATGCACATACAGCATATAGAGCTTACCCTTGAATCACAATCACTAACCCTGTGACTGTACAAATGCATAAAGCCACTGTAAGAAGGGCTGTATGAGCGGGTTTGCCCTCACCTACGACCGTTGCAGCATCCCCATGGCCAGGTGATCCATATTTGGAGGATGGGTGACAGGCGTGTCTTGACGAAACTACACTGTCCCAGGGCCGTGCAATGGCCCTCCGTAATCTTCCCATCGGTGGTCAGACAGGCAATGCGGCTGGCAGATTCACTTAACGACAGATGATTCTCTTGGCAACCGGAGTGACTCTTGTCACCAATGTGGCAAAGATGCAATTCACTTGGCAAGCCCCTTCCTTAGAAAGGGAAACCCACGGCTGAATTGCCGAGGCAAGTCAAGGGCTACCTGCATATCACAAAAGGTAGCTTATAAGCTTTGACTGAGTGGGCGGCCATGGGAGGGGTACAGGTGGGTGTGGGTGAAGAAAGTGTTGCGTTCTGTTCGGCAGGCTGCAAGCGGCACCAAAAGTCTTAAAGTGTCAGCAGAAAGGGGGCAAAAGCCTACAGCACCCGGTATTCCCAGGCGGTCTCCCATCCAAGTACTAACCAGGCCTGACCCTGCTTAGCTTCCGAGATCAGACGGGATCGGGCGCTTTCAGGGTAGTATGGCCGTAGACGACACTCAAGTGTCTTGCCGCTGCCTTTAAGCAACCCGCAGCGCCCCCTCTTTGAGCCCTCGTAGGGAATCTGACGCAGGCTCTCCACCGATCGCCACAGGCCCGGCCCTCTGCCTTTGCCTGTCGCTCAGACTGTCTCTTCCTCAAACACCAGCTCCGGGGATGTGCCTCTCGGGCATTTCACACCACTTCCCCATCTTTCTCCTCTCAACCCAACAAGCCTGGACGCCTCGCGGATGGCTCTTGGGCCGGGCCGCTGCTCCCTCGCGCACTCCATTCCGAGAGAATGCCACACACTCTGCCCTGCGGAGCAGGCCATTCCCACTCTGGCCAAGCAGAGACAAAAGGGCAGCCGTCAATCACACCTTGATCATAGGCACGTTACAGTGCAAGGAGCTTGGAATTCAAATCTTTTATTAAGCATTTTCTCTCTTCTTAGAGGATTTCTTAGTTCTTTTCTTGTTGGCCACACCTTTTAGTTTTTGCAGATTTTCTTTTGCTTTCTGGAATATGTATACATAAGCGTAGGTAGAGACACCAAGGGCTCCATGCACATACAGCATATAGAGCTTACCCTTGAATCACAATCACTAACCCTGTGACTGTACAAATGCATAAAGCCACTGTAAGAAGGGCTGTATGAGCGGGTTTGCCCTCACCTACGACCGTTGCAGCATCCCCATGGCCAGGTGATCCATATTTGGAGGATGGGTGACAGGCGTGTCTTGACGAAACTACACTGTCCCAGGGCCGTGCAATGGTCCTTCGTAATCTTCCCATCGGTGGTCAGACAGGCAATGCGGCTGGCAGATTCACTTGGTTTTGGGGTAGAGTACCATCTGTACGCTGATGATACACAGCTGTACATTTCTACCCCAAACCACCCCAACGATGCCGTAGCAGTGATGTGCCAGTGCCTGGAAGCCGTGCGGATCTGGATGGGAAGTAACGGACTCAGGCTCAACCCGACCAAGACCGAGTGGCTGTGGTTTCCGGCTGCCCGATTCAACCAGCTGACTCCATCGCTGGCCATAGGGGGTGAACATCTTGCCCCTGTGGATGGGGCGCGCAACTTGGGTGTCCTCCTGGACGCCCGGCTGTCCATGGAAGATCAAGTGACAGCCGTGGCCAGGAGGGCGTTTTACCAGGTTCGCCTGGTTCGCCAGTTGCGCCCCCTATTGGATCGGGACGCCCTTCGCACAGTCACTCATGCTCTCGTGACATCGCGACTGGACTATTGTAACTCTCTCTACATGGGGCTCCCCTTGAGGTGCACCCGGAGACTTCAGATGGTTCAGAGTGCAGCCGCGCGGGCAATCTTGGGTACCTCCAGGTTTGCCCACATAACTCCACTTCTGCGCGAGCTGCACTGGCTGCCTGTCGTCTTCCGGGTGCGCTTCAAGGTATTAGTCATCATTTTTAAAGCGCTCCATGGCTCGGGACCTAGCTATCTGCGGGATCGGATCCTGCCGCATACATCCTCACGGCCGATTCGCTCCCACAGAGAGGGACTTCTCCGGGTGCCGTCAACTAGACTCTATCAGCGGGCGACGCCCAGGGGAAGGGCTCTCTCTGTGGCGGGCCCAGCCCTCTGGAACGACCTTCCCCCCGACATCAGAACAACCACGGACTTCCGCTCCTTCCGTCTGAAATTAAAAACTCATCTTTTTCGTTTGGCCGGCCTTGGTTAGCCTCTCTCTACAGGGTTTAGCTGTTTTTAATTGGGTATTTTAGCAGATTAAGGGGATTTTAGCACAGGCTCATATTTAATTTTTTTCTTAACTGTATGTGTATATTGTATTGTGGTTTTAGTTTCCCTGTGCACCGCTCCGAGTCCCTATGGGGAGAGGAGCGGTCTATAATTAAATTATTATTATTATTATTATTATTATTATTATTATTATTATTAACGACAGATGATTCTCTTGGCAACCGGAGTGACTCTTGTCACCAATGTGGAAAAGGTGCAATTCACTTGGCAAGCCCCTTCCTTAGAAAGGGAAACCCACGGCTGAATTGCCGAGGCAAGTCAAGGGCTACCTGCATACCACAAAAGGTAGCTTATAAGCTTTGACTGAGTGGGCGGCCATGGGAGGGATACAGGTGGGTGTGGGTGTGGGTGAAGAAAGTGTTGCGTTCTGTTCGGCAGGCTGCAAGCGGCACCAAAAGTCTTAAAGTGTCAGCAGAAAGGGGGCAAAAGCCTACAGCACCCGGTATTCCCAGGCGGTCTCCCATCCAAGTACTAACCAGGCCTGACCCTGCTTAGCTTCCGAGATCAGACGGGATCGGGCGCTTTCAGGGTAGTATGGCCGTAGACGACACTCAAGTGTCTTGCCGCTGCCTTTAAGCAACCCGCAGCGCCCCCTCTTTGAGCCCTCGTAGGGAATCTGACGCAGGCTCTCCACCGATCGCCACAGGCCCGGCCCTCTTCCTTTGCCTGTCGCTCAGACTGTCTCTTCCTCAAACACCAGCTCCGGGGATGTGCCTCTCAGGCATTTCACACCACTTCCCCATCTTTCTCCTCTCAACCCAACAAGCCTGGACGCCTCGCGGATGGCTCTTGGGCCGGCCGCTGCTCCCTCGCGCACTCCATTCCGAGAGAATGCCACACACTCTGCCCTGCGGAGCAGGCCATTCCCACTCTGGCCAAGCAGAGACAAAAGGGCAGCCGTCAATCACACCTTGATCATAGGCACGTTACAGTGCAAGGAGCTTGGAATTCAAATCTTTTATTAAGCATTTTCTCTCTTCTTAGAGGATTTCTTAGTTCTTTTCTTGCTGGCCACACCTTTTAGTTTTTGAAGACTTTCTTTTGCTTTCTGGAATATGTATACATAAGCGTAGGTAGAGACACCAAGGGCTCCATGCACATACAGCATATAGAGCTTACCCTTGAATCACAATCACTAAACCTGTGACTGTACAAATGCATAAAGCCACTGTAAGAAGGGCTGTATGAGCGGGTTTGCCCTCACCTACGACCGTTGCAGCATCCCCATGGCCAGGTGATCCATATTTGGAGGATGGGTGACAGGCATGTCTTGACGAAACTACACTGTCCCAGGGCCGTGCAATGGTCCTCCGTAATCTTCCCATCGGTGGTCAGACAGGCAATGCGGTTGGCAGATTCACTTAACGACAGATGATTCTCTTGGCAACCGGAGTGACTCTTGTCACCAATGTGGAAAAGGTGCAATTCACTTGGCAAGCCCCTTCCTTAGAAAGGGAAACCCACGGCTGAATTGCCGAGGCAAGTCAAGGGCTACCTGCATATCACAAAAGGTAGCTTATAAGCTTTGACTGAGTGGGCGGCCATGGGAGGGGTACAGGTGGGTGTGGGTGTGGGTGAAGAAAGTGTTGCGTTCTGTTCGGCAGGCTGCAAGCGGCACCAAAAGTCTTAAAGTGTCAGCAGAAAGGGGGCAAAAGCCTACAGCACCCGGTATTCCCAGGCGGTCTCCCATCCAAGTACTAACCAGGCCTGACCCTGCTTAGCTTCCGAGATCAGACGGGATCGGGCGCTTTCAGGGTAGTATGGCCGTAGACGACACTCAAGTGTCTTGCCGCTGCCTTTAAGCAACCCGCAGCGCCCCCTCTTTGAGCCCTCGTAGGGAATCTGACGCAGGCTCTCCACCGATCGCCACAGGCCCGGCCCTCTTCCTTTGCCTGTCGCTCAGACTGTCTCTTCCTCAAACACCAGCTCCGGGGATGTGCCTCTCGGGCATTTCACACCACTTCTCCATCTTTCTCCTCTCAACCCAGCAAGCCTGGACGCCTCGCGGATGGCTCTTGGGCCGGGCCGCTGCTCCCTCGCGCACTCCATTCCGAGAGAATGCCACACACTCTGCCCTGCGGAGCAGGCCATTCCCACTCTGGCCAAGCAGAGACAAAAGGGCAGCCGTCAATCACACCTTGATCATAGGCACGTTACAGTGCAAGGAGCTTGGAATTCAAATCTTTTATTAAACATTTTCTCTCTCCTTAGAGGATTTCTTAGTTCTTTTCTTGCTGGCCACACCTTTTAGTTTTTGAAGACTTTCTTTTGCTTTCTGGAATATGTATACATAAGCGTAGGTAGAGACACCAAGGGCTCCATGCACATAGAGCATATAGAGCTTACCCTTGAATCACAATCACTAACCCTGTGACTGTACAAATGCATCAAGGCACTGTAAGAAGGGCTGTATGAGCGGGTTTTCTCTCACCTACGACCGTTGCAGCATCCCCATGGCCAGGTGATCCATATTTGGGGGATGGGTGACAGGCGTGTCTTGACGAAACTACACTGTCCCAGGGCCGTGCAATGGTCCTCCGTAATCTTCCCATCGGTGGTCAGACAGGCAATGCGGCTGGCAGATTCACTTAACGACAGATGATTCTCTTGGCAGCCGGAGTGACACTTGTCACCAATGTGGCAAAGATGCAATTCACTTGGCAAGCCCCTTGCTTAGAAAGGGAAACCCACGGCTGAATTGCCGAGGCAAGTCAAGGGCTACCTGCATATCACAAAAGGTAGCTTATAAGCTTTGACTGAGTGGGCGGCCATGGGAGGGGTACAGGTGGGTGTGGGTGTGGGTGAAGAAAGTGTTGCGTTCTGTTCGGCAGGCTGCAAGCGGCACCAAAAGTCTTAAAGTGTCAGCAGAAAGGGGGCAAAAGCCTACAGCACCCGGTATTCCCAGGCGGTCTCCCATCCAAGTACTAACCAGGCCTGACCCTGCTTAGCTTCCGAGATCAGACGGGATCGGGCGCTTTCAGGGTAGTATGGCCGTAGACGACACTCAAGTGTCTTGCCGCTGCCTTTAAGCAACCCGCAGCGCCCCCTCTTTGAGCCCTCATAGGGAATCTGACGCAGGCTCTCCACTGATCGCCACAGGCCCGGCCCTCTTCCTTTGCCTGTCGCTCAGACTGTCTCTTCCTCAAACACCAGCTCCGGGGATGTGCCTCTCGGGCATTTCACACCACTTCCCCATCTTTCTCCTCTCAACCCAACAAGCCTGGACGCCTCGCGGATGGCTCTTGGGCCGGGCCGCTGCTCCCTCGCGCACTCCATTCCGAGCGAATGCCACACACTCTGCCCTGCGGAGCAGGCCATTCCCACTCTGGCCAAGCAGAGACAAAAGGGCAGCCGTCAATCACACCTTGATCATAGGCACGTTACAGTGCAAGGAGCTTGGAATTCAAATCTTTTATTAAGCATTTTCTCTCTTCTTAGAGGATTTCTTAGTTCTTTTCTTGCTGGCCACACCTTTTAGTTTTTGAAGACTTTCTTTTGCTTTCTGGAATATGTATACATAAGCGTAGGTAGAGACACCAAGGGCTCCATGCACATACAGCATATAGAGCTTACCCTTGAATCACAATCACTAACCCTGTGACTGTAGAAATGCATAAAGCCACTGTAAGAAGGGCTGTATGAGCGGGTTTGCCCTCACCTACGACCGTTGCAGCATCCCCATGGCCAGGTGATCCATATTTGGAGGATGGGTGACAGGCGTGTCTTGACGAAACTACACTGTCCCAGGGCCGTGCAATGGCCCTCCGTAATCTTCCCATCGGTGGTCAGACAGGCAATGCGGCTGGCAGATTCACTTAACGACAGATGATTCTCTTGGCAACCGGAGTGACTCTTGTCACCAATGTGGCAAAGATGCAATTCACTTGGCAAGCCCCTTCCTTAGAAAGGGAAACCCACGGCTGAATTGCCGAGGCAAGTCAAGGGCTACCTACATATCACAAAAGGTAGCTTATAAGCTTTGACTGAGTGGGCGGCCATGGGAGGGGTACAGGTGGGTGTGGGTGAAGAAAGTGTTGCGTTCTGTTCGGCAGGCTGCAAGCGGCACCAAAAGTCTTAAAGTGTCAGCAGAAAGGGGGCAAAAGCCTACAGCACCCGGTATTCCCAGGCGGTCTCCCATCCAAGTACTAACCAGGCCTGACCCTGCTTAGCTTCCGAGATCAGACGGGATCGGGCGCTTTCAGGGTAGTATGGCCGTAGACGACACTCAAGTGTCTTGCCGCTGCCTTTAAGCAACCCGCAGCGCCCCCTCTTTGAGCCCTCGTAGGGAATCTGACGCAGGCTCTCCACTGATCGCCACAGGCCCGGCCCTCTTCCTTTGCCTGTCGCTCAGACTGTCTCTTCCTCAAACACCAGCTCCGGGGATGTGCCTCTCGGGCATTTCACACCACTTCCCCATCTTTCTCCTCTCAACCCAACAAGCCTGGACGCCTCGCGGATGGCTCTTGGGCCGGCCGCTGCTCCCTCGCGCACTCCATTCCGAGAGAATGCCACACACTCTGCCCTGCGGAGCAGGCCATTCCCACTCTGGCCAAGCAGAGACAAAAGGGCAGCCGTCAATCACACCTTGATCATAGGCACGTTACAGTGCAAGGAGCTTGGAATTCAAATCTTTTATTAAGCATTTTCTCTCTTCTTAGAGGATTTCTTAGTTCTTTTCTTGCTGGCCACACCTTTTAGTTTTTGAAGACTTTCTTTTGCTTTCTGGAATATGTATACATAAGCGTAGGTAGAGACACCAAGGGCTCCATGCACATAGAGCATATAGAGCTTACCCTTGAATCACAATCACTAACCCTGTGACTGTACAAATGCATCAAGGCACTGTAAGAAGGGCTGTATGAGCGGGTTTTCTCTCACCTACGACCGTTGCAGCATCCCCATGGCCAGGTGATCCATATTTGGGGGATGGGTGACAGGCGTGTCTTGACGAAACTACACTGTCCCAGGGCCGTGCAATGGCCCTCCGTAATCTTCCCATCGGTGGTCAGACAGGCAATGCGGCTGGCAGATTCACTTAACGACAGATGATTCTCTTGGCAACCGGAGTGACTCTTGTCACCAATGTGGCAAAGATGCAATTCACTTGGCAAGCCCCTTGCTTAGAAAGGGAAACCCACGGCTGAATTGCCGAGGCAAGTCAAGGGCTACCTGCATATCACAAAAGGTAGCTTATAAGCTTTGACTGAGTGGGCGGCCATGGGAGGGGTACAGGTGGGTGTGGGTGAAGAAAGTGTTGCGTTCTGTTCGGCAGGCTGCAAGCGGCACCAAAAGTCTTAAAGTGTCAGCAGAAAGGGGGCAAAAGCCTACAGCACCCGGTATTCCCAGGCGGTCTCCCATCCAAGTACTAACCAGGCCTGACCCTGCTTAGCTTCCGAGATCAGACGGGATCGGGCGCTTTCAGGGTAGTATGGCCATAGACCAGGGGTCCCCAACCTTTTTTGCACCAGGGACCGGTTTCATTTTAAAGAAAATTCTGCGGACCGGCTGGCCTAGAGGAGGAGGGGGGAGGGGGAACAGGCGGCGCATGCGCACGCGGGGGGGGGGGGGGGAGTCGGCTCACTTGGCCGTCTAGGGCAGTGGTGAGCAAACTTATTAGTCAATAGAACCAAATATCAACAGTACCACTACTGAAATTTCTTTTGAGAGCCAAAAGGTGTGGCCTGTTTTGTTTTGTCATGTGACCTGGTGGGCATGGCCAACTTGGAAAATGTGGTGAAACTCACTTAACAGTCTTGCTTAGCAACCAAAATGTTGTGCTCAATTGTGGTCCTAAGTTCTTTCTTTCTTTCTTTCTTTCTTTCTTTCTTTCTTTCTTTCTTTCTTTCTTTCTTTCTTTCTTTCTTTCTTTCTTCCTTCCTTCCTTCCTTCCTTCCTTCCTTCCTTCCTTCCATTTCTGGCTGGTCTTTAGGGTCTTCTGAAGATGGTGAAAATGGATTTATGGGCACTCATTATATATAAAGGCAGCCCATGACTCTTTGGGATGCTGGTTTGAATCCAGTAAATGACTCAGAGGATGTGATTCCTTTAAAACAGGGATGTCCAAACTTGGGAACTTTAAGACTTGTGGACTTCAACTCCCAGAATTCCCCAGCCAGCTATGCTTTAAAATGACCACTGGGAGAAAAATAGATCTTTAACCTGGTTAACCAAACAGGTAGCTTGAGGTGGAAGGAAATAGGAAAATAGATTTCTGCCTTTCCTTTCCTTCCTTCCATTGCCTCCCTCCCCTTCCTCCCTTCTCTCCCTCCTACCCTTTTTCCCTCTTTCTTTTTCTTTCTTTCTTTCCTTCCTTCCTTCTTTCACCCCTCCCTTCCTCCCCCCTCCCCTTCTTTCCTTCACTCCCTCCCTCTCTCCATTCATCTTTCTTTTTCTATTTTTCTTTCTTTCTCTTTCTCTGTTTTTTTGTCTCTCTCTCTCTCCTCCCTCCACCCATCTCTGTCACTCTGTATGTGTGTGTGTGTGTGTTTCCCTCTTCCTCTCTTTCTGCCTCTCTAAGTCTGCCTCTCTGTGTATCTGTCATTCTCTCCCTCCCTCCCCCCGGGGAAGCAGCAGAGGAGTCAGCATGTTGGCTGCCGAGGTTATCCCGCAGCGGGCGGGCGAAGGACCCGAGCTCCGTCCGGGCGCCTCACGGGGCTGGAAGGGAGATGGGCGTGTGACGCCCGGGTGGCTTTGGTGGCACCTTAAGGTAGCCGCAGCTTGAGTCCTTCGCCCGCCCGCTGCGGGCTAACCTCGCCAGCCGACATACCGGCCCCTCCAGGAAGCCCCGGAAAGTGCATTGGGCCGTCAGAAGGAGCTGGTGGAGGCGCGCTCGGACATCCTCCTCGCTGGCCCTGCGGCCCGGTGCCTATGAAGCCGCGGACCGGCACCGGTCCGCGGACCGGGGGTTGGGGACCCCTGCCGTAGACGACACTCAAGTGTCTTGCCGCTGCCTTTAAGCAATCCGCAGCGCCCCCTCTTTGAGCCCTCGTAGGGAATCTGACGCAGGCTCTCCACCGATCGCCACAGGCCCAGCCCTCTTCCTTTGCCTGTCGCTCAGACTGTCTCTTCCTCAAACACCAGCTCCGGGGATGTGCCTCTCGGGCATTTCACACCACTTTCCCATCTTTCTCCTCTCAACCCAGCAAGCCTGGACGCCTCGCGGATGGCTCTTGGGCCGGGCCGCTGCTCCCTCGCGCACTCCATTCCGAGAGAATGCCACACACTCTGCCCTGCGGAGCAGGCCATTCCCACTCTGGCCAAGCAGAGACAAAAGGGCAGCCGTCAATCACACCTTGATCATAGGCACGTTACAGTGCAAGGAGCTTGGAATTCAAATCTTTTATTAAGCATTTTCTCTCTTCTTAGAGGATTTCTTAGTTCTTTTCTTGCTGGCCACACCTTTTAGTTTTTGAAGACTTTCTTTTGCTTTCTGGAATATGTATACATAAGCGTAGGTAGAGACACCAAGGGCTCCATGCACATACAGCATATAGAGCTTACCCTTGAATCACAATCACTAACCCTGTGACTGTACAAATGCATCAAGGCACTGTAAGAAGGGCTGTATGAGCGGGTTTTCTCTCACCTACGACCGTTGCAGCATCCCCATGGCCAGGTGATCCATATTTGGGGGATGGGTGACAGGCGTGTCTTGACGAAACTACACTGTCCCAGGGCCGTGCAATGGCCCTCCGTAATCTTCCCATCGGTGGTCAGACAGGCAATGCGGCTGGCAGATTCACTTAACGACAGATGATTCTCTTGGCAACCGGAGTGACTCTTGTCACCAATGTGGCAAAGATGCAATTCACTTGGCAAGCCCCTTGCTTAGAAAGGGAAACCCACGGCTGAATTGCCGAGGCAAGTCAAGGGTTACCTGCATATCACAAAAGGTAGCTTATAAGCTTTGACTGAGTGGGCGGCCATGGGAGGGGTACAGGTGGGTGTGGGTGTGGGTGAAGAAAGTGTTGCGTTCTGTTCGGCAGGCTGCAAGCGGCACCAAAAGTCTTAAAGTGTCAGCAGAAAGGGGGCAAAAGCCTACAGCACCCGGTATTCCCAGGCGGTCTCCCATCCAAGTACTAACCAGGCCTGACCCTGCTTAGCTTCCGAGATCAGACGGGATCGGGCGCTTTCAGGGTAGTATGGCCGTAGACGACACTCAAGTGTCTTGCCGCTGCCTTTAAGCAACCCGCAGCTGCCTTTAAGCAACCCGCAGCAACCCGGGCTCTTTGAGCCCTCGTAGGGAATCTGACGCAGGCTCTCCACCGATCGCCACAGGCCCGGCCCTCTTCCTTTGCCTGTCGCTCAGACTGTCTCTTCCTCAAACACCAGCTCCGGGGATGTGCCTCTCGGGCATTTCACACCACTTCCCCATCTTTCTCCTCTCAACCCAGCAAGCCTGGACGCCTCGCGGATGGCTCTTGGGCCGGGCCGCTGCTCCCTCGCGCACTCCATTCCGAGAGAATGCCACACACTCTGCCCTGCGGAGCAGGCCATTCCCACTCTGGCCAAGCAGAGACAAAAGGGCAGCCGTCAATCACACCTTGATCATAGGCACGTTACAGTGCAAGGAGCTTGGAATTCAAATCTTTTATTAAGCATTTTCTCTCTTCTTAGAGGATTTCTTAGTTCTTTTCTTGCTGGCCACACCTTTTAGTTTTTGAAGACTTTCTTTTGCTTTCTGGAATATGTATACATAAGCGTAGGTAGAGACACCAAGGGCTCCATGCACATACAGCATATAGAGCTTACCCTTGAATCACAATCACTAACCCTGTGACTGTACAAATGCATCAAGGCACTGTAAGAAGGGCTGTATGAGCGGGTTTTCTCTCACCTACGACCGTTGCAGCATCCCCATGGCCAGGTGATCCATATTTGGGGGATGGGTGACAGGCGTGTCTTGACGAAACTACACTGTCCCAGGACCGTGCAATGGCCCTCCGTAATCTTCCCATCGGTGGTCAGACAGGCAATGCGGCTGGCAGATTCACTTAACGACAGATGATTCTCTTGGCAACCGGAGTGACTCTTGTCACCAATGTGGCAAAGATGCAATTCACTTGGCAAGCCCCTTGCTTAGAAAGGGAAACCCACGGCTGAATTGCCGAGGCAAGTCAAGGGCTACCTGCATATCACAAAAGGTAGCTTATAAGCTTTGACTGAGTGGGCGGCCATGGGAGGGGTACAGGTGGGTGTGGGTGAAGAAAGTGTTGCGTTCTGTTCGGCAGGCTGCAAGCGGCACCAAAAGTCTTAAAGTGTCAGCAGAAAGGGGGCAAAAGCCTACAGCACCCGGTATTCCCAGGCGGTCTCCCATCCAAGTACTAACCAGGCCTGACCCTGCTTAGCTTCCGAGATCAGACGGGATCGGGCGCTTTCAGGGTAGTATGGCCGTAGACGACACTCAAGTGTCTTGCCGCTGCCTTTAAGCAATCCGCAGCGCCCCCTCTTTGAGCCCTCGTAGGGAATCTGATGCAGGCTCTCCACCGATCGCCAAAGGCCCGGCCCTCTTCCTTTGCCTGTCGCTCAGACTGTCTCTTCCTGAAACACCAGCTCCGGGGATGTGCCTCTCGGGCTTTTCTCACCACTTCCCCATCTTTCTCCTCTCAACCCAGCAAGCCTGGACGCCTCGCGGATGGCTCTTGGGCCGGGCCGCTGCTCCCTCGCGCACTCCATTCCGAGAGAATGCCACACACTCTGCCCTGCGGAGCAGGCCATTCCCACTCTGGCCAAGCAGAGACAAAAGGGCAGCCGTCAATCAGACCTTGATCATAGGCACGTTACAGTGCAAGGAGCTTGGAATTCAAATCTTTTATTAAGCATTTTCTCTCTTCTTAGAGGATTTCTTAGTTCTTTTCTTGCTGGCCACACCTTTTAGTTTTTGAAGACTTTCTTTTGCTTTCTGGAATATGTATACATAAGCGTAGGTAGAGACACCAAGGGCTCCATGCACATACAGCATATAGAGCTTACCCTTGAATCACAATCACTAACCCTGTGACTGTACAAATGCATAAAGCCACTGTAAGAAGGGCTGTATGAGCGGGTTTGCCCTCACCTACGACCGTTGCAGCATCCCCATGGCCAGGTGATCCATATTTGGAGGATGGGTGACAGGCGTGTCTTGATGAAACTACACTGTCCCAGGGCCGTGCAATGGTCCTCCGTAATCTTCCCATCGGTGGTCAGACAGGCAATGCGGCTGGCAGATTCACTTAACGACAGATGATTCTCTTGGCAACCAGAGTGACTCTTGTCACCAATGTGGCAAAGATGCAATTCACTTGGCAAGCCCCTTGCTTAGAAAGGGAAACCCACGGCTGAATTGCCAAGGCAAGTCAAGGGCTACCTGCATATCACAAAAGGTAGCTTATAAGCTTTGACTGAGTGGGCGGCCATGGGAGGGGTACAGGTGGGTGTGGGTGAAGAAAGTGTTGCGTTCTGTTCGGCAGGCTGCAAGCGGCACCAAAAGTCTTAAAGTGTCAGCAGAAAGGGGGCAAAAGCCTACAGCACCCGGTATTCCCAGGCGGTCTCCCATCCAAGTACTAACCAGGCCTGACCCTGCTTAGCTTCCGAGATCAGACGGAATCGGGCGCTTTCAGGGTAGTTTGGCCGTAGACAACGCTCAAGGGTCTTGCCGCTGCCTTTAAGCAACCCGCAGCGCCCCTTTTGAGCCCTCATAGGGAATCTGACGCAGGCTCTCCTCCAATCACCACAGGCCCATCCCTCCTCCTTTGCCTGCCGCTCAGACTGTCTCTACCTCACACACCGGCTCCGGGGAGGTGCCTCTCGGGCTCTTCCCACCACTTCTCCATCTTTCTCCTCTCAACCCAGCAAGCCTGGACGCCTCGCAGATGGCTCTAGTGCCAGGCCGCTACTCCCTCCCGCACTCCATTCCGAGGGAATGCCACACACTCTGCCCTGCGGAGGAGGCCATTACGACTCTGGCCAAACAGAGACAAAAGGGCAGCTACCAATCAGACCTTGATCATAGGCACGCTACAGCAGAAGGAGCTTTGGATTCAAATCTTTTATTAAGCATTTTTTCTCTTCTTAGAAGATTTCTTAGTTCTTTTCTTGCTGGCCACACATTTTAGTTTTTGACGACTTTCTTTTGCTTTCTGGAATGTGTATACATACGCGTAGGTAGAGACACCAGGGGCTCCATGCACATACAGCATATAGATGATTCACTTGGTAACAACAGTGATTCTCGTCACCAGTATGGCAAAGGTGCAATTCACTTCGCAAGCTCAGAGAGGGAAATCTAGGGCTCAATTGCCGTGTCAAATCAAGGGTTACCTGCGTATCACAAAACTTAGCATAAGCTTTGATTGATTGGGAGACCATAGAGTATCGTGAGAGGGGCACAGGTGTGTCTGGGTCTGTGAAAAGAAAGGGTTGCTTTCTGTTCGGCAGGCTGCAAGCGGCAGCAAAAGTTTTAAAGTGTCAGCAAAAAGGGGGCAAAAGCATATAGCACCCAGTATTCACAGGAAGTCTCCAATCCAAGACACTAACCAGGCCTGACTGTGCTTAGCGACAGATGATTCACTTGGTAATGGCAGTGATTCTCGTCACTACTGTGACAGAGATGCAATTGACTTCGCTGGTGCCTTGCTTAGAAAGGGATAATTAGGGCTGAATTGCTGTGGCTGAATTATCATAGCCCTTGACTCGAAACCACTTACCCAGTGACAGTACAAATGTGCACCAGTACTGGGAAAAGGGCTGTTTGAGTGGTTTTCCCCCACCTACAATCTTGTGTCTGGCCAAGCAGAGACAAAAGGCCAGGTGACAGTTAGACATTGATTACGGGCTCAGGCGGGCAGAAGAGGAGTGCTTGGCTAAAGCCAGGGAATGGCGCATTCCCTGACTCGGCTCATGCTGGTGGGAAGCAGGCAGTGGTTCTGGAACAAGGTTGGGACCTTGGAATGCCACATTCCCCGACCTGGCTCAGGTGGGTGGTGAGTTGGCAGTGGAGTCAGTGCAAGGCTGGAGCTGGGGAATGGCGCATTCCCTGACCAGGCTGAGGTGGGCAGTGAGCGGGTGCTTTTTTTGGGGCCTTAGGGATTGGCTCAGCAGGCAACATGCATTTCTTAACTCTGTTGAGCTGAGAAGAGTTGGCAAGGTGATTAGTCGGGCCCTGCGCCAATTGCAACATATATAGGGTGGGATGGGGGGATGGGCAGGGTGAGTGGCAAACCCCAGAAAGAACAGTCAAGCAGTGAGCAGCCGGAAGTGGCAAGCAGTAAGCAGCCAGAAGGGGCGAGCAGTCAGAATGGGCAAGGAGCAAGCAGGCAACCGGGCGGGCACCCGGGCAGGCATGGGTGGGGCTCAGTCAGAGGTGATATTTACCAGTTCAGCAAGCCAATTCTAATCACCGCTACCGGTTCACCAGACAAGGTCCGAATCGGTCGAATACCACCCCTGGAATGGTGTCCAGGGTAAACACTGTACACCAGGGATGTCAAACTGGTGGTCCGTGGGCCGGATGAGACACAAACAGGCCACACCCACTTTAGCGCCAGAAATGGGGAAAATATTGTAAAAGGTCATGTGACAGCAATTTGACACAGCAAGTTTGACACCCTTGCTGTAGATGGTGCTCAGGCTACTTGCTCTGCCTTTAAGCAACCTATAGCCATTCACTTTCCTTGCATTCTTTCAGCCTCATCCTTCCTCCTCTGTCTACTGCTGCAGCTACTCAGCCTGTTTCTACCGCACTCACCACAACTCTGGGGCTATGCCTCTCAGGCTCTGTCAAAAACTCTATCCTTTTTCTTTTTGGATTTTTAAATATTTTTAAAGAAATATTTTATCTGTTTCTGTATTTCACATATAATGTACATATATAATTAGTATCCCCCGAATTACAATCATTTAGGGGACCACTATAATTTACACAGGTAATGAAAAAAATGACTTATTGTTTACATTGATTATCATCTCCATGAACTGACTCATATTTATGATAGTGTCCTGTGTTCACGTGATCCCATTTTGTGGCCTTCTTGCAAGCAAAGTAAATGAGCAAGCTAGATTCATTTAACAACCATGTTAGTATCTTAAGAACTACAGTGGCTCACTTACGAAATGTGGGAAATTTCATAAAATGGGTAAAAACCCACTTAGGAACTGTCTTGTTCAGCAAGATAAAATTTGGGCTCCATTATCATAATTTGAGGATTATCTGTATAGACACATACAGTATACACATACACATACAGAGTTCTTAACTGACAACCCTGTGAGACTGTCCAATGTTATAAGAGCAGTTTAAATATGCATTATTCCTTTCTAACTATTTTACATTTTTTTTAAAAATCTATATAAATAAAATTGTAACTAGGAGTTTGTTCAAAACCGCAATCTCCAAAACTACTGCACCAATCGCCACCAAATTTTCAAACACCGTTCCTTACAAGTGCAGCACCAATGATACGTACAGATTGTGTGGATGGCACACAGGTACCAGGTACACACCACACAAATGTAAAACTGCAGCTCTTCTGTGTGTTTCCCTCACTCGCTCACTCGCCCCCCCCGCACTTCGCAGCCCCTCCCACCCGGCCGCTTTTCAGCTCACGTCACTTGCACGAGCGGTGGAGCGGTCTGCGTCATATCCGTGATGGTCGCCTCCTCAGCAGCCTCTCTCCTCTGCCACTGCTGCCGCCACTCCCCCCCTCCACCAACTCCCCCCCAAGGCCGCTGCTGAGTCAGCGGCCTCTCTCTCCTCTCTCTGTAGGTAGGTAGGTAGGTAAGTAGGTAGAGAGATAGAGAGAGAGAGGGAAAAATACAGTAGGTAGGTAGGTAGAGGGAGAAATACAGTAGGTAGGTAGAGGGATAGAGAGAGAGAGGGAGAAATGCAGTAGGTAGGTAGGTAGAGGGATAGAGGGAAAAATACAGTAGATAGGTAGGTAGAGGGATAGAGAGAGGGGGAAAATACAGTAGGTAGGTAGGTAGGTAGAGGGAAAGAGGGAGAGGGAGAAATACAGTAGGTAGTGATAAATGGAAAAAGGTTTGGATTTCCTGGCTGGGAGAAAGTCACCAGCTGAGTGAATGAAGTTAGAATTGAAGCGAGCTGCGTTTGAAAGCCAGTTGTCTTTATTATATCAGGAAAGCAAGACCGACAGTGATGTGGGTCAGCGTTCCTGGGTGAGCTGACCCCTGACATATAGTAAATGTACAGTTTTATACCATTTTCCTCTTTGAAGTCCTTTTGTTTTCTTTGTGCTATTGTTTTATCACTTTTTGTGTGTGCTTTTGCTAATGGTTCTAATCCTGTCTTGCGCTTTCTTATTCCTCAGCCCTAAAGTACTTCCCGTGGGGCAGAGATGAGCCCTAGTGTCTTCTACTGTATTTCCTATTTTTACATTTTCGCCCTGAGCTAATGAATCTTTGTTGTCACTCTGACCTTTTGCTATTTTAAAGGTAACTTCTTCCTGTGCTGCCTGGGTCTTTTGTATTATTTTGTACTCTGCAACTATTTCTAATGGCCTTGATATCCTGGTAATTATTCTCAGGAAGTTTCGTTTACAATGTATGCTGGCTTTGTTATTCTAGTGACTTCCAGTTTGGTTATGGGCTGTATTCGTCTTCCCAATACAACACTGTCCTGGTGAAGTTCCCTTTCCACAGTAGGTAGCTAGGTAGAGGAATACAGAGGGGGGGGGGGAGAAATACAGTAGGTAGGTGGGTGGAGTAAGAGAGGAAGGGGAGGGAGAAGGAGGGGAAACCGAGGCAGAGAAGGGGGTCGCTGAGTGTCTATGAGGGGAAACTTTTTCATTTAACCAAACTTGGCCACAGCAATGCATGGCGAGTACAGCTAGTGTTTAATATTTGTTAATGATAATGATTTCATAATTTATTTTATTGTACATTCTTGAGAGGCACGTCCTTCTGTGATAGGCTACTGTATCAATTAGATGAATAAGAAAAAATGAAAAACTCTATCGATCACAGTTCTCTTTTGCATTTGAGTTGTACCTGTGGTCTTATGTGATGATCCAGGCATGAAGGACTGGAGCTTCTTTCACCATCAAGAGGCATACTGGATAACATGGGTCTTTATTTCCAAAAGTTGCCATGCCTATCGTCTCTGGTTGCTTTATTCTGCTTGTCCCAAGATCCCACCCTGTGAAAAAGTTGTATTAAGTTTTGCATTTAAGAGTAAATAAAGCCTTTTGGTGAGATTCTTATCTTAGGTGAGTGGGGCTTCAAAGGTGAGCTGAGGAACATCAAAGCTGTAGATTATAGGGTCCTCTGTGGAGAAGGGCGGGATATAAATTTAAATAATAATTTAAATAATAACATAAATGGTTTCTTTTGCTCCTCTTTCAAACCAATGATCCTCTCTATCGTAACTGTGAACTTTGCTGTCTTCAAAATAACGACTTTTGTCTTTCAAATGCAGATAGACTGCTGAATTTTGTCCTGATGGATCTGATCTCCTGCCAGTGGTTGGCAAACTGCGGCTCGCGAGCCGCATGCGGCTCTTTGGCCCCTCGAGTGCGGCTCTTCCTCCACCCTCGCCGAGGGTGGGACTCCTGTGACCCGCCAGAGCAACCCTCCCTACTGGCTGCCGATTCCCTCCCTCCCCCCGCGGAGCCTCACCAGTTGGCATGCCGGCCACTCATCTACTTCCAGGGGGTGCGGAGGCTCTGCAGGCGGGGGGAGGGAACTGGCATCCAATGGGTGACCCACTGAACGCCGCTCCTTCCCCACCCCACACAGAGCCTTCTCACCCCTGGAAGTACCCTGAGCGAGCGAGCGGGCAGGTGAGCCAGGCTACTTCCAGGGCGATTGGAGGGAACGGCGTCCAGTGGGTCACCCACTGAACATCGCTCCTTCCCCACCCCACACAGAGTCTTCTCACCCCTGGTAGTACCCTGAGCGAGCGAGTGGGCGGGCGAGCCAGGCTACTTCCAGGGCGATTGGAGGGAACCGGCGTCCAGTGGGTCACTCACTGAACGCCGTTCCTTCCCCACTCCACACGGAGCCTTCTCACCTCTGGAAGTACCCTGAGCGAGAACGCTAAGGCTAAGGCGAGCGAGTAAGCGCGGCGGGCTGGGCTGAGGAGGCTCCGCAGGGGGCAGACAGACAGACAGAGAGAGGCACAGACACAGAGACAGGGAGGGAGGGGGGAATCAGAGAGTGACAGACACACACAGAGAGACAGAGAGAGGGAGGGAGGGAGATAGACAGAGACACAGAATAAGTGATTAAGTGCTTGAATGCCAGACAGACACACACAAAGAGTGACAGAGATGGGCCGACGAAGGAGAGAGACAGAGAGAAAGAGAGAGAGAGAGAGAGAGAGAGAAAGACAGAAAGAACTTATGACCACAATTGAGCCTAAAAGTTTGGTTGCTAACCAAGACCATTGTTAAGTGAGTTTCACATTTTCCAAGTTGGCCACGCCCACCCAGTCACATGACCGCTGAGCCACTCCCACAAAACAGGCCACACCTTCCGGCTCTCAAAAGTAATTTCAATCGTAGTATTGTTGATATTTGGCTCTGTTGACTAATGAGTTTGCCCACCACTGTCCTATGTTGTGCCCTGCGCTTCTTAAGTGGTTGTTTTGGTTCACCAACATTCTTCTTCCTCTAGGAAAAAAATCCAGCTCAGTTGCCTTTTCAAAAAGCACTTTCGAGACCCCTCAAGGGAAAAAACCATTGGGTCCTCAATGAAAACCTATTTTCCTTATCTTGAACCCAGCCAGTCAGTCATACCTTACCTGACAAAAAACTACAATAACGACGTCTTAAGGCCACGTGGCCTATAATACAGCCACTCTCCACGGCGCTCTCTGGCTGGGAACCATAGGCTGTATAGTTGCTAGCTATCTGGAAAGCCCCATTTCACCCTCTTGGGTGGGTGGGTGGGTGGGTTTCTATTTGCCCCTTTCCTCAATACCGCTTTTATCAGCCGAATCATTATTATTTTCGTTTGTGCGGCGCTGTTTTTTATTTTTTTTTAAGAAAAAAAGATTCTCCTCAGCCGGCCCTCTTTTCCTTCCCGCTCTGGAAAAATAACGGCCGTCACCTGCCGCGGGAGGCGGGGCCGAGGCACGTACCCGCGCCGAAGGGCGGGGGCGCAACTCTACTCGGCGTTGTGGGCGGGGCCTGCGGGGATTCTTTTCCCCTCCCAGGGCGCGGGTGGCGCGGGTTGCGCGTGCGCGAACTTCGCATTTCTTTCCCCGGGTCCGGAGCTGCCTGGTAAGTTTGTTATGGAGCGAATTTCGCTTTTTGTTTGTGGCCGCCGCGGGCAACTCCGCATCTTTGCAAGTTTTGCTTTGGTGGGGACGGCAAATCTGCGCCCATTGCTTCAGAAGCCAAGAAAGTGAAATGGATACAAGTGATATGTTATATATCATATATACATTTAGATAATTATTTCTGCATTGGGGGATATTTTCCCCCCCTTGCCTTTTTGGGATGGGCGGATAATTCGGATTAAGTCCTCCGTGGGGGGGGGGGGGGGAGAATTGCGGAGTGCCGGGTTCTCTCTTTTTTTAAAATATTTTTTTTTATTTTTTAGCATAAAAACAAAACATACATCCAGTTTCAATTTTGTGTAACTTGTCCACAAGTTTTTGGGCATCAATCTTTCCATTTACAAGCATAATTACTAATTGTTCATCAAACATAGCCAAGTATATCACCATTATTGAGCTTTTAATAATTAAATTAATTAAATTAAATTAATAATAATTTTAAAAAATAACCAATTGCATTGTAATTTTAGTACAATGACAATAAAGATTATTATTATTATTATTATTATTATCTTTATTTTTATTATTATTATATGTTGAATTAAAAATTAGTGTTCCTTCATTTCAAGCCACCTTATTTTCTTAAATACTTTTATTTTATTTTATTTATTTATTTTCAAATTTATACCCCGCCTTTCTCCTGGCTAGGACCCTATTATCTGTTAAATAAATCTTTATAAAATCACTCATTTTTTTCTATGTTTTTAAAGAATAAAGAAGAATAGCTTTCCCTGAATTCATGTCTTACAACCTTGCTTTCAATTATCATTCGAGAATACAATACTTATACCGTGTATCACATATTCAAATATTAGGGAATATTTTAATTCGATATTTATTGGTTTTAATTATTTATTCAAATTTTAGCACAGATCTAATAATTTAATTATTTTGTATATTGTGGGGTTTCTATCTTTCTGTGCACCGCCCTGAGTCCCTTTTAGGTGAAATAGGGCGGTATATAAATCGAAATAATAAATAAATAAATAAATAATATTCAAACTCCAATAATATTCTCCCTATACAAAACCAAAAAGTTACCAAGTGTTTCAATTCCGGGTGCAAAAACTCTGCACGGAGCTCTGCCTCTTTAAATCCTGGCTTGTGGGAGGAATCCCAGCTTGGTTTGCACCGCTCGGTTTGCCTGCGTAGCGGTTTTCGAGGGAGGGTTTTTCCTCTCGCGCTTCGCTACTACGAGGCGGAATTGTTGGGATATTACGATATTTTTTTTATAGGTAGGTGTACAATAATGCAGATGTGTATATTTTCTCTCTTTTGGATGGGTCGCTCTAGTTTTAATATTGCAATGATATAGGTGTGTCTGTGTTGGGGAAGTCGCACTAGTTTTACTATTGCAATTTTATGTATGTATCTATGTATGTGTCTGTGTATATGTATGTACTATATAGATAGAAATTGCTATCTAGATTCCTATCTAGAGATTACTAGGTAGATAGAGATTGCTGTATAGATAGATACTACTAGATAGAGATTGCTATGTAGATTACTATATAGGTAGAGATTGCTATGTAGATTATAGATAGAAATTGCTATCTAGATTACTATATAGATATTGCTATCTAGATTACTATATAGATAGAGATTACTATGAAGATAGAGATTACTGTATAGATAAATACTGCTATATAGAGATTGCTATATAGATTACTATAGAAATAGAAATTGCTATCTAGATTACTATGTAGATAGAAATTGCTGTATAGATATTGCTATATAGATAGAGATTGCTATGTAGATTACTATATAGGTAGATAGGGATTGCTGTATAGATTGATATATAGATATTGCTATATATAGATAGCTATATAGCTATATAATTAGATACTGCTATATAGATTTAGATAGATAGATAGATAGATAGATAGATAGATAGATAGATAGATAGATAGATAGATAGATGTGTATATGTATATATATATATACATATATATAAAATCTAAATATTTATTTTATTTATTTATTATTTATTTGTTGAATTTATATAACCGCACCCTCTCCCCGAAGGGACCCGGGGCGGTGCACAGGAAATTAAAACAGACAATATCACAATATAAATAATTAAAACCAAATTAAATAAATTATCCCTGTGCTAAAATTTAAAAATATTTATTTATTTATTTATTTATTTATTTATTTATTTATTTATTTAGATTTATTGATCGCCCCCTCTCTCCGAAGAGACTGGGGGCGATGTACAAGAATTTAAGAGCATATACATATATAACAATTATAAATAATAAAACTAAATTAAATGTTTTACCCTGTGTTAAAATATCTCGTTTAAATTTATAACGTAAAAACCCGATTAGGTAATATTTACTACAACTAGGCTGGTATGGTAGATTAGGTTAGGCCAGGCCGGCCTGCTGGAAAAGATGGGTCTTTAATTGTTGACGGAAGGAACGGAGGTCTGTAGTAGATCTAAGCTGGGGGGGGGGGGGTAGGTCATTCCAGAGGGTTGGGCCCGCCACAGAGAAGGACCTTCCCCTGGGAGCCGCCTGTTGGCATTATTAAAACATAATCCCATCTAAAACCCAATTAAAACAATTTATGGTACAGACTGTAGGCTAGGTAAATAACTTAGGCCAAGCCGGCCTGATGATATTAAACTGGAGCGACCACTAGTTCCCATCCAAAAGAGAGAGAGAGAAATGATGGGGCTTACTTTGGAATAATTAACATATAATGTTCGCGGACTGTAAATTTCTGGGTGTGTTTTTTTGCAACGCATCCGGGGAAATGCAAGCAGTCCATAGCCCGGACAGGTTAAAAGGATCTACCCAGGTAGGCAATGGCAGGAGAAACAGAAGGTTGGAAAAATCAAATTGGACATTAGGAGGGAGGGCTTCTTCCCTTCCGGTGGGTATTTTATAAGGAGAGAGCCCTCTGGGCTGCTGAGGTTTCCGTCTTGAAAAGAAAGCAGCAAGTAGCCCACTGGCAGCAACTCAGTTCATTACATCTGGAGTAGTGGTTCCCAACCTTTTTTTAGCCATGGTCCCCCTAAGCATTTTTAAAATCCTGATCCCCCCCCCCCCCAATAATTCTTACTTTACTCAAAAAGTGAGCTCTACTCAGATGGAGGAAGTCTAAAAAGGCATTAACTTGGTTTAAACAAGGTTCAAATTGCCCCCATTAAAAAAATCAAATTACCCCCCTGTTGGGAACCACTGATCTGGAGAATAAGCTAGGGTAGGTGAAGATAGGAGGAGGAGGAAGGTGTGAACTTGTTCTGCAGGTGTTGCATGTTGGGGAGGGAGTAGCTACACCCTGGAGAAAGAGGGGGTGGGCAGTGGGCATTCCTCCTTTTAAACTTTTTTACAGGTTTCTGACACATACACACGTATGCCTCTATGTGTATATGTATTTACAATGTATATGTACATATATGTAGACTTAGGACCACAACTGAACGCAACATTTGTTGAGAAGCAAGACAGTTAAGTGAATTTTGCTCCATTTTTATGACCTTTCTTCCACAGTTAAGTGAACCACCACTCCAGGAATGGTACAAAACCTACTGTAGGAAGTTAGCACACACACACACCCTAGCAAAATGAGATATTTTAGGAATTATTAAAAGGACAGAAGATTTCCCCTAAAAGGAAGGCAGAAACTCAGCCACCCCACCCACATTTGTCAATGGGCCCTTAAGGCCTGAGCCAGTCTATTCTATAATAATAAGCTGCTAAAAAAGCCAACACAGTTCTAGACTGCATAAACAGAGGGATAGAATCAAGATCACGTGAAGCGTTAATACCACTTTATAAGGCCTTGGTAAAGCCACACTTGGAATACTGCATACAGTTGTGGTTGCCACGATGTAGAAAAGATGTGGAGACTCTAGAAAGAGGGCAGAGAAGAGCAACCAAGAGGATTAGGGGACTGGAGGCTAAAACATATGAAGAACGGTTGCAGGAACTGGGTATGTCTAGTTTAATAAAAAGAAGGACTAGGGGAGACATGATAGCAGTCTTCCAATATCTCAGAGGTTGCCACAAAGAAGAGGGAGTCAAGCTATTCTCCAAGGCACCTGAGGGCAGAACAAGAAGCAATGGGTGGAAACTAATCAAGGAAAGAAGCAACTTAGAACTGAGGAGAAATTTCCTGACAGTTAGAACAATTAATCAGCGGAACAGCTTGCCACCTGAAGTTGTGAATGCCCCACCACTGCAAGTCTTCAAGAAGATGTTAGATAGCCATTTGTCTGAAATGGTATAGGGCTTCCTGCCTAGGCAGGGAGTTGGACTAGATGACCTCCACGGTCCCTTCCAACTCTGCTATTGTATTATTGTATTATAACAGATTAACAGAGTGGGAAGGGGCCTTGCAGGTCATCTAGTCCAACCCCTGCCTAAGCAAGAGACCCTATATCTGCCTCTATCTAGGATCGAACTCACAACTTCCTGCTTGTGAGGCAAGAGCTTAGTAACACGGTTGTGAAATGAATCTGGCTGTCCCATTGATTTTGCTTGTTTGAGGGTTGCAAAAGGGGATCCTCTCTCTCTCTCTCTCTCTCTCTCTCTCTCTCTCTCTCTCTCTCTCTCTGTCTGTCTGTCTCTCTCTCTCTCTCTGTCTCTCTCTCTCTCTTACACACACACACGCACAACCATCATAAATACATGCCAGTTGCTGCTGCTTCCAGAAAAGAATGAAGCCATTCTACTACTAGGAGTATTCCCAAAGGAAGGAGATGCAGTTCTCTCCTCCCCTTTGACTCAAGGGCCCGAGTGAGTTTATTGGGCTTGTAGGACCAGGCTGAAGGTGCCGCTGTTTGACTTGCCATGGCTTAAATCTCTAAATAAAAATGATCCTTAGTTTCATTCACTGGGAAAGGGTGCAATTTTATTAAAGATCAGTTGTATTGCAGAACAGGTAGTCCTTGATTTACAACAATCGGTTTAGTGATCGCTTGAAGTTACAACAGCACTGAAAAAAGTGCCTTCCCACCATTTTTTACACTTATGACCATTGCAAGCCTCCCCATGGTCAAAATCATTTTTCCGTTGGGATGTTTGACAACTGGTTCGTGTTTATGACGGATTTTAGCATCCCGGTGTTCATTTTCTGCAACCTGACAAGCAAGGTTAGTGGGGAAGCCAGATTCACTTAACCATGTTAAGACCTTCCCCCCGAAATTAGAACGACTACGGACCTCCGCTCCTTCCGTCAAAAACTAAAAACTCACTTCTTCTGTCTGGCCGGCTTGGCTTAATTGACTCATTTACCTCAAGCTGAATATTCAAATTGTTTTATTAGGGATTTTTAGGGGTATTAGTTTTTAGATAGTCGGGGATTTTAGCGCAGGGTCTAGGTTTAATTCATTTTAAATTTGTATTACAATAGTTTATAGTTTATTTGATTTATATACCGCACCCTTTCCCAAAAGGGACTCGGGGCGGTGCACAGGCAATTTAAAAAACATACATAAACAGCAATATACAAAATATAAAAGCAAATTAAATTAATATCCTTGTGCTAAAAATTTAAATACATTTAAAATAATCCCTAAAACCAATTTAAAACAATTTAACTGCAGACTGTGGGCTAGGTGATATAAGTTAGGCCAGGCCGGCCTGTAGGAAAAAATAAGTTTTAAGGTTCTGGCGGAAGGAGCGGAGATCCGTGATCGTTCTCAGTTCGGGGAGTAAGTCGTTCCAGAGAGTTGGGCCCACCAGAGAGAAGGCCCTTCCCCTGGGCGTCGCCCGCTGGCATTGCCTAGTGGACGGCACCCGGAGAAGTCCCTCCCTGTGGGAGCGAATCGGCCGAAGGGATGTATGGGGCAGGATGCGATCCCGAAGATAACTAGGTCCCAATACATATATAAAACCAATGTCTGTTGGTTTTATATATGTATTTTTAATTCCCTGTGCACCGCCTCGAGTCCCTTCGGGGGGAGAGAGCGGTTTGCAAATTAAATTATTATTATTATTATGTTGCTAATTTAACAACCGCAGTGATTTATTTAAGGGCGGCAAGAAAGCTCGCAAAATGTGTGGCAAAAGTCACTGACGAGATTTCTCACTTCATAGAAGACTAGCTGCAATGCAAAGCCGGAACTGAGGTTCGCGGGCCAAAATCACTTTCAGTTCCGGTTTTCCCCCCACTCCTTATCTGCCTCTTGCAACTTACAGTTTGTGCAAGAGGTTTTCATAGCGGTCAGTATGGGCTTCCCTCCCCCTTCCATTGGTGTGGGCTTGGAGCAGCTTCCTGGTTGACACAACTTTCGGTTTTCTCCAACCATTCCCCTCCCTCCCCCTCCTGCCCTCTCTCCCCCACCCCATCCATTGGCAGTCTGTCACCACATGACAGCAGAGCTCAAGTGAACATAAGGTGGCAGCTGGCATTCTGCCCTCCTTGGGAAAAGGTTATTAAACCTGGAAAGTACAGGTAATCCTCCACTTAACAACAATTCCATTTAGTGACCGTTTGAAGTTACAACAGCACTGAAAGCGGTCACTTAACGACCGTGAAAAACCTAACCATTGCAGCATCGCCTCGGTCACAGGATCAAAATTCAGATGCATTAACAGATTAACAAGAGTTGGCAGGGACCTTGCAGGTCATCTAGTCCAACCCCCTGCCCAAGCGGGAGACCTTACATCTGCCTCTACCTAGGATCGAACTCACAACCTCCTGTTTGTGAGGCAAGAGCTCCACCTCTAGGCTTGGCAGCTGTTTCACATTTACGACGGTTGCAGTGTCCCAGGGTCATCTGATCCCCTTTTGCGACTTTTTGACAAGCAAAGTCAGTGGGGAAGCCAGTTTCACTTAACAACACTGTTAACTGAAACACTAACTTAACAACTGCACCCCCATGTTCATGCGATTTACATTCAGATGTTTGATAGTTGCTTCATATTTATGACGGTTGATTCCCTTTTGTGGCCTTCTGATGAAGCAAAGTCAAGGGAGAAAACCAGATTCACTTAACACAGTATGTGTTACTCACTTAACAACTGCAGGGATTCGTTGAACAAACGTGGCAAGAAAAAACAAACTCAACCAATGTTTTACTTTGCAGCATAAATTTTGGGCTCCATTGTGGTCGTAAGTTGAGGATTCCCGGTACAGAATTCAACTTGGGTGTAAACTGGATGTACAGATAGTTCTCAATTTACAACCATAATTGAGCCTCAAAATTTTTGTGGTTAAGTGACACATTTGTGAAATGAGTTCTTGCCAGAGTTGTTAAGTGAATTACAATACAACAGCAGCGTTGGAAGGGACCTTGTAGGTCTTCTAGTCCAACCCCCTGCCTAGGCAGGAAGCCTTATACCCTTTCAGACAAATGGCTGTCCAACATCTTCTTAAAGACTTCCAGTGTTGGGGCATTCACAACTTCTGGAGGCAATTTCTGTTCCACTGATTAATTGTTCTCACTGTCAGGAAATTTCTCCTCAGTTCTATAGTTCTAAGTTGCTTCTCTCCTTGATTAGTTTCCACCCATTTCTTCTTGTTCTGCCCTCAGGGGCCTTGGAGAATAGTTTGACTCCCTCTTCTTTGTAGCCTATACAGTAACAGAGTTGGAAGGGACCTTGGAGGTCTTCTAGTCCAACCCCCTGCTTAGGCAGGAAACCCTGCACTACTTCAGACAAATGGCTATCCAACCTCTTCTTGAAGACTTCCAGTGTTGGGACATTCACAACTTCTGGAGGCAACTTCTGTTCCACTGATTAATTTTTCTCACTGTCAGGAAATTTCTCCTCAGTTCTAAGTTGCTTCTCTCCTTGATCAGTTTAGAATTGCTGCAGTCGGTAAATTAGTAACCCAGTTGTTAAGTGAATCTGGCTTCCCCATTGACCTCAGAAAGTCACAAAAGGGGGAATCCCGTGACCCAGACTCAATGCAACCGTCACAAAGGCGAGTTAGTTGCCAAGGATCTGCATTTTTGATCATGCGGCCATGGGAATGCTGCAACGGTTGCAAATGTGGAAAAACGTCCCTTTTTTTCAGTGACAATGTAACTTTGACTAAACAACTTTGATTAAACAAACTGTTGTAAGTTGAGGACTACCCATAGTATAAAACAGTTTTTTCTTGGCGATAGAAGAGCATGCAGTGTGTTATGCCCAGGCATGCCTTTTTAGCCTTGTGTCTTGTCGTCCAATCCCTGCCTTGTTTTCATGTTTAGTTTTGCTCCTCCTCAAATCTAACCCCCCCCCCCAGCTGTTCTGCAGCTGTATCTCATTACATTAACCGAGAACAAACGGTCAATTGGGATTTTGGACGTCAGACTTCGGTAAAAACTTCTACAGGCATTTTTAAGGGGGAAAGTCTACGGTTGTACGGTACTTTGGGAATCGAGAAAAGATAAGCGTTTGCACCGTAGAGCAAGAAAAGTTGAAAAGATTGTGTTGTTTTTGTGCCCCTAGCTATTTGTGCCGAACTTGGGAAGGAACCTCAAAGGGAATCGACTTTCTAAGGGACGAAGGCTACGGTTGTGCTTGGTGAATTAAAAAAAGGTAAGTCTCTGAAGGAACACAAATTTTTACTTCAACATATAAAAGTTTGAGTTTGAGTTTATTGGTTTTTTATACCGCCCTACTCCCGAAGGACTCAGGGCGGTGTACAGCCAGAATAAAAACAAATATATAAAAGTTTAAAAAGTTTTTAAAGGACAAATTAAACTTTGGCCTAAAAGTAAAAAAAAAAACCCAACCAACCCTGATTAAAATTAATAAAAATTTGAATTTAAAAATCATGTTTTATGCCAGTCTGGCTTGTTGGAAGAAAAAGGTTTTGAGAGCACGGCGGAAGGTGCGTAAGTCAGGGATAGTTCTTAATTCCAAGGGCAATTTGTTCCAGAGGGCAGGTGCTCCCACGGAGAAGGCTCTCCCCCTGGGTGTCGCCAGTCGACATTGTCTAGCCGACGGCACCATGAGGAGACCCTCTCTATGGGAGCGTACTGGCCGGTGGGAGGCTCTCGGTGGCAGAAGGCGATCTCGTAAGTACCCCGATCCTAAGCCATGGAGCGCTTTAAAGATGGTAACCAACACCTTGACTCGCACCCGGAAAACCACCGGAACCAGTGCAGCTCGCGCAGGAGAGGTGTTACATGGGAGCGTTGCGTGTCCCCCATAATAACCTGTAATTCTGGACCAGTTGAAGCCTCTGGGTGCTCTTCAAGGGGAGCCCCAGGTAGAGAGCATTGCAGTAGCTCAATAATGGCGATATACTTGGCTATGTTTGATGGACAATTAGTAATTATATTTGTAATTGTAAAGATTGATGCACAAAAATTTGTGACCAAACGACATGCTACACAAAATTGAAACTGGATGTATGTTTTGTTTTTATGCTAAAAATAAAAAATAATTTATTTTTTTTAAAAATGTAAGTCTCTTTGCAATGCAAACAAAAGATAAAAAAAACTCTAGCTGTGTTCCTTCTCATAGCTATTCGTGTTACTGTTTATTGGACTTATATGATGCCCTTTTTCTAAGGACTCAGGGTGGTGTACAATATAAGAAACAAATAATATAAAAGTTTAAAAAAAAGATTAAATAGAGAATCTTATAAGCAATAAATTAACAATGTACACATTAGATTTAAAATAAATTAAATTAGCAATTAAAATTAATAAGTTATTTTGTTCAGGCCAGGCCGGCTTGCTGATAAAGCCAGCTTTTTAGGGCGTGCCGGAAGGACGGGAGGTCGGGGAATTATGCGAAGCTCCGGGGGCCGCTCATTCCAGAGGGAATATTTGGAATACAGGCAGGCAACAAAGTGGGGTAACCGATTTGGTGAGAGTCGGATAGAGAAGCATGCTTTCTTCACCATCATATTTTTTGGGATTAATATCTTGTTTGTCTTTTACATGAATTACAAAAAAAGCTACTCTATGTACAGTGATCCCTCGTTTTTCGCGGCTTCATGTTTCGCGGCTTCAGTGCTTCGCGGGTTTTTCAAAAATACAGAGAAAAAAAATTCATCGGTAGGAGGCAAGCGCCCCCTAGTGCTTGCTTTAAACGATGTCCACCAACTCAAGTTTCCGGTGCGAATCCTACTTCGCGGTTTTTCAGTTTTCGCGGAAGGTTCCGGTCCCCATTAACCGCGAAAAACGAGGGATCACTGTATAAATAATCATACGTTGAATTTCTAACTACTATAAAGCTTTAAAACCACTCTAAAGGGTTTTTTTTTTAACCTTTTTCTGCCTTCCCAAAAAGTTTATCCAACGCAGAATGTTGGAAGACTATATATAAGTTTTTTGTATGTTGAATCGTTGGAAGAAGCGTCCATCTAGGTTCAGCTCCAAGTGGGGAAAAAGACTCTGGAAACATGGAGGCTGCTTCGAAAGATGGTTTAATGGGGGACAGGGCCACATGGCTTGAGCTCCTGAACAGAAAATGGGGATCACATGTGTCCAGAGGTGAAGAAGAAAGGAAAGGAGTTTCTGTGTTTTTTTTATACTCTGTGTTGGGCGGCATCTCTTTGTTTCCTGTTCCTGCGTAAAAAATGTATTCTGATTGGTTGTCAGACTCCCATGGGGCCATGCAAGGGCAACTCTGTAGGCTGTGTTTTGAATCCAAATTTGGTTGAGCATTGCTTCTTCCCAGGTGCCCTGTGGTGAGTTTCCATGGAAGGCTAATCCTACCTTTGTTATGTAGAGTAGACTAGCTCAGGCTTTTTAATGGCCCATTGACCAAGGTGGGGGGCTATTAAGAGTGAGTCTGCTTCCTGCCTAAAAAAACATGTTTCTCCATTTCTGATCCAGGGAAATATGATATTCTGTCCTTCTTCTAGAAAAATGAAATATCCTGGGAAATATTGAAAAGGCAGAATATCATATTTCCCTGGATAAGGAATGGAGAAACATGTATTTAGGCAGGAAGCAGACTCACTCTTAAGAGCCCCCACCTTTTTCAATGGGCCATTAAAAGGTCCATCCAGTCTACTCTACATAACAAAGATCTCCCTCTTCAGCTCCAGGATGATGGGATTAAGGCATGATAGTATTAGCCCTTTACCCATCTCACCACAGGGCCCCTGGGAAGAAGCAAGGCTCAACTAAGCTTGGGACTCAAAAGAGAGAGACACTTAGTTAAGACTGACTAAGCCCCTGGGAGTCTGACAACCAATCAGAATACATTTCTTACACAGGAACAGGAATAATAATAATAATAATAATAATAATAATAATAATAATAATAATAATAATAATAATAATAGTTTTATTTATAACCCGCTCTCTCTCCCCAGGGGACTCGAGGCGGGGCACAGGGAATTAAAAAACAGTTAAAAACAGGCAAAATACAAACATAAAAACAATAAATATAAAATTAAAAGGCAGATTAAATAATTATCCCTGCGCTAAAATCCCCCAATTAAAAAGAGACTACCCTAGGCCGGCCAAGCGGAAAAGATGTGTTTTTAATTTTAGACGGAAGGAGCGGAGGTCCGTGGTTCTAATGTCGGGGGGAAGGTCGTTCCAGAGGGCTGGGCCCGCCACAGAGAAGGCCCTTCCCCTGGGCGTCGCCCGCTGACAAAGTCTAGTGGACTGCACCCGGAGAAGTCCCTCTCTGTGGGAGCGAATCGGCCGTGAGGATGTATGGGGCAGGATCCGATCCTGCAGATAGCTAGGTCCCGAGCAATGGAGCGCTTTAAAGATGACAACTAGCACCTTGAAGCGCACCCGAAAGACGACAGGCAGCCAGTGCAGCTCGCGCAAGAGCGGTGTTACGTGGGTAAACCTTGAGGTTCCCATTATTGCTCGCGCGGCTGCATTCTGGACCAGCTGAAGTCTCCGGGTGCACCTCAAGGGGAGCCCCATGTAGAGAGAGTTGCAATAGTCCAGTCCAGGAAACAGAGAGGTGGGGCCAAACAGTGTCTAAAAAACTCAGGAACTCTCAGCAAGCCTCTGGAAGCATCTGAACCCCCTTTTCTGTCCAGGACCTCAAGCCATGTACTCCTGTCCACCTGTGTCTTTTTCCCCACTTGGAACTGAACCCAGGTGGACATTTCTTCCAACATAGCATCCTCAGTGCTGGTCGTAAGGAGTGCTGAGATTTTTTGGGATGAAACAGCACTCCTTAAACTAGCAAGGCGCACGGAACGCTGTTCCCTTCCCACCAAAAGGTGGTTCTTCTTTTTTCCACTTACATTTTTTATGTGCTTTCGAACTGCTACGTTGGCAGAAGCTGAGACAAGGAACGGGAGCTCACTCTGTTGCGGGGTGCTAGGTGTTAGCAACTCTGGGTTCAGAACCAGTGTTACAACTCTGGTCCCGTAACCAGTGTTAGGGGTAACAAACACCCCGTTTGAAAATAAATACGGAATAGTGTAATACACCGGACAGTAAAGAGATACCGTATTTATCGGCGTATAACACGCACTTTTCCCCCCTGAAAATAGGGGGCAAATGATGTATGCGTGTTATACGCCGATATGCGCGTTATACGCCGATATAAGGTTACATGGACCCGGGAACCGTAAGTCCTCCGCGTTCTCAAGGTGGCTGCGCTGTCTTCTTTTTCCCTCAGCGAAGCGCCGCGGCCGTCTGCTCTCTCTCTCTCTCTCTCTCTCTCTCTCTCTCTCTCTCTCTCTCTCTCTCTCTCTCTGGCGGGCAGGCAGGAAAGCAAGCAAGGCGGCTGGAGGAGGAGGAGGGGAAGGAGGAGGAGATGATGGCCCCGGAGGCACGGAGCTCTTCCCCGCGGTGGGCGCCTCCTTCTCCGCTGGCAGATAGAGCAAGGTCGAGGGGCTTCCCCCCTTTCCCCACTTCCCGGCTGTTTCGCCGCCGCCGCCGCCGCCGGTTCCAGCAGCAGCAGCAGCAGGAGGAGGAGAAGGAGGAGGAGATGACGGGCACGGAGGGGACGGGCATGTTTTGCCGCCGCCGCCGCCCCTCGGCGAGCTCCCGAGGTTTGGAAAGAGCCGGGAAGTGGGGAAAGGGGAGAAGCCAGCGGAGAAGGAAGCGCCCGCAGCAGCAAATCCGGGGGAACTGGTGTATTTCAAGATTATCCTCGGGTTGGCTTCCTTGTAGGAGCAAGAGGGGGGGAAAGCTGTCAGAAGAACCGATGGACATGCCCCCTTCGGTGGAAGAAAAATAAATTCGACCCAAGAAAAGCTGCTCTTTCTCCCTCCCTCTTCCCGGGGAGGGGAGGGGGCGGAGACAGATGAAATTAAAAACGGCCAGAAGATATTACAGCCATCGAAAAGATGTGGCAGGGTGGGAGGAAAGCAAAGAGCAGTTCGGCGACCCTAAACTTTAAATCCCTGAATTTCTCGAGGACAACGTGAAGATTCTCTTAAACCTCTCTCGCCATCTCTTCCTTGAATGCTTTTCCCCTTGCGAGCGCTCTTTTTTTTCTTTTCTTTTTCCCTCTCGCTAACAAGAGTCCGGATCAGTTTTCTTCCACCCTCCTTTTTTCTTTTTCTTTTTCTTTTTGCTATCTCTGGCTTCCCAGACTCATTCACTGACTCGGTGGCTCTTTCCTCTTCCGCGGGGAAGAGCTCTGTGCCTCCGTGCCCGTCATCTCCTCCTACTTCTCCTCCTCCTGCTGCTGCTGCTGCTGGAACCGGCGGCGGTGGCGGCGGCGAAACAGCCGGGAAGTGGGGAAAGGGGGGAAGCCCCTCGACCTTGCTCTATCTGCCAGCGGAGAAGGAGGCGCCCACCGCGGGGAAGAGCTCCGTGCCTCCGGGGCCGTCATCTCCTCCTCCTTCCCCTCCTCCTCCTCCAGCCGCCTTGCTTGCTTTCCTGCCTGCCCGCCAGAGAGAGAGTGAGAGAGAGAGAGAGAGAGGGAGGGAGGGAGGGAGGGAGGGAGGGAGGGAGGGAGGGAGGAAGGAAGGGAATCAGAATCTGACAGACACAGAGAGAATGACAAAGAGAGACAGGAAGGGAGGGGATAGCGATTTCTGAGTAAACTTTTGTAAAAACAGAATATCCAAGTTTCTTTGTTAAAACAGTTGCTTTTACTGTCCTTTTACATTATTTACCTTATAAGTGGTAATAATATTAATTAAAAAAAGTTCTGAGCTACCCTTATTTTGCTTCAAAGTTCTTTATTTGAAATTTAATTTTTCCCCCTGAAATTTCCCTCTTAAAATGAAGGTGCGTGTTATACGCCTGTGCGTGTTATACGCCGATAAATACGGTACGTTGCTTTAACCACAAACAAACTCTAAAACTCTGATAGTATGAAAATAAATAGTCTTTACTTTGTAGCAACTAAAATACTTCTTCCCACCAGTGATACTAACTTCTCAAACAATAACCATCCTTCACCAAAACACAGTTATCTTACAGTGATGCAAAACAAATGCTTCTTCTTTCTTCAGTCTCCAATATTCAGCTACTCAGCGGCAAACAGTAAACACAGGAATCAAAGGGAATCAAAAAGGGAATGGACTGTGTTTCTGAGCTTCCTTTTATGGTAGAGCTGAGAAGCACAGCCAATCAGAATTCAACATAGTTCTTAAAGCTACATATACTCTTTAAGAATACATGGCTCATATATATTGTCAACCCAACATAAGGATAAATATCCTAACACTAGGGATTCGAACCGCTGAACTGCCGACTTTTCTGATCGACAAGCTCAGCGTCTTAGCCACCGAGCCACCACCTGCCCAACTTGGTTAATAGCACTTTGGTTAACCGGCTTATTCAAACTGTACTTTTGAGGTGCAAAACTAGTTAGTCCCTGGAAAATAACTATGTTGGAAATATAGACCTATTTTGATGAGCTCTAAAACGCAGAGCTCCCTGCAGACTTTGAGACAAACGGCTGTGTTCCCATTATCTGGAGTTAATCCTCAGCCCCTTTAAAGCCTCCTTGGGATTTTAAAGCACTAGAGAGTAAAAGAGAATGAGACCCAAAGGGCTTTGTTAAGGCAGTTCTCCTTCCAACTAATATCTCCAAGGCAGATTGGAGCCCACATACCATTGCTACAGAAGCAGTGTGATTATGACCGACTTTTTCAGCCTGCGCTAAAATAAGCCCTCCCCTGAAAATAAGCCCACCCCCACCAAATATTGCAAGACCATGAGGTGACCATGCTTGCTGCCTCCTGCACCTTAAAAATAATAAGACCTCCCCCAAAATAAGGCCAAGTGCTTATTTTGGGGGTCAAAAGAAAATAAGACCATGTCTTATTTTGGGGAAAACACGGTACCTACCTACCTACCTACCTACTGTATTTCTCCCTCTCCCTCTTTATCCCTCTTATTTATTTATTTATTTATTTTATTTTATTTTATCGAATTTATAACCCGCACCTTCTCCTAAAAAAGGACCCAGGGCGGCGCACAGGAAAATTTAAAAAACAATACAAATATACAAAATACCATTATTAAAAACCTATTAAACCCATACCCTGTGCTAAATTGAAAATCCCCCTAATTAAAATTTACAGCTAATAACCGTCAGAAACGGGAGGTCATGCTAGGCCGGCTTGTTGAAATAGGTGCGTTTTAAGACGCTGGCGGAAAAGGCGGAGGTCTGAGATGGTGCGTAATTCGGGGGGCAGGTCGTTCCAGAGGGTAGGGCCTGCCATAGAGAAGGCCCTTCCCCTGGGTGCCGCCAACCGGCATTGCCCGGCCGATGGCACTTGGAGAAGGCCCTCTACCTACATACCTACCTACTATATTTTTCCCTCTCTCTCTATATATATCCCTCTACCTACCTACCTACCTACCTACCTACCTACTGTATTTCTCCCTCCCTCTATCGCTCTACCTACTACCTACCTAGCTACCTACTGTATTTCTCCCTCTCTATCCCTCTACCTACCTACTATATTTTTCCCTCTCTCTCTCTATCCCTCTACCTACCTACCAACTGTATTTCTCCCTCTCTCTATCCCCCTACCTACCTAACTACCTACGTACCTACCTACCTACCTACCTACCTATGGACAGAGTATTTTATGTCATAAAGGATGACATAATACCTGTGGCCCACTGCTCTCTCTGTATCCATCTACCTGCCTTTTAAACAATTTTTTTTACATTTCTGTTGCGTGTACCTGGCACAGGTGTGACATCTACACAAACTATATATATATATATCATTGGTGCCGTACTTGAAAGGAACGTTGTGTGAAAATTTGGAAGCAATCAGTACAGTACTTTCGGAGATTAGCGCTTTTGAACAAACTCTTGTTACATTTTTATTTATATAGAATATATAAAATAAAATGTATCTTTGGGCCGGTCATCTGCACCTCCAGAACTGTCTGGTGTGGCTCTGCAACCCAACAAGACAGACAGAGACTTCAGAGGAGAATCAGAACTGCAGAAAAAATAATTATTGCCAACCAGCCTTCCATCAAGGACCTGTATACTGCATGAGTCAAAAAGAGGGCCGTGAAAATATCTACAGACCCCTCACATCCTGGACATAAATTGTTTCAACATCTAACCTCAGAATGATTCTATACGGCACTGCACACCATGACAAGTAGACACAAGGACAGTTTTTTCCCCAAACACCGTCATTCTGCTAACAACAACTTACTCCCACAACATTGTCAAATTATCTACTAAGACTGTATTACTATTCTTCTTCTCATCCTTCCTAGTACCTATCTCTCTCCTACTACTTGGATTATGGTTTATTAGTTTTTTATACCGCCCTTCTCCCGAAGGACACAGGGCGGTGTACAGCCAAGGTAAAACAAATATGAAAAAGTTTAAAAAGCATATTTATTTATTTTATTTATTTTTATTTTATTCGATTTATATCCCGCCCTTCTCCAAACGGACCCAGGGCGGCGCGCAGGAAAATTAAAATAATATACAAAACAATACAAAAATATAAAATTTTAAAAGCTTATTAAATATGAAATCCTGTGCTAAAAACCAATTAAGACCCCCCCCCCCCCCCCATTTTAAAACTATCTAAACTAGTCAACAGCGGAGGCTATGCAAGGCCGGCTTGATGAAACAAATGTGTTTTTAAACACTGGCGGAAGAGGCGGAGGTCAGTAATGGTACGGAGTTCAGGGGGCAAGTCGTTCCACAGGGCAGGGCCCGCCACAGAGAAGGCCCTTCCCCTGGGTGTCGCCAGTCGGCATTAACAATTTGGCCTCTCTTAAAATTAAAAAAGCAAACAAACCCCAATTAAAATTAATAAAAATTCTTAATTTAAAATTCATTTTTATGCCAGCCCGGCTTGTTGGAAAAAAAAAGGTTTTGAGAGCACGGCGGAAGGTGCGTAAGTCAGGGATAATTCGTAACTCCGGGGGCAATTGGTTCCAGAGGACAGGTGCTCCCACGGAGAAGGCTCTCCCCCTGGGTGTTGCCAGTCGACATTGTTTAGCTGACGGCACCATGAGGAGACCCTCTCTGTGGGAGCGTACTGGCCGGTGGGAGGCTCTCGGTGGCAGAAGGTGATTTCGTAAGTACCCAGGTCTTAAGCCATCTCTCTCCTACCCTGTTTCCCCAAAAATAAGACCTCCCCAGATAATAAGCCCAATCGGGCTTCTGAGCGCATACGCTAAAATAATCCCTCCCCTGAAAATAAGCCCTCCCTGAAAATACTGCAACACAGCAGCAGCCATGAGGTGACCATGCTCACCGCCTCCTGCACCTCAAAAATAATAAGACCTCCCCAAAAATAAGGCCAAGCGCTTATTCCGGGGAGGGGGGGGGTGAAAAGAAAAGAAGACCCTGTCTTATTTTCAGGGGAACACGGTAGTCCCTATCTCTTCTCACTTATGACTATAACCATGCTCCTTGTATCTTTAAATTTTGTATTTTATTTATTTCCTAGTATAATTTGATAGCTTATTAGTAATCTACTAGCTATACCCGGCCACGCGTTGCTGTGGCCCAGTCTGGATAAATGGCCAACCAATGTTTGTGTAGTTAGCTATTGAGTTTATGTTGTTCCGATATCCCTCTACCTACTTACATACCTACCTACCTACCTACCTACCTACCTACCTACGTGCCTGCCTGCGTGCCTGCCTATCTACCTACCTATTGTATTTCCTCATTTCTATGTCTATTACTCTACGTATCTACGTAGCTGTGAAAGTGTACATTTGTAATGTCTTTAATTTTGCAATGCTTGTGGGTATACAATATTTTTTGTAGCTCCATTGTCTGTGCAGATGTACAGATTCTCTGGTTTGCCGACTCTTGAGCAGGCAACATACAATTGTCCATGTGAGAAACAATCCGTGTGTAGCCGTTTTTTAGAAGGGTGCTATACCTTATTTGTCCCCTCAATGTCCTTTGAATTAGCGTGGCAAGAGCAGAAATTTCTGCCTGGAGAGTGCTGGGCCGTGAGGAGAAAGGGGAGAGGTGCAGGCTGCCGTTGGCCTCTGAGAGGCACGCGCTGGACGTTTCAGGGCTCCTATCGATCTCAACGGCCCTAATGATCCCCAATCCCTCTCTGTCAATTGCGCATGTCAATCGCACGTGCAGGGGGCTTTTTCATGACGTAGGAGGAGCTACAGCGAAGTAAGAATATTTTTCAGTTCGTACCTTTTTTTGTGTTTAAATTACAGACAACACATATTTGTTAGGCACAAAATGATTAGCTATTCTATTATCCGAAGTGCTTCGCTACATTGTGTGAAAGTTTGGTTTAAATCGGTCCGGTACTTTTTGAGATTAGTGGATTCGTACAAACTATTTTACATTTTTATTTATATAGATGACTATCACTGTGTTGTATCTTATGATTCTTGATGAATGTATTCTATTTTCTTTTTCTTTTTGTGCACTGAGAGCATCTGCACCAAAGACAAATTCCTTGTGTCCAATCACATTTGGCCAATAAAGAATTATATCTGTTTATTTGTTCTTTCTATTACCTTACCTTACCTTACCTTACCTTACCCTACCCTACCCTACCCTTATCTATCTATCTATCTATCTATCTATCTATCTATCTATCTATCTATCTATCTATCTATCTATCTATCTATCTATCTATCTATCTATCTATCTATCTATCTATCTCCATCTCTCTGCATTCCTATCTATCTATCGATCTATCTATCTATCTATCTATCTATCTATCTATCTATCTATCTATCTATCTATCTATCTATCTATCTATCTATCTATCTATCTATCTATCTATCTATCTACCTACCTACCTACCTACCTACCTACCTACCTACCTACCTACCTACCTATCTATCTCCATCTCTCTGCATTCCTATCTATTCATATCTATCTATTCATATCTGTCTATCTATCTATCTATCTATCTATCTATCTATCTATCTATCTATCTATCTATCTATCTATCTATCTATCTATCTATCTATCTATCTATCTATCTATCTATCTATCTATCATCTATCCATTCCTTCCTTCCTTTCTACCTACCTACCTACCAGTGGTGGGTTTCAATTTTTTCTAGAACCTACTCTGTAGGTGTGGCCTATTTTGTGGGCATGGCTTGGCAGTCATGTGACAGGGTGGGAGTGGCGAATGTGGTGAAACTCATTTAACAACGCTCTTGCTTAGCAACCAAAATTTTGGACTCAATTGTGATGATAATTTCTTTCTTTCTTTCTTTCTTTCTTTCTTTCTTTCTTTCTTTCTTTCTTTCTTTCTTTCTTTCTTCCTTCCTTCCTTCCTTCCTTCCTTCCTTCCTTCCTTTCCTTTCCTTTCCTTTCCTTTCCTTTCCTTTCCTTTCCTTTCCTTTCCTTTCCTTTCCTTTCCTTTCCTTTCCTTCCGGTTGGGTCACTGGCAGCGGCGGGGCAGATTTACTTCCAGGTACGCCGGTGGAACCCCCTCTCACCGGTTCTCTAAATTTCACCAACCGGTTCTCGCGAGTAGGTGCGAGCCTGCAGAAACCCACCATTGCTACCTACCTACCTACCTACCTACCTACCTACCTACCTACCTACCTACCTACCTACCTCCATCTCTCTGCATTCCTATCTATCCATATCTATCTATCTATCTATCTATCTATCTATCTATCTATCTATCTATCTATCTATCTATCTATCTATCTATCTATCTATCCCTATCTATCTATCTATCTATCTATCTATCTATCTATCCCTTCCTACCTACCTACCTACCTACCTACCTACCTACCTACCTACCTACCTACCTACCTACCTACCTACCTACCTACCTATCTATCTATCTATCTATCTATCTATCTATCTATCTATCTATCTATCTATCTATCTATCTCACTTCTCATCCAGGAAGCTTCTTCAGTTCTGATTTGAGTGGCAGGAAATGGAACGATTGATATTATTTGCAGTTATCCGGCCATTAGGACTCTGAATGGGAGTTGTAGTCCAGCTATTCAGAGAATAAAATGCCGATTATAAAGCAGGCAATTCTCTGGAAGCAAAACTAGAGACAAACAACGTTCAGGAAAGTGTGCGTTTTTGTGAACACCGCCTGTTCTTTTATTTGCAGTCACATAGAATTGGAGTGTGTGCTTGTGTGCGTGCGTTTCCCTCCCTTGCAGATTGTTGAAGGTTCCACTGCTTTCAGAGGAAAATGACTCTTTGTGCATGCACCAGAGGGGGGGTGTCCACCTTTTTCCAATTTGCCTATGTGTGCAATCGGCAGCACGTACACCAACTCATTTAAAATGCTGCAGGCTTGCCACGAAGTTGGTTGAAAAAGGCTTCCAGAATGGTTTAGATAACGGAGGGAGCCCCCGTGACTTGTCCCAGCTTCTGCCAACCTAGCAGTTCGAAAGCACGTCAAAAATGCAAGTAGAAAAAAGAGGAACCACCTTTTGGTGGGAAGGGAACAGCGTTCCGTGAGCCTTCAGTGTTGAGTCATGCCGGCCACATGACCACGGAGACGTCTCCGGACAGCGCTGGCTCTTTGGCTTTGAAACAGAGATGAGCACCGCCCCCTAAAGTCAGGAACAACTAGCACATATACAATTCAATACAATACAATAGCAGAGTTGGAAGGGACCTTGGAGGTCCTCTACTCCAACCCCCTGCCTAGGAAGGAAACCCTATACCATTTCAGACAAATGGCTATCCAACATCTTCTTAAAGACTTCCAGGGTTGGGGCATTCACAACTTCTGGAGGCAATTTCTGTTCCACTGATTAATTGTTCTAACTGTCAGGAAATTTCTCCTCAGTTCTAAGTTGCTTCTCTCCTTGATTAGTTTCCACACATTGCTTCTTGTTCTGCCCTCAGGTGCTTTGGAGAATAGCTTCACTCCCTCTTCTTTGGGGCAACCCCTGAGATGTTGGAAGACTGCTATCATGTCTCCCCTAGTCCTTCTCTTCATCAAACTAGATATGCCCAGTTCCTGCAACCGTTCTTCATATGTTTTAGCCTCCAGTCCCCTAATCCTCTTTGTTGCTCTTCTCTGCACTCTTTCTAGAGTCTCCATGTCTTTTCTACATTGTGGCAACCAAAACTGAATGCCGTATTCCAAGTGTTGTACAGTAAAGCAAAGCCAGATCTGACATTTGGGGGGCCAAATTCCCAAGTGTAATTCCCACCCCCTTCCAAGAGACTCTCAACACACACACACGGCCCCCTTAATTCACGTTTCTCCAGTCACGTTCAAACCAGATGTTTTTTGGAATGATCGTCCTTGGTGCACAGCTGCATTCTCTCATAGCTGGCTGTCCTTGAAGTCTCGTCTCTAGCGGGCATGATGGACAGGAGAGTTCTCCCCGCACCCTCACCAATCGGTTTTCCTCCCCCATCACCCTTCCCCACTGAAGCAAAGGAAAGATTGCGTGTGAGGGGGAAGCTCTGACATTCTTTTACATCTCTTGTCCTTGACCATGATTGAGCCCAACGTGTTCTGATGAGAAGCGAGACATTTGTTACATGAATGTTGCCCCATTTTATGACCTTCTTTGCTTCCATTGTTAAGTGAATCCCTGCAGTTGATAAGTTGGTTACCCGGTTGTTAAGTGAATCTGGTTTCCCCATTGACCTGGCTGGTCAGAAGGTCGCAAAGAGGGGAGAAATCACAAGACCCAGGGACACGGCGACGGTCATAAATATGAACCCAGTTGGCAGGCCTCTGAATTTTGATCACGGGGATGCTGGAAATGTGACTGAAAAAGTGGTCATAAGTCCCTTTTTTCAGTGCTGCTGTAACTTTGGACAGTCACTGTTATAAGTTTTATTTTATTTATTTTATTCAAATTTATACCCGCACTTTCTCCAAAAAGGACCCAGGGCGGCGCACAGGAAATTTAAAACAATACAAATATAACAAAAATACAAATTTTTAAAAAGCTATTAAACCCTTGCCCTGTGCTAAAATATTGTAAAATCCCCCTAATTAAAACCTATCTAAAACAGTCAAGAACGGGAGGTTATGCTAGGCTGGCTTGTTGGAAAAGGTGCATCTTAAGATGCTGGCGGAAGAGGTGGAGGTCCGAGATGGTGCGCAGTTGGGGGGGCAGGTCGTTCCAGAGGGTCGGGCCCGCCACAGAGAAGGCCCTTCCGCTGGGTGTCGCCAACCGGCATTGCCCGGCCGACGGCACCCTGAGAAGGCCCTCTCTGTGGGACCGCATCGATCGAAGGGATGTATGGGGCAGAAGACGGTCTCGCATATAACTAGGCCCCGAGCCATGGAGCACTTTGAAGATGGTCGTCAACACCTTGAAGCGCACCCAAAAGGCCACAGGAAAGGAAGTTGAGGACTTCCTGTGTTTTCCAAGATTATCTGTGGATGATTTTAATTTTTGGGGGGAGGGGGGGTCTTTTCAGCTATTGATCAATAAAAGGCAGCAGATGCAAACAACTTGCATAGCAGGAATATTAGACAACGATTTCCTAGGTGTCCCTCCATCTGCCTTAACTCTCTTCTTCTCTTTCTCTCTTCTCTCCCAAGATATTTGAAAAATGGGAAGACCCCGGAAAACCTCTAACGCTGCGGCATCTCCCCGCCCTGCTGCTACAGCCCCCAGGGCGGGTCCAGGGACGCCTCGCTCATCCGCCACCTCCAGGACCGTCTCTGCAGCTGGTGGCAACCCAACGGCTCCGGCTCCCAAGAGCGGAAGCAGCAGAGGATCAGGCCCAGAGACGGCGGCCTCTTCAGCAAAGCCTAGAGGAGCAAGGGAGGGTGGCCAGCCCAGGTCTGCAGCGGCTTCTAACGGCCAGCACAGAGGTCCAAGGAAGAGCGATGGAGGTGCAGTCAAGAGCTCCGCGGCAGTGGGTGGAGCCAAGACTTCCGCTGCTTCCGCGAGCGAAACCCAAGGCAGAGGGAGGGGCCTGCCTGCACCCCTCTCCTCTGAGGAAGTTGCCAAGGTCGAGAGGGAAACCCGCGGCCAATGGAGGAACCCCGAATGGCACAAGTGGCGCGAGAACCGCATCACAGCCTCCGTCGCGCCCAAGATCTCCAAAAGCAAGTTTGCCAACGGCCGCAGCTCGGAAGTGCCTCAGTCGTACCTGAAGGAGGTGGTGGGATCGCGCTCCACGGTACGGACCCCGGCCATGAATTGGGGAGTCCGCAACGAGAAGAAGGCCGTGGAAGCTTACGAAGCCCTCAAGTCCAGCACGGGAAAGAAACCGGTGAAGGTGAAAGATTGCGGCATCATTGTCGACAAAGACAAGCCCTGGTTGGCTGCCAGCCCCGATGGCATCGTCCAAGACGCGGGTACCGGCAAGGACCTCCGTCTCTTGGAGGTGAAGTGCCCCTATAAACACCGAAATAAGACGGTGACCGAAGCGTGCCAAGACAAGACCTTTTGCCTGGAAAACGAGGGCAGTTCCTACACGTTGAAGAAAACTCATCCCTACTATACCCAAGTCCAGTGTCAGATGAAAGTCGCCGGTCTGAAGAAAACGGATTTTGTCGTTCACACCAACAAAGAAACTGCAGTTGCCCCGGTGGATTTTGACCCGGTTTTCTGGAAGGAGACTGTCCCTAAGCTGGAGAAGTTCTACACTGATGCCGTGATCCCTTACCTGGAGAAGAACAAACCACCTGCTCTCTGGGCCAGTGAAGAGTGAAGCTGTGGGAAGCAATTTCTGATCTTTCCTTTCCTTTTTCTTCAGAAGATGCGCCTTCAACCTGTTAACCCCGTTCTCCTTTAAACCTTTCTTCTCCAAGAGGACCAGAATCCGTTGCGGGCTTGTTTTTTTTGTGCCCGAAGGCAGCTTGGTAAATTCCGTAGAGCGGTGTTTCTCAACCTGGGCGATTTTCAGGGGCGGACTTCGACTCCCAGAATTCCCTAGGTGGCTAGAGAATTCTGGGAGTTAGAAGTCTACACTGTCTTAAAGTCAAGATAGAGAAACATTGGCCTAGAGCAGGGATGACGAACCTTTTTTGGCTCGCGTTGGGAGCGCAGGGTGGGGGTCGTGCGCGGGTGTGCCACAACCATAATGCTATGCGCACTGCCACAGCGCGCACGACCAGCACTCCCCCCCCCCATTTTTGGCATGCTTTTTTCGCCCTCCCCAGGCTCCAGTGGTTTCATAGGAGCCTGGGGAGGGCAAAAACAGCCTCCCTCCTCCATCCCCGGAGGCCCTCCAGAGGCTTCAGAAGCTTCCCGGAAGCCTACGGAGCGCATAGAGCTGATTTTAGCCCTCTAGAGCCTTCAGGCTCCCTCAGGCGACTTCCCTGAAGGCTCCAAAGGGCTAAAATCGGCCCTGACAGGGCAAGCTCCGCGTGCCACCGGTTTGCCACCATGGGCTTAGAGTCATGGTGTCAAACCTGAGCCGGAAGTGCACGTGAGCCAGAAGTGGCACCTCTCCAGGCACGCCAGTCGTCACCCATTGCTCTTCCAGGTTCCGGCATGCACGTGCACGCCCGCCAGCTGGCCTTCGTCCACGCAAGAGCACTGGAAACAGGAAGAGCAGCTCCCCGACACGCATGCGCGTGCCGGGAAGCTGAGCTTCCGGTTTCCGGCACATGCATGCATGACAACCAGCTGGTCTTTGCACATCGATGGGCACCAGAAACCATAGCAAAAGGTGACCGGTGCGCATGAGCATGCTGGAAACTAGCTCAGCTTCCCAACACAACTTGCGTGCCAGGGAACGGTTTTTCTGGTTTCCAGTGCTCCTGCATGCCGCACGCACCCTTTTCGGTGCCAAAAAGGTTCGCCAACACTGGCCTAGAGTATATCCCACCTCTCTCTCTCTCTCTCTCTCCCTCTCTGTCTCTCTGCCTTAAGTTAACGTTATAGAAAGCTGCATTCCTCTTGGGAACACCCTCAGCCTACTATTAAAACAGACCGACGACGTCTAGAGCAACTCCAGTTTTTCTCCTGCTGATCACAAACATCATTGGTTATTCTCTTTACCTGACCAGGCAAAAGGTAGTTTTTTTAAAAAAGGAAGCGACTCTGGACTTGCTGCTTTTGGATTTCTAGATCTATTTCCAGATCTATCTTCCACGGAGACGTTCTCAGAAATGAAAATAGCTTTTGCTTGAGATGCACTTAACTTTACCAGAAATAGAATACTCAAATGTTTCAATCCACGGCAGAGCTAAATTGTCCTCATCCTACCTGTGGCCAGCATTTCCTGGAACCCACGTTGTCCGAGAAATATCCGGCGCGATCACAAAAGGCCACAAGTTGCACGGAAGAAAGTAACCCGGTTAATTAAAGGCTGCAGGGGTTTGAACATGAATCAAAAGAAATCAAAACTCTTTTGTTTTCCTGCTGAAAACGGCACACGGTTGTGTATCCAGAATGACTTGTGATCCAGTGGTAGCGAGAGAATGTTAGATTATCATTTATGCAGGAGGGATAGATATGCTGGCTTGGTCTCTTTCAGTACAGGTGGAAGTGCATCTTTGCTTAGGAAGTTTATATATATAAAAAAGATTGTAGTGAAAAATAATATACATTTTGATGGAATTGCAACAGTTTTTGGAGAGTGTTAAAAAAATTAGAATTAAAAATGTGATGGGGGGCGGTTATAACTGACTTTTTGTAAACTCTTGTGATATTTTTCTTTTGGATGCATTAAAAAAAACCTATTCCTACTTTTGCCCTCTGGGGCTTTAGTGATGAAAATAAAAATAATCTATGCTGGATTTTGGTCCTTTGGTCTTTATAGTGCAACCAAGAAACAGAATTGAGAAAATAAGGGCACAAATGCCTCACGTGTTATTATTTTTACTGTCTATTGTGGCTAACGGTATTTTTTATTTTTATTTTTTTATTAAAGCAGGGGTTGAGGGTTCACCCCATGCCTTCCTACTCAAGAGATATGAGATGACTGGAAAATGAGCTTTTAACTGCAGGAAACCGCGTAGAAGAAAAATCAAACAAGCTAGCTGATAGGGTGCAGTGATTTTACCATCTATTTCAACCCTAAGGCTGAACTGTTGAGCCTGAGATTCCAAACCTATCTTTAAATCTTAACTATTAATTGGATTATGGAGGTTAACATGCCAAACAAATCAAGGATTGCAGAGTTCATCTAGGACAGGGGTCTCCAACTGTGGCAACTTTGTCTGGTGGACTTCAACTCCCAGAATTCCCCAGCCATGTGGCTGGGGAATTCTGGGAGTTGAAGTCCACCAGGCTTAAAGTTGCCAAGGTTGGAGACCCCGATCTAGGAAAATCAGCTAAGATCATCCTAATTTCCAATTTTACTTTCAATTAGACAACTGCAGGTAGTCCTTAGCCTGGCTATTAGTCCTGAAGGTTGTAAAACCACGTGACTGGCCTGATTTTATGGCCTTTTCCTTGAAGCAGTCATTAAGTAAAGCCCCAATTGTTCACGATGGGCCAGTTTTTCTTGGGAACCGGAAGCAAATGCTAGTTTTCTGCCCCCCCCCCCCCCTAGTAAAAAGTAATTGTGTAAGTATCTGACTATGGGACAGTGCTGATGGCCACGAATGCAGGACACTTGCCCAGTGGCCAAAATGTGTTCTTGCAACTGCCAGGTTGTTAGGGAGTGGGGGCATCAGAACCAGGTTATAGTTTTTGGGCAGGAGTCTATTGCAGTGGTGGGTTGCAGGCGGTACGCCCCAGTACAGGTGTACTGGAGCCTGCCTGGGGCACCGGATACCGTTCCGGTGCTCCGGAGTGCCCACCTGCCCGCCCTCTTACCATCCTTTTACGTCTTCAGCGCTTACGTGCATAGCGCATACAGTGTGACGCTCCGTTGAGCAGCTGGAGCGCTGCAGAAGCGCCAAGACACATGTGCACATGGATGCTGCTGGGCTCGTTCCAACCGTACCGGTTGGAACTGAATCCGGAACCCACCACTGGTCTATTGTAACTTTGGTCACTAACTGAACAGGCATAACTTGAGAAGCAGCAAGCAAGGCTAAACAATTGTGGACTACGAGAGCGGATGAGAAAATAACTCTACATTTAAACTAAACTAGGAGGGTATTGGGCAAACTGAACAATTAGGGCAAGGGCCTTGTGGGCAAATGTAACCTGTTGATAAAAAGCCGTGGTTTGATTTGCATGGGAACGAAGCACGAAGAGCTGCTTTAAAAGTATTTTAATCTATACGTATCACTCAGTATATACCCAGTATACAGCGTTGTACGGTGCTACCTTACATTTTTATAGAGACTAATCGTAAAAATGTAAACACTCAAGGGGAGCAGAGGTACTGGTGGGATCGTAAGTTAGGCCTGGATTTTTTTTTTTTTGTTGCTCTTGTAAGCAGTGACCAGGTGCGTAGCCTATTCCAAACCCACTCTGAAATGACTGCAATATTGCATGTGCCATCAGGACCCAACTTTTCAGATCGACACGCGGCTGAAGGATGAGATGAAAGAAAGGCACATGGGTCAAACCGGAAGAGTCTCAGCGGAGGGGGGGGGGGGGGAAGAGTGGCAAATCCGCTCCAAACAAGCATTTGCTTGCTGGCTGGCACAATTTCCCCCCAGGAACAACCAGTAATTTGCATAGTACACAGATCTTCTATTTTTCTTTTTTTAAAGAAATCCCCAGATTGCTCTCCCAAGAGCAGCCTGGAGACAACAAGCAGGACCCAATCTGCTTCTGCCAGGTGCCTCCCCGTCCATCTTACCTTGGGAGGAGGGGGGGGGAGAAGAGAGGTCTCCCCTTTTAGCTCCTAAAAAGACACTATAGCAGTGTTTCTCAACCTTGGCAACTTGAAGATGTCTGGACTTCCAACTCCCAGAATTTCCCAGCCAGCAAATGCTGGCTGGGGAATTCTGGGAGTTGAAGTCCAGACATCTTGAGAAACACTGCTCTACAGCTATTTGTGTTCTCGGTTCCTTCTCCTCCCCCCCCCGCAAGTCCCACCGTTTCCCTTCAAATCAGACAGTAGTGCAACTGGAAGTCTAGGCTAGGCCAGTGAGTTGAGTAGATAGAGCTAAATATTTTCTAAGCCTCTGCATACCAAGTATGTACAGTCGGGGAGTGGTATTCTCACCCCTTTTTCCTGGTCCAAGGGTGACCAGCCTGGCTATATAGCATGGCATCTCGCTCGGATGCTGAAAGGATGGGGAGCTCCTAAGTGGGGGGGGGGGGGGGGGCAGCTGTCCTGGGGGACAAAGAACGGAGCTCTCTAAATGGGCTGCAAAAGAGCCCTCTCTTAAACTGTGTGAGGGGGGAAGGGGAATTAGACCCCCCTTTGAAGTGTGCTTTTGGGAAAGAGGTCAAGGAGTCCCGTTCCCCCCCCCCCCGACTCACCATCCCAAGGGGCAAAGAACAAACCACAAAAACGGGGGTGCGTAATCCGACCCCTTTAAAGCCCGAGCAGGTAGCGTACCACCGCAGAGAAGTCTTGCTTGGGCCCATCACTCCCTTTAGGCTGCTGAGAAAAGGCACCTCTGTGCCAGGGCAGAGAGGCTACTGGCTGTCTTAGTGCATTGCCTGCAGGTAAATCCACCCCACCCCCCAAAAAACCCCACCCACCCACCAGTCTCTTGTGTCTGCCAGGCATCTGTGCATTTGCTGCTCTAGCATAACCCTGAGATCTCAACAGCACCCCAGTGTCTAGCTTCTGCCCCAATTTCAATATTTGGAATAAGACACGCGGGTCAAAAAGTCTTGGGAATTTCCAGGGCTGCCTCCGGTCTCTTCTTCCCTAGGGCAGTTCCTGCATTTTGATTGTCTTGGCAGCAAAAAAAGAAAGAAAAAAAGAAAAAAATCCAAATGAAGCTTTGGAGGGAGGCGGAGTCCCTTCGTCCCTCCCAGCTAGAGTCAGTCGCAGAAGCGTTTTCGGGGGACGGTCCGGGCTCTGTTGGACCGGCGGATCTCTTGTTTGGCGTCGCGGCAGCGTTGGCAGATGAAGACCTCGGGCACGTTGGACTTGCGGATCTTGGCGCAGGAGAGGTGTATCCAAGTCGTGCACTCGTTGCATTCGATCATGGGTCGCCCGGCGAAGGGCTTCAGGCAGAAGCAAGTGATGAGGTCCCAAGCGTCGTCTTCTGTATAAACAAAAAAAGAGGGTGGCAAAGAGGTTTTATGAACGGCACACTTGCTTGTTTTCCTCAGCCAGCACCCCCCCCCCCCAACATTGTGATTAGTAAAGTGTTTATTCTTAGGCTGTTTAGAGCAGCAGTCCCCAACCTTCTGGCTTTGCAGACTGGGGGTTGGGGGGGCGGGGCGGAAAGAGGGGATGGTTCCACATGAACGCCGGGTAAGCAAATGCACGCTCCATTGGTGCAAGCTGCTCATGCAAGTGGAGCTGTGCGTGCACACGCGCTGCTTCCACAGCCTGGGGGGTTGGGGAGCCCTGCCTTAGAGATAGCTGTAAAATTAGTTGTTTTCACTTCCTTTCATTTTTCAAACCACTTCCTTATGCAAAACGCTTGAAATTGTAGCTTATGGTTCTTGACGAACGTATCTTTTCTTTTATGTACACTGAGACCATGTGCACCAAAGACAAATTCCTTGTGTGTCCAATCACACTTGGCCAAGAAGGAAGGAAGGAAGGAAGTCTGCCTATCTATCTCTGCCTGCCTGCCTGCCTATCTATCTGTGTAGCTGCTCCCTCCCCAACATGCAACACATCCAGAACAAGTTCACACCTTCCTCCTCCTCCTATCTTCACCTATCCTAGCTTATTCTCTAGATCAGTGGTTCCCAACAGGGGGGTAATTTGATTTTTTAATGGAGGCAATTTGAACCTTGTTTAAACCAAGTTAATGCCTTTTTAGACTTCCTCCATCTGAGTAGAGCTCACTTTTTGAGTAAAGTAAGAATTATATTGGGGGGGGAGGGAAAGAGAGGGAATTTTAAAGATGCATAGATGTAATGAACTGAGTTATTGCCAGTGGGTTAATTGCTGCTTTCTTTTCAAGACGGAAACCTCAGCAGCCCAGAGGGCTCTCTCCTTATAAAACGCCCACCGGAAGAGAAGAAGCCTTCCCTGCTAATGTCCAATTTGATTTTTCCTGCCTTCCGTTTCTCCTGCCATTGCCTATCTGGGTAGATCCTTTTAACCTGCCGGGCTACGGACTGCTTGCATTTCCTCGGATGCGTTGCAAAAAAACACACCCAGAAACTATATTTACAGTCTGCGAACATCGTATTTTAATTATTCCAAAGTAAGCCCCATCATTTCTCTCTCTCTCTCTTTTGGATGGGAACTAGTGGTCACTCCAGTTTAATATTGAGATTATATATATACATATACACACATATCTATCCACCCACCCACCCACCCATCTATCTTGGCCAATAAATAATTCAATTCTACTCTATTCTAAATGCTGTGCCTGTAGTGATTGAATAGAATTTAGAATAACTTTATTGTCACTTTGATTGTACACTAATCAGCAAACATTCAAATGAAATTCTGTCGCATACAGTTCTTAAAGGGTCACTACCTCCAACATATACCATATAAACATGACAAAATAAATACAAAATGATGCCTATACCCACATATAGAACACAGAGAAACAATACGGTCTAGTTCGGATGTATACACGTAAATGAGCCTCCAAGGCAGCATTTTTCAACGCTGGCAATTATAAAGACCCGTGTGCCTCAATTCCTAGAATTCCCCAGCAGCACGGCATTCTGGGAATTGAACCCCACTGGTCATAAAAATTGCGGGATTGAGAATTGTGGCTCTCTGGGCTTATTAAAGAATCCAATCAAAAGGCACGTGCTCCCCCTACTGGCAGCTGGCAATACTGCCCTTAACTTACCATCTGTTTTGGCGTCTGAGGCTGTAGAGAACTCTTCCGGCATATCTGCATGAGGGAAAGAGAAAAATATCAGATAAAGAAGAGTGCCCACATTATGTTGCTCATTGTCACAGTTTGCACAGCGTCCTTCACCTAAACAGAGTATAAAAACTATGTAAAATGGATAAAGCAGCCATTATGCCTTTAATTGATTTGGTTAAGGAGCCAACCATTTTCAATCAAGAGATTCATTACTTATTCCAGTTTTTTGGCTCCTGATGTTACACGGTAAATGTTGCTTAAACTCTCCATGTACAAACTCCACTAACAATGGGGGAAATAGCGTCATTTGGCACTCCTCAAAAGTAATGGGATCGCTGGAAAAGTGAAGAGATTCCTACAGAGGAGGATGTGATTGGGGAAAATATTAGAATGCGCAGAAATGAACAGATTAACATTGGCAATCAAAGAGAAAGACCAAACCGTATTATTATACTACATGGGAATCATTTTATCGATGGTTAGAGAATAAATATAAGAATTAGAAATAAAAGTATATGAGTAACATATAGAAAACATATTAATAGAGTTAACTAAATCAAGAAGAGGATTGTTATAATATTAGGTATAGGTATTGGTATTAAGCTAAGAATAGATTAAATAATGAAGATGTCTGTAACATTTGTTATTGCACAAAACATTTGTACCTAGAGCACACACTGTTTAATGGAAGATGGATTGTTTAAAAACTTATTTTAAAAAAATATGATCAGTCCCAGGGAGGACACAAGCCAGATCACTTCCACCAGTTCTCTAAAGCAGAGACTCTCAACCCAGCAACTTTCGAATGGGTGGACTTCAACTCCTAGAATTCTCTAGCCCTTTGCACCCTGGAACGTATACTGGGCGTCCAAAAGTTCAGACTATCAGAGAAGCTGTGAGTATCCAAAAGAAAGTGAACATCTGGATGGGTTGCTTAGATCTATTTAAGGGTTGATCATTGCAGAGCTACATGAGGGGCTGATCTCTTTAAAGCAGGGCTCGTCAAACTTGGCAACTGTAAGACTTGTGGACTTCCAGAATTTCTCAGCCAGCCATGCTGGTTGGGGAATTCCAGGGACTTGAAGTCCATAAGTCTTAAAAGTAGCTGAGGGAATTCTGCTTCATGCTGGCTGGGGAACTCTGGGAGTTGAAGTCCACGTAGCTAAAAGTTGCTGAGGTTGGAAAAAAACTGCTCTAGAGCAGGAGTCACCAAAACTGGTGGTCCGCAAGAAAATTTTGGTGGTCCACATAAAAATATTTGCATTTTTATATTGCACTGGACCGCCAAAGCAATTAATCCTGCTCGCTGACGGGATGGGGTCCTTCAGGCACTTAGCTTGGCTGCCTGATGTTCATTCTTGTGTATTCGAGCTTCCTAGCTGAAATAGACAGCAAAGCTAGCGTTGACCACAGGCGCTTGTCTCTGCCAACAGGCAGCCAAGCTAAGTGCCTGAAGGGCCGCATCCTGTGACTAATTCATATTAATGGTCTGCGGGATTCAAAATTATGAATTTAGTGGTCCCTGAGGTCTGAAAGGTTGGTGATCCCTGCTCCAGAGAATTGCTGTGTTAAAGGCCCATGGGCTAGGTCTGTGATGGCTAACCTTTTTTGACTCGCGTGCCAAAAGTAGGGGGAGCACGGGGTGGTGGTGTGTGTGGGCGTGCCACACCCATAATGCTATGTGCGCGACCCCCTGCTTTTGGCGGACTTTTTTCGCCCTCCCCAGGCTCCAGTGGCTTTCTAGGAATCTGGGGTGGGTGAAAACAGCCCCCCACCAACTCCAGAGGCTTCGGGAGCTTCCCTGAAGCCTCCAGAGGGCGAAAAACGGCCTCAGAACAAGGTTTAAATTAGCTGGCCAGCGCACACATGCGTGCTGGAGCTGACAGGGCAATGCCTCGTGTGTCCTAAGAAATGGCTCCGCGTGCCACCTGTGGCACCCGTGCCATAGGTTCATCATCATGGGGCTAGGTGGATTAAGATTAGCTGCTGTGTTTGGTTAAGGGGTGTGTGTGTCACCCTTGTTGAATTTCTTCTAAAACAGGAGTGTCAAAGTCGTCTTGTCACAACATCTTCATGTGACATCTCTCAACTCCCCCCCCCTTTGCTAAGCCGAGAGTGGCATGACCAGCGCGTGATGTATCCGATCCGCGGACCGAGAGTTTAACAGCTCTGTTCTAAGAGCACCAGCACTTGCAGACTTACCGCTAAGCTGAGGGACGTCTCCTGCCGGTTCTTCTGTGCTTTGCTCCACCGCGTCCCAAGAGGCAGAGGTGGTTCTCTCCTCTTTGCATGTCCCTTGTTCCTCAGTCTTCTCTTCGGCGTAAAGTCCAGGGATAGAGTCTTTCTCCGTTTGCTCCGAGAGAGGTCCGGATGGGACCTCTTGGAGACAGGATTGCAGCTCCTTCCCTTCCGCGAAAGTCTCGGGCGTTCTCTGCGCATGGTCCTTCGGGGTCATCGAGCCCTTGTCCGTCACTTGGTTCACGCTGAGTTTCTTTGATGTCAGCGACTGTTTCCTCTTCTTGGTTTGCTGGTGCCGACCGGCGCAAAAGCTACCGGTGACGTTAGGGCAGTTCAGCAGCTCTCCTGTCCCCTTGTAGGCAGCGCTCCTGCTTCCTCCGTCGTCTGAAAGCACTTGGGAGTCACAGGACTGGGCCGATCCCCAACTGTCACTGTCTTGGGTGCTTCCGGTGCTGTTCTGAGGGCTCCTGTTGCCTCGGTATGTCCATGGCTCATTCTGGAGATGGGAAGAAAGGAGAGAGAGAGCGCTGTGTGATTTGCCTCCTTGCGGATGGGAGAGAATGGGAGCGCCCAGCACCCAGGCCAGGAAGGCAGAGAAAGGGCCAAGCGCTTGACGGCTTTTTTTAAAAAAATATATTTTATTAAATGTTTTAATCTTTAAAAACAGTCAGAAGACATAACAAGTATAATAAACAAAACAAAATCAAGAGTGCAAAACAAAACAAAACACAGAACATATAAAACAATATACAATAATTTTACAGCTTTCTATACTGGCTTTCCTGCTTCGCTTTTGTAATTATCCCTTCTGCATTGCCTTCCTATTACTGTATCCTTAGCTTGCAATGTAGCAAACACAATATTAACACTTATAATGATATTCATTATTTGTATCACCATATTCTCTATTTTCTGTTTTGGCTTCTGATTTCCAGCCACTTGTACATTTTATTCCATACTTTATAAAAGTCTGATTCTTCTCTTTTAGTTCTATTGTCATTTTGTCCATTTCTGCGCATTTGAATATTTTCCTGATTATAGTTTCATCTGAGGGTGTATTAATTTTCCCCCCAGTTTTGTGCAAAAGCAATCCTTGCTGCAACCAGTATGTGTATGATTACATATTGAGATTCTTTGTCTATTTTTTGGTCCAGCAGTCCTAATAAAAATGCTTCCGGTTTAAGTTCTATTTTTCGCTCAGTAATTTCTTCCAGCTATTTCCAAATTTTACACCAGTATCTCCTTGTGATGGGGCACGTCCACCACATGTGGTAGAATGTTCCCGGCTTGTGGCTGCATCTCCAACATTTGGGGGATAAATTTGGGTACATTTTGGCCAATCTCGCTGGAGGCAAATGTCATCTATAAAACATTTTATAGAGCTTTTCTTTGTAGTCTACTGCGGTTGTAAATTTATAATTTCTTTCCCATAATTTGCCCCATTTTTCTAATTCTATACTATGCCCAAAATTTCTACCCCAGCTAATCATTGTCTCCTTTTCTGTCTCTTCCTCCATTTTATATTTTAAAAGAAAATTATATTAGTGATCATTTTTCCTCCCTAGCAATATTTTACCTAATTCCATTTGTTTCTCGTATATTCCGCATTGTTCCCGATCTTTTCTAAATCTTGTTTTAATTTGTAAATATAGCCACCATTCCATATTTATTCCTTGTGTCTTCAGCTCTTGTACTGATTTCAGTTCTCCTTTTTTGTCTAAGAGCTCTGCATATCTTACCATTTTACAAAGATCAACGACTTTTCTTACCTCTTTTGGGTAGGGAATGTAACCTGCGTAGGCTAGCACGAAAGTGCAGAATTGATTGAAGTCTTCTACAGTTCTCTGTCTTTTCTGGGGTGGCTGCAAAGATACATAGGTTTTACAAGTCTGGATTTCAATACCCCCTTACAATAGTTTAACTTCAGAGCACCCATCAAGTAAACGGTATCCCAATCAAGGAACTGCCAAAGAGCCATCAGTAAACAGCCCAACCAAAGTATCCCTAGGACCGCCCACAGCCACACAGACCGGCAAGTAACCAGAATATAAACTGACAGCAAACAGCACTCCTTACTACAGCACTGATGTTGTTACTTAGTTTGGGTAATGAAACGTCTACAAGGAAACAACCAAGCTCAGAGAGCACCAAGGGTCTCTCATTTCAACCGAGCTACAAATATTCTCCTTTATTGGATCCTTTTACAGTGTTAACAAACTAGCTGAGCATGAATAATAGAAAGTTTCTATGCCATTGCCCCAACAAGTGGAATGTCATGAGAACACAGTCAATGCAAGTTGGTTGACAAAACCTATTTCAGTTCCATAAATCATTGCCTATCATACCCATACCAAAAGGGATGCAGTGGCTAAGATGCTGAGCTTGTCGATCAGAAAGGTTGGCGGTTCAGCGGTTCGAATCCCTAGTGCCATGTAATGGAGTGAGCTCCCGTTCCTTCTCCCAGCTTCTGCCAACCTAGCAGTTCGAAAGCACATAAAAAATGCAAATAGAAAAAATAGGGGCCACCTTTGGTGGGAAGGTAACAGCGTTCCGTGCGCCTTCAGCATTTAGTCATGCTGGCCACATGACCACGGAGACATCTTCGGACAGCGCTGGCCCTTCAGCTTTGAAACGGAGATGAGCACCCCCCCTAGAGTTGGGAAGGGGTAGCACATATGTGCGAGGGGAACCTTTACCTTTACCCATACCAAAAACCTACAACCTTGCCAAAATATCCTTGGTCAGCACTGTGAGCAAAATACCCTTTAAAGGTGGATTGCTTGCTATCTAAATGTAAGCGCCTCTCTCACTCAGAGACAGGCCACTGAATTGTCCTGCTCAATGTTACTGACAATCAATGCCAAAGACAGGAAAAAATGCGAATGCATCTCAAGCAACGGCTAAGCTTGGTTTGCGTGGCACCAACACAAGAAGAGCCCCGATTGGACCCAAAGGATCTGGGCTGGCCTTCTGGATCATCCAGTGGGCATCTGAATGCTTTTGGAAAGCTCATCAGCCTGGACTCACCCAGTTCCCTCAACTGTGGCTTTCCATCTGCAAATATTTCATACCTTCTGCCACAAAGGCAGGGTGGTGTCCATAGCCCTCAATCTTGATAGCCACATCCCCCTTTGTTGTTGCTGTTAGTTGCGAACTTGAATTCGACCCATCGCAACCCCATGGACAACATTCCTCCAGGCCTTCCTGCCCTACAGCCCCTTCTCAAACCATCCAAATTGGCTGGCTGATCTATTATCTCTATAACATCTGTCTGTCTGTGTCTATCTACAGTAGCACAGTGGTTAGAGTGCAGTACTGCAGGCTACTTTTGCTGATCACCAGCTGCCTGCAATTTGGCAGTTTGAATCTCATCAGGCTCAAGGTTGTCTCAGCCTTCCATCCCTCTGAGGTAGGTGAAATGAGGACCTGGAGTGTTGGGGGCAAATATGCTGACTCTGTAAAAAGCTTAGAGAGGGTTGTAAAAGTGAAACTGTATATAAGTCTAAGTGCTATTGCTATTGCTATTGCTCTATCTATCTATCTATCTATCTATCTCTCTCTCTATCTCTCTATCTATCTCTCTCTCTCTCTCTCTCTCTCTCTCTCTCTCCCTCCCTCCCTCCCTCCCTCCCTCCCTCCATCCACCCACCCACCCACCCACCTAATATATGTGGCTGCCAATCTCACAAAAAGTGACTCTGGATGGCTTCCCAACAATATTTAATTGCACATCAGGTGGAAAATGCTTCCTTCTCAGTCCTGAATCTCAGTCAATGGCCTTGAGTTCAGACCCTATGAACTCTATTTGCCCAATGCTTAACTTTTGTGTGATTTTATACACTTCCACACCTGTATCATGTCTTCCTTTATTATCTTGCACTCCAAGCTACTGTGCCCCAGAAAACTGGCTGGGGAAAATCTTGGGAGTCCACCTATCTTAGTTTGAAGTTGCCCAAGTTGAGAAACACTGGTCTGGTTTTACAAACAGGGAAAATCAGTTATTTTAAACACCAAGCTAAGAGATAATGAGGCAGAAACATGCTTTCTGCCTCAATGAACACAGTCACTTCCTCGAGGACCAAACACAAGGACAACAAAAATGTGCGTTTTTTTAAACAGCTGGGACATTTAGCTTTTCCAAGATATTCTAAACAAGGAGAAAAATATGTTGGCCACCCAATATCTTATCACAACAGAAAGGGCAGCTTGGCCCTGTGGTTTTTCCCGTTTCCAAAACCAAAGAGAAAGGGAGTGAATTCCAGCAGTAAATCGCAGAGCTGGGATCTCCAGGGAAAGGAACTCTCCTGCTATTTAGTGGGGAAGATGATAATAACAGTGATAATGGTGTGGAAGTGTGGAGACATTTCCCTGCAGGCAACGCAGTCAAAGCAAACAAGTTGGCTTGCCTGCAGACAAAGGAAAGCCGGAGATCAGATTCTAGCCAAAACAAGGGAGATTGCTAAATTCTTCATATCCTCCCCTCCCCAATTTGAAGAACGCCAGGACAGTCTATTATTATTATGATTTTATTTTGCAAACACCTGGGCTCAAATTGACCCAATATGTCGCTTGAGAGTGAGATGGGCTGGGCAGCCGGACTTCAACTCCCAGAATTCCCCAGCCAGCGAGTTGGAAGTCCGGACATCTTCAAGTTGCCAAGGTTGAGAAACACTGCTCTAGAGTAAAAGAGGGGTCCTTTGTTCCTTGCCCCACGTCCTAAGGAACGCTAAAAGGTAAAGGTTTCTCTGTCAGTCATGGTGCTCATCGCCCATGTTGTCCCAAGATATTTTCTGGGGTCATGTGGTCAGCATGGCTATGTGGCAAAGGCACATTCTGTTATCTTCCCAGTAAAGTGGTAGGTACCTATCTATCAACTTGCATGTCTGATTTCAAACTGAGAGCTGCCTATATCCCGTTCTTTGTGAGGTTGCCACAAAGAGGGGGATAACCTATTCTGCAAAGCCCCTAAAAGCAGGACAAGAAGCAATGGGTGGAAACTAATCAAGGAAAGAAGCAACTTAGAACTGAGGAGAAATTTCCTGACACTTAGAACAATTAATCAGTGGAACTTCTTGCCTTCAGAATTTGTGAATGCCCCAACACTGGAAGTCTTTAAGATGTTGGATAGCCTTTTGTCTGAAACAGTATAGGGCCTGCTGCTTAAGTGTGCATGTGTGTGTGTGTGGTATTGGACTAGAACAGGGTCATCAACCTTTTGAACCTCAGGGACCACTAAATCCATAATTTTAAATCCCACGGACCACTAATATGCATTTTTTTAAAAAGATAAATAGTATTTAGCACAATATAAAAAACATGGACCACTGGTTGGTGATCACTGGATTCAAAGACCTCCAAGGTCCCTTCCAACTCTGTTATTCTGTCATCCATACTAAGAAATGCCCTTCTTCCCGGACGTTCTTTTATCTACTAAGTTTAAATTTATGAGCCATCCATCTGGTTACCCAGAGTGTCTCAGGTTATACATTTTAGAGAAGAGAAAGTCGTCTGAATGGATCCAAGGCCAGGAATGAGGATTGCCTTTTTTTTTTAAAGCAAGCTTTCCTACCAAATCTCAAAACGGGGAAGGGCAGATATGAAAGGAGAAAAAGATCCTCACAACAGACAGACAGACAGACAGACCCCTAAACTGCAATCCATCTTTTCAGGGACGGGAGGGAAGGAGGTAAAAGCCACAAGGGTGACCCTGAGACGGAAGAGACAGATCTGCCAAGAGGTTGTTAATTTTTCCTTCTTTTTGGGGCAGGGGGAATTATCCGCATCAAAACCGGGGGTGGGGTGGGTGGACACGGAGGGCTTTCTCCCATTTCCCCCTCAAAAAGAGGGGTGGAATTGAGACAAGGTTTTATTCCCAAGAAAGGGGGGGGTGTGTGTGTGTGGAATTGACACAAGGTTTCATCCCCAAGTTTTGTCCCCCCAAAAAACAGGGGGAGAAATGAGACAAGGTTTTATCCCTCCCCACCAAGAAAGGGGGGGAATTGAGATAAAAGTTTTCTCCCCTCAAAAACAGGGGGTGGAATTGAGGTAAGGTTTTTCTCCCCCCCCCCCCCAAAAAAAGAGAGAGGGGAATTGAGACAAGGTTTTGTCCCCCCCCCCAAAAAACAGGGGGAGAAACGAGACAAGGTTTTACCCCCCCCCCAAGAAAGGGGGGGAGGGAGAATTGAGAGTTTCCTCCCCTCAAAAACAGGGGGGTGGAATTGAGGCAAGGTTTTTCTTCACACACATACCCCAAAAAAAGAATTGAGATAAAGTTTTCTCCCCTCAAAAACGGGGTGGAATTGAGGTAAGGTTTCTCCCCCCCCCCCAAAAAAAGAGGGAGGGGAATTGAGACAAGGTTTTGTCCCCCCCAAAAACGGGGAGAAACGAGACAAGGTTTTATCTCCCCCCCCCCCAAGAAAGGGAGGGGGGAGGGAGAATTGAGATAGTTTCCTCCCCTCAAAAACGGGGTGGAATTGAGGTAAGGTTTTTCTTCACACACACACACACACCCCAAAAAAAGAGGGAGGGGAATTGAGACAAGGTTTTCCTCCCTCCCCCCAAACAGTGGGGGATTTTCTAAGAAGGACGGGTGTGTGTGTGTGGGGAGGGGGTGAAAACCCTGCCGCCGCCCCCCACCCCCCATAATGCCATCCAGTCGTGCCCGTTCAAACATGAAGGAAGCCAACCAGCTGAGCGCGTGGAGCCGGCGCAAAACACCCTCGTTTCCCCCCCATTTCATTTCATTTCTTCGATCACCCCCCCCCCCACCCCTCCCAAAAAAAACACCGGGGCCAAGCGAACTTTCTCTCTCAAACACCCCCCTACCCCACACACACAATCCCCTCAAGACGCCGGTCGGGCTCGAGCCACGGGAGGAGGAGGGTCGTCGTCACCGTCGTCCTCCCCCCCGCCCTCCACACGCTCCCACCCGGGCGGCGCTTAAGATGGCGCCGCCGCCGCCGCCGTCCTGGGCGAAAGAGCCGGGAGGCACGGAGGAGGCAACTTCGGGGCGGGTGGGGGGCAGGAAGACGAGGGTCTCTCTCTCGCCTCGGAGGATTCCCCTCCGCGGTGGCGGGGGGTCGTCGGGAAACGCCGGACGACGGCGGCTGCCAAAACTCCTCCGCTGGGGCAGAGCCGCCGTCGCGCCAAAGACACCCGGGAGCGCCGCCCCCGCCGGGAGATGCCGCTTCTCCGCCCCGAAGCAACGGAGGGCGGGGGGCGAAGGGAACCACGGGGCCACCCCAAGACCCGGAGACCGGCCGGTTGGGGGGCCAGAGGAGCGGATCTCCCACTTGTCGCCCGCCCTGGTTTACTCCCCCCCCCTCTCCTTGCCCCGCCGCTGCCCGCCTTCCCCTCCCTCCCTCCGTGGCCGGCTGGGAGTCGCCGCGCTCGGGGACTCACCTCGTCGAAGGCGGGGAAGCCCGGGCTGGGCACGGGGCTGGCACCTGCAAAGGAGGAGAGGAAGACAAGCGGAGGTTGTTAGATCGGGCCGGGGAAGCAGCCGGCGCAACCCACCCACCCCCAACGCCGAGCCCGGCGGCTCTCGAGCCCGGCAGGCCGGCTGCGCGATTTCGGCCCTCCTTTGCAAAAAAAAAAAAAAAAAAAGCGGCCCCGCCGCCTCGCCCACCTGCGTCCTCCTCGGAGCTGTTCATCCCCGCCGCCACGCCAGCCGGCTCGGCTGCCCGTCCGTTCGGCCGCTGCTCCCCGCAAAGGCAGGCAGGCAGGCGGGTGGGTGGGAAGGACCGGGGCGCGGGGGTGGGGAGGCTCCGGCCGGCGTCGGGATCGGCAGCGTCGGGAATCGCTTCTCTAAGGCTTCGTTCCTTGGTTGGTTGGTCGGTCGGTCGGTCGGTTCTCCGGCGGCGACTGGCGGGACCGGCTGCTCACTCGCTCGCTCGCTCGTCCGCTCGCTTCCCCAGCGCCCCTCCGCTTGCAACCGGCGCCGGCTGTTGAGCGCCAACTCCGCCTCCCTCCCTCCCCCCCCTCCTCCACGGGCCGGCTCCGCCTCTCCAGGACTGGCGCGGGAGGCAGAACCACCTGGGGAGGAAGGGGAAGGGGCGGCGGCGGCAGGCGCGCGGAAGCCGGCGAGCGCGGGGAGGGTAGAACCTCCTCCTCCTCCTCCTCTCGCTTTCTCAACTCCCCCCCCCCGCGCTCACGCCTTTGGATTCGCCCACCAGCTGAAAGGGGGGGGGGGAGGGACGGGAGGGAGAAGGTGGTGGGGTTGCCCCCCCCGGCCATGGGGAGCATGGATGGGTGGGTGGCGGTGCCGCCGCTTTAGGAGGGGAAGGTGGGCGGCTTTGCGTCAGGATCTATCTCCCGGCAAAGGTTTTCCTTTCCTTCTTTCAGCCTCTCCCGCTCCCTTTCTTTTTCGGCTTTTTGCTCCTTTCCTTTTTTTCCCTTTTCCTTTCCTTCTTTCCGGATCTCCTTTTTCTCTCTCTTTCTTGCTCTTTTTCCTTCCTGCCTTCTTTCCTTTCTTCCTCCCCTCCCTCCCCTCTCGTCTCCTATCCTCCTTTCAGTCTCTCGCGCTCTTTCTCTTTCCTTCCTCCTTCCTTCCTTCTGTTCTTCCCTCCCTCTCCTCTCCTTTTCCTTTCCTGCCTCTCTTTCTTTCTTTCCTTCTCTTTCCTTTCTTCCCCCGCTCTCCCCTCTCCTTCCTTTCCTTCCTTTCCTCCCTCCCCTCTCCTATCCTCTCCTCCTTTCACTCACTCTCTCTTTCATTCATTCATTCTTTTTTTCTTTCCCTTCCTTCCTTTTCCTTCCTTCCCCTCTCCTATCCTCTCCTCCTTTCACTCTCTCTCTTTCCTTCTTTCCTAATTTCTTTTTTCTTTCCTCCTTCCTTCCTTCCCTTCTCCCTCTCGTCTCCTATCCTCCTTTCAGTCTCTCGCCTCTTTCTCTTTCCTTTCTTTTTCTTCCCTCCCTCCCTCCTCTCCTCTCCCCCTCCCTCCCTCCCTCTCTCCCTCCTTCCTTCCTTCCCTCCCTTTGGGATATTCCAGCTGGGGACCCAGAAGCGCGGAGTAATGGCGCTGCCCCCCCACTTCCTTCAGCCAAGGGAGCGGGGGGGGGGGGTCGAGGCTCATCTGAAAAAGCCAAGCCTTTTCCCCTTCGGGGTGTGTGTGTGTGTGTGTGTCTTCCAGAGAGGTTCTCCCACTCCCCTGCCCATCCTTCCCAGCCAGCATTTCCCGAGTTGGCGACGCGGCGAAAGAAGGCAGCCGCCTCCAGAGCCACTGGCGGGGCGGAGGGAGCCTGCCGCTTCTGGCTCCGTCCGTGGGCGCGTGGGTCTCGGTCCCGCGAAGGGCGCCTGCAGGCTTCAGTTTGCTCCCGTGTCCCAAGGCCGTTTTTTTCTTTTTACTTGCCTCCCAACTGCGTGGCTCAAAAAAGCCGGTTGGTCCCCCTGCTTTTAAGGCAGAGGGCTTCAAACTTTGCCAACTTTAAGACTTGGGGACTTCAACTCCCAGAAGTCTCCAGCCAGCTCTTCTGGCTGGAGAATTCTGGGAGTTGAAGTCCCCAAGTCTTAAAATGGCCAAGTTGTCGAGCTATGCTGGCTGGGGCATTCTGGGAGTTGAAGTCCCCAAGTCTTAAAGTGGCCAAGTTGCCGAGCTATGCTGGCTGGGGAATTCTGGGCGATCTATATTGATATTGATTGTTTCCTGGTTGCTTATTTGTACCCTGTGACTATCATTAAGTGTTGTGCCTTGTGATTCTTGATGAATGTATCTTGTCTTTTTATGCACACTGAGAGCATCTGCACCAAAGGCAAATTCCTCTTCTCTTCTCTTCTCTTCCCCTCCTCTCCTCTCCTCTCTTTCTCTTCTCTTTCTCTTCCTATTTTATGTTCCAATATTTTTTTCTCTTCTTTTCTCTTTCTATTTACTATTCCAATATTTCTTCTCTTCTCTTCTCCTCCCCTCCCCTCCCCTCCTCTCTTCTCTTTCTCTTCTCTTTCTCTTCCTATTTTATGTTCCAATATTTTTATCTTCTCTTCTTTTCTCTTTCTATTTTCTATTCCAATATTTCTTCTCTTCTCCTCCCCTCCCCTCCCCTCTTTCTCTTCTCTTTCTCTTCCTATTTTATGTTCCAATATTTTTATCTTCTCTTCTTTTCTCTTTCTATTTTCTATTCCAATATTTCTTCTCTTCTCTTCTCCTCCCCTCCCCTCCTCTCCTCTCGTCTCTTCTCTTTCTCTTCTCTTTCTCTTCCTATTTTATGTTCCAATATTTTTATCTTCTCTTCTTTTCTCTTTCTATTTTCTATTCCAATATTTCTTCTCTTCTCTTCTCTTCTCTTCTATTCCTATTTTATATTCCAACATTTCTTCAAGTTACGACGGCACTGAAAAATGCGACTTACGACCATTTTTCAGAGTTACGATCTCCGTAGCCTGCCCACGGTCAGGTGATCAAAATTCAGACTCTAGGCAACTGGTTCCTATTTATGACCGCTGCTTTTTCACGTGCTCCCCTCTTTGGTGACCTTCTGACAAGCAAAGTCAAAACGGGGAAGCCCAACTCACTTCACGACCGGGTGACTAACGTTTATCAACTGCGGGGATTCACTTAACAACCCTGGCAGGAAAACGGGGTTGCAAAATGGGGCAAACGTCACTAGATAAATGTCTCAACGAGAAGAATGTTTGGGCTGCGTCGCGGTCGTAAGTCGAGGACTACCTGCATATGTCAACCTCCCTAGTTAGAAACAGGTCGGAAAATCCACCCCCTCCTGCCCCAAGGACAGGTTGAAAATATTATTTTTACAATTGAGAATGCCTATAATTATGGAACCTTGGAAGTCTGCTTCTGCCGGCCCTCCTCCCTTCTCCCCCTACTCTGGTGAGTTAGGGAGGTGTTTGGGCTGCTTACAAAGGCTATTTGCCCTTGACAGGATTTAAGATAAGTTGCCTCCCTTGTTCCTTTGATAGCTTGCGTATCTCCTTCAAGGTCAACTTTTTTACTCTGTATGCATGCCTTTGAAAGCGGTTTTAACAACAACGAGGTTCTCATCCCTGGATGTGTTTTCCCCTCGTATTTTGAGTAACGGTCCCGCCCAGAGTCCCGATAGAATTGAGTAAATGTATATATTTAATAAGTATCCTAAATGCTTAATCATAAGAACATAAGAACAGTCTTGCTGGAACAGGCCACAGCCCATCCAGTCCAGCCTTCTGTCTCCCACAGTGGCTGCCCATTTGCTTCAGGGTCTTCCCAAGCAGATGTCTTCACCTGCTTGTGATTCCCTGCAAAGGGCATTGAGAGATATGCTGCCTATCTCTCCATCCCGGAGGGTGTCCTTAGGCATCCCTCATGATAGCCATGGATACCCTTGTTCTCCATGAAGCATAGCATAGCATAGAATATTGGAATGAGGAATAGAATAAATAGAATAGAATAGAATATTGGAATGAAGAATAGAATAGAGTAGAATAATGGAATGGAATAGAATAGAATAATGGAATGAAGAATAGAATAGGAATAGCATAAGAACATAAGAACAGCCTTGCTGGAACAGGCCACAGCCCATCCAGTCCAGCCTTCTGTCTCACACAGTGGCTCCCCATTTGCTTCAGGGTCTTCCCAAGCAGATGTCTTCGCCTGCTTGTGATTCCCTGCAAATGGCATTGAGAAATATCCTGCCTCTCTCTCCAACCTGGAGGGTGTCCTTAGGCATCCATAATGATAGCCATTGATACCCTTGTTCTCCATGAACTCATCTAATCCTTTCTTAAAGGTGTCGAGGCTGACAGCTGTCACCACTTCTTCTGGCAGGGAGTTCCATAGACCAATCATCAGTCACCCTTCTCCCTTATTCTCGGGTCTCCAAGTAGCCTGGTTTTCTATACTCTCTCGTCTTCATGACCCCCAAGTTCTTCTCTTGACTTGCACTCCTTCAGCATGATGCATAATTTCCCTTCAAGCTTTTGTCTCAAGGATAGCTTATTCACTACCTTACAGCAAATAATGTAGAACTATCCGGGATCCCTTCAGCCATGCATACCCAAAATAAGTGAGAGAAATAAAGAGGAAGGCAATAAAATGTCATGGGGAATCCTGAAACATTGCGGAAGCTTCTCATGATTGGCGCACAACCCTTGTATGGCTATAATTTATTGAAAACTAGCTGTCTTGCCTGGGTATTTATTTATCCTAATCCTGTATTAGACAGGAAAAACCCTGATTTTACATAAGAACATAAGACTAGCCTTGCTGGAACAGGCCACAGCCCATCCAGTCCAGCATTCTGTCTCACACAGTGGCTCCCCATTTGCTTCAGGGTCTTCCCAAGCAGATGTCTTCACCTGCTTATGATTCCCTGCAAATGGCATTGAGAAATATCCTGCCTATCTCTCCAACCCAGAGGGTGTCCTTAGGCATCCATAATGATAGCCATGGATACCCTTGTTCTCCATGAACTCCTCTCATCCTTTCTTAAAGGTGTCGAGGCTGACAGCTGTCACCACTTCTTCTGGCAGGGAGTTCCACAGACCAGGGATCCTCTGGGTGAAAAAGTCCTTCCTCTTATTTGTTTGAGGTCTAGCTATCGAAAGTTTCATGGAGTGCCCCCTAGTTCTAGTGTTGTGCGATAGGGAAAACAGTTCTTCCTTTTCTACTTTGTCCACCCCGTGCATGATTTTATAGACTTCAATCAGGTCACCTCTCAGGCGCCGCCGTTCTAGAGTGAAGAGGCCCAGCCGTTGCAGCCTCAGATGGTAAGGAAGGTGTTGTTGACAATGTATGGACCAAACTTAATTTCTAATGTTGGATTTTACCCCTTGCCAGAGGGAGCCCCCTTGTGGAGTACTGTGAAGCCGTTACTGTGGCAACTACACTGTGCTGTACAGTAAAAGCCATTTTACGGCAGTACGGTAGAAGCCATTTTAAGGCACAACAGGCCGTATCTTAACAGAACACACACACCGAGTGGTGTTAGGAGTCCCTTACCCCCACAGTATTTTTTTCCCCAAGACAGTAAGTCATCTGTGTACCAAGTTTGGTTGAGAACTCTTGAGGCGTTCCGAAGGGATGTTGCATTGCATTTAAAGACAGAAACATATACAGAAATCCAGGAATCGAAGGATGGAAATTCTACTTGAGTAAAGAAAGCAAATAATCATTGGGGGGAATATTATAGGCCTCCTTTCTTCCTCAAGAATGGCCACATGAAATATCAAAGGGGGCCTTACGACAAGTAAGACATTCATGGGCATGGATGCAACTTTATTTTTGGGGATTCATTTGTTTATCAATGTTTCATCCAACATGTTTAATCCAATCAATTAAAGGCTAAGGTCAACATAACTGTCTTGTCTGAAATGGCATAGGGCCATGATGGTGAACCTATGGCACAAGTGCCTGAAGTGGCACACGAAGTCATGTTGCTTGGCATGTGCAGCATCGCCTGTTCCTCTTCTGGGTTTCCGGCGCGCATGTGTGCGCAATGATCAGCTGGCCTTCGTGCGTGCATGCCGGAAACTGGAAGAGCTGGTCTTTTGTTTTCCTGCGCTCAACAGTAACCAGAAGACTAGCTGGCCAGTGCATGTGCACGCCCCAGAAGTTCATCTTCAGGTGCATGCATACCCATGCTCCTCTTCTGGGTTGCGGTACAGACTAGTGCACGCTACCTTTTCGGCCCTTGGTGTTGAAAAGGTTCGCCATCACTGGCATAGGATTTCCTGCCTGAGCAGGTGGCTGGACTAGAAGACCTTCAAGGTCCCTTCCAACTGTTATTCTGTTCTGTTTAGTAAAGCATGCTGGTGAATTTTTGTGGCTTGTTAGCAACAAGGAGACAGGAAGGAGCCTGGCTTCCCGGAGAACTGAAAGTGAAACTGCTTGTGTTCTGCTTGTATTTACTGCTACCTTGGAAAACCTGCTTTTGGTAATATATTGCATATTATTATTATTATTATTGTTCTGTGGTTAATCTTTGGTGAGATTCACAGCCTTTGGGGCTGGTTGGTAGCTCAACAGCTCGAGTCCTAACCAAGGACCTGGGAACTGTTAAGGTAACGTCAGAGGGTATAAGCCAGTGATGGCTAACCTTTTTTGGTTTGTGTGCCAAAAGCGGGGGGGGGGGGTTCGTGCGTGGGCGTGCCACACCCATAATGCTATGTGCGTGACCTCCTGCTTTTGGCACGCTTTGTTTGCCCTCCCCAGGCTCCAAAGGCTTTCTAGGAGCCTGGGGAGGGTGAAAACAGCCTCCACCCCCACCTCCAGAGGCTTCAGGAGCTTCCCTGAAGCCTCCAGAGGGTGAAAAAACGGCCTCAAAAGAAGGCCTAAATTAGCTGGCCAACGCACACAAGCGCGCTGGCAACGCCTCGTGTGCCCTAAGAAATGGTTCCGTGTGCCACCTGTGGCACCCGTGCCATAGGTTCGCCATCACGGGTATAAGCTGTTCCAAGTAGGGTTGTTTTTTGTAGTGTCAGAATGTTTAGAATTTCTAAATAGCGAGGTAGCCCTTTAGGTATTGCTGTATTATTATAATTCTGTGGTTAATCTTTGGTGAGATTCATAGCCTTTGGGGCTGGCTGGTAGCTCAACAGCTCAAATCCTAACCAAGGACCTAGGAACTGTTAAGATTTATTATTATTATTATTATTATTTTGAATCCTGCTGAATCAGTTCCTGTGCTTTCTGAATGTGATTGCTGCTGCAAACTCTTGACCAGCCAGGTCCGCTTCAGCACTTATCGCAGCCTGATTCAGCACAGCTGATTGGCGGGTAGATCGGACTGCCGGAATACCGCCAATCAGCTGTTCCAGGCTGCAGGGATTGCCACAGATAATCGCTGCCTCGCGTTTTTGGCCTCTGATAGGGGTGGGGTGGGGGGCTACATTTGGTGCATAAGACACACCCAAATTTTCACCCCCTTTTTTATACTCCAAAAAAAAGAAAGAAAAATACGGTACCCATGCTGTTAAAAAAATGAAAATAAATAAGCAAAATGACATCCAAGACCAGAGAGCCATTTTATTTACACCGCGATCTCAGTGCTGATGAACAGGGGGTCGAAAGCGTCAAGTTGCAATGTCAAACCACTTCATGTTATTATCGAGACATGGTGCGTTAGCTGGGACACATCCCTACATGGAGTTAGGACCTTGAGAGGCTTGGGAGACCATGGTTAGATATAAGCCCCCCCCCAGCCCGCCCCACCCACCAAAAAAAAAACAGAACAGCCAAGGCCACCACCTTCCGGCAGAAGAGGAAAAGCTACTGGGTTTCCACTGTCCTGTATCCTGCATCCAGTAGTCTCGCTTTTTGTAGCGTGTTGTGTCTTCCTCGTGTGAAGATCATCTCCAAGAACGGAAAAAAGCGACTCCTATCCCCATACAAAAAGCATCACCATCTGAGTTGGGTGGCGGGAGTGGAGGGGTGGGAGGAGAGGGGGGAGGAAAGTTAAGGCTACGCCATGAAAAAAAAAGGAGCCATTTCAAGATAACCTGGCTTGCTTGTTTGCTTGCTTGCGTGGTGCTCGGAGGGGCTGCAACTCTTCCCCCAAAATAGGGGTGGGTGGGGGTTGGGGGGGGGGAAAGAAGGCAAGAAACGATCCAGTTTCCAAAGGACGGTTTGCAGCTCCAGCCCATTTCTGGGAGAAGCTACTCAACGTGCAACATTTCGCAGCATCTGACACCTCCCCCCCCCCCCCCCCCCCCGAAGCCTTCGTACATTCCTCGGCGGGTGGGTTCAGTTCTACCGACAGGTGGGGATGGGAAGAGACAGGACAGCTTGGAGCAGCGATGTCTCTTCCCCATCCTTTCACTCAATCAGCCCTGGGCGGAGCCCACCCTCCCCTCTCTTCAACTGTCTTTCCGTCCCCGCCCAGCAGAGACTTGGCACAGATCCAGCAGCGGAGTTGGCAACTTGGGTTCCTTCCGTCCTCTCTTCCCCGGTGGATGCGGAGTTTCCTGGGGGGGGGGGTGAAGGAGGGGGGGATCAGCTCGGTGGCTGGCACGGCTGACGTTCGCCCGATGGCAGTGGAATCCCCCCCCCCCGGCGACTTCATGGGGTGAGCGGGAGGGCTGCTGCAAGGGCGTGTTCTGCTCCCCACCAGCTCACGCACCCCAGTCTGGCGGCTTTTATAGGAAACCTTCTTTCCGGAACTGCTCTTGCAGGATGTCTCTGTACTCGTCAAAGCCGCCCTCGATGCGCTGGACGGTGCCGTTGCCGCACACCCACAGCTCCTTGCACACCAGCCGGATGAACCGCTCGTCGTGCGAAACTAGGATCAAGCCGCCCTAAAACAAGAGGGGGCGGGAAATCCTCACATTACAACTGGGGAGAGCATAGGCCGCAAGGTCAGCTGTTCCCGCACAACTTTCTCGCCATTTGGCTTTTAATACGATGAAAACCCCTCATGCTCTCTGAGCTTGGTTGATTTCTTGCAGGTGTTTCGATACCAGGGATGGGATTCTACCGGTTCGAACTGGTTTGAGTGAACTAGTAGCTCTGCTGGTCAGATGGCAACGAAGCAATAGCTCCGACGATCAGCTAGCCCTGCCCACCCGCCTCTGCTCTATCCTCTCCTTTATTTAGTTTAGTTTATTTATATTTTTATACTGCCCTACTCCCGAAGGACTCAGGGTGGTGTACAGCCAAAATAAAAAAATAAGATATACGAAAGTTAAAACAATTTAAAAACATATTAAATAATTTGGCCCATGATAAAATTAAAAACCCAAACAAACCCAATTAAAATTAATAAAATTTGTATTTACGTCAGCCCGGCTTGTTGAAAAAGAAAAGTTTTAAGAGCACGGCAGAAGGTGCTTAGGTCAAGGATATTTCGATATTTCGCCGCCCTGGGTCCATTTGGAGAAGGGCGGGATATAAATCGAATAAAATAAAATAAATAAATAAAGGGGCAATTCATTCCAAAGGACAGGTGCTCCCATGGAGTAGGCTCTCTCCCTGGGTGTCGCCAGTCAACATTGTTTAGCTGACGGCACCATGAGGAGACCCACTCTATGAGAGTATACTGGTCGGTGGGAGGCTCTCGATGGCAGAAGGCGAACTCGTAAGTACCCAGGTCCTAAGCCATGGAGTGCTTTAAAGATAGTAACCAACACCTTGAATCGCACCCGGAAAATTGCTACTGTCCTCCCTCCCTCCCTTCCTTCTGGTTGACTCAGCCTTCCACGCTTCCGAGGTGGGTCAAATGAGGACCCAGATTGTTGGGGGCAATAGGTTGACTCTGTAAACCGCTTAGAGAGGGCTGTAAAAGCCCTGTAAAGCGGTATATAAGTCTAAGTGCTATTGCTACTGTCCTCCCTCCCTCCCTTCCTTCTGGTTGACTCAGCCTTCCATCCTTCCAAGGTGGGTCAAATGAGGACCCAGATTGTTGGGGGCAATAAGCTGACTCTGTAAACCGCTTAGAGAGGGCTGTAAAAGCCCTGTGAAGCGGTATATAAGTCTAAGTGCTATTGCTACTGTCCTCCCTCCCTCCCTTCCTTCTGGTTGACTCAGCCTTCCATCCTTCCGAGGTGGGTCAAATGAGGACCCAGATTGTTGGGGGCGAATAGGCTGACTCTGTAAACCGCTTAGAGAGGGCTGTAAAAGCACTGCGAAGCGGTATATAAGTCTAAGTGCTATTGCTATATACTGCTTCATAGTGCTTTATAGCACTATGGTTTACAGCAGGGGTGTCCAACTCGATTTCATTGAGGGTTGCATCAGGATTGTGTTTGACCTTGGGGGGCCTGGGTGGGCATGGCCAGCTCAACTTCGTTCCTGTTGAGGATGCCTTTGGTGGCCCGAGTGCTCTGCCAGCAAAAACAGGCTCCCGAACTCTGTTTTGGGATGCGACGGCCTCGTGCAACCCTCTGCCAGCAAAAAAAGGAGCTCGGCAACACTAACATGCAAAGTCAAGTCTGCAGACTTACCCGGAATTTGTTGAGTGCTTTTGCTAGAGCTTCAATGGTTTCCATGTCCAGGTGGTTTGTTGGTTCATCCAGTATGTAGAAGTTGGGGCTACAAGGGGGAGAAAAAAAAGTACAGTATAGGCCAGTGATGGCAAGCCTATGGCACGTGGGCCACAGGTGGCACACGGAGCCATTCGGCAGGGCACGTGAGGCGTTGCCCTGTCAGCTGGCCAGCGCGCATGCCCGAGCTCTCCAGCTGATTCATCATCATCATCATAATAATAATAATAATTTATAACTCTCTCTCTCTCTCCCCAAAGGGACTCGAGGCTGGGCACAGGGAAATTAAAAATACATATTAAAACCACAAACAATACAGTATTAAAAAGAATTAAACTAAAACACTGTGCTAAAATCCCATGTTAAAACTAAGACAAACCCCTAAAAAACTCTAAAAAACAGTTCAATTACCCCAGGCCGGCCAAGCAGAAGAAATGTGTTTTTAATTTTTGACGGAAGGAGCAGAAGTCCGTAGTTGTTCTAACTTTGGGGGGAAGGTCGTTCCAGAGGGTCGGGCCCGCCACAGAGAAGGCCCTTCCCCTGGGCGTCGCCCGCTGGCATAGCCTGGTGGACGGCACCCGGAGAAGTCCCTCTCTGTGGGAGCGGATCGGCCGCAGGTATGTATGGGGCAGGATGCGATCCCGCAGATAACTAGGTCCCGTGCCATGGAGCGCTTTGAAGATGATGACCAACACCTTGAAGCGCACCCGAAAGACGACAGGCAGCCAATGCAGCTCGTGCAGGAGTGGTGTTACATGACGCTGCAAATTCAGCCATTTTTAAAGCCATTTTTTGCCCTCCCCAGGCTTTATATGTTTGCTCGTAGGGCCATTTTAAGTCCTCCAGAGCTGGAGAACTAAAAACGCCCCTGTGAGCAAACCGGAACTCACTTCCAGTTTGCTCGTAGCGTCGTTTTTAGTCCTCCAGAGGCTGCAGGAAATCTCCTGAAGCCTCCAGAGGGCCTTCAGGGGGAGCTTGGGGAGGGCGAAAAAAACATGTAAAAAATGGAGGAGGGGAGTGCCTGTCATGCGCACATGCACACTGGGCATGCATGCATTGCATTATGGGATTGGCATGCCGGCGCACGACCCCCCTGCACTCCCCCCCCCTTATGGCACGCGAGCCTAAAAAGGTTCGCCATCGCTAGTATAGGCCAGGGGTTTGCAAAGTCGGCTCTTTTAAGACTGGTGGACTTCAACTCCCAGAGTTCCCCAGCCAGCATAGCTGGCTGGGGAATTCTGGGAATTGAAGTCCACCAGTCTTAAAAGAGCTGACTTTGCAGACCCCTGGTATAGGCAATTCTTGATTTACAACTTGGAGGCTGGAACGATCACCTTAATTACATCGTGTTGGTCATTAAGTGGGTCATCACAGGGCCCTGCCTGATTTTAACTCCCTTTTTTGAGGTGTTCTTTGCCTCTTTCCTCTACCATGAATTCCACACTACCGTATTTTTCAGAGTATAAGACACACCAAGGTTTTGAAGAGGCAAATTTTTTAAAAAAGTAGGTAGGTAGATAGAGGCATAGAGAGAGAAATACAGTAGGTAGGCAGGAAGAGAGAGTAGGTACGTAGGTAGATAGGGGTGGGGGGAGAGAGAGAGAGAGAGAGAGAGAGAGAGAAAGAGAGAGAGAGAGAAAGAGAAATACAGTAGGTAGGCAGGGAGAGAGAGAGTAGCTAGGTAGGTAGGTAGATGTTTCCAGGTGTACTTATCTATGTGCTGGAGAAGGAAATTGCTGACAAGCTGAAGCACCTAACTTTGTTCCTGCTGGCATAGCATTTGATCCACGTAATTCTGATCAATCAGTTAAAAAGTTTTCCGAAAGGAAAAAAACCCACCTTTTTGCACTCTGCAAACCTCCCCAAAACGGCCCGTTTTTTGTGAAAATGGGCCCGTTTTTCCCCAAATAAAAGGCACGAATAGCCTTGGGGGTGTGTGTGTGTGTGCTTGCAGAGTGCTCCCGGGGGGGGGGGGGGAGCCAAAAAAGCAAAAAACCAGGCCCGTTTTGGAGGCTATGCATGCATTTTTTAAAACAAAAAAACGGCTCGTTTTCGCAAAAAATGGGCCGTAGAGTGCTGCTGGGGGCTGGGGGCAAAAAACAGACAATTTTATGCTTGTTTCTGCCCTCCCCAGCCCCCAGGACGTCTCTGAAAGCCTCCATAAGGCTAAACAAGGCCATTTTGGTGAAGGGGGTGGGGTTTCAGGAGGCCAAAAATGCTGTATTCCATGTATAAGAAGCACTCAGATTTTCAGCCTCTTTTTAGAGGAAAAAAGGTGCGTCTTATACTCTGAAAAATACGGTAAGTAATACTCAGATTCTCTTTTGTCTTTTATTTCTTCTGTAAGTCTGTCCATTTCAGCGCATTCTAATACTTTTTAAATCACATTTTCTTCTTCTGTGGGTGTATTTTTGTTTTTCCAGTTTTGTGCGGATGTGATTCTTGCTGCAGTTATTACATGTAATATTACATTTTTTCCTCATAATTCCCTGTAATTATCCCTAATACAGATAGTTCTGGTTTTAGTTCTATTGATTGTGTGGATATCTCTTCCAGCCAGTTTTTTTTAATTCTTATCCAATTTTTTTTTTTTTTTGCTGCTGTACCACTATTTGAATAATGCAAACAACAACAACAGAAAACAAATCAACAATAAGAACCCAGCCGCATTACCAAGGCATAGTCATCTGAGCAAAAGCCACTCTGCTCTTCTGTCCCCCAGATAGGCTGGCAACAGGGCGGACGGCCAATTCTCCAGAGACTCCATAGCATCCCAGCTGATGACGATACTCCTCCTCTGACTTCCCTAAAATCGCATGGGGCAGAAAGAGAGGCGTGAAATCCATGCCTAAAATGTTAGTTGTGGCCCGCCCCGCAGGCGGCCAGTAGAGCTGGCAGCAGAGTCGGACAGTGAGGAGGTTGGGGAGGAATATGGGCCAGTCCGGGCGGCTGAGGAAAGCACAGACGAGGGCTCTGTGTCAGAGGCGGAGTGGGGACCAGAGCTATATGTCAGTTATCAGCTGCCTTCAGAGTCAGACATCAGTGAGGCTGAGGAACAGCTGAAGCCTGTTCCAGGTATGCTCATGCACAGATTTGCCAGACGAAAGGAACAGCTAAGGAACAGGGGTCAACTTGGGAGTAAGGCCACAGCCACAATGAACGGCCCCTCCCAGAGGAAACAAAAGAGGAGCGAAAGGGGAGTGGAGTTTGCAGGAGACAATTAGTTCGCTTCATTGGTTTGTGACTCTCCGAGACTCCTTGCCAAGTTTTGCAGATATCAGCCTGGCAGCTCTCCAAGCCAGATAAGGTCTGTGACTGAAAATCCTCCCTTGAAAAACTTTGGTGGATGTGAAGGAGCAGAATTCACAGGAAATTAATAAAAGGGTTTTTTGTCAGGACCAGAAATGTGCTTCATGCTCTTGGGAGCATGAAGCCTCGGTCAGAGCATATATACAGTAGCTTGCCGTCCCCATGTTGGTAAGGTATGGTTTTCTCCTTGATAATAGTTTATGCTATTGTTTTCTGCTTGGCTGTTTGTCTGGGGTAAATTCTTGCTTATCTGGGTGTTGGTTACAACCAAGCTCAGAGAGCACCACTCAGAGGGCACCACAATTCAACCCTGAACTACAGATATTCTCTCCTTTATTAGTTTACAAATGCTAACGGGCACATTTATTCACAGTGGTTTAAATTTGGCCACGGTGGTTGATAGACCATGGTTTGTGGCTTGTTCAAGGAGATGCAAAAAAAAAGGGAGCAGAGGCCTAAAAAGCCCACCAGTATACTTTCTCTGCCTCTCAGATTCAATGAGAATAGATGAGCCAAAATCCGAGTAATACTCCCTACCCCACCCCACCCACGTTGAGAAGGGGATAAATGAGGGCCTTAAGACCAATGCTATAACATTGGTGCCTTTTAGAGCAGGGGTCTCCAACCTTTGCAACTTTAAGTCTGAAGGACTTCAGCTCCCAGAATTCTCCAGCCAGCAAAGCTGGCTGGAGAAGTCTGGGAGCTGAAGTTCTTCAGACTTAAAGTTGCAAAGGTTGGAGACCCCTGTTTTAGAGTATGGGTTTGACCCAGCATGGCCCACTGATCCAATAAAAGCTGCTGCTGGCTTAACAGGTGCCAGGAACCCTTGTCAAGAAACTTAGGATAAAAAAAAGCCATGTTTTAGAATGAGGTTGTAACTCAAGTCACTGTCTTTAATCTTCAGTGTTCAGTGAACAGAGCAGGGCAGGGCAAAGTGCGCTCAAGATATTTCTGATGGTTAATTGCATAGGCCAGTGGGTCTTAACCTTTTTGAAAGGATCGGCCCCTTGAGCCCTTGAGGAAGTTATCATCGCCCCCCTCCTCCAACATAATCTCTCAATCACAACACAGGGAAATAATTCTTCAGTTTATGCAAACATATTTTTTCTTTTCTTTAAAATTGTCATCAGGGCATATCGATGGAAATAATTTATTTCAGGTCTTTCTCCCATATCTCAACTGTGGGGAAAATTCTGATGCCACCCATCCCTTTACCCCCAAACTTTGTGATACATGTACTACAGCTAAGGCAATGACCACTTAAATGCAATGAGCACTGAAAGCAAAATTCAATTGCAAGGAAATGAAATGCCCCCCAAAAAACCACTCACATTTAATGATTGAATCACAAGTGAATTTTAAGACGCAAAAAGAAATATAAAAAGGGCAGAAGAACAAACTGCAATGCAGGAACTAAGAATTTCAAGACGAGAACTCTGAAACTAAATTAAGACTCGGGGAAAATATCTATGCATGCACACTGTAAAAAAGGCCAATGGTGCGCCACTGTATGGGTAGAGTGATAGAGGCTGCTGCGCAACACGCATGAAGATGAGCGATGCATATTCACATATGTACGGGGTTCTGTACTGAAGCTACCTGGAGGAACATTTTAAAACACAGTTCGATCCACTAATAGCGAGTGATCTGATGTTTTTGTATGACAGATACACAGCGGTTCACTGTATGAAAAAAGTCTCAAAAGTGTCGCCAAAACATCTCGCTCCATCGCCCCCATATTGCCCCTCTTCCATTCCTTTGCCCCCGCGTCGCCCCTTTTCGTTCCATCGCCCCCCTGAAAAATGAAATCACCCCCGGGAGGAGGGGGGGGGGCAATATTGCCAGGGTTAAGAACCCCGGGTGTAGGCCATGAAACGGTGGGAGCTGAAATCTAACAAATGGTGAGACGGCGTTTGACAACTTACCTGGAAACTTTTTTGCTAGTAGTTCTGTGGCACTAATGTCCAAATCCAGTTGATCCACATGATGCTGGCTGAAATAGCCAATTTTAAGATTTCTGCCAGGCAGGGAGGAAAACAAAAAAGCATTGTTGAAACTAGAGTTGAAAACGCATCAAAAGTTGAAATTAAGATTGCCGAGAGAAATATCAACAAACCTCAGAGATATGCAGATGATACTACTCTAATGGCAGAAAGTGAAGAGGAACTAAAGAGCCTCTTGATGCGGGTGAGGGAGAGTGCAAACGTTGGCTTGAAACTCAACATTAGGAAAACTAAGATCATGGCATCTGGCCCTCACAATTCCTGGCAAATAGATGGGGAAGATGATTTTATTTTCCTGGGCTCCAAGATCACCCCAGATGGGGACTGAGCCAAGAAATCAAAAGAGGCTTGCTCCTGGGGAGGAAAGCTACGGCAAATCTAGACAGCAGACTAAAAAGCAGAGATATCACCCGGCCAACAAAAGTGTGTCTAGTCCAGGCTGTGGTTTTCCCAGTTGCAATGGATGGCTGTGAAAGTTGGACCATAAGGAAGGTTGAGTGCCAAAGAATGGACACCTTTGAACTCTGTTGCTGGAGAAGACTCCTGCGACTCCCTTGGACCACAAGGCGATCAAACTGGTCAGTCCTAGAGATCAACCTGGAGATCAATCTTTAGAATGTCAGATCCTGAAGATGACACTCAAGTACTTTGGCCACCTAATGAGAAGGAAGGACTCATTGGAGAAGAGCCTAATGCTTGGAAAGACAGTGGGCAAAAGAAGAAGGGGATGACAGAGAATGAGGTGGCTGGATGGAGTCACCAAAGCTGTCGGCATGAGCTTAAATGGACTCCAAGGTATGGTAGAGGACAGGAAGGTCTGGAGGAACGTTGTGCATGTGGTCGCGATGGGTCGGACACGACTGCGCAACCAACAACAACATTATTGAAACCACTAGCCAAAGGAATAGCTCTTTTGCAAGATAACTGTGCTCCCCTGCCTGAGAAGGAAAGAATAATAATAAGGAGGATAAAAATTGAACCTGGCTTCTGCTGCTTAAGGAGACATATTTCCTACTGCTGTTCTATCAGAGCTGTGGAAAAATTTCAGGATCCATTCCAAAAACAGACTCTGGTGCACAGGTCATGCCGACATAATATCTAATCTATAACTCTTCAAAGAATCACTCCATAGCAGCAAAGGGGCTGCGTCTTTTTCAAGGTCAGTCTTCCCTCCTGGGGGTTTCCCTCCCCCCACTCCCAGGGAGAGAGATATGGGAAGAGAGGAGAAGGAGACAAGGCTGGCACGGCTCAGGGCCTGGTGTTCTGCAGCCCTTAAAAACGGCGTTTCTCAACCTTGGCAGATTTCAACTCCCAGAATTCTCCAGCCGGCCACGCTGACTGGGGAATTCTGGCAGTTGAAAGCCTACCTACCGTATTTTTCAGAGTATAAGATGCACCTTTTTCTCCCCCAAAAAGAGGGGGGAAATTTCGGTGCGTCTTATACACCGAATGTATATAAGCAATGGCAATCCCTGCAGCCTGGAACAGCTGATGATGAGGGGCATTCCGGCAGTCTGATCCACCCGCCAATCAGCTGTGCTGAATCAGACTGCAATAAGTGTTGAAGCGGATCTGGCTGGTCAGAGTTTGCAGCAGTAATCACATTCAGAAAGCATAGGAACTGATTCAGCAGGATTCAAAATAATAATTACAATACCATACAATAACACAATAACAATACAATACCAAAAGCAGGTTTTCCAAGGTAGCAAGAAAACACAGTTTCACTTTCAGTTCTCAGCTAAGAAGACTCTTTCCTGTTTCCTTGTTGCTCACACAGCAAATCCTGTTTCAGAGTCCAAACAGACCTCATTGGCTGACTTAGTTGCTATGCCTATTCATTGGCTGATCTTGTTACCATGTGTCAGCTGAATACCATGGTGCCGGTAGGCAGAGGCAGAATTTTTCTTCTTCTTATTTTCCTCCCCAAACACTAAGTTGCGTCTTATACTCTGAAAAATACGGTAATTTAAAGTTGCCCTGGTTGAGGAACACTGCTTTAAGGGCTGCAGAAGAGCAGGAAAGTAGGGCAGAGACAGGAAGCCACAGGAGTGTTGCATCTCCCAGCTACCGTTGAGAAGCTAATGAAGGAACGAGCAGCAGGGGGGGAAAATGTAGCTTTGTTCAGCTTTTGAGCCTACTAGGCCTTGGCCTGAGCTGGGATGGTGCTTCGAAATGAAGCTTATGTTGCACACAATGTGGCCTTTAGTTACCATATTTTTCAGAGTATAAGACACACCTTTTCCCCTCAAAAAGGAGACTGAAATTCTGGTCGCATCTTATACACTGAATACAGCATTTTTTGCCTCCTGAAACCCCGTCCCCTTCACCAAAATGGCCTGTAGGAGGATTCCAGAGTGCTCCTGGGGGCTGGGGAAATGAGCAAAAAATGGCCCATTTTTTGTTCAATTTTACCTCCCCTTCCCCCCAGTCCCCAGGAGCACTCCGTAAGCCCCCTAAAGGCTATTCATGCCTTTTTTTGGGCGAAAAACGGGCTGTTTTGGGGAGGTTTGCAGAGTGCAAAAACTTTTTTTTAATTTGCCTCTTAAAAACCTTGGTGCGTCTTATACTCCAAAAATACGGTAATTAGTGTACTTTATCATCATTGCACATGGTACAACGAAGTTAAATGCAGTGTACTGTCATAACTATAAAAGTAAAAAGACAAACTTACATGCTTTACATTCTAATATAACGGAAATTGAAAACCCGATATTGCACTATCCCATAGAATGAAATATGGTTACTACCCTGGGATAGCGGCTGCTTTTTCAGCCTATTTGTCCTTGTTTTTATTATCCTGTACCATCTGCCAGATGATAATAGTTCAAAAAAAAAAAAAAGGTGCCCAGGATGAGATGGATCTTTAAGGATGTTTTGAACTTTCTTAAGGCAGTGGGAGCTATAAAGAGGGGAGACGGCAACCCATGATCATCCGGGCAATGACCCTGAGCCTCTGGAGTGCTCTCCTCTCCGCCACTATGTAATTGCAACCGCACGTAGGTGCAGTAAGTTAAAACTTTAAAAGTTTAAAGTTAAAGTAAGTAAAGTTTAGCCTGTGAATTCAAAACCGCTGTTCTAGTCCAATGTGCTGAGATTTTAGCAAATGTTTCCCATCTTTACGGAAAGATTAAAAGCTTATCTCCAAAATAGACAAAGCAACATAAAGCATGTGTGCCCTCAGGAATCTAGGATGCTATTAATTACTTAGCAACAAGTCAGCAATTTTCTACGAGTGTGTTCTCTTCTTCTCATTCCACCCCATCTCTTGTGATGGTGGTTTGAAAGCTACCTGTGAGCGTGTCTAATCCCTCGCACAGGTGCTAGGTCTCCCATCAGGATCTTCAGCATGGTAGATTTGCCGGCTCCGTTCTCTCCAACCTAGAAGTAAATGATAGATATACATGTAATACTTCCCAGGTTCAAATCCCAGTAAGGGTATGGCTAGCTGATGAGAGCTAAATAGCTTGAAATAGATCTATACTAGTCTCCCTTTATTTATTTATCAGCACAAACGTAACACACACACACATTTGTATTTATTTATCAGCACAAAAAATGTAACACAAATATAACAAAGGCAACGAAGAAATAGCTTTCTGCCTGGATGGCTCCTAGAGTGAGCCGAAAGACAGAAAAGGGAAGCAGTTCTGCTTCCTCCCGTATTTGGGGCTTACCAGGGTGTTGTGACACAATATATACTTATTCCCCTGGCTCAGCTGATCAGGATGAGAACCAGTGGTCTAATGGCAATTACAACTGCCCCACATGTAATACTTCCCAGGTTCAAATCCCAGTAAGGGTATGGCTATCTGATGAGAGCTAAATAGCTTGAAATAGATCTATACTAGTCTCCCTTTATTTATTTATCAGCACAAAAAACGTAACGTGTGTGTGTGTGTGTGATACGTTTTATATAAATTACAGAACCATCTTGCCAAGCTCTATTTTAGGATTCAAGAACTCAGAGAAACAGGACAAAACTTACTCTGATGCATGCATATTTACTTATACCCCTTTTAATCTGCTTTTCAGTCGAAGAAAAGTAGCTGATTTACAAGCAAGGGAAGAAAAGTTATTTTAGAATAGAATAGAATAACAGAGTTGGAAGGGACCTTGGAGGTCTTCTAGTCCAACAGGCAGGAAACCCTACACCACTTCAGACAAATGGATATCCAACATCTTCTTTAAAACTCCCAGTGTTGGAGCATTCACAACTTCTGGAGGCAACGGTGTTCCACTGATTAATTGTTCTGTCAGGAAATTTTGAATTTCTGAAAGCAACCCCCCCCCCCCATCTATAATGCAATGGGCATGACCTTCCCATGTGCCACGCCTCCATGCAGGGCATGCAACCCTGGTACATGCACACACAACCCCCCCACTGCTCCCCCCCCACATTGCATTTTGGGGCGTTGCACAGTGCCCCCTCACCATTTTTGGCTTCCAGGTTGGTGCAGGAGGCTTTCCAGGGCCTGGAAGGCCTCCTGCAGCAACCTGGAAGCCAAAATGGGGCGTGGGGGCACTGTGCAATGCCCCAAAATGCAATGTGAGCATCCCCCGTGCATGCGCCCCCTCACACACACGTCCCCTACATGCACTCCCATGGGCACATGCATGGCAGAGACCTGAAGACCAGCTGGCTGGCGGGAAGCGCATGCACATGCACGGTGGAACTGGGGTGGGGTGATGGCTGCCGTGCCCAGAGAGGGCTCTGCGTGCCACCTGTGGGCACACGTGCCATAGGTTCGTCATCACAGGCCTATCCACTGCAACAAAACAATTGCTGAACTATTGGTTTTTGGTGTGTCTGTTTGTGGTGCTGAATGCTTTCTTGCTTCCACAGAATTAACCTTTTGCCCGATATTTCATCTTACCACACAGATGCGAGAGTCCAGGTCAGCGGAGACAGAGAGGGAGCAGAAAATGTAGTTATTGGACTCGTAGTAAAAGTCCACTTCATCCAGTTGTAAGATGGGAGGAGAAAACTTCTCAAAGCCGTCTGGGAACCTACCGGTGGAGGGGGGGGGGGGAGGAGGAAGAAAAGTCCAGGGGAATGAGCAAAAATGGAAGTGGCCAAGATCAGATGAATCAGCTTGGCATTAATGTTGTCTTATGAAGAATATACTATGGTAGGAGTACATATCAATTACATTTACATACCATATTTTTCGGAATATAAGACGCACCTTTCCTCCCCAAAAGAGGGTGAAAATTTGGATGTGTCTTATACATTGAATGGAGCTCCTTATAGAGTGCTCCCGGGGGCTAGGAAGACAAAATTGAGTCAAAAACGCCCTGTTTTTTGCTCATTTCTGCCCTCCCCAGCCCCCAAGAGCACTCTGGAAGCCTCCATAAAGCTATGCACTGCTATTTTGGTGAAGGGGGTGGGGCTTCGGGAGGCAAAAAAAAAAAAATGCTGTATTTGGTGTATAAGACGCACCCAGATTTTCAGCCTCTTTTTAGAGGAAAAAAAGGTGTGTCTTATACTCTGAAAAATAGGGTAAATAAAACAAATAAAACGTGGAAAAAAAAGATTCACTCACTTCATTATCACCTCAGATTCTTTGTCCACTGGCTTCAGTTTTGGCCTGAGGGAAAGACAGACACCCATCAGTCTTATTGCCGTAAGAGATAGGTATCAAATATCCAATCACTAAGCAGCCACTTAGGAAGCAGATAAACTGTTAGCACTGAGCACTTAAGAAGTACTATAACTAGATTCACTAGATCTTTTCCTTAAAAAGACAGCTTATTTTCCTTTCCATGTTATTCCCCCCCCCCTTTAATTCTGTCTTATAAGTGTAAAGCAAGGGTCCCCAACCTTGGCCACTTTAAGACGTATGGACTTCCAACTATACAATACAATACAATAGCAGAGTTGGAAGGGACCTTGTAGGTCTTCTAGTCCAACCCCCTACGTGGGCAGGAACCTTATACCATTTCAGACAAATGGCTATCTAACATCTTCTTAAAGACTTCCAGGGTTGGGGCATTCACAACTTCTGGAGGCAAGCTGTGCCAGAGGTTAATTGTTCTAACTGTCAGGAAATTTCTCCTTAGTTCTAAGTTGCTTCTCTCCTTGATTAGTTTCCACCCATTGCTTCTTGTCCTGCCCCCAGGTGCCTTTGACTCCCTCTTCTTTGTGGCACCCTCAAAGTTTGACTCCCTCTTCTTTGTGGCACTCTCTGAGATATCGGAACACTCCCAGAATTCTCCAGCCAGTCTTAACATGGCCAAGTCTGAAGACCTCTGGTGTAAAGGATTTCAAAGACAGGGGAAAAAAAAAAAGAGTTCACCAATTTTTCTTGGGCAGTATGAAAATTACTTAACACTATCAACTGAACTGTTCTTTATCTTTTACGGGAGACTAGAATTTTCTAAAAAGATAAATTAATAAACCTCCTGTTTAAGTATGGGGACAAGAGGAGGAGAGAGAAAGAGAAATTAGGGGGCTAAACTAGCCAATTCGCTACTTCTAGTTTTTTGAATCACATTTTTTTTTGCTTTACATTCTTTGACAGTGCCCGGTGGAACTTAAAATCATGATCACCACAAACCGAAGCAAGCAGCTAAGGCTTTCCTATTTCTACCAACGCCCTGTTAGTATATTTGTCATTTACAGTAAGGTTTAAAGCAGGAGTCTTCAAACTTGGCAACTTTAAGACTTCAAGTTACCAGAATTCCCCAGTCAGCATGAAGCAGAATTCCCCCAGCCACTTTCAAGCCTTGCGGACTTCAACTCCCAACCCGCATGGCTGGCTGAGGAACTCTGGGAGTTGAAGTCCACAAGTCTTAAAGTTGCCAAGTTTGGAAAGCCTTGCTTTAAAGAGCAATGCCTTTGCATTGATAACAGATAGTTTACTGCTCTAATGATAATGCAGTGGTTGAGAGACAGCCGGGGGCAGAAGTTTGTTAAGTAGCAAACTTCCCCTAACTAAGAAATACATCCAAACAAAGAGCTAGTTAATGCAACATATTACTTTAGTTTATATAATTTGAGATTAATGCTGCATGCCAGGGGCAGGCTGTGTACCACCATTTAAGAATTGTTCTAAATCTAAAATTATAAGTGGTAATTGGAAATGAATACTGAATAGTATTTATTAAAGGGGATGAGTAAATATTATTGATGTTTGGTTAAAATAGGCTACAGGGAATAGTAGAATTAATAAATAGTAGAATTAATAAATATGATGCCAACATGTGGCTAGTAGAATTGGAGGATAGTAGAATTAATAAATATGATGCCAACATGTGGCTATGTTCTAAGTTTTTATTGGTATGTTTTAAAATGAAGGACGTATAATACAATTATAATTAATTAAGGAAGGCATGAAAAAGATAAAAGTTTATAAATATATTTGATGCGGTGCACTTGAAATAATATGAAACTTGGATTAATATTGAAGAGATGTATGAAAATATTTTGTTATCAGCAGATACGCTTTCTATAACATGTGAGATGAAGGATTTTTATGTTGTGTTTAAAAATAAAAAAAATAAAACATTTTGATTAAAAAAAAAAAAGAATTGTTCTAAATCAGCTGCTCGGTCTGTAGATCCTGCAGAGATCAACCCTTCAATAGATGAGGCCAGGGGTCAGCAACCTGCGGCTCTGGAGCTGCATGTGGCTCTCTCATCCCTCTGCTGTGGTTCCCTGTCGCCAGTCGGCATCACAATTCTGAGAGGAGCTTCCGGTTTGGGGGCGGGGGGGAGAGAAACAGGGCGCGCCAGTAGGAGACTCTATGGCAAGGGGCGGGTTTTTCCATCAGCTCCACAATTGATAGGGCTTTCGGTTAGGAGAGGTAGGGGAAAAAGGACGTTGTGCTAGGAGGAGACTCTATGGTGGGGAAATGGCACTTCCAGCCAGCTCCAGAATTGAACAGGGGGTGGGGTGGGGGGCTTCTGGTTAGGATCTTTGTGGCTCTTTGAGTGTGTAAGGTTGCCGACCTCTGGACTAGGCAATCCATCCAGATGTCCGTTTTCCTTTGGATACTCACAGCTTCTCCAAGAGTTTGAGTTTGCTCTGAACTTGCGACGCCCGGTTTGCGTTATAGCGGAAACGATCGATAAAGACCTGTGGAAGAAGAGCAGAGACGATTCACGCATACAGAAGGATGTACTAGTTGCTGCAGGGACACCGTCTGGCAAATGGAGTTTGCGTCCATGATCCAAACTTGTTTATTTATGTGAGTGTGCAACAGAGATTTGGAAAAGAAGGGTCTTCCAACCTGCACACCCTGAAGTCAATGGAACACAATCTATACAAATAAAAACGTAACAAAACGTTTGTTCAAACGTATATCATATATATATTGTGCAGATGTCATACCTGTGCTAGGTACACGCAACGGAAATGTAAAAAATTGTAAAAAAGATAGGTAGATGGATACAGAGAGCAGTGGGCCACAGGTATTATGTCATCCTTTATGACATAAAATACTCTGAGGGAGAAATACAGTAGGTAGGTAGGTAGAGGGATAGAGAGAGGGAGGGGAGAAATACAGTAGGTAGGTAGGTAGAGGAATAGAGAGAGGGAGGGGAGAAATACAGTAGGTAGGTAGGTAGAGGAATAGAGAGAGGGAGGGGAGAAATACAGTAGGTAGGTAGGTAGAGGAATAGAGAGAGGGAGGGGAGAAATACAGTAGGTAGGTAGGTAGAGGGATAGAGAGAGGGAGGGGAGAAATACAGTAGGTAGGTAGGTAGAGGAATAGAGAGAGGGAGGGGAGAAATACAGTAGGTACATAGGTAGAGGGATAGAGAGGGAGAGGGAGAAATACAATACAATACAATACAATACAATAGCAGAGTTGGAAGGGACCTTGTAGGTCTTCTAGTCCAACCCCCTGCGTGGGCAGGAACCTTATACCATTTCAGACAAATGGCTATCTAACATATTTTTAAAGACTTCCAGGGTTGGGGCATTCACAACTGCTGGAGGCAAGCTGTTCCAGAGGTTAATTGTTCTGACTGTCAGGAAATTTCTCCTTAGTTCTAAGTTGCTTCTCTCCTTGATTAGTTTCCACCCATTGCTTCTTGTCCTGCCCCCAGGTGCCTTGGAGAATAGTTTGACTCCCTCTTCTTTGTGGCACCCTCTGAGATATCGGAACACTGCTATCATGTCTCCCCTGGTACTTCTCTTCATCAAACTAGACATACCCAGCTCCTGCAACCGTTCTTCATATGTTTTAGTCTCCAGTCCCCTAATCATCTTGGTTGCTCTTCTCTGCACTCTTTCCAGAGTCTCCACGTCTTTTCTACATCGTGGCGACCAAAACTGTATGCAGTATTCCAAATGTGGCCTTACCAAGGCACTATACAGTGGCATTCACACTTCACGTGATCTAGATTCTATCCCTGTTTATGCAGCCTAGAACTGTGTTGGCTTTTTTGGCAGCTGCTGCACACTGCTGGCTCATATTTAAATGGTTGTCCACTAGGATTCCAAGATCCCTCTCACAGTTGCTACTATTGAGCAAGGTACCACCTATACTGTACCTGTGCATTTTGGTTTTTTTTGCCTAAATGTAGAACCTTACTTTTTTCACAATTGAATTTCATTTTATTAGATAGTGCCCAATGTTCAAGTTTGTCAAGAGGTAGGTAGATAGGTAGGTAGCGGGATAGAGAAGGGGGGGAGAAGTACAGTGGGTGGGTAGATAGGTAGAGGGATAGAGAGAGTGGGGGAAAATACAGTAGGTAGGTAGGTAAAGGGAGAAATACAGTAGGTAGGTAGGTAGAGGGAGAGAGGGAGAAATACAGTAGGTAGGTAGGTTGGGGGTTATACGGTGGTTGTCTGTACGTGTTTGTGTGTGCCGGTATAGATCTACACACAGATTGGTTGGCCATTTAACCAGACTGGGCCACAGCAACGCGTGGCCAGGAACGACTAGTAGGAAATAAGTCTGTCCCTCTCTGATAGCCAAGCAAAGCATTAGGATGATAGGCAGTGGAGGCTGAAGAAGATATGTGGATATAATATTCAAAACCATTAGTTAGAATGTTATATTATATTATATTATATTTATTATATTTATACCCCGCCCTTCTCCAAGCGGACCCAGGGCGGCGCACAGGAATGTTAAAATACATACAAAAAACATAATAAAAATTTAAAAAACATTCTAATAAAAAACCTGTGCTAAAACCGAATTAAAAATCCCAAATTTAAAACTATCTAGGAGTCAGTAATGGAGGTTACGCTAGGCCGGCTAGATGGAATAGGTGTGTCTTCAGACACTTGCGGAAGAGGCGGAGGTCAGAGATGGTGCGGAGTTCAGGGGGTAGGTCGTTCCAAAGGGCTGGTCCCGCCACAGAGAAGGCTCTTCCCCTGGGTGTCACCAGTCGGCATTGTCCAGCCGACGGCACCCTGAGGAGGCCCTCTCTGTGGGAGCGTATCGGTCTGAGGGATGTATGGGGCAGGAGACGGTCTCGCATGTAACTATAGCTGGGTGTTCTTATAGCTGGGTGCACAAATAAAAATCTAACGTATTTTTTGGACTATAAGACACACTCCTCTCCCCCCCCCCAAGAGGCTGAAAATTTGGGTGCATCTTTATACTCCGAATGTAGCCCTGCCCAACTGCTGGCCCCTGCCCTTTGGCCTCCGCACAGCCTCTTCCTGGCTGCAGCACTTGCCACAGACAATGGATTGCGTTTTTGGCCTCCGCCCCTTGCATTTTCAGCCTCCCAATGCTCCATTGGAGACCCATTCAAGGCTGCTGGAATTGCCAGAGCACATCGCCGCCAATCGCTGTCTCTGAACGTTAAATGTTTGGGTGGTGATTGGAGGGTTTGGAGGCTGAAAACGCAAGGGGCGGAGCCCCAAACGGCAAGCTGGAACAGCTGCTGCCTATCTCTTAACCTTTTCCGCGCTTCACCTGCTTTAGTCATTGCAGCTCCCTGCGACGATCAGCTGTGCTTTAGAAGCTGCTTTTCAGGCCCAACGCGCTCGTTCACAACCAGTGAACTTATGCGCTGAGTGTCAGGCCTGCAGCCATATTCCCTTTTGGATCTATGGCCTGTCACACTTTCTACTCTGCCGTTTCTATTGTGGGAAAAGGGGAGGGGGGATGCTACGGAGTTACATACTATGTAGCCAAAACAAAATTCCTTTCTAGAAATCCAAGGTCATCCTTTAGCTTTGCACCTCTGCACCTGACTGGAACTGGATGGGTGGAAGCTGCATGTATTTTTTCTGTCAGGCCTGCAGCCATCTTTCTTTTGGATCTTTGGCCTGCCACACCTTCTATTATTCTACTATGCATTGTCTATTGTGGGGAAATGGGAGAGATTAGTTAGATGGTACGTAGCCATAACAAAATTCTTTCTAGAAAGCCAAGGTCATCCTTTGTCTTTGCACCTCTGCACCTGACCGGAACTGGATGGGTGGAACTGTCAGCATGGCAGTGGAAGATTGGACCATGGGATGGACTTGTAGGTGTGGGGGCAAGATCATGAACTTTCCACTGGGTGGGGAAAACCGGGAAGCTTTCAGAGTCGGGTTTTCCCAGATGTGTCAATATGGTTCTCTTAATAAATTGGAACTTTGAGCAATACTTTTCCTTGGACTCTGATTTAGTTTTGGATGCTATTTGGAACCCTGACATTAACCTGAATTAATCCTGACACTAAGACTGCGCTAAAGGACGCTAGCCAGATGAATACCTGGTAGGTAGAATTTATTTTCCTATTTTCCTCCCCAAAAACTAAGGTGCGTCTTATACTCCGAAACATCTTATACTCTTAAAAAATACGGTACGTTTTTTGGTCTGTTCTAATGAAGACAGAGAAATAAAGCTGAAACAGAATGGAAAAGAGTTACAGAAGCCTCTTCGCCATCTTCTGGGGATTTAGAACTTAATTTGTGATAAGAGAGCCGGTTGGATCTGATGGTTAAGGCACCAGGCTAGAAAGCAAGAGACTGTGAGTTCAAGTCTCGCCTTAGCCATGGAAAGCCAGCTGAGGGACTTTGGGGCAGTCCTTCTCTCTCAGTCCAACTCACCCTCATAGGGTTGTTGCTGTGGGGAAAATAGGAAGGGGGGTTGGATATGTTCGTTGCCTAGAGTTATTTGTAAAAAATGATGGAAGGCGGGATGCCAACGAATAAAGTTTCAATGCTTGTAAGCTGCCCAGCGTAGTCTCGGGACAAGATGACAGCACATACATTTAATTAATTAATTAATTAAGCAAGCTGGCTCTCATGGCTATGTAGACCACATAGAGCAGGGGTGTCAAAATCGATTTCATTGAGGGGCCTATCAGGGTGGTGTTTGACCTTGGGGGACCAAGGTGGGCATGGCCAGCTTAACGTCACTCCTGCCGGACGTGCCTGTGGCGGCCCAAGCGCTCCACCAGTGAAAACAGGCTCCCGAGCTCCGTTTTCAGCTGCAACAGCCTCCCGCGGCCCTCTGCCAATGAAAATGGAACTCGGGAGGGCCACCCATGGCCCTCACAAACTCTTTTATTGGCTATTATTGTTATTGGCTGTGAAGGCCTCTTGCAACCCTCTGTCAATGAAAACGGAGCTCCGTTTTCGCTGGCAGAGGCACCGCCGACCGGTCCGTCACTGTTTTCAGGGTGGCCCCGTGGGTTAGATCTAAGCACCCCATGGGCTGGATCTGGCTCGCGGGCTTTGAGTTTGACACCCCTGACATAGAGGGAAGCATTTGAGAAGTGGTAGTCCTCCCTTTTTTTGTGTGGTGCCTGGGAAAAAAAGCCTTATTTTAAGGATCTGTTCTTTGCATATCATATCATATACCACATCACATCATCTTTCATGTCCAATACAATACATGTCTCCTCTACTCCTTCTTTTCATAAACTAGACATTCCCAGTTCCTGCAACCGTTCCTCATATGTTTTAGCCTCCAGTGCCCTCATCATCTTGGTTGCTCTTCTCTGCACTCTTTTCCAGTCTCCACGTCTTTTCTACATTGTGGCGACCAAAACTGGATGCAGTATTCCAAGTGTGGCCTTACCAAGGCCTTATAAAGTGGTATTAACTCTTCACGTGATCTCGATTCTATCCCTCTGTTGATGCAGCCTAGAACTGTGTTGGCTTTTTTAGCAGCTGCTGCACAGAAAATATCACATCATATATCCTATCATATTTCATATGGCACTGTCGGATCAGCTGCCTCGCTAACCACTCCGGTCTCTGACCTGGATATGCTCCCGGTATTGATGCTGGGCCTCGTATTCACGCTGCTGGTTTTTCAGCCGTTCTTCTTTGATCTTGACAAAGTTCTCGAAGTCCCCACGGTAGCTGTCAAGGCGCTGGGTGTGCAGGTGGATGACATCGGTGGCCACGGCATTTAAAAAGTTCCGGTCGTGAGACACTACAAGGATGGTGGACTGCCAAGTCTAGAAGGGCCCAAAATGGGGGAAAGAAAAATAAAGGGCAAGAGTGAGGTCTCAGCCAGTTCTGAAGGCCCCAAGCTCCTTAAACCAGGGGTCTACAATCATGGCAACTTTAAGACTTGTGGACTTCAACTCCCAGAATGTGTCAGCATTCTAAATAGCATCCAAAAGTAAATCAGAGTCCAAAGCAAAGTATTGCTAAAAGTTCCAATTTATTAAAAGAGCCATGTTGGCACACCTGGGAAAATCCGAATCTGAAAGCTTCCAGGTTTTCCCCACCCAGTTCAAAGTTCAAGATCTTGTCCCCACACCCACAAGTCCATCACAATGGTCCAATCTCCCACTGCCATGCTGGCAGCTTCCACCCATCCAGTTCCGGTCAGGTGCAGAGACGAAGGATGACCGTGGCTTTCTAGACATAATTTTGTTATGGCTACATATCATCTAATCCCGCACAATCCCCCCATCCGTCCGGCCCGGGCACAGCACCGAGACGGCATTGGTCGCGTTGGTAGATGATCTCTGGAGGGCCAGAGATGGGGATTGTTCCTCCATCCTGGTCCTATTAGACCTCTCAGCGGCTTTTGATACCATCGACCATGGTATCCTATTGCATCGGCTGGAGGGCTGGGGGTGAGGGGCACCATATTGCGGTGGTTCTCCTCCTACCTCTCCGGTCGATCGCAATTTGTGTTGACAGGAGAGCAGAGGTCGACCTCGAGACCCCTCACTTGTGGGGTGCCTCAGGGGTCGGTCCTCTCGCCTCTCCTGTTCAACACATACATGAAGCCGCTGGGTGAGATCATCCGTGGTTTTGGGGTAGAGTATCATCTCTACGCTGACGATACGCAGCTGTATATATCTACCCCAAACCACCCCAACGATGCCGTAGCGGTGATGTGCCAGTGCCTTGAAGCCGTGCGGGCCTGGATGGGAAGTAACAGACTCAGACTCAACCCGTCCAAGACCGAGTGGCTGTGGTTTCCGGCGTCCCGATACAACCAGTTGACTCCATCATTGGCCATAGGGGATGAACACCTTACCCCTGTGGAGGGGGCACGCAACTTGGGCATCCTCCTGGATACCCGGCTGTCCATGGAAGATCAAGTGACAGCCGTGGCCAGGAGGGCGTTTTACCAGGTTCGCCTGGTACGCCAGTTGCGTCCCCTATTGGATCGGGATGCCCTTTGCACGGTCACTCACACCCTCGTGACATCCCGACTGGACTACTGTACTTCTCTCTACATGGGGCTCCCCTTGAGGTGCACCCGAAGACTTCAGCTTGTCCAGAATGCAGCCGCGCGAGCAATAATGGGAACCTCTAGGTTTACCCACATAACACCGCTCTTGCGCGAGCTGCATTGGCTGCCTGTCGTCTTTCGGGTGCGCTTCAAGGTGTTAGTCACCATCTTTAAAGCGCTCCATGGCTCGGGATCTAGCTATCTGCGGGATCGGATCCTGCCCCATACATCCCTGCGGCCGATTCGCTCCCACAGAGAGGGGCTTCTCCGGGTGCCGTCCACTAGGCTATGCCAGCGGGCGGCGCCCAGGGGAAGGGCCTTCTCTGTGGCGGGCCCAGCCCTCCGGAATGACCTTCCCCCCGAAATTAGAACAACTACGGACCTCCGCTCCTTCCGTCAAAAATTGAAAACACACTTTTTCTGCTTGGCCGGCCCAGGTTAGTCCTCCGTCTTTTGATAGGGTTTTAGGTTTTTTTTAGTGTAAAGTAATTTAGGGGATTTTAGCGCAGGGACAATTGTTTAATTTGTATTTTAATTATTTATTTTGTATGTATTTTATATTGGTTTTTATTCCCTGTGCACCGCTCCGAGTTCCTTTGGGGAGAGGAGGCGGTATACAAATAAAATTATTATTATTATTATTATTATTATTATTATTATTATTATTATTATTATTATTATTATTATTATTATTATTATCATCATCATCATCATCATCCACTTTCCCATAATAGAAAATGCATAGCAGACTAATAGAAAGTGTGGCAGGCCAAAGATCCAAAAGAAAAGATGACTGCAGGCCTGATGCTCTGGGAGTTGAAGTCCACAAGTCTTAAAATTGCCATGGTTGGGGACCTCTGCCTTAAAGTATCCCTTGCCCCCTCAACTGCAGATGGTTTTCCAAATTTTGGACAGACCTGCAAATAGTTTTCCAGCCAGATGATTGCCTTCACGTCCAGCATGTTGGTTGGCTCTGGAAGTGAATTGAAAGAAAGCTGTTACACAAAGCCCCTTTGGACCAAATTCACAAGGGAAAGATAGGTAGTCTTCAGTTTATAACCACAATTGAGCCCAAATTTTCAACCGCTAAGCAAGGTTACGTGAGTTTTGCCCTGTTTTACAACCTTTTCTTGCCAGAATTGTTAAGTAAAGCACGGCAGGTGTTAAGTTAGCATCACGGTTGCTAAGTGAATCTGGCTTCCTTGGCAGAAGGTTGAAAAAGAGGATCCTGTGACCTGGGGACACTGCGACCGTCGTAAATACCAGTCAGTTGCTAAGTATCTGAATCTTGGTCACGTGACCGTGGGGATGCGGAATGCTTGTAAGTAGGAAAAACCGTCGTAAGTCATTTTTCCAGTGCCGCTGTCACTTCAAACGGTCATTAAACGAATGGTTAAGTGTTCGTGATGCAATGGTCACATTTTGAATTAAACAGCTCAAAGAAACAATGGCTCCATAGTTCTAATATGCCCAGAACAGGATTAAAATCAAACCAAGAAAACGAGTTACCGTATTTTTCAGAGCATAAGACGCTCTGGAGTATAAGCTCTGGTATATCCGGTTTTAACTCCAGAATAAAAAGCCTTAGTTTTTGGGGAGGAAAATAAGAAAAAAAAAATCTGCCTCTGCCTACCAGCATCCATCGGTATTCATCTGGCTAACCTCCTTAGCAAACAGCCTGGTCAGCTTTAGCACATTAGTTCGCTGGTTGTGAGCCGGCGCCACTCAAAAACGTGATGCGCAGAGGCCTAAAACGCATTGGGCGGAGGTGCCGATCGGCGGCGATGTACTTTGCCGATCCCCACAGAATTGAACAGGTCTCAAACGGAGCATTCAGAGGCTGAAAACATGAGGTGCAGAGACCAAAAACTCAAGCCACAGAGGGGGGCGGTGGTCCGGGACAATCCCTGCAGCCTGGAACAGGCCTAAAACACAATGGGTGGGTGGGTGGTCGGGGCTACATTTGTTATATAAGACGCACCCAAATTTTCACCCTCTTTTAGGAGGGGCGTGTGGAGAAGTGTGTTTTATACTCCAAAAAATACGGTAATTTAAGACAGAGATGGCCAGCTCCTTTGTAACATTTACAATACAATAGCAGAGTTGGAAGGGACTTTGGAGGTCTTTTAGTCCAAGCCGCTGCCTAGGCAGGAGGCCCTATACCATTTCAGACAAATGGCTCTCCCACATCTTCTTAAAGACTTCCAGTGTTGGGGCATTCACAACTTCTGGAGGCAATTTCTGTTCCACTGGTTAATTGTTCTAACTGTCAGGAAATTTCTCCTCAGTTCTAAGTTGCTTCACTCCTTGATTAGTTTCCACCCATTGCTTCTTGTTCTACCCTCAGGCGTCTTGGAGATGTGTAGAACAAGAAGCAATGGGTGGAAACTTTTTGCAAAACGGTTGAAGGAGAGGGGAGAGCCAACATTTTTGGGTGGACATCAATAAGGTTTAACATGATGAAATGGGTGCCTAAAATCTTGCAAAGACTTCAGAATCTTTATTTTCCCTCTTTAATCTTTCTTTCAAACTAAGCTGGTTTTGAGGTGGCGGATTACTTTGTTAAATGGATGTCTTAAATGAAAGAGGGACATGATAGCGGTATTCCAGTTTTTGATGGAAAACCGCAGAAACAAGAGAGGGTAAACTTATTTCCCACAGCACCAGATGGCAAGACAAGAAACAATGGATGGAATTGAGGAGGGAAGCATCCTGGAATTGAGGAGAAACTTCCTAACAGCGAGGACAACTAACCAGTGGAACAGAAGTTGCCTTCAGAAGTTGTAGCTGCTTCATCACTGGAAGTTTTTAAGAAAAGAAAGGACAGCCACCTGTCTGAAATGGTATAGGGCAGCGATGGCGAACCTTTTTTGGCTCGCGTGCCATAAGCGGGGGGGAGCGCAGGGGGGGGTCGTGTGCCGCCGTGCCACACCCATAATGCAATGCATGCCTGCCCAGTGTGCATGCACGCGTGACAGGTGCTCCCCTCACCACATTTTTTACATGCTTTATTCGCCCTCCCCAGGCTCCCCCCCAGAGGCCCTCTGGAGACTTCAGGAGCTTTCCTGAAGCCTCCGGAGGACTAAAAACAACGCTACGAGCAAACCGGAAGTCACTTCCGGTTTGCTCATAGGGGTGTTTTTAGTCCTTTTCTGGAGGACTTAAAACGGCCCTACAAGCAAACATATAAAGCCTGGGGAGGGCAAAAAATGGCTTTAAAAATGACTGAATCAGCTGGAGAGCCTGGGCATGCGCATAATGCAATGCACCCCACCTCCCAGGACGCATGCACAAATGACAGGCGCTCCCCTCCTCATTTTTACATGCTTTTTTTTGCCCTCCCCAGGCTCCAGAGGCTTTATAGGAGCCTGGGGAGGGCGAAAACAGCTCCCCCACCCCAAGGTGCCCTCCGGAGACTTCAGAACCTTCCCTGAAGCCTCTGGAGGACTTAAAAGGATGCTATGAGCAAACCGGAAGTGACTTCCAGTTTGCTCATAGGCCCAGTTTAAGCCTGACAAATGGCTCCGCATGCCACCTGTGGCATGTGTGCCATAGGTTCGCCATCCTGGGTTTAGGGTGTCCTGGTTGAGCGGGGGGTTGGACTAGAAGACCTCCAAGAATAGGTCTTCCGTAATGGAGGTGGAAGGGACCTCTATTCTATGCTCTATTCTGATTAATCAACTAGTCGTTCCCGGCCACGTGTTGCTGTGGCCCAGTCAGGTTAAATGGCCAACCAATCTGTGTGTAGATCTACACTTGCACACACTAACACGTACACACAACCACCGTATAACCCCCAACCAACCTACCTACTGTATTTCTCCCTCTCTCTATCCCTCTACCTAACTACTCCATTTCTCCCTCTCGATCCCTTTACCTACCCACTGTATTTCTCCCTTTCTATCCCTCTACCTACCTACTGTATTTCTTCCTCTCTCTATTCCTCTACCTACCTACCTACTGTATTTCTCCCTCTATCCCTCTACCTACCTAACTACTGCATTTCTCCTTCCCTCTCTCTATCCCTATAGCTGCCTACCTACCTATCTATTGTATTTCTCTTTGCATATTATGGACAGAGTATTTATGTCATAACGGATGACATAATACCTGTGGCCCACTGCTCTCTCTGTATCCATCTACCTACCTTTTTTACAATTTTTTACATTTACATTGTGTATACCTGGCACAGGTGTGACATCTACACAATCTATATATATCATTGGTGCTGTACTTGAAAGGAATGTTGTGTGATTATTTGGAAGCGATCGGTGCAGTACTTTCAGAGATTAGCGGTTTTGAACAAACTCTTGTTACATTTTTAGATAGATAGATAGATAGATAGATAGATAGATAGATAGATAGATAGATAGATAGATAGATAGATAGATAGATAGAATCTTCAAAGTTACCCCTTACAACAGAGGCTTAAAATTTTTGGCCAACTTGTGATAGAGAGGCCATAGATCTCTGACAACTCCCAACAGCAGGAAAATTGGCCACAAATCCTGGTGGGTCCTATTCATACGTCTGCCAGGAATGGTTGTAGCAAATTAAAGAGCTTCCAAATGTTATAAGTGCCTGACTAGGTGGCTCAGTGGCTAAGACACTGTGCCTGTTGATCAGAAAAGTTGGCAGTTCTGCGGTTCAAATCCGTAGGGGTTGGACTAGACAACCTCCAAGGTCTCTTCCAACTCTGTTACTGTTCACTCCACTTCCCAGAATTGGGAAGTGAAAAGATGTTGACAGCCTGTGTCAGAGCAATTGGGAAATCAGCAGTCCACCAAGGGATGGGGAAAAGTCTATAGCAGTATTCCCTGGAGAACTTTTTTTTGAGGTGGGCTTGCAACCCTCCCTTCCCTTCGGTCTACGTATGTCCAGAAAAGACTTACCATCAAGCAGAAGAAGGTCAGGCCTGGGAAAATTACAATCAACAGAAGAGGAAAGGGAAACAGAGGTATTATTAAGGCAGCAATCACAAATTCTACTTCGGCATTGCTTTGATAGATTTTTCACAAAGCTTTCTGTTCTGTCCCCACAGACACGCGCGCGCACGCACACACACACACACACACTTGGCTGCTTGCCACTATCTCCTTGGCTGCGAGCCCTAACTCACGTAACAAAGACAGACAGAGAATTGCAGACTCGAATGACCAGAATTTCCAATGAGGAGTTGTAACTATTGTTTCCTGCAAATGACCTTTCCCCAAAACCTTCCTTATAAACTCTCTTGGGAGGGGCCACTCATCAACCAGCTGGTGCCCATCAGGGCTTACGAGCTTGCTTCTTACTTAACTGTTGCCTCAGTTTCTCAGCCCTGCGTAATCTAGCATCAGGGACAAACTGCCCCTGATCTTCCCCACTGCTTCATGACCCAGGCGCCTCCTGGTGGCCAACCAGACTCTCTGCTTCCTCAAGGTCTCCCTCCTCCTCCAAGGCAGGCTCATAGGACTCCTCACTAGAAGAGTCCATCAGCAGCTCATCTGGAGCCGGCTGGGCCACAACAGCTTTCTATGCAATAATGATGCCCTCTTCATATTTTCATCCTCACTGAAAGCCAATCGCAACTAATCCTTTCAATCCCAGTTATTTTTTACGGGAAAATTCTTAAAGCTTTGCTTAAACCGGCTATTTTTTTAATACAAGCTTGCACTTTTATGACCATTCGTGCAAGACTTGGCCAAAGGTTTCAACTGATATTTAATGATTGTATGTACACAATGCCGATCAATCTCACAATCAAGTGACTTAGCCCCAGATTCTGTAGGTGAACCCCTAAAATTTGAAGGAGAAAAAAAGAGGACCTTGCCCAACATTTAAGTTGAGAAAATTCATAACGCAGGCATTTTAAAAAGCTGAATGTATCATTCAATGAAAACAGGATGATTTGGAAAAGTAAAAAGGGGACATTTAGGTTAGTTTCATGCTGATGGATTTGACTGAAAGATTTTCTCACTGCCATGGAAGGCTTCTGTCCTTGTTTTTTTTTTAAGTTTCCAATTTTGCAGCAGAAACTAGTGCCATGGCTCGTGTGCCAAAAGCGGGGGGAGTGCAGGGGGGTCGTGGGTGGGCATGCCACACCCACAATGCTATGTGCACAACCCCCTGCTTTTGGCACGCTTTTTTCGCCCTCCTCAGGTTCCAGAGGTTTTCTAGAAGCCTGGGGAGGGTGAAAACAGCCTCCCCACCACCTCCAGAGGCTTCAGGAGCTTCAATGAAGCCTCCAGAGGGCAAAAAATGGCCTCAAAAGAAGGCCTAAATCAGCTGGCCAGCGCACACATATGCGCTGGAGCTGACAGGGCAACCCCTCGACGTGCCCTAAGAAATGGTTCTGTGTGTCACTTGTGGCACCCGTGCCATAGGCTCGCCATCATGGGTCTATAGAAATTCTCAGTCATCCAGTTATCCAAGAAGCTTCTTGGATGAGAAGCGGAGTGCCTTCAATGAAAAACCAGAAAGTCCAGTTGCCTCTTGAAAAAAGCACCTTTGGGACTCCATGATTTAAGCCTTCTTTTTCGTTTTGTCCTTTAAATTCTGGAAAAACTTAACAACCGTACGTATCCCCAACTGATATGCATCTTTTTGTCAGGGCTGCAGCCATCTTTTCTTTTGGATCTTTGGCCTGCCACATTTTCTATTATTCTACTCTGCATTTTCTATGGTGGGAAAACGGGAGGGGGGATTGTAAGGAGTGAGATGCGATGTAGCCATAACAAAATTCTTTCTAGAAAGCCAAGGTCATCCTTTATCTTTGCATCTCTGCCCCTGGCTGGAAATGGATGGGTGGAAGCTGCCAACATGGCAGTGGAAGATTGGACCATGTGAGGGACCTATGGGTTTGGGGGCAGGATCTTGAATTTTCAACTGGGTGGGGAAAACCGGGAAGCTTTCAGATTCGGGTTTTCCCAGATGTGCCAACATGGCTTTGTTACAATACAATAGCAGAGTTGGAAGGGACCTTGGAGGTCATCTAGTCCAACCCCCTGCCTAGGCAAGAAGCCCTATACCGTTTCAGACAAATGGCTCTCCAACATCTTCTTAAAGACTTGCAATGTTGGGGCATTCACAACTTCTGGAGGCAAGCTGTTCTTAATAAATTGGAACTTTGAGCAATACATTGCCTTGGACTCCAATTTACTTTTGGATGCTATTTGGAACCCTGACACATACAGCTTAGTCCTGACTTACAATCATTCATTTAGTGACCGTTCAAAGTTACAACGGTGTTGAAAAAAGCAACCTATGGCCCTTTTTCATACTTGGGACATTTGCGGTATTCCCCAGTCACATGATCAAAACTCAGGCACTCGGCAACTGGCATATATTGAAAACTTCGTTAACTTTGAACGGTCACTAAACGAATGGTTGTAAGGCAAAGACTACCTGCAGTCCAAACACCAGTAATCTCATCTCCCCCGCCCCCCCCTGCAGTCGGGCGTCCTTCCTCAACAGTGTCAGAGTTCCAAGTAATAAATCCATCGCAAGCAATAACCCCGAGGCAGATGAATTCTTCAAAGATTAGCTTGATTGGAAATGTCATCTTGGCACATAGCTGGTTAAAACCAGCTCTGAGAGGCCCCTTGGGTTTCACCTAATTAAAAGTTTCCCCCCCAATCCCAAACAACCAGTCACATGGCCCAATCACTGCAGCGTCCCATGACATTACTCTTCCTTCCTCTCACCAGCTGCGAGAATAAGAACATAAGAATAGGCTTGCTGGGACAGGCCACAGCCCATCCAGTCCAGCATTCTGTCTCACACAGTGGCTCCCCATTTGCTTCAGGGTATTCCCAAGCAGATGTCTTCACCTGCTTATGATTCCCTGCAAATGGCATTGAGAAATATCCTGCCTATCTCTCCAACCTGGAGGATGTCCTTAGGCATCCATAATGATAGCCATTGATACCCTTGTTCTCCATGAACTCGTCTAATCCTTTCTTAAAGGTGTCGAGGCTGACAGCTGTCACCACTTCTTCTGGCAGGGAGTTCCATAGACCAGTGATCCTCTGGGTGAAAAAGTACTTCCTCTTATTTGTTGGAGGTCTAGCTATCAAAAGTTTCATGGTGGGCCCCCTAGTTCTAGGGTTGTGCGATAGGGAAAACAGTTTTTCCTTTTCTACTTTGTCTATACCGTGCATAATTTTATAGACTTCAATCAGGTCACCTCTCAGGCGCCGTCGTTCTAGAGGGAAGAGGCCCAGCCGTTGCAGCCTCAGATGGTAAGGAAGGTGTTCCAGCCCCCTAATCCTTCTGGTTGCCCTCCTCTGCACCTTTTCCATTTCCATAATGTCCTTCTGAAGGTATGGTGACCAGAACTGTACACAATACTCCAGATGGGGCCTCACCATAGATTTATAAAGAGGCAAAATGACATTTGCTGGCTTATTTTCTATACCCTTCCTAAGGATCCCTAGCAATGAGTTTGCTTTTTTCACTGCTGCGGCACACTGGGTTGACACCTTGGTTCCCAAGCGAAAGTATTTTATTTTGACCACACAAGCCCAGCTATCTCTAGTCCCCCTTCCCTCCTATCTCTTGCTCCAGTGTGGCAACACTGAAGCTTCCAAGATGGCTTTGCCCGGGTCAGCTTCAGGATTGACAACACAGTTAATCAGGATGAAGACTTCAAGGGACGTTTCACTCCACCGTGGTTATCATCAACTCATTATCTGGAAAAGGATTTTGAGCGGATCTTTAAAGACTCACCGGGCAAAAAGGGCACGAGCCAAAGCCAGCCTCATTCTCCAGCCTCCCGAAAACTCTCTGAGGAGAAGGAAATAAAGTAGAGAGAGATCAGTTTCCCTGGGCCAGCCGGACCCCAGTTTGCCTGTAGGTACGGAAGGTCGCCTTACATTTTTCAAGGGCTGGTGTCAGAGATGGCCAAGTTCACTTCCCCCTCTATCACAATTGTAATGTGAAGGGACAGCTACCAAGCTTCCTATCTCGGGAAGCGCCCCTCTGTCCCAGCACCTAGCGGTAGGCAAGATCAAAAAGAAAAAAAAATATCTAGGATCCCATCGTTCAAAATCACAGAAGGGAACAATTCAGTCTTGGCTTAAAGCCCGCTTACTTGGTTGTCTGTTGCTGCATCTTTGCGCTGAATCCCAACCCGGCCAGGATAACGGACGCTCTGCAGGAGGAAAGGAAAGGAAAGGGGGAAAAAAGAAAGGAAATGTAATTTCTGGATTCTAGTGCCTGAACTAGGAGCTGACTCTGGATCAGAGTCTAAAAGAGACTCTGAAAGGTTTTAGGAAAGGCAGCGGTATCTGAACATGAAATAAGAATTGATTGGAAATAATGTGTTTCCCCGAAAATAAGACAGGGCCTTATTTTCTTTTGATCGCCCTGAAATAAGTGCTTGGCCTTTGGTGGTCTTATTATTTTTGAGGTGCAGGAGGCAGCGAGCGTGGTCACCTCATGGCTGCTGCTGTGTTGCAATATTTTTTTTGAGCATGCGCTTAAAAGCCCGGTTGGGCGTATTATCGGGGGAGGTCTTATTTTCGGGGAAACAGAGGTAGGAGTAGCTCAGGGCACTAGTCACAAAGGCTGGCATGGTGGCTGCTCAGTGATTATAATGCTGGGTTTAATCAGCTGGAAAGAGCCTGGCAGCCTAGGTTCGAGACCCGAGCGACACCCAGGCGACTGGGTGAGCTCCCATCCTCGCTCCAGCTCCTGCCAACCTAGCAGTTCAAAAAGCAGGCAATTGCGAGTAGATAAATAGGTACCACTTCGGTGGGAAGGCAACAGTGCTCTGCAACATGATGCTAGCCGCATCAGTACGGAAATGCCTTAGGACAGCCCTGACTCAATGGCCTTGAAATGGAGAGGAGCACTACCCTGTATAGTTGGCCATGACAAGAAGAGTAAAATCTGCAGGGACTTTTTAAAAACTTTTTTTGTTTACTACCCATAAATGCTTCCTTCATCAAAGCACTTCAAATAACTGTGGAAAATCTATCAAACTGCAGGAAGAGCAGCTCAACATGACATCTCAAAGCTCTGATAGTGGACAGCCTTGTCGTTTTTCGCAAAAGCCTTCTGCTTCAGCAGGTTTCCATCGATGGAAAAGCTGAAGTAAACCAAAGGGTTTTGTATGTTCTTTAAATCAGATTTCAGAAAGATCTAAAGTCTGTTCTCGCGATTTAAGATGAAAACTGTTAATCCTCTACTTACAACCTTTGGAGTTACAAAAGGCACTGAAATAAGTGATCAAAATTCAGGTGCTTGTTCTGAGGTCATGCGATCCCCATTTCAAAGTTCAACGCCTTTATTGTCATTGTACATCAGTGGTAGTCAACCTGGTCCCTACCGCCCCCTAGTGGGCATTCCAGCTTTCATGGTGGGAAGTAGGGTTTTTGTCTGATACTGAAGCACTTTCCTTTTTTAAATTTAATTGACTTCCCTACTTTATAAATCACCATTCCTGTGGACCTCGTAGGTGGTTAGAACATTTTACTACTAACAGAGATACAAATTTTGTATTTTGTATTTATTGATTTAATTCTATGTTCGCCGCCCCGAGTCCCTTGTTGTGAGATGGGAGCGGGTTATAAATATGAAAAATAAATAAATAAATAAATAAATAAAAAGTGGGCGGTAGGTATAAAAAGGTTGACTACCCTTGTTGTACATCATGCATACAATGGAATTGGTTTATAATTTGTAATTTGAAATCTGTAACCTCCCCAGCCAGCATCTGACAAGCAACATCAATGGGGGGAGAGAAGCAAAATTTACTTAACAACTGCATGTACACTAAGAGCATATGCACTAAAGACAAATTCCTTGTGTGTCCAATCAACTTGGTCAATAAAGAATCTTATCCTATCCTATTCTCTTAGTCTATTCTGGATCTGGATGGGAAGCAACGGACTCAGGCTCAACCCGACCAAGACCGAGTGGCTGTGGTTTCCGGCTGCCCGATTCAACCAGCTCTCTCCAACGCTGGCCATAGGGGGCGAACATCTTGCCCCTGTGGATGGGGCGCGCAATTTGGGTGTCCTCCTGGATACCCGGCTGTCTATGGAAGAGCAAGTGACAGCCGTGGCCAGGAGGGCGTTTTACCAGGTTCGCCTGGTCCGCCAATTGCGCCCCCTATTGGATCGGGACGCCCTTCGCACAGTCACTCATGCCCTCGTGACATCCCGACTGGACTATTGTAACTCTCTCTACATGGGGCTCCCCTTGAAGTGCACCCGGAGGCTTCAGTTGGTTCAGAATGCAGCCGCGCGAGCAATCATGGGAACCACTAGGTTTGCCCACATTACACCGCTCTTGCGCGAGCTGCACTGGCTGCCTGTCGTCTTCCGGGTGCACTTCAAGGTTTTAGTTATCATCTTTAAAGCGCTCCATGGCTCGGGACCTAGCTACCTGCAGGATCGGATCCTGCCTCACACATCCTCACGGCCGATTCGCTCCCACAGAGAGGGACTTCTCCGGGTGCCGTCCACTAGACTTTGTCAGCGGGCGACGCCCAGGGGAAGGGCTCTCTCTGTGGCGGGCCCGGCCCTCTGGAACGACCTTCCCCCCGATATTAGAACGACCACGGACCTCCGCTCCTTCCGCGTGAAATTGAAGACTCATCTTTTCCGCCTGGCCGGCCTAGGGTAGTCTCTCTCTCTATGGGTTTTTAAATGTATGGGGATTTTTAGTTAATGGGATTTTAGCACAGGAATTAATTTAATCTGTTTTAATTTTGTTATGTATGTTGTATATTTATTGTTTTTATTTCCCCTGTGCACCGCCCCGAGTCCCTGTGGGGAGAGGGAGCGGTCAATAAATTCAGCTATTATTATTATTATTATTATTATTATTCTCTTATTCTGTTTTTCTATTCTTATTCTATTCTCTTTCTCTATTTTCTATTCTATTCTTTTTCTATTCTATTCTCTATTCTATTCTATTTCTATTTTCTATTCTATTCTATTCTTTTTCTATTCTATTCTCTTTTTCTATTCTATTTTATTCTCTTTTTCATTTTCAATTCTATTCTATTGTCTTTTTCTATTCTATTCTATTCTTTTTCTATTCTATTTTATTCTCTTTTTCATTTTCTATTCTATTCTATTCTTTTTCTATTCTATTCTCTATTCTATTCTTTTTCTATTTTCTATCCTATCCTATCCTCTATTCTCTCCCATCTCCTATCCTATCCTATTATTCTATCCTATTCTTATTCTGTTTTCTATTCTATTCTCTTATTCTATTCTTTCTCTATTTTCTATTCTATTCTCTTTTTCTACTCTATTCTCTTTTTCTATTCTATTCTATATTCTATTCTATTCTCTTTTTCTATTCTATTTTATTCTCTTTTTCATTTTCTGTTCTATTCTATTCTCTTTTTCTATTCTCTATTCTATTCTCGTTTTCTATTCTATTTTATTCTTTTTCATTTTCTATTCTATTCTATTCTATTTTTCTATTTTCTATTCTATTTTTCTGTTCTGTTCTATTCTATTCTCTATTCTTTTTCTATTTTTTATTCTATTCTATTTTTCTATTCTATTCTATTCTCTATTCTCTTTTTTTATTTTTTATTCTATTCTATTCTCTTTTTCTATTCTATTCTATTCTCTATTCCCTTTCTCTATTTTCTATTCTATTAACATTGGCAGTGATTTGTTTGTGCCAAAAAGGGCATAAAATGGGGCGCAACTCACTTCACCACCGTCCTGCTTAGCAACATAAATTTTGAGCTCAACTGTGGTTGTTAAGTCAAGCGTTACCTTTGGAGAACTGAAGCAGCAGCTAATTTCCATTGGGAATTTAGGAAATGTTGAGTTCTTGGTGGGAATGAAATTACTCTGGGCTGATGGAGAAATTGCCTTTCCCCATCCGCATGTTATCTCCACAGACTCGTAATGCATCAGGGTTTGCTATTTTAGACCTGGATTTTCGGCTCTTTTACCAGAACTCACCGCCTACCAAGCATGTCAATTCAGAGGGGATTCTGCTCTTACAAGAGACTTTCAACTCACCTTGCTGGGGCCTTGTCTGCCTCAATCTCTTCTAGACCGGCATAGATTTCGGACAGTCGAGCACCTTCGGTGCCTATTCCCCTGGATAAAAAAAAACACATGACAGAAAAGCAGCATGGTGGTTTGCAGACAGCCAAACTAGCTCTGTTCTGCACCTGAATGAGATAAGTGTTCCTTGGGAACAAGGTCACCTTCCAGAATGAAGAGCAATAGCACTTCGACCAGTGTCAAACTCAATTTCATCAGTGTTGTGTTGGAGGGGGGGGGGGGCTAGGGTGTGTGTGGCTGGGGTGTGTGTGGCCAACAGCACCACTCGTGTTGGGGGCACCCCTCCCAGGCTCAGTTTTTGGCTTAGGTGGCTTCCTGCAACCCACTGTGGCCCTCTGGAGGTCTGTTTTCGCTGGCAGAGGTACCGTGGATTGGTCCTTCCCTGTTTCCAGGGCAGCCTTGCAGGCCAGATCTAACACACACACACACATATACTCCTGGCCGGATCCAGCCCCCGGGCCTTGAGTTTGATACCCCTGACTGAGACTTATATACTGCTTTACAGCCCTCTCCAAGCGGTTTTACAGAGTCAGCGTATTTGCCCCCAACAATCTGGATCCTCATTTTACCAACCTCGGAAGGATGGAAGGCTGAGTCAATCTGAAGGAAGGAAGGAAGGAAGGAAGGAGGGAGGGAAGGGAAGGAAGGACGGAAGGGCAGTAGCAATAGCACTTATATACTGCTTCACAGTGCTTTTACAGCCCTCTATAAGTGGTTTTACAGAGTCAGCGTATTTGCCCCCAACAATCTGGATCCTCATTTTACCAACCTTGGAAGGATGGAAGGCTGAGTCAACCAGAAGGAAAGAAGGAAGGGAGGAGGGGAGGAAGGAAGGGCAGTAGTAATAGCACTTAGACTTATATACTGCTTCACAGTGCTTTTACAGCCCTCTCTAAGCGGTTTTACAGAATCAGCCTATTTGCCCCCAACAATCTGGATCCTCATTTTACCCACTTCAGAAGGATGGAAGGCTGAGTCAACCTTGAGCCATTCAGAATCAAACTCCTGGCAGTGAGCAGTGAATTAGCCTGCAATACTGCATTCTAACCACTGCGCCACCACCGCTCCTGAATTAGACAAGTGTTCCTTGGGGAACCAGGTTATACCTTCCGGAGTTAACCCGTGCAGTCAGCTCCTTTTCCTCCTTGAGCAACCCCTCACGAACCGTGTCGCATTCCAGCACACTCTGCAGGGCTGGCGTCTCGTCGCCGGCCACTTCCTGCTCCACGTGGAGGATGCTGATGTGCGAGGGGATGCGCAGATTGCGGCTGGCGATCATCTTCAACAACGTGGTCTTGCCCAACCCGTTCCGGCCTACCAAGCCGTACCGCCGGCCGTAAGCCAGGTTCAGGTCGGCTCCTGTGAGGAGGACCCTGAAAAGAAGAGAAGAAGGGACAACTGTAACCCTGTGGTTTTATAAAACAAGGTGTGATGACCCTGGGGCGAGGCACAAAGGCAACACAGCCAGAGAACTGGCATGAGTGCCTTTATTGGCACCAATTGTGCTCCCAACGTCCCTTACACACTCCAGCCTGCAGAAAAGCTCTCCCACAAACCTGCAGCCCAAACGCTGTAAGCAGAATGACTGCAATCGACCACTCCAGCTGGGCAAGATAGGGAGTCCCAAGAGCGAAAGATAATTCCAGCAAGACAGGTAAACACACAGGAGGTTGTAAATACTTCAAAACAGTCGGGAGGAATGCCAGCAAGGCAGGCCACCACTCTACACCAAGTGAACTCAGCGTTTGTTCCCGACAAACGCCCCTCTCAACTGGCTCTCCTTTAAACTCCATCCCCAGGTGTGCCTTGGGAAGGGAATCGGGGCCCTTTCCTTCCTCGTAAGCCACACAACCCCCGTTGCTCTCTTCTGCGTTCTTCCTTGGGCTCCCTAGGAGGAGAGGGTGAGCCTTGGTCTTCATCTGAACCCCTTGTTCTACCTCTTCCCTGCTCTGCCCCGCCTGACTTTTGCCCTGCCCTAGTTTCCTCCACAGCCAATGGAGCCCGCTCTATGTCAGCTGTTTGCCTTCCATCTCAGAGTCAGACTCCGACGGGGGCATGACACAAAGGGAGGTTTTTGGCGAGAGATCTTTAGAAGCCTCATTTGTGCCAGGGGTGGTGACAACTGCACCGAACCTGATGGGCGGAGCCCCTTGTCTAGAAAGTCACCTCATGTCAGTCCTTCTAGGTCAGGGGTCTGCAAAATTGGCTCTTTTAAGACTGGTGGACTTCAACTCCCAGAATTCCCCAGCCAGTCAGTCAGAAAATGAAGATCTCAAAGATGTTATGAGTACAATGTTAGCAGAATATCTTAAAAGAGATAAAGAACAAGCCTGGTGGGATATGGATCTGGTTTATAGAATTAACTCAGCTTATGCTGGGATAAATAATGTACCAAGAGAAATTCATGTTAAATTTCTCAGGAGATCCACAAGGGATGAGATAATGAGGGCCCAACGGGATGGAGTCTTAAAATATCAGGACAAAGAAATAACCATCTTGAAACAAATTCCGAAACAAATTAGAGAAATTAGAAGGAAGTATTCCTTCCTGTCTAAGAAACTATATAAGAAAGGAATTTGGTTCAAGTGGTTGTCGCCAAAAGGAATGCTGATATTTTGGGAAGGGGACAGGGTAAAAATCAAAACATTAACCGAGGCGGAGACATTTATCAAAAAATATTCCTCCCAGTTGGGAGGTGAAGAAGGGGGAACGGAGGAAGCAATGGCCCCGCCTGGAGACAGGAGGGAAGAGTCAATTGCGAAAAGACTCAGGTCTCAAAAATGATTTTATCTGAAAGCTTATTGTTGATACACAAGAAAATGGCAAAGAAAGAAAAAAGACTATTGAATATATGGATTGTAAGATGTAACCCTTTTATGTGCTTATCCGTTACTCTTTAAAATTGTATATGTACGAAGTTTTTCGGGAGGGACACCACCAACGGCAGGGAAGATGCCAAAATGTTATTTTCACCTTGCACCTTTTTCCCTGTAAAAACTTTAAAAACCAATAACATTCTTTTACAAAAAAAAAAAAGAGTCTAAATCACCAAATCGAAGATGCTACCAAGAGGCGTGACCCTGAATGCGGAGACTCACCTCTCGCCGAAGGACACATCAAAGTTTTCGATGCGTACGTCATAGGACTTGTTCTTGCCGGACATTTCGAGGCGGTTTTCTTTCTTACTGGCCGCTTGGCTGGCAGATGCTTCTTCAAGAACCCTGCCGTCCAGAACAAAATCACAAACAACCATTAAGACCAGGGAGAGTACATGTTCCTTCCCTTTTTTTTGGGGGGGGGGGGGGGGGGGTTAGTGTCAGTTTCCCACATGCAGCAATGCTATTTTCTACCCTTCGGTTTAACATTTGTGTGAAATCCCTGGCTGAGGTCATCTTGTTAGGAGTAGACTCCTAGTGTTGGGTAGGCAATATATCATACCATGATGACAAATGGTCTTTGCTGCTTTAAAGATGTTGGAATGCAATTAGAAGCTGTAATTATCTCCACAATAAGAGGAAGTCAGGAGAGCGCATATTCTCTCTCTGCTCGATATCTCTGCTGATTGCTCTCTGCTCGCTGTGACTGACAGAAGGAAGAATCGTAAATTGCAACTGTAAGCAATTGTTTGTTTGTTAAGGACTTGGTTTGACTCACTATACTATCACTGCTTGTGAAGCAATAGTTTCGTGTTACAACACCAGTAAATCTACTTGTTTTTTACTAACAGTGTCTGAGATACTATTTGTGTGTATACTAGCAACGTTTCTCTAGCTGCACATTCCACTGCACAATTTTTCTGTCTCCCAACTGAGATATTCCCCAACACATCTCTTGGCTTACACTCAGATATCAGTGTTAAGGATATCTCTGTTAGGAGACCAAAAATGTGGAACAGAATGTAGCAAGAGATATGTTGCTAAGCATCCACACTATCAGTCAGACACTGAAGGTAAAACAAGTAGATTTTTACCTGCGTTGGAAAAATGAAGAGAAAGACACTTTTTCATAAACAAGTGATAAGTAGTCCTGAATCATATACACAGCCGAGTACTCAAACAGTTGGCTTACAGTTGCTCAACTCACAATTCTTCTCGCTGATCAATAACTGACATACAGAGCAGGCATCATTCAAGGACTAGCCTCTAACAGTGATTCTGGCTCCCTCTTATGGCTGATTGAGGAAACAGCAGCCAATTGCATCTCACTGCAGCAGTTAAAGTTACAGATACAATATTCTAATCATGGCTTATATATATTGCCAACCCAACACTAGGATTACATTCCTAACAATCAATATACTAGGTAAAGGGTTACCCTTTGCTGTCAAGTCCAATTTGGGGGTTGGGGGTCATCTCCATTTCTTATCCAATGGAACCAGTGCTGTCCAAAGTTACTTTCATAGTCATGTGGCCAGCATGATTATACACCGAGGCGCATAGAAATCTGTTATCTTTCTCCCAAAGTGGTACCTATTTATCTACTTGCACCAGTGGTGGGATCCTTACAGTTTAACAACCGATTCGGTGATTGAGTGTGTGCACTTTTAACAAAACGTACCTCCCAGGCTACTTCTGGGAAGTAAAACAGCTGAGGCATGGCAATCTGCTCTGCCACGCTAATCAGCTGAGAGGATATAGGTAAATAAAGCGCAGGGGCAGGTGGGCAGGCCCACCTGATCGTCTGAACGAACTGGTTCGCTCCCAGCTGATCACTGAAGCTACCGGTTTGCCCGAACTGGCTAGAACCGGCTGAATCCCACCCCTGATTTGCATGCTTTAGAACTGCTAGGTGGGCAGGAGCGGAGGCAAGGAATGGGAGCTCACCCCATTGTGTGGCACTTGGGTCTTGAACCCAGGCTGCCAGATTTCTAGCTGACAAAACTTAAGTGTTTTTAGCCGCTGAGCCATTCCGTCCCCATCATCGGTATGCTGATGATACCTAATTCTACATCTTGGTCCTCAGTCACTCAAGAGACATCAACATCATCTTGTTCCAGTATCTGAAAGCTACAATGATCTGGATGATGACTTAATACAATAATACAATAGAAGAATTGGAAGGGACCTTGGAGGTCATTTAGTCCAACTCCCTGCCTAGGCAGGAAGCCCTATACCATTTCAGACAAATGGCTAGCCAACATCTTCTTGATGACTTGTAGTGTTGAGGCATGTAGTTGTTGAGGCATTCACAACTTCTGGAGGCAACTTCTGTTCCATTCTGTTCTGATTCATTGTTCTACTGCTTCTAACTCCTAAAGATTGAATGGCTGTGGGTAGTTGGAACCCCCCATGTTTAGGAACTCTCCATATTTAGGGTTGGATGGGACAGCACATCCCCACTCAAGACAGGTGTATAATTTGATGAGCTTTCTTGGATGTGTAGCATCAAAGAGCAGATGGCAGCTGTAGCCGAGAAGACCTTTACACAGATGCATGAACGGGCATGCCTTGAGAAGCTGACCCGACTCCATTGTCCTGCAAACTGCACAGGTTGCCAGTTGGTGCCCAGGTATCATTTGTGGCTTAGTAACCACCTTGTGTAAGGGATCACCCATCTCCCAATAGTTTCTGCCCATCCTGATGGTTAAGCAGAGTGGGGGCTGGGGGATTTTTTGGTGCTCTCTGAGCTCGATGGTTTGCTTACAGGTGTTTCAATCCCCAACTAATAATATCATCAGTGCTAATGAGTAGCTGACCTTGCCAATGTTGGGGGATAGTATGTTCCCCCCCACTGAATTAGGGAAATGCTTTCTTCTTGGACTGTTTGTCTAATGTTAATCCCTGCTTATCTGGGTGTTGGTTAGAACTAAGCTCAGAGAGCACCAAGGACCAAACGTCAACCCTGAGCTACAGAGATTCTCTCCTGTTGGAGAATAGATGCTCTCAATACAATACAACACAATAGCAGAGCTGGAAGGGACCTTGGAGGTCTTCTGGTCCAACCCCCTGCCTAGGCAGGAAGCCCTATATGTTTTGAGACAAATGGCTATCCAACATCTTCTTAAAGACTTCCAATGTTGGAGCACTCACAACTTCTGGAGGCAACTTCTGTTCCACTGATTGATTGTTCTCACTGTCAGGAAATTTCTCCTCAGTTCTAAGTTGCTTCTCTCCTAGATTAGTTTCCACCTATTGCTTCTTGTTCTACCCTCAGGTGCTTTGGAGAATAGCTTGACTCCCTCTTCTTTGTGGCAGCCCCTGAGATATTGGAACACTGCTATCATGTCTCCCCTAGTCCTTCTTTTCATTAAACTAGACATACCCTGTTCCTGCAATCGTTCTTCATATGTTTTAGCCTCCAGTCCCCTAATCATCTTTGTTGCTCTTCTCTGCACTCTTTCTAGAGTCTCCACATCCTTTTTACATCGTGGCAACCAAAACCGAATGCAGTATTCCAAGTGTGGCCTTACCAAGGCCTTATACAGTGATATTAACACTTAATGTGATCTTGATTCTATCCCTCTGTTTATGTAGCCTAGAACTATGTTGGCTTTTTGGGCACACGGCTGGCTCATATTTAAATGGTTGTCCACCCTCTGCTCCCTTCAATTAAACACTGTCATCTACAGGGACCTTGAAAGGGCACCTTCTCGATCATGGGTGCCTGCCCTCTGGAACAATGTCTCCGCCTCTGGTTTATGGTCTGACGAAATCCAAGAACGCTTTCAAAATCTGGCTATTATCCCAGGTCTTTGGAGTTTAGATGGAAGCCAAAGCCCTGTTCAATTACATTTGGATGGAAAATGGTTGCTAAATGAGGAGAGGGTCTACTTCGATTCTGCTCCATTCTATTCTCCTTTATGTCAGCCATACCCTGCCCTCTTCTAGTTCCTTCCCCATAAGCAGTGGAAAGACTGAGGCATGAAGCTTTACCATTTGCTCTGGTAAAATCAGCCCTTGGCAGACCCTCCCAATGTTGAGGAGCAGGTGCCCCACTCAAAGGTGATCACCCTTCACTCACAATGGGCTCCCAGATTTGACGGAATCTCGCTCCTGCTTCTTGCACTGCTTTGCTTTCAGGCGGGCCTCTGCTTTCTCCAGCTTCCTGGCGTTCACCATCTGCAACGAAGGCAAGGAGTTATCAGAGATAGGCACCAGGAGCCCGAGAGAAGACGTGAGAGGAAGTTAAAAGAAGGAGGTGCAGGTAATCCTTGACCCAAAGGTGCTTCTTCCAAGAGGCAACTGGACTTTCTGGTTTTTCTTTGACGACATTTCTCTTCTCATCCAAGAAGTTACCTTCCTAAGCAGGGGGTTGGACTAGAAGGTATGTCTTTAGACATATCTATCGGGGGCCTAGTTATATGCGAGACCGTCTCCTGCCCCATACATCCCTTAGACCGATACGCTCCCACAGAGAGGGCCTTCTCAGGGTGCCGTTGGCCGGACAATGCCGACTGGCGACACCCAGGGGAAGAGCCTTCTCTGTGGCGCGCCCTGCCCTTTGGAACGACCTACCCCCTGAACTCCGGACCATCACCAACCTCCGCCTCTTCCGCCAATGTCTAAAGACATACTTTTTTCATCAAGCCGGCCTAGCCTAACCTCCCATGGGGACTTTTAGAAAAGTTTTAAATTGGGTTTCAAATAATTGGTTTTAGCATAGGATTGGGATTATTTAATATATATTTTAAATTATTTATTCATTTTCTATTTTGTATATCTTTTTAAATTTCCTGTGCGCCGCCCTGGGTCCTCTGTGGAGAAGGGCGGGATATAAATGGTGAGGCCCCTCCTTAAGAAGCCCTCCTTGGATCCAGCTTCTTTGAACAACTACCGTCCCGTCTCCAACCTTCCCTTTTTGGCGAAGGTTGTTGAGAGTGTGGTGGCACAACAGTTTCCCCGTCACCTGGAGGAAGTAGACTATCTAGATCCGCGCCAGTCCGGCTTCCGGCCCGGGCATAGCACCGAGACGGCATTGGTCGCGTTGGTTGATGATCTCTGGAGGGCCAGAGATGGGGGTTGTTCCTCCATCCTGGTCCTATTAGACCTCTCGGCGGCTTTCGATACCATCGACCATGGTATCCTATTGCATCGGCTGGGGGGGTTGGGGGTGGGAGGCACCGTTTTACGGTGGTTCTCCTCCTACCTCTCTGGCCGATCGCAATTTGTGTTGACAGGGGGGCAGAGATCGACCGCGAGACCCCTCACATGTGGGGTGCCTCAGGGGTCGGTCCTCTCGCCCCTCCTGTTCAACACATACATGAAGCCGCTGGGTGAGATCATCCGTGGTTTTGGGGTAGAATACCATCTGTACGCTGATGACACCCAGCTGTACATTTCTACCCCAAACCACCCCAACGATGCCGTAGCGGTGATGTGCCAGTGCCTGGAAGCTGTACGGATCTGGATGGGAAGTAACGGACTCGGGCTCAACCCGACCAAGACCGAGTGGCTGTGGTTTCCGGCTGCCCGATTCAACCAGCTTACTCCATCGCTGGCCATAGGGGGCGAACATCTTGCCCCTGTGGATGGGGCGCGCAATTTGGGTGTCCTCCTGGATGCCCGGCTGTCCATGGAAAATCAGGTGACAGCCGTGGCCAGGAGGGCGTTTTACCAGGTTCGCCTGGTTCGCCAATTGCGCCCCCTATTGGATCGGGACGCCCTTCGCACAGTCACTCATGCTCTCGTGACATCCCGACTGGACTATTGTAACTCTCTCTACATGGGGCTGCCCCTGAGGTGCACCCGGAGGCTTCAGCTAGTCCAGAATGCAGCCGCGCGAGCAATTATGGGGACCGCAAGGTCTACCCATGTAACACCGCTCTTGCGCGAGCTGCACTGGCTGCCTGTCGTCTTCCGGGTGCGCTTCAAGGTGCTAGTCATCATCTTTAAAGCGCTCCATGGCTCGGGACCTAGCTATCTGCAGGATCGGATTCTGCCTCACACGTCCTCACGGCCGATTCGCTCCCACAGAGAGGGGCTTCTCCGGGTGCCGTCCACTAGACTATGTCAGCGGGCGACACCCAGGGGAAGGGCGCTCTCTGTGGCGGGCCCGGCCCTCTGGAACGACCTTCCCCCCGACATTAGGACAACTACGGACCTCCGCTCCTTCCGTCTTAAATTGAAAACTTACTTTTTCCGTCTGGCCGGCCTGGGATAGCCTCCTTGCCTTGGGATTTTATAGAATAGGTTTTAGTTAATTGGGATTTTAGCACAGGGTTTATTTAATTGGCTTTTAAATTTTGTTGTTTATTTATTGTTGTTATATATTGCTTTTATGCTACCTGTGCACCGCCCCGAGTCCCCGTGGGGAGAGGGGGCGGTATAGAAACAATAAAATTATTATTATTATTATTATTAAATGTAATAAAATAAATAAAATAAAATAAAATAAATAAGATCTCCAAGGTCCCTTCCAACTGTTATTCTATTCTATTCTATTTCCATATTCTATTCTATTCCATTCTCTATTCTATTCTATTCCTATTCTATTTCGCTATTCTATTCTATTCCATTCTCTATTCCAATTCCATTCCGTTCTCTATTCTATTCTTTCTATATTCTATTCCATTCCATTCCTATTCTATTTCCCCATTCCTATTCCATTCAGTATTCCATTCTATTCTATCCATATTCCATTCCATGCCATTCCCTATTCTATTCTATTCTATTTCCCCATTTCTATTCCATTCAGTATTCTATTCTATTCTATTTCCCCATTCCGTATTCTATTCCAGTCCGTATTCTATTCTATTCTTATTCTATTCTTTCCATATTCTATTCCATTCCATTCTCTATTCTATTCTATTCCTATTCTATTAACCTATTCTATTCCATTCTCTATTCCCATTCCATTCTCTATTCAGTATTCTATTCTATTCCATTCAATATTCTATTTTATTCTAATTCTATTCTTTCCATATTCCATTCCGTTCTCTATTCTATTCTATTCCTATTCTATTTCGCTATTCTATTCTATTCCATTCTCTATTCCATTCTGTTCTCTATTCTATTCTTTCCATATTCTATTCCATTCCATTCTCTATTCTATTCTTTCCATATTCCATTCCGTTCTCTATTCTATTCTATTCCTATTCTATTTCGCTATTCTATTCTATTCCATTCTCTATTCCATTCTGTTCTCTATTCTATTCTTTCCATATTCTATTCCATTCCATTCTCTATTCCCATTCCATTCTCTATTCTATTCTTTCTATATTCTATTCCATTCCATTCCTATTCTATTTCCCCATTCTTATTCCATTCAGTATTCTATTCTATCCATATTCCATTCCATGCCATTCCCTATTCTATTCTATTCCCCCATTCCTATTCCATTCAGTATTCTATTCTATTCCATTCCGTATTCTATTCTATTCTATTCCCCCATTCCGTATTCTATTCCAGTCTGTATTCTATTCCAGTCCGTATTCTATTCTATTTCTATTTCGCTATTCCTATTCTTATTCTATTCTATTTTCTTCAGATCTGTCCCAAAAATGCTTCTTCAAAAGCCTCTTTGGAGCAACCATGACCTGGATGACTGAAAATCTCCATAGGCATTTGGGTAATCCTTTCATTTAGGGCGGGGATATCCAAACTTGGGAACTTTAAGACTTGTGGACTTCAACTCCCAGAATTCCCCAGCCAGCTATGCTGGCTGGGGAATTCTGGGAGTTGAAGTCCACAAGTCTTAAAGTTCCCAAGTTTGGACATCCCTGATTTAGGGATTGTTCAAAGTTACCAAAAAAACTGAAAAAATCTGACATGACCCTTTTTTGAATTTATAACCTTTGCCGCATCTCCCGTGGTCACACAATCAAACTTCAGATGCTTGGCAATTACCTCATATTTATGACAGTTGCCTTGTCCCAGGGTTCATGAGACCCTGTGGTAAGCAACGGTGATAGGACACCAAACTCACTTAACAACCGTATTATTAACTTCACAACTGCAGTGATTCACTTAGAGACTGTGGCCAGAGAGAAGTCGTAAAATCGGGTAAAAACCCCTCCTCACTTAACAACCATCGCCCTTAGCAACAGAAATCTTGGGCTCAGCTGTGATCGTAAGTCGAGGACTACCTGCATTTGGTCTGCTCTAGTTACAAGGAATTTGATTTTGAGGTGTGTTTTTTGGGGGGACCTCCGTCTGTAAAGTCTGTCTCTGTGGATAAGAGCTGTGGTCGCGCAGAAGGTTAGAATGTATTACTGCAGGTTGTTTCTGCTGCCTGCTGATGCCGGCTGCCTGCAGTTCAAATCTCACCAGGCTCAAGGCTGACTCAGCCTTCCATCCATCCGAGGTCGGTAAAATAAGGATCCAGATTGTTGGGGGCAAATAGGCTGACTCTGTAAACCACTTAGAGAGGGCTGTAAAAGCACTGTGAAGCGGTATATAAGTGTAAGGGCTATTGCTACTGTCTTCCCTCCCTCCCTCCCTTCTTTCCTTCTGGTTGACTTAGCTTTCCATCCTTCCGAGGTGGGTAAAATGAGGACCCAGAGTGTTGGAAGCAAATATGCTGACTCTGTAAACGGCTTAGAGAGGGCTGTAAAAGCATTGTGAAGTGGTATATAAGTCTAAGTGCTATTGCTACTGTCTTCCCTCCCTCCCTCCCTCTCTTCCTTCCTTCTTTCCTTCCGGTTGACTCAGCCTTCCATCCTTCCGAGGTGGGTAAAATGAGGATCCAGATTGTTGGAGGCAAATAGGCTGACTCTGTAAACCGCTTAGAGAGGGCTGTAAAAGCACTGTGAAGCGGTATATAGGTCTAAGTGCTATTGCTATAAAAGGGCCAGGGCACAACAGCAACATAAGCTGGAGCGCTAAAGCAAACATTTCTTTGCTTTATATTTGTCGAATTCCGAAAGATCTCCTGTATGGAGAATTAGTGCAGGGAAAGCACCCCAGAGGGAGACCACAGCTGCGATATAAGGATATCTGCAAGAGGGATCTAAAGGCCTTGGGAATGGACATTAACAGCTGGGAAACCTTGACCTCTCATCGCTCAGCTTGGAGGCTTAAGATGCAGTATAGCCTTCTCCGACTTGTTCGGCAGGCGGAGGCAAAGAGGCAGTCCGGGAACCAGCGAAATCTGGGGGCTGAGCAGGGGACAGAATGTATCTGCCCTCAGTGTGGAAGGGATGGCCACTCCCGAATTGGACTTTTTAGCCACACTAGATGCTGCATTAGGACCTCTTTCCAGAGCACGATATCATAGTCTTTTGAGATTGAAGGATGCAATACAAAAAAAAAGTAAAGCAAATATTGGGAGTGGGGGCATTTTCAGATGGTTTTGGACTACAGCTCCCAACATAGGAACCAACATTAGCTGGAACAACTAAGAGGTGTGTTAGGATATTCAGCCTTATATTTGGTTGACAATATATGTGAGCCTATGTTCTTAAAGAGTATATGTAGCTTTAAGAATTGTGTTGAATTCTGATTGGCTGTGCTTCTCAGCTCTACCATAAAGGAAGCTCAGGAACACAGTCCGTTCCCTTTTCGATTCCATTTGATTCCTGTTCTTACTGTTTGTTGCTGAAGAGTTGAAGACTGAAGAAGTATTTGTTTTGCATCACTGTAAGATAACTCTGTTTGGTGAAGGACTGTTATTGTTTTGAGAAGTTAGTATCACTGGTCGGAAGAAGTATTTTAGTTGCTACAAAGTAAAGACTATTTATTTTCTTACTATCAAGTGTGTGTGTGGTTAAAGCAACGTATCTCTTTATTGTCTGGTGTATTACACTATTCCGCATCATTTTCAAACGGGGGTGTTTGTTACCCCTAACACTGGTTCTGAAACCAGAGTTGCTAACAAGGTGCTCCAAAATGAGAGAGATCCAGCTTTGAAATCTACACAGACTTGATTGTTAGGGATCAAGAGTAAGAAAAAGTGCCGTTGGTGATAGCCTTACCGAAGTCTGATCTCTCTTCAACAACAGTCCTGGCAACAAGTCCAAGTTGGAATCTGCAACCAGAAACAAAAAAATAAATAAGAACCAACCTTGCTGCAAGAAGCATGAATTGAGACCCCTTTCCCCATCCCACTTATTCTATAAGAAAGTGCATATGCCAGTGTTTCTCAACCTTGGCTGCTTCAAGGCATCTGGACATCAACTCCTAGAAGTCCTCCCCCAGCCCCTTCTGGGAGTTGATGTCCAGACGTCTTCAAGTGGCTAAGGTTGACAAACACTGGCATATGCAATAGATGGAATAAAATTCTTTATTGGCCAAGAGTGATTGGACCCACAAGGAATTTGTCTTTGGTGCAGATGCTCTCAGTGTACATAAATAAAATAGAATACATTCATCAAGAATCATAAGACACAACACTTAGTGATAGTCATAGGTTACTGATAAACAATCAAATTATACTAGGAAACAAATAAAACAATATATATTTTAAAGATACAAGCCACATGGTTATGGTCATAAGTTGAAAGAGATAGGTACTAGGAAAGAAGAGAAGAATTGTAATACAGCCTTAATAGGTAATATGACAGTATTGCGGGAATTAGTTGTTTAGCAGAGTGATGGCATTCGGGGGGAAAACTATCCTTGCGTCTGGTGTGCAGTGCTATAGCGTCGTTTTGAGGGTAGGAGTTGAAACAATTTATGTCCAGGATGTGAGGGGTCTGTAATTATTTTCACAGCCCTCTTTTTGACTCGTGCAGTGTGCAGGTCCTCAATGGAAGGCAGGTGGGGAGCCATTGTTTTTCCTGCAGTTCTGATTATCCTCTGAAGTCCGTGTCTGTCTTGTTGGGTTGCAGTGCCAAACCAGACAGTTAGGGAGGTGCAGATGAAAGACTCAATCATTCCTCTGTAGAACTGAATCAGCATCTCTTTGGGCAGTTTGAACCTTCTGAGTGGCGCAGAAAAAACATTCTTTATGGATACATTAACCTTCTGGTGCGTTTATCACATCAGATGTTTAACAAGTCACCGAACTCCGTCTTACCTTGATGGTTCTAGTTTTGGTGTGCAGCCACATCAAAGGTGTGTGTGTTTGTGTGTATGGGAAATAACGGGTCAAAAATTTCCCTGCTTCTCCCACCATTTATAATTCTTATTATTTCTAGAACTTGCTCTTCATAAAAGCGGTTGTAAAATCAAGTTCTGGTCACACAATGATTCAACTTACCATCAAAATACCAGGATTAACTGTGATCATAACTCAAGGACTACCTGTATATTCCCCCCCCTCCCCCCGATTTATTTGGTAGCCTTGAAAAACTTGGGTTGTTTTCTAAAAGCACTTTTTAAAAATTATTTTGAAAACATACAATCCCGAGAGAAGGAAATCACGTGCCTCTTGATGATGCCTGGTTGATATGATAGCTGTTAAAATATTCATGATTGGGAGAGACATGAGATGAATAGGCATAGCAACTAAGTCAGACAATGGGAGCAAAAACAGATCTGAGTCTGTGCAGAGAATTGGAACTGAAACTAGTCTGTAAATTCTGAGTCTGCTGCTCTGAGAAGTAAACTAGCAGTCTGTCTGGGCTTGTCTGCCGAAATGAAGCTAACTGCTTGTGTTTGCCTGTAACTCTCCTCCCTTGTGTTTACTTGGAAGAACCACCTGTTGGTATTGTACATTTATTCATCTGTTCTTATGTATATAAAGAAGTTAATGAATCCTGTTGCATCAGTTATCTGTGAGCGTCTAGATTTGAATGTATGCAACAAACTCTGACAATAGAGGTATAGAAAAGAGTAGAATCTACGCCAGGGGTAGTCAACCTTTTTATACCTACTGCCCACTTTTGTATCTCTGTTAGTAGTAAAATTTTCTAACCGCCCACCGGTTCCACAGTAATAGTGATTTATAAAGCAGAGAAGTCAATTAAATTTACAAAAAGGAAAGTGCTTCAGTATCGGACAAAACCCCTACCACCCACTATGAAAGCTGGAACGCCCACCAGTGGGCGGTGGAGACCAAATCAAATCAAATCAAAATCAAATCATTTAATACTTATAAACCGCTCCCTCTCCCCATGGGGACTCGGGGCGGTGCACAGGTAGAATAAAAACAGTAAAAAACATACAAACATCAATAAAATATACAAACAATTTAAAAGCCAAATTAAACTCAGCCTGTGCTAAAATCCCATTTAACTAACTAAACTAAAATTTACCCAGTAAAACCCCTAGACAGGGGGACTATCCCAAGCCGGCCAGACGGAAAAAGTAAGTTTTTAATTTAAGACGGAAGGAGCGGAGGTCCGTGGTCGTCCTAATATCGGGGGGAAGGTCGTTCCAGAGGGCCGGGCCCGCCCAAGAGAGAGCCCTTCCCCTGGGTGTCGCCCGCTGACACAGTCTAGTGGACGGCACCCGGAGAAGTCCCTCTCTGTGGGAGCGAATCGGCCGTGAGGATGTATGAGGCAGGATCCGATCCCGCAGATAGCTAGGTCCCGAGCCATGGAGCGCTTTAAAGATGATAATTAACACCTTGAAGCGCACCTGGAAGACGACAGGTAGCCAGTGCAGCTCGCGCAGGAGCGGTGTTACATGGGTAGACCTTGCGGTCCCCATAATTGCTCGCGCGGCTGCATTCTGCAGGATCGGATCCTGCCTCATACATCCTCACGGCCGATTCGCTCCCACAGAGAGGGGCTTCTCCGGGTGCCGTCCACTAGACTGTGTCAGCGGGCGACACCCAGGGGAAGGGCGCTCTCTGTGGCGGGCCCGGCCCTCTGGAACGACCTTCCCCCCGACATCAGGACAACTACGGACCTCCGCTCCTTCCGTCTTAAATTAAAAACTTACTTTTTCCGTCTGGCCGGCCTGGGATAGCCTCCTTGCCTTGGGATTTTATAGAATAGGTTTTTAGTTTAATCGGGATTTTAGCACAGGGTTTATTTAATTGGTTCTTAAATTTTGTTGGTATATTTATTGTTGTTTGTTATTTATTGCTTTTATGCTACCTGTGCACCGCCCCGAGTCCCCATGGGGAGAGGGGGCGGTCTAGAAATAATAAATTTCATTTCATTTCATTTCATTTCATTTTCATTTCATTCCATTCTGGACTAGCTGAAGTCTCCGGGTGCACCTCAAGGGAAGCCCCATGTAGAGAGAGTTGCAATAGTCCAGTCGGGATGTCACGAGCGCATGAGTGACTGTGCGAAGGGCGTCCCGATCCAATAGGAGGCGCAATTGGCGAACCAGGCGAACCTGGTAAAACGCCCTCCTGGCCACGGCCGTCACTTGATCTTCCATGGACAGCCGGGCATCCAGGAGGACACCCAAATTGCGCGCCCCATCCACAGGGGCAAGATGTTCGCCCCCTATGGCCAGCGATGGAGTGAGCTGGTTGAATCGGGCGGCCGGAAACCACAGCCACTCGGTCTTGGTCGGGTTGAGCCTGAGTCCGTTACTTCCCAACCATCCAGGTTGACTACCACTGATCTACGCAGTCCTTACATTCTGAGTAAACGCAAGAGACTGCTGCACTACTCACCGTAATTGTCAGTGATCTTAGAAAGCTGAATTGGAGCATCCAGGAGAACCTGCCGGCTGCTTGGAGAGTTTTCATTCTCCCTGTCCAGAAACAATAGTTGTTACTTAACAAAACTTCACCGATTGTTCTCCCGTGTCCTCATCCCATTGTTGTAAACCTCTCTCACATTGGGGGATGCTTATGTAATCAGTGTCATTATAGGTATCCTGGCTTCCCTGATGCTTAATTAAAATAAGCTGTGGTACCGCATTGGTTAAAGTGCAACATTGCAGGCAAACTCTGTCCACAGCCTGGAGTTCGATCCTGATGGAGCTCAAGGTTGGCTTTGCCTTCTCTCCTTTTTGAGGTTGATGAAATGAGAACCCAGATTGTTGGGTGCAATATGCAAATGATGCTTACACATCCAGAGTGTGTTGTAAAGTGTTATTGGGGGGAGATAATAAGCCTAAATACTATAGGTAGGCCTCAATTTAGGACCACAATTGAGCCCAAAATTTACGTTGCTAAGTGAGAAATTTGTTAAGTAAGTTTGGCCCCATTTCAAGACTTTTCTTGCCACGTTTGTTAAGTGAATCATTGCAGTTCTTGAATTAGTAACATGGTTGTTAAGTGAGTCTGGCTTCTCCATTGACTTTGCCTGTCCGAAAGATGCAAAAGGGGATCATGAAACCCTGGGGCACAGCAAGCATCATAAATGTTGTCAAGCATCCAAACATAAATCATGTGACCATGCGGATGCTGCAATGATCATCAGCCTGAAAAATGGTCCATAAGTCACTTTTTTTCAGTGCTGTTGTAACTTTGAACAGTCCCTAAATGAACTGTTGTAAGTTGAGGACTGCCTGCATTGCTATAATATATAAAAGTTAATTGCCTTCTACCCAAAGGTGGATTCTGGTGGATTCTGGACCTCTAGTGCCTGCTTTATCTATTACTAGCTGATAACCTGGCGTTGCCTGGGTATTTATTTATAGGGGGGGAAATGTCTGGACCAAATGTAATTTCTAATGCTGGATTTCCCCCCTTACCAGAGGGAGCCCCCTTGTAAAGTACTGTGAAGCCGTTACCATGGCAACTCCACTGCGCTGTACAGTAGAATCCATTTTACGGCAGTCCAATAGAAGCCATTTTAAGGCACAACAGGCTGTATCTTAACAGAACACACATACTGAGGGGTGTTAGGGGTGTCTTACCCCCACAGTATTTGTTTCCAGAGAGAAAGTCATCTATGTGACTTACATGATTAGGGGACTGGCGACTAAAACAGTTACAGGAACTGGGTATGTCTAATTTAATGAAAAGAAGGACCAGGGGAGACATGATAGCAGTGTTCCAGTATCTCAGGGGCTTCCATAAAGAAGAGGGAGTCAAACTATTCTCCAAAGCACCTGAGGGCAGAACAAGAAGCAATGGGTGGAAACTAGCAGTGGCTGCAAGAGGCTCTTCCCGCCCACCTCGACGTAATGATTAGGGGAGGATTAGGGGAGACATGATAGCAGTGTTCCAATATCTCAGGGGTTGCCCCAAAGAAGAGGGAGTCAAGCTATTCTCCAAAGCACTTGAGGGTAGAACAAGAAGCAATGGGTGGAAACTACTCAAGGAGAAAACCAACTTAGAACTGAGGAGAAATTTCCTGACAGTTAGAGCAATGAATCAGTGGAACCACTCGCCTCCAGAAGTTGTCAATGCCCCAACACTGGAAGTCTTTAAGAAGATGTTGGATAGCCATTTGTCTGAAATGTCATAGGGCTCCTGCCTAGGCAGGGGGTTGGACTAGAAGACCTCCAAGGTCCTTCCAACTCTGCTATCGTATTGTATTATGTACCAAGTTTGGCTGAAATTGCTCGAGGTGTTCCAGGGTTATACTGGAACATACAAACAGCCCTTTTTACAGATTAAATCGTCATCACAAGGGAACAAAGCATATCTGTTTGGTTTCTCATCATCGCCTTTTAATTAGAGGCAACTTACAGATGAAGGGTGTTGAACATGCGCTGGCAGATGGCACGGATGTCCACATCATCTTTGGAGTCTCGGGACACGTCTTGCAAGAGCTCGCCAACGGCTTCAAATAGATCATCCACCGTCTCAAAATCTGAGCTGCCACTGTGCAGGACCCCTGCCAAAGAAATCAATTGTTAATGCAAGGCCGAGAATGCCCCACAGGCATGCCAGCTGGGGAATTCTGCGAGTTGAACTCCAGGCTTCTTAAAGTTGCCAAGGTTGAAGAATGCTGTTTTAGAGGCTTAGCTAGCAAAATGAATCTCATTTTGGCTTCCCCGTTGACTTGTCAGAAGGTTGCAAAAGGGGATCACGAGACACTACAACCATCATAAATACGAGCCGGTGGCCAAGCATCTGAATTTTAATCACGTGACCAGGGGGGATTCTGCAACCATCACGTGTGAAAAAAAGGGTCTTAAATCACTTTCTCCAGCCCTGTTGGAACCTCGAACAGTCACTAATCAAACAGTGTTAAGTCAAGAAAAACAAAATGCACAGGTACAGTATAGGTGGTACCTTGCTCAATAGTAGCAACTGTGAGAGGGATCTTGGAATCCTAGTGGACAACCATTTAAATATGAGCCATCAGTGTGCAGCAGCTGCCAAAAAAGCCAACACAGTTCTAGGCTGCATAAACAGAGGGATAGAATCTAGATCACGTGAAGTGTTAATGCCACTGTATAGTGCCTTGGTAAGGCCACACTTGGAATACTGCATACAGTTTTGGTCGCCACGATGTAGAAAAGACGTGGAGATTCTGGAAAGAGTGCAGAGAAGAGCAACCAAGATGATTAGGGGACTGGAGACTAAAACATATGAAGAACGGTTGCAGGAGCTGGGTATGTCTAGTTTGATGAAGAGAAGGACCAGGGGAGACATGATAGCAGTGTTCCGCTATCTCAGAGGGTGCCACAGAGAAGAGGGAGTCAAACTATTCTCCAAGGCACCTGGGGGCAGGACAAGAAGCAATGGGTGGAAACTAATCAAGGAGAGAAGCAACTTAGAACTAAGGAGAAATTTCCTGACAGTTAGAACAATTAACCTCTGGAACAGCTTGCCTCCAGAAGTTGTGAATGCCCCAACCCTGGAAGTCTTTAAAAAGATGTTAGATAGCCATTTGTCTGAAATAGTATAACATTCCTGCCCACGCAGGGGGTTGGACTAGAAGACCTACAAGGTCCCTTCCAACTCTGCTATTGTATTGTATTGTATTATTGTATTAAGAACTACCTGTAGGCAGATTTGAACTATAATGCTGATTCTAAAATATAAGTTGCTGCAGTTATTTCATGCAGAATTAAACAATCTGATTATGCAATCTGACTCTTTCTTCGGTCACACTTTAGCCATGCGTGATATCTTCTGAAATACAAAATGGCGCATCTTGCAGCTTACTTAATGGAGTCATACCAGACTTTGGCTTACCTTACAATAGCCTGAAATGAGTCAAAATTAAACTTTAGAAGGGAAGCAAGAAGAAAAGGAGAAAGGTTTTATCTTTGCTAAATGCCAGGTCTGGAAGAGCAGCAGCAAACAAAAGAGCAACATCTCAGGTTTTTAGTGCCCTAATTAAACTAAATAGCCACCCTAATTGAAATAATGTAGACTCGCTTCAGCGCAAATAACCTACTGAACTGTGGTGAAAATGAAATAGGAAAAGAAATCTGCCAAATACTTAGCTGAGATCATCAGGTGAAAACATAGATGCAGGAAGAATTTGGGAACAAGGCCATTTAAAAACCCAGATATACTCTTTTTATAGCATTTCTTCCTTTATAACACATGAGCTTTTCATGTTGGTGCTCAAATTTTTCTGACAGAGGTCACTGGCTAAAAATACATGGGAACATCTACTCTGGAATAAGATATTGGACTTGCTTTATGAGCGCCCAGCAAATATCTGCTTACATTTATCCAGTGCCTTTGAGTACATAAATCATTTTACATTTATGACCAATAGCGTGATATAGCACTATTATCTCCATATTTCAGAGGGCTGGAGAGCAGCTGCTAAGAGTTGTGAGACCTGATGGCAAAAGATAAGTTGGCAATAAACTTAACTCTTTCCATAAAATGACCTTTGCTCCCAAACCCACACTTCCAATAATTACACAAATCTATTTTAAACCAATTTCCAATCAAGATAGTTGAAATGGTGGATGGCAGAAGTTGTTCAATGGGCCTGTTGAAATGAAGGGAGCCTCTAATCTGAACAAGATCTTCCCTTTTTGAGCAGAATTTCTCAAATGTGGGACTTTGGACAGGCTGGGAGGGAAACTGAGAGAGGTTAAGATACAGATTTTGTGGGATGAGCAAACTGCAGACATCAGGATCTGTCTGACTAACAACTGATCTGGATGGACACAAGCAGGAAAATGACAGCTGCAGCCTAGGCAGGAAATTTTAAAAAAAAATCAGAACAAGACAAAACCAAACCATTTCTATATTGTTGGTAAGACAACTTCATAGCCACATCTGTGAACTCACCTTGAGTCCAAGCTCCTGTATAAAACAAAGCCAATCTTACCTTTCTCAGGTATTTCTAAGAAAATACACAGCTGTGTATTTTCTTTAAGTAAATGTGAAATGGTTTGATATTGACTTCTTCTCAGGGGTCGTGGGTGGAGGGGTTGAATTCACCCCAAATTCCAGAACTATTTTTATTAAACTAGAGAATGTTGCTCTATATCAGTGTTTCTAAACGTTGGCAGGATACAAAGACTTCAAGTCCCAGAATTTCCTAGCATGACTGGCTGGGGAAATTCCGGGTATCTTAAAAGCTGTAAAAAGGGATACTGAGCTTGTCGATCAGGAAGGTCAGCAGTTCGGCGGTTCAAATCCCTGGTGCCACGTAACGAAGTGAGCTCCTGTGACTTGTCCCAGCTTCTGCCAACCTAGCAGTTCAAAAGCACGTAAAAAATGTGAGTAGAAAAACAGGGACCACCTTTGGTGGGAAGGGAACAGCGTTCCATGCGCCTTCGGAGTTTAGTCATGCCAGCCACATGGCCAGAGACGTCTTTGGACAGTGCTGGCTCTTCGGCTTTGAAACGGAGATCAGCACTGCCCCCTAGAGTCAGGAATGACTAGCACATATGTGCGAGGGGAACCTTTACCTTTACCTAAAGTTGCAAGACTGAGAAATACTGCTTTATAATCTTGGAAAGTCTATAAATAAGAAGGAAGTGGGTCACCCGATTTATCTAAATTGAGTTTTTAGGCCCTTGAGATCCAACCCTTTCCCCACAAAGCTCTGAATTTCACCCAATTTCCACCCCAAAGGTGGAAAAATGTCTTGGAAATTGGAATTTCTTAAGAGCCTTTGAATGGGAGACCATTAAGAAATCTCAGGTTGGATGGATGCAGGAAGTTGCTAGAAATACAATACAATAGCAGAGTTGGAAGGGACCTTGGAGGTCTTCTAGTCCAACAGCCCTATACCTAAGACTGGTGGACTCCAACTCCCAGAATTCCCCAGCCGGCTGGCTGGGGAATTCTGGGAGTTGAAGTCCACCAGTAGCTGTTGAACTCAACGAGGGGGTGTTTTTACCAGGATTAGAGCTCGGGGAATAAAAACCTTTTCGTCCCTTTGGCCTGATTTCGGTTTCCCAAACCGGGCTTCCATCCTGGGAAGCGCAAACTTTCATTGATTAGAGCAGCAAGCGTCACCTGGCAAAAGGCGCCCCCCCCCCTTTCCACATATGGACTAGTCCAGGGACGCGCTGACCACAAGGGCAATGCCTCTAAGGGAATGTACCAATGTATTGGGGGAGGGGGGGAAGAGATCCAGAAATCTCGGGAACCTCGGAGACCCTCGTGCGATGTTCGAGCGGTCCCTTTCTCCCCGTCCCCCCGTCCCCTCCCCAGGGGCCCACGAGATCCTTTCAACTGCCCTCAGGAGGCTCCCGGCGCCCTCGACCCTCTTCAGAAAGCCCGGAAAGCCACCCTGGGAACGGGGAGTCGAAGCCTAGGCCGACTCCCCTTAGGGGCCTAACCCTTCGCCGCCTCAGCCTCGGCCTCACCCACCGGTCACGTATTCGAACATCTCTCCGTCGAGCTCCGGGAACTCCCTCCGCAAAATCTCCGCGCAGGAGGCCGCCATGGCAGCCCGGCCGCTAGGCCTTCCTCCCTCAGCCGCCGGCAGCCGACTGCAGCGTTGGCCGCCGCGGTGGTTCTTGGGAAACGTAGTCCTCCCGTTGTAGCCGTAGGCCGGGCGCAGAGGTTTCTGGGAAACCGAGGCCGTTGGAAGCTGTGGCGAAAAGGCCCTGTTTGCTGCTGCTTAATTTTTTTTTTTTTTTTAGGGTGGGGGGAGTTGAGAACAAAATGGCAGATGAGGCCTCTGTATGGATCTGGGGGCAATTCTTGGTGCATATCCTATAGGAAGTGAGCACCCAGGCCTCTCCTAGTCCAGGGGTTCTTAACCTGGGCGATATTGCCCCCCAGGGGGCGATTTCCTTTTTTCAGGGGGGCGATAGAGGGAGACGTTTTGGGGACACTTTTGAGCCTTTTTTCGTACAGCGAACCACTGTGTATTTGTCGTACAAAAGCATCGCATGGCTCGCTATTAGTGGATCGAACTGTGTTTTAAAACAGGGGTCTCCAACCTTTGGAACTTTAAGTCTGAAGGACTTCAGCTCCCAGAATTCTCCAGCCAGCAAAGCTGGCTGGAGAATTCTGAGAGCTGAAGTCCTTCAGACTTAAAGTTCCAAAGGTTGGAGACCCCTGTTTTAAAATGTTCCTCCAGCTAGGTTCAGTACAGAACCCCGTACATATGGGAATATGCATTGCTCATCTTCATGCGCGTTGCACAGGAGCCTCTATCACTCTACCCATACAGGGGCGCACCATTGATTTAGATTTAGATTTTATTATATTTTAGATTTTATTATATTTATATCCCGCACCTATCTCCTACAAAAGGACCCAGGGCGGCGCACAGGAATTTAAAACACAATATACAATACAAAATACATAACATCCTAAAACCCTATTAAACTCAATGATCCTGTGCTAAAAACATGATTTAAAAACCCTCTAATTAAAAAATTTGTACAACTAACACTCAGTCATTTATCGGGTGGTTAACCTAAGCCGGCTTGATGGAATAAGTGCGTTTTCAGACGCTGGTGGAAAAGGCGGAGGTCCGAGATGGTACGGAGATCGGGAGGCAGGTCGTTGGCCTTTTTTACAGTGTGCATGCATATATATTTTCCTCGAATCTTAATTTATACAATAGCAGAGTTGGAAGGGACCTTGGAGGTCATCTACTCCAACTCCCTGCCTAGGCAGGAAGCCCTATACCGCTTCAGACAAATGGCTATCCAACATCTTAAAGACTTCCAATGTTGGGGCATTCACAACTTCTGGAGGCAATTTCTGTTCCACTGGTTAATTGTTCTAACTGTCAGGAAATTTCTCCTCAGTTCTAAGTTGCTTCTCTCCTTGATTAGTTTCCACCCATTGTTTCTTGTCCTGCCCTCAGGTGCTTTGCAGAATAGTTTGACTCCCTCTTCTTTGTGGTAGCCTCTGAGATACTGGAAGGCTGCTATCATGACCCCTAGTCCTTCTTTTCATTGAGCTAGACATACCCAGTTCCTGCAACCTTTCTTAATATGTTTTAGCCTTCAGTCCCCTAATCCTCTTTGTTGCTCTTCTCTGCACTCTTTCTAGAGTCTCCACATCTTTGCTACATATGACGACCAAAACTGGATGGCGTATTCCAAGTGTGGCCTTACCAAGGCATTATAAAGTGGTATTTAGTTTCAAAGTTTTCGTCTTGAAATTCTTAGTTCCTACATGGCGGTTTGTTCTTACGCCCTTTTTATATATTTTTTTGCGTCTTAAAATTCACTTATCATTAAATCATTAAATGTGACTGTTTTTTGGGGGGGCATTTCATTTTCTTGCAATTGAATTTTGTTTTCAGTGCTCATTGCATTTAAGTGTCATTGCATTAGCTGTAGTACATGTATCACGAAGTTTGGGAGTAAAGGGATGGGTGGCATCAGAATTTTTCACCCCGTTGAGATATGGGAGAAAGACTTGAAATACATTATTTGCATTGATAGGTCCTGATGACAATTTTAAAGAAAACAAAAAACGTGTTTGCATAAATTGAAGAATTTTTTCCCTGTGTTGTGATTGAGAGGTTATGTTGGGGGGAGGGGGGGTGATGATAACTTCCTCAATGGCTCAAGGGGGCGATCCTTTCAAAAAGGTTAAGAACCACTGCCCTAGACAAATGAAATATCCTAGGAAATATTGAAAAGGCAGAATATTACATTTCCCTGGATGTGAAAAGGGGGAAACATGTTTTTAAAGACAAAGTAGCTCCTTGCATAAGGTGACCAGATTTTGAAACTTCTAAAGCGGAACACCGTCGACAAGGGGGGGGGGGGGCGCGCACATGCGCCGGCGCACATGCGCCGGCGCAGCATGCGCCGGCGCAGAGGCGGCAGCGGTGACCCGGTGGTGCTGAGAGCCGCTGGCTCGGGCGGGAAGGCGGCCCGAGCCGGCCTTTTTCAGCTCAGGCCATCACGCCGGCATGATGGGCTGACGGCCGGCTCGGGCCGCCTTCCTCCGCGCCGCCAGCCCGCCGCCCACCGCCGCCTTTAAAGAGGGCCCCGTGGGGGGGTGCACGCTCCAGCGCAGCATGCACCTGCACAGAGGGCGCGCTCCCACCGGCCCCTGCGGGGCCCTCTTTAAAGGCGGTGGAGCTGAGAGCCGCTGGCTCGGGCGGGAAGGGGAAAGGCGGCCCGAGCTGGCCGCTGTCAGCCCATCATGCTGGCGTGATCACTGATGGCCCGAGCTGAAAGCGGCCATCTCGGGCCCTCTGCGCAGGCGCGTGACGCACCGGAGCGCGGGCGCCCCCCCCTCGGCCCCTCGGCCCGAGCCGCCCGAGCCGGCGCTCAGAGGTGCGCGCCTCACAGCGCGTACAGAGCGCCCACCACCTGCTTGCAAAAAACGGGACATTCTGAAGAGGGGGCGGGGCGCGGGACATCTGCTGGTGAACCAGGACTGTCCCGCCAGAAGTGGGACGGATGGTCACCTTATCCTTGCAGCTGCCTGCCCCCCCCCCTTGTCAATGAGCCATTAAAACCTGAGCTCATCTACTTTACATAATAAAGGAAGGATTAGCCTTCCAGAAAAACTCACCACATGGCACCTGGAAACTCAAACTTGGCCCCATGGGAGCCTGACAACCAATCAGAATACATTTCCTACACAGGAACAGGACACAGAGAGGTGGGGCGGAACAGAGATATAGCAATCTTTCAGCATCTCATTCTCTTTTCTTCTTCACTCAGCATCTTGAAGCATCTCGACATTAACATTAATAACCGAACAGACGAGGCTTCTATGTGGAAATATATAGTATCAATAATAGTAGATCCCTTGGGTGCAATCCCAAAATATCAAGAACACCATTATTGGCGTTCTAAACAACAGCTGAGACACACAGATACCGACACCAACCAACCAACCAACCAACCAACACACACACACACCTCATTCCAAAGGGCAGGTTTTGTTACAAAAAATATATGCTTTGGTGTACTGAGAAATGACATTGTTTAACTCTACGCATGCCAACCCTGCAAAATCGAATTGACTTTTTTTTACCACGAAATTGAGAAAGGTTTTATGTTTTGTTTGTCCTTGTATGTTTAAAAAATAAAATAAAATATTTTTTTAAAAAAAGATTGAATTGTCTGAGCAAGCAGTCCCTTGGGTAACCCTGACCTATGCTATGTACTGTATATGATGATTTAAAAAAACCCAGTAAAAGGTCAATTATTTCAGCTAACCATGTAAAGAAAGTTATAGCGCAAACTCTAAATAATGGTCTAATTTGAAAGCCAAGAAAAAGTTTGTGGCCCTATGTATGTTTACGCCACCAGATGGCAACAATGGGATTGCTTTGGATGGGCATTTCATTATTGCTTTGGATGGGGTAGGATGCGATCTGCGGGATCGCATCCTACCCCATACATCCCTTCGGCCGATTCGCTCCCACAGAGAGGGGCTTCTCCGGGTGCCATCCACTAGGCAATGCCAGCAGATGACGCCCAGGGGAAGAGCCTTCTCTGTGGCGGGCCCGACCCTCTGGAACGACCTACCCCCCGAACTTAGATCTATCCCGGACCTCCGCTCCTTCCGCCAGCAACTAAAAACCTCCTTTTTCCAACAGGCCGGCCTGGCCTAACCTACCGTTTTCAGCCTCAGTCGTTTAGCAGAGAAATTTTAAATTGGACTTTAGGGATTTTAATGGGGTAGTTTTTAGCACAGGGTGTAATTTAATATAGTTTTAATGTATTTATGTATTTATTGTGATGTATTGCATTTTTTATACAAATCCCCTTCGGGGAGAGGGGGCGGTTAATAAGTCGAATAAATGAAATGAAATGAAATGAATTCACTGTTTCATTAGCCTAGTGCAGCGATGGTGAACCTTTTTCTGACGGCGAGCCAAAATTGTGCACCCCCAATTAAATTCTCCCCACCCACCTGCGCATGCGTGTGCAATCCCCCTCAGGTGTTTGCACATGCGCACATGATTCCTCCCCCAGGCTCCGGAGGCAATTTTTCGCCCTCCCCAGACTTCAGGAAAGCCTCTGGAGGCTGGAGAGGGCGAAAAATGGCCCCAATGCGCCAACCGGAAGTTTGGAAATGATCCATTTCCAGCCTCTGGAGAGTTCCTGAAACCCGGGGAGGGGCAAAAACGGCTTCCCCCAGCCCTCCGGAAGGGTGAAAAAACAGCCGGCTGGCACACACCAGTGGTGGGTTTCAAATTTTTTTAGAACCTACTCTATAGGTGTGGCCTATTTTGTGGGCGTGGCTTGGCAGTCATGTGACAGGGTGGGAGTGGCCACCTTTTAAAATGTGGTGAAACTCATTTAACAACGCTCTTGCTTAGCAACCAAAATTTTGGACTCAATTGTGATGATACATTCTTTCTCATTCTCTCTCTCCCTCTCCCTCCCTCCCTCCCTCCCCCCCCCCCTCTCTCTCTCTCTCTCTCTCTCTCTCTCTCTCTCTCTCTTTCCCTCCCTCCCTCCTTTCCTTTCCTTTCCTTTCCTTCCCGTTGGGTCACTGGCAGCGGCGGGTCAGATTTACTTCCAGGTACGCCGGTGGAACCCCCTCTCACCGGTTCTCTAAATTTCACCAACTGGCTCTCGCGAGTAGGTGCAAGCCTGCAGAAACCCACCACTGATGCACACAAACACGCGTGCCATCGGTTTGCCATCATGGGTCTAGTGCCTAAGAATAAGTAAGCTATGAATTGGGCTGGTGGTTCAGATTTGTGTGATATGCGAGATCAAATCCAAGAAAAGTCACTGCCTAGAGGCCCCTCGGAAAGAGGTGGGCGATTAAGAAATATGAAGTATAGAAAGGAAGAATGAAAGAAAGGGGAAGAAAGGAAAGAAAAAGAGAGGGAGTGAGAGAGGGAGTGGGAGGGAGGGAGGGAGAGAGGGGAGGGAAGTGAACTTAAAAGCAATGATTGGTGGATTTCCCTCCTGGTGGGAAAAAAGTCCAACAGTTGCTTTTCCTGATATGATATGAGACTTAAAACATACGAACAACAGTTGTAAGCTCTGGGTACGGCTAGTCTAGGGGAAAAAAGGACTAGTGGGGACATGATAGCCTATTCCAATATTTGAGGGACTGACACAAAGAGGAGGAGGGGGTCAACTTATGATAAAATGACTGAATTCGATAAAATCTTAACAGGTAATGATGAAAAAGTAATTAAAAAACTTTATGGCTATTTACTAGAGATGAAGCTACAGGAAGAACACGTTAAAGAAACTATGATAGCCTGGGGGGAAACGTTTTGGGCATGGGATTGACTTAGATCCTGGCTATGGGGGGGTGAGACCTTAGCCCCCACAGGAAGGTTTCGCAACTTGGGTGTCCTCCTGGATGAACGGCTGTCCTTGGAAGATCATATGACGGCGATCGCCAGGGGGGCTTTTTATCAGGTTCGCCTGATTTACCCTTCCTAGATCAGGATGCCCTGCGCACAGTCACTCACGCCCATGTCTCTTCCTGTCTGGACTACTGCAATGCTCTCTACCTGGGGCTCCCCTTGAAGAGCACTTGGAGGTTCCAACTGGTCCAGAATGCGGCCGCACATGTAATTATGGGGGCGACGCGATGCTCCCATGTAACACCTCTCCTGCGCGAGCTGCACTGGCTTCCGGTGGTTTTCTGGGTGCGATTCAAGGTGTTGGTTACTACCTTTAAAGCACTCCATTGCTTAGGACCTGGGTACCTACGACATCGCCTTCTGCCACCGAGAGCCTCCCACCGGCCAGTATGCTCCCATAGAGAGGGTCTCCTCATGGTGCCAGAGGGAGAGCCTTCTCCGTGGGAGCACCTGTCCTTTGGAATGAATTGTCCCTGACTTACTATCCCTGACTTCCGCACCTTCCGCCGTGCTCTCAAAACCTTTTTTTTCCAACAAGCCGGGCTGGCATAAAAATGAATTTTAAATTACGAATTTTTATTAATTTTAATCGAGGTTTTTATTTTATTTTATTTTGAGGCCAAATAGTTTAATATGTTTTTAAAAAACTTTTTAAACTTTTATATATCTGTTTTACTTTGGCTGTACACTGCCCTGAGTCCTTCGGGAGTAGGGTGGTATAAAACACTAATAAAACCTAAACCTAAACCTAAACCTAGAGAAATGGCAAAAATTGTGGTCTCAAAATTATAAAATGACAATGTCAACTGCATATAAAGAGAATTTGTATAAGATGTTTTACAGGTGGCTCTTATCCCCTGCGAGAATAGCAAGAATATCTAAGAACAAATCTGAAAAATGTTGGAAATGTCGCCAGACACTGGGTTCATATTACCACATGTGGTGGACTTGTATTGAAGCTAAAAGATATTTAATTTAATGGTTTAATTTAATTTAATGGTTTTAAAATTTTAGCACAGGGGATAATTATTTAATTCGGTGTTAATTATTTATAACTGTTATGTTTATATGTTTTTTAACTTACTGTGCACCTCCCTGAGTCCCTTTGGGGAAAGGGAGCGGTTTATAAATCCAAATAATAAATAAATAAATAAATAAATAAATAAATAAATAAATAAATAAATAAATAAATAAATAAATAAATAAATAAATAAATAAATAAATATTGGACTGAAATCCACAGGTGGCTGGAGAAAATGACACACAAACACATAGACTTTAAACTTATTGAGTCGACCCCCAAAGCACCAGAGGGCACTGGGTTTCCTTTCTTCTCTTTGTCATCAAACCAATCTTTTAATAACAGGCCTTGGGGTTCTTAGGACAATTAACTTCTCACTACTTGTTCAGCCGTAAAACTGAACAGCCATAATTTTTATACATATCTGATCTTGCAAACTATAAAAGAATACGTGATCAAACCTTATTTGCCAGCTGTAACACCCCTCCCCGCTCCCAGAGTGCTTATGAAATCAAACACGTAGTCAATATTTGGTGTTAATTTTAGTTAACTTAATTGTCCTTAGATGTTTTATAACTAGGACTGGATGTGTCCTTTCCCAGATCAGGTTAATGAGGCGTAGTAACACAGAGGCGATGTAAATTAATTGTTATGTCTTTCATTTTGATTACAACAAGTGGCTCTCTATGTTATCCAGATAACCTTTCCTGCTGTGTGATCTGCCAAGTTCCTCTGTGGAAATTTTCCTTCATTGCTTCCCATTCAATACTTCGTGGGAGATTTTTTAAAAATAGCTTTCATGATGATGATGATGATGGGTTGTTATGATTGTTTTGAAGCTTATCTTCATAGGAAGCACAAATGATGCTTAAACTCAACAAGGAGGAAATGGAAGGAGACTTTGATTCCCACAATGGACGAAGGGCTGTGAAAGTTGATGGAGTTAGCAGAGCTGGCTAAACGGACTGCTTTGATTGAAGAAAAAAACCCCACCAATTACTTTTGTTACTACCATATTTTTCGGAGTATAAGACGCACCATTTTTCCTCCAAAAAGAGGCTGAAAATCTGGGTGCGTCTTATACATTGAATAGAGCATTTTTTGCCTCGCGAAACCCCACCCCCTTCACCAAACTGGCTGTGCCTAGCCTTATAGAGGCTTCCCGAGAGCTCCTGGGGGCTGGGGAGGGCAGAAATTAGCCTAAATGGGCCGGTTTTTGCCCCCCTTCCTCCCAGCAGCACTCTATAAGCCTCCATAGGGCTCTGCATGCAATTTATTTGACACAAAAATGGCCTGTTTCGTGATAAATGGACCGTTTTTTGCTCATTTTTGACCCCCCACCCCTCCCAGGAGCACTCTGCAACCCCCCCAAGGCTAGTCGTGCTTTTTGTTTGAAAAAAAAACACGGGCCCGTTTTTGAGAGAAATGGGCCGTTTTGGGGAACTTTGGCAGAGTGCAAAAGTTTTTTTTTCCTTTCAGAAAGCTCTTTAACTGTTTCTGTGCCAGCAGAAACAAAGTCTTAAGGTTTGTCAGTGATTTCCTTCTCCAGGACATGGATACACCTGAAAACATCAACCTACCTACCTACCTACTCTCTCTCTCTCTACCTACCTACTGTATTTCTCTCTCTCTCTCTCTCTCTCTCTCTCTTTCTCTCTCTCTCTATACTTCTACCTACCTACCTGCACACACACACACTCTCTCTCTCCCTACCTACCTACCGTATTTCTCTCTCTCTATTTCTCTCTCCCTCTCTCCCTTTACCTACCTACCTACCTACCTACCTACCGACCGACCGACCTACCTACCTACCTACCTACCTACCTACCTACCTACCTACCTATCGTATTTCTCTTTCTTTCTCTCCCTCTCTATCCCTTGGAATAGAGGGATAGAGAGGCCACACTTGGAATACGGCATCCAGTTTTGGTAGCCACAATGTAGAAAAGATGTGGAGACTCTAGAAAGAGTGCAGAGAAGAGCAACCAAGATGATTAGGGGACTAGAGGCTGAAACATACAAAGAACAGTTGCAAAAACTGGGTATGTCTAGTTTAATGAAAAGAAGGACCAGGGGAGACATGATAGCAGTGTTCTAATATCTCAGGGGCTGCCACAAAGAAGAGGGAGTCAAGCTATTCTCCAAGGCGCCTGAGGGCAGAACAAGAAGCAATGGGTGGAAACTAATCAAGGAGAGAAGCAACTTAGAACTGAGGAGAAATTTCCTGACAGTTAGAACAATTAACCAGTAGTAGCTGCTGAGATAGATTTATCTTCCTGAGCTTTCTCAGGAAGTACAGCCTCTTCTGTGCCTTTTTCGCAAGCATTCATAGTCCATGAGAGGTCCTCCGAGATATAAATGGCCAGAAATTTAAAACTACCAACCCCTCCACCTCCTCACCATTTATGTACAATGGTAAATGTACATCTCTCTTCCTCCTGAAGTCAATTATAAGTTCTCTAGTTGGTGTTATGTGTAAGATTATTTTCTTTACACCACAATGTCAGCCCGTGTACATTCTTTCTATAAAGAAACTAATTGTTCCTATTAATGAGCCCCACCACCGTCATGTCAACTGCAAATTTAAAAATTGCATTGGTGTTATACAATGGGGTGCAGTCAGGTGTGTACAGAGAGTACTCTTTAGCATTTCAGACAAATAGTTGTCTAATCTCTTTGTTATATTCTGACATTAGTTTAAATTCCCCGGCAACAGCCAGTCGTGTCTGATTGGCCAAGACGTGGCTGGCTGCGGCCGGGAGCGGGAAACGCGCCGATTGGTTCTCTGTCTGACAGCTCGACTATAAAGAGCTGTCAGACAGAAGGCCCGCGCTTTTTGTTTCTCCTCGCTGGAAACGTTGCCTGTTTGCTGTTCAATAATAAAGAAACCTGTTCAATCTTACCGGCCTGGACTCCTCCTTCGAACCCATCTAACACTGGCGACGAGGACTGGGGCCCGGTACTGATTTTCTTTCACCGCGGCTTTTCTCCCTACGGGAACGAAAAGACACCTCCATCGAATAGAATACAAAAAGATTTTTTTTGCCGCCTCCTCAGTCGACCGCGCTTCGACTCAATGGCCATGCTTCCACCCTTCGCTCCGTACGACGCTAATTCCGAATCGTGGGCATCGTTCCTCGCCCGATTCGAGTGCTTCCTCCTTGCCGGCGACCACGGGGACCTCACCCCCGCTAGGAAGCTGGGGTTCTTCCTGGGCTGCGGCGGACCCGCCGTTTTTGCGGTGGCGCGGAACATCGCCGCGCCGGCAGCCGTCTATGATATGCCGTGGGACACATTGTTGGCCCACCTCAACGCCCATTTTGCCCCGGCACCCTCTAAGATCTCTCGCCGCTTTGCCTACCGCCAGTGCCGCCAACAACCCACACAGTCGGTGGCCAACTTTCTGCAAGCCCCGCGCGTCTTGGCCATGCTGTGTGACTTCCCCGCTCCCTTCCTGGATGAATCCTTAGTGGAGCAGTTCGTCTGCAGGCTGAAGGACATTAAGCTGCGGCGCCGGCTGCTCGCCCGCTCGGACATCACCCTGGAGCAAGCAGTCGAGGAGGCCAGGGCCGCCGAGCTGGCAGAAGCCGCCACCACCGAAATGTGCCGGGGTCAGCCCGCGCAGCCCCTACCATCCCCGCGGGCCTGCCTCGTCGACGAACTGGCCCCCCTCAACCCGCTGGATGACTACGAGGCCTACGACCAGGTGGCGCGCCTTCAGGCCACTAACCGGAGCCGCGCGAGGAACCAACCTTCCCGCCAAGCGGCCGCGGCCTGTATCGGGTGTGGCGGCGCCCACCCCAGGAATGACTGCCAATTCAGGGCCACCGTGTGCCGCAGATGTAACCGCAAGGGCCACATCGCCCGCGTCTGCCGAGCCGCCCTGCCCGCCCAGCCTTCTCTGCCAGCGCCTCGCTCGATGACAGCCCAGGCCGCGCCTTCCCCGACTTACGGCCAACGCCGCCCGGCCCGCCGGCCGCAGCCCGAAGCCGACTGCTTCGCCATGACCGACCTCCTGGACACCGTTCCACTGCCTCCAGACGACCGTAGGCGAATCTCCACTACCCTTCTCCTCGACGGCCACCCGCTCACCATGGAGGTCGACTCGGGCTCGTCCCGGTCCCTCATCTCATGGCCTCAGCTAGCCAGCATATGCCCCTCGCTTAAGACCGGGGACCTGTCCCAGCCTGAGACTCTGCTCAAAGATTACCAGGGCTGCCCTATCGCGGTTCTAGGCCAGCACAGCGTCCGAATTCAATACGGACGTTTCCATGGTCTCCTGCCCATCCTGGTGGTCAAGCGCCCCCTCACCGCGCTCATTGGCCTGGACTGGTTTCCCGCCCTAGGCCTCTCGGTCCAGCGGGTGCACCTGGTGCCTACCACCTCACCCGTGGACGCCGTCCTAGCTGCCTTCCCCGACATCTTTGATGGGACTTTGGGCTCTTACAAGGGTACCCCGGTTTCCCTCAACCTTGACCCTCAGGTTGCTCCAATTCGGCTCAAGGCCTGCAGGCTGCCGTTCGCCCTGAAGCCACGGGTTGACGCGGAGCTTGATCGTCTCGTGGCGCAGGGCGTACTGGAGCCCGTCGACCAGGCGAAATGGGAGACCCCCATTGTGGTCCCCATTAAGCCCGACGGTTCCATACGCATCTGCGCCGACTATAAGTCGATGATCAACCGCGGGCTTCAGGCGAACCCATATCCAGTCCCGGTGGTGCAGCACCTCCTCCATTCCTTGGGGCAGGGCTGCATCTTCGCAAAGCTGGATATGGTGCAAGCCTACCAGCAGCTCCCGGTGGACGACGATGCGGCTGAAGCTCAGACCATCGTCACTCACCGAGGGGCTTCTCGTTGTCGCCGCCTCCAATTCGGCGTTTCCGTTGCCCCGGGGATCTTCCAGAGCCTCATGGAGCGCTTGCTCCATGGGCTCCCGGGCGTCGTTCCGTACTTCGACGACGTCCTGATGGCTGCTTCCAGCCTCTCAGACCTCGCCGAAGTACTCCGGAAGGTCCTCACTATTTTCAGGGGCGCGGGTTTCAAATTAAAGCTCAGCAAATGCAAGTTTGCTGAGCCGAGGGTCGAATTCCTGGGCTTCATGATTGACGCCCAGGGAATTCACCCCACCCCCTCCAAGGTCGAAGCGATCCGCAACGCCCCCAAGCCTGCCTCCAAAACGGAGCTGCAGGCGTTCCTCGGCCTGCTCAATTTCTATGCGCCCTTCATTCCCCACAAGGCGTCGCTAGCCGAGCCGCTATATCGATTGCTCGATCGCTCGGCGGCCTGGCGCTGGGGCAGCCGCGAAGCGCATGCGTTCGCGGCTGTCAAAGAGATGCTGACGTCACAGGCCGTGCTCGTCCAGTACTCCGACAGCATGCCATTGACGTTAGCATCGGACGCCTCCCCCTTTGGCCTAGGGGCGGTCCTGAGCAATGTCCTGCCCGATGGCTCAGAAGCCCCAATCGCCTTTTACTCCCAGACTCTGTCTCCTACGGAGCGCAACTACAGCCAGATAGACAAGGAGGCTCTGGCTGTAGTGTCCGGGATTAAAAGATTCCACGAGTACCTGTAGGGGCACTCCTTCTCCGTTTTCACCGACCACAAGCCGCTCCTTGGGCTTCTGGCCGGCGACCGGCCCACCCCACCCATCCTCTCTCCCAGGATGACCAGGTGGATGGAATTTCTCGCAGCGTACGACTACACGCTGTTTTACCGTCCGGGCAAACAGCTGGGGCACGCAGACGCCCTCAGCCATTGCCCCCTTCCCCGGATGGACCAGGAGCCGGTTCCGGCCCTATCCGTCCTCACAGTGGCCGACTCGAACCTTCCCCTCACATCATCGGACGTTGCGGCGCTGACCAGGGCCGATCCCATCCTCTCCTGGGTCTCCACCTGGGTTCTGCGGGGGTGGCCCTCAAGCGCCCTGCCAGACGACTTCCGGCCATTCAAGACCCGTCAGCTGGAGCTGTCACTCCACAGCGGGTGTTTGCTTTGGGGAGACCGGGTCATCGTCCCCCCTCCCCTGCGCCGTCAGGTACTCGAATCCCTTCATGCCAACCACCCAGGCATAGCTCGCATGAAGGCCTTGGGCCGGAGCTATGTCTGGTGGCCACGCATGGACGACGAGGTGGCCGCCTACGTCGGTGCATGCCAGGCATGCCAGTCCTCCCGCCCAGCCCCGCCCTCTGCACCGCACCGGGACTGGAACACCCCCAAGTCCCCGTGGTCCCGGATTCACATAGATTTCGTGGGCCCATTCCACAGCCAGTCCTTCCTGGTGGTGGTGGACGCCTACTCCCGCTGGGCGGAGGTCATCCTGATGACTTCCACCACCGCGGAGAGCACCGTGCGCGCGCTCCGGCGCCTCTTCGCCACGCACGGGTTGCCAGACACCCTGGTCTCCGACAACGGCCCTCAGTTCCACTCCACCACCTTTCAGGAATTCCTGGCCTCCCAGGGGATCCGCCACGCGCCGACAGCCCCCTACCATCCTGCCGCCAATGGCCGCGTGGAAAGAGCCATCCGCTCGGCCAAGGAGGCCCTCGGTAGGATGGATAGGGGAGATTGGCATGCAAGGGTAGATGCTTACCTCATGGGTCAGCACTCTACTCCTTGTCCGGCAACAGGGAAAAGCCCTGCGGAGCTGCTGATGGGCCGCCGCCTGAGGACCAAATTGGACAGGCTGCACCCCCTCTATAACGAGGTGCAGCCGTGCAACCTGGGGGTTCCCCCTCCCCGCCTATTTGCTGTGGGCGACCCCATCTTCACCCGGAATTTTGCGGGGGATCCACGATGGGTCCCCGCAGTCGTCCGAGAACTAACAGGCCCCTGCTCTTACAGGGTTGGACGACCAGATGGATCCGAGTGGCGGCGCCACTTGGATCAATTAAGTCGCCGCCCTCCATCTCCAGCCCTGACGGAGCCAACCCAACCACCGGGCCCGCCGGACGTCGGTGCTACCAACCAACAGGAGGACCAGCCTTCCATCGAAGGCTGGCCCGCAATACCACCCCTGGACGGCTCCCGGGGCTGACGGTGTCCGAACAGCTCCTCCTGGGGCGCCCACAAACCGACGCGGCACCAACGACAACGACACACCCAGACGCACTAACCACAACAAAACCACAGGCCTTCACTCACCAGGGCCTGGCCTACCCAGTCCCTGCCTGCCAGGAACTCGAGTTCAGCTCCGCCCCGAACGGCACGCCCCTTCGCCTTCACCTACCCGTTCCGAAGGCTTCCGGCAAAAATGCAGGCCGCCGTGACGTTGCCTGGAGCTACACCCCCATCAGGGAGGAGCTGCAACAGGCACGTCCTCCTCCATCGACTTCTGCTGGAACTCTGCGGCGGGTCCGGTGTAGCCCCGCCTATCTCAGCGAGTACGTATGCTAATGGGCCCGCATGCGTACTCGCTGGGGGGAAGGAGTGTTATATTCTGACGTTAGTTTAAATTCCCCGGCAACAGCCAGTCACGTCTAATTGGCCAAGACGCGGCTGGCTGCGTCCGGGAGCGGGAAACGCGCCGATTGGTTCTCTGTCTGACAGCTCGACTATAAAGAGCTGTCAGACAGAAGGCGCGCGCTTTTTGTTTCTCCTCGCTGGAAACGTTGCCTGTTTGCTGTTCAATAATAAAGAAACCTGTTCAATCTTACCGGCCTGGACTCCTCCTTCGAACCCATCTAACACTCTTCTTAAAAGCTTCCCGTGTTGAAGCATCCACAACTACTGAAAGCAAACCAACCCACTGATGGATTGTTCTCACTGTCAGAAAATTAATCTCCTTAATTCAAGGACAGAAGCAACTTAGAACTGAGGAGAAATTTCCTGACAGTTAGAACAATTAATCAGTGGAACAGAAATTGCCTCCAGAAGTTGTGAATGCCCCAACACTGGAAGCCTTTAAAATATGTTGGATAGGTATTTGTCTGAAACGGTATAGGGCTTCCTGCCTAGGCAGGGAGTTGGACTAGATGACCTCCAAGGTCCCTTCCAACTCTGCTATTGAATTATTATTGTATTATAATTCTAGATTGCTTCTCTCCTTGATTAGTTTCCACCCATTGCTTCTTCTCCTGCCCTCAGGTGCTTTGGAGAATTGGTTGATCCCCTCTTCTTTGTGGCAGCCCCTTAGGTATTGAAATACTGCTATCATGTCTCCCCTGGTCCTTCTTTTCATTAATCTAGACCAGGGACTGGCAACGTTAAACATTCAAAGAGCCACAAAGGTCCTAACCGGAAGCCCCCTGTTCAATTGTGGAGCCAGGTTTCCCTACCATAGAGGCTCCTCCTAGCTTGGCATCCTTTTTCCTCTATGTGTCCTAACCAAAAGCCCTATCCATTGTGGAGCTGACAGAAAACCCGCCCCCTTCCCATAGAGTCTCCTCCTGGCATGCCCTTCAACCAGAAGCTCCTCTCAAAATTGTGGAGCTGACTGGTGACGGAGCCGCAGCAGAGGGATGAAAGAGCCTCTATGCGGCTCCAGAGCCACAGGTTGCTGACCCCTGAACTAGATATCCCCAATTCCTTCACCTGTTCTTCGTTATGTTTTAGCCTCCAATCCCCCAAACCTCTTTGTTGCACTTCTCTTTTATGTCAGGAACTCTGGTGGCACCTGTGGAGAGTTCGCAATATTTAACTAATTAATGGCCAATTCTGAGGGTCATCTGGTTTTGTTTATTTGCTAGGTGTGTCTCATGACTAAATGTGCAGGGCACAATTAGAGATGGCAACTTCCTCAAGGCTAATGAATGGAGACGCGCAAAGTCAGCTACTCACAGATAGCTATCCACAATTCCACAGAGGTAGATTGCAATATGATAGGTGGCCCTTTGATCACACCATCGTGATCGCGCTCTGGTGGTTTTTTTGCTAGCTCATCACATCTAGAGAACTCACGAAGGAAGCAGGATACCAAGTGGGGTGCCACACAAGGATCGGTCCACAGAGTCCAATACTGTAACATCTTTCACTATAAATTTGGGTGAAAAGATGGCAGGAATGTTGGTCATGTTTGCAAATGATGAATTACCTGAGTGGGATAATTAACAGAAGAGAGAAACAGTTTAAAGCAACTGAATGAAATGTAACAGGTCAATTCTGAGTTCTTAACTTAGGAAATAGAAAGCAAATGCACAGCTGTAAGATGGGACTACATAGCCCATTCGGATGATGGTGTCAAACCTTTCTGGCTTGGCAGACTGCTGGAGAGTTGGGGGTGGGTGGGAAAGAGACAGGATGGTTTCACACCCATGTGCCACTTTCACAAATGAAGCTTTGTGTGTGTATACTGCCCCAGCTCAGTATCTGCTTGTTGGGAGGGGGGGCAGGGAGCCCAAACTCTGAGTTTCTGTCTCCCTTAAGATGTTTATTTGTCTTTTAAGGGAAATATTTTATCTTGCGTCATAATATTTCATTCTTCTGGGGAGGGGGGTGTAACTCCCCACCACCATCCCTCTGGACCATAAAAGTGTCAGTTGCCCACTTTTTTGGCCCAACATTAGGAATTAATCTGATCAGGGAGATTTGATAGTCTTAATTTTTTCCTGATGCAAAGGGTAAGGCATTGATAGAGGCAGCAGAAGGATTCCTTCAGTTGCTCCCAAAGGAAGAGCTATTCCATTGATTAATTGCTTTCAAAACAACTGGAACACCATTGGAATACCCTCAGCATTGATTAGATGATCACTATCAGTCATTTGCAAAATGCAGCTCTACTTGAGATAGTTTACACACCTTACCAGGATATCTTGAAGGCTGTCAGTCAATGACATTTGCCTATCTCAGGCCCTTGAGAAGGAGCAGATAGCGGGCTACAAACGCCAAATCCTAAGCATAGAAAATAACAGTAGACCTTAAGTAAGCATAACCTAAGCATAGTAGGTAAAATTATCTGCTACAATGTCCTACCTGTCAATGACTGTCAAGGTTGAGTCAAGGTTGACTCAGCCTTTCATCCTTCTGAAGTGGGTAAAGCGAGGACCCAAATTGTTCAACCCGTGAAGGTCTAGCAACCAGGGCAAAAGTTCTGGAAAGAAATGTACAGTATCCAATTTTCTATGCCAATTATTTTCAGAGGTTTGATGTCACCTGAAGAACGGTTGCAGGAACTGGGTATGTCTAGTTTAATAAAAAGAAGGATTAGGGGAGACATAATAGCAGTGTTCCAATATCTCAGGGGTTGCCACAAAGAAGAGGGAGCCAAGCTATTCTCCAAGGCACCTGATGGTAGGACAAGAAGCAATGGGTGGAAACTAATCAAGGAGAGAAGCAACTTAGAACTAAGGAGAAATTTCCTGACAGTGAGAACAATCAATCAGTGGAACAGAAGTTGCCTCCAGAAGTTGTGAATGCCCCAACACTGCATGTCTTTAAGAAGATGTTGGATAGCCATTTGTCTGAAATGGTATAGGGCTTCCTGCCTAGGCAGGGAGTTCGACTAGATGACCTTCAAGGTCCCTTCCAACTCTGCTATTGTATTATTTGTATTTGCATTTTCTGTGAGCTTCCAGTCAGGTTTCAAAGAAGCACAAGGCCCAAAATTCGTCACAGCCATGGTTTTGCTTTAAATAATCACAGGCTGCCCATTTCTAAGGGTTGTTTCCTGAACCTGGCTTAGTTTTAGTTCATCCAGGTTTTGTGAGGTCAAATCGAGATTAGTCATTGTGTAATCTAGGCTATTTTTTAATATAGGCTATTAATGTAATTCTAAGTATTCTTCAGATGACATATGATGAGCCTTGAGACTCCTACTAAATTAGACCATCACTGCAACATATCCTGTTTTACTGGGCAACTGGGTAGCATCATTTGTGAGTCACACCCAGGATTTGGGGTTTGGAAATCCCTTTTCTCCTAAATCTTCAGTGAGAGAATTGCCTAAGGGGGCATGCCTCCACCCCATGGAGATATGGAGATATGACTGCTTGGGCCTTAGTGCAGTGGTGGGTTTCTGCAGGCTCGCACCTTCTCGCGAGAGCCGGTTTGTGAAATTTAGAGAACCAGTGAGAGGGGGTTCCACCGGCGTACCTGGAAGTAAATCTGGCCCACTGCTGCCAGTGACCCAACGGGAAGGAAAGGAAAGGAAAGGAAGAAAGGAAGGAAGGAAAGAAGGAAAGAAAGAAAGAAAGAAAGAATTTATCATCACAATTGAGTCCAAAATTTTGGTTGCTAAGCAAGAGCGTTGTTAAATGAGTTTCACCACATTTTAAAAGGTGGCCACTCCCACCCTGTCACATGACTGCCAAGCCACGGCCACAAAATAGGCCACACCTACAGAGTAGGTTCTAAAAAATTTGAAACCCACCATTGCCTTAGTGCCACAGAGCAAAAAACAACCCAGGAGAAGCTTTGTGTGGAGGTAGGGGAAGGGGATAGCCTCAGTCTGATTCTGAATGGGGTGTGTTTGTGTGTGTCTCTCTCTGTGTGCATGTATGTGTATGCAGCTAGAAAGAAAGAGAAACGGGACCATTGCAGTACCTGGAGATAGCACAAGAGAAGAGAAAAGGCTGGAGAAATTTACAGAATACAAAGACTTGCAAATAGACAGTGGCAAAAGAAAGCAGAGGTAATACCAATAGTAATAGGGGCTTTGGGGCAACCCCATAGACCAATGATGGCTAGCATTTTTGTCCTCACATGCCAAAATCATGCGTGCCCACCAGTGGTGGGTTCCAGATTCCATTCCAACTGGTACCGCCCAGGTGTCGCCCACATGGGTGCATGGGGCCTGTGCGCATGCGTTGCACCTATTTGTGACGCTCTCACAAGCCTCCGCGATGCTCCGGCTGCTCGCTGGAGGGTTGCGCAGGTACTGTACGCGCCATGCACTTGTGTGTAAGCGCCAAAAGCTTAAATTGGAGGTAAGGAGTGAGGGCAGATGGGTGGGCCTTCTGGAGCACTGTACTGGAACAGTATCCAGTGCTCCAGGCAGGCTCCGGTATGCCCGTACCAGGGCATACTGTCTGCAACTACTGGCGCCCACACCCATAGTACAATGTGTCCAGTGGTGGGTTTCTGCAGGCTCGCACCTACGCGCGAGAGCCAGTTGGTGAAATTTAGAGAACCGGTGAGAAGGGGTTCCACTGGCGTACCTGGAAGTAAATCTGGCCCACCGCTGCCAGTGACCCAACGGAAAGGAAAGGAAAGGGAAGGAAAGGAAGAAAGAAAGAAAGAAAGAAAGAAAGAAAGAAAGAAAGAAAGAAAGAAAGAAAGAAAGAAAGAGAATTTATCATCACAATTGAGTCCAAAATTTTGGTTGCTAAGCAAGAGCGTTGTTAAATGAGTTTCACCACATTTTAAAAGGTGGCCACTCCCACCCTGTCACATGACTACCAAGCCACGCCCACAAAATAGGCCACACCTACAGAGTAGGTTCTAAAAAATTTGAAACCCACCACTGAATGTGTCCCACCCCCTCCTTTTGCTCGCCCCTGTGCTCCCCCTGCGCATGCATGCATGACTCCCCCATGACTCCCCCACACAAGCGTGCAACCCCTTGCACGCCCCCTACGCATGTGCGTGGCCCCGCACTCTCCATTTAGGGTCTAGCAGGCCTCCCTGAAGCCTCCTGAAACTAAAAACGGGATGTGAGGGAAGGCGCCACACCCTCCTGCACTCCCCCTGCCCCTACGCATGCATTGGTGACCTCCATCCTTGCTCATGCACATGCAACTCCCTCGTCCCACATGCACGCATGGCCCTCTGTCCCCCACACATGCATGTGGGCTTCCCACATGTGCAGCAGAGATGTGAAGACCAGCTGGCTGGCGGGAGGTGCATGTGCATGCATGGTGGACCTGGGCTGGGGCGACAGCTGGTGTGCCCGCAGAGAGGGCTCTGCGTGCCACTTGTGGCACGTGTCCCGTAGGTTCGCAATCACGGCCATAGACTCAGAGGGATGGGCAGGACCTTGGACACCTTCTAGCCCAAGACAAAAGTCTTTAGTCCATCCCAGGCAAATAGTTGCTCAATCTTTTCTTGAAAACCTCTCCTGATGGAACACCCACAATTCTGGGAAGCCAGCTATTCCATTGATTAATTGCTTTCAAAACAACTGGAGCACCATTTGAATACTCTCAGCATTGATTAGATGATCACTATCAGTCACTTGCAAAATGCAGCTCAACTTGAGATAGTTTACACACCTTACCAGGATATCTTGAAGGCTGTCGGTCAATGACATTTGCCTATCTCAGGCCCTTGAGAAGGAGCAGATAGTGGGCTACAAATGCCAAATCCTAAGCATAGAACATAACAGTAGACCTTAAGTACATATACTTAAATACAATACAATAACAGAGTTGGAAGGGACCTTGTAGGTCTTCTAGTCCAACCCCCTGCGTGGGCAGGAACCTTATACCATTTCAGACAAATGGCTATTTAACATCTTCTTAAAGACTTCCAGAGTTGGGGCATTCACAACTTCTGGAGGCAATTTCTGTTCCAGAGGTTAATTGTTTTAACTGTCAGGAAATTTCTCCTTAGTTCTAAGTTGCTTCTCTCCTTGATTAGTTTCCACCCATTGCTTCTTGTCCTGCCCCCAGGCGCCTTGGAGAATAGTTTGACTCCCACTTCTTTGTGGCACCCTCTGAGATATCGGAACACTGCTATCATGTCTCCCCTGGTCCTTCTCTTCATCAAACTAGACATACCCAGTTCCTGCAACCGTTCTTCATATGTTTTAGCCTCCAATCCCCTAATCATCTTGGTTGCTCTTCTCTGCACTCTTTCCAGAGCCTAAGTGCAATTGGTATAAGACTAAGTGCTATTGCTATTGGAAAAGTTTCTGGGCTCAGTGAAAACAGAATTTGACCTTCTTCCTACTAACCTACATTGCCTCCTTGCCCAGCTGATCATAGGCTGTTCTATCACATGCCCTTTGTTTTCAGCTCCTTTCCAGAGCCTTATCAGATTTATCCATCTTCCTAGCCACAAACCTCATTTGTGGTAGCAAGGAGTAGCAAGGAGTAGCGAGGAATGCATTCCTACACAAATTACACAGGGTACAAGCTTTTATGTTGCAAACATTTCCTGAGTGGGTTATATAAAGTGCTCTTAAAAAAAAAACACAACCTAACACCAACCCAACAATGTTAGTCACTTCCCAGTGGAAGGGATTGGAAAAAAGAGAGATTTGATTCACCCTGCTTGCCGTGGAGACATTGGAAGAGGGAAAAGGAAGAGTGGAAACAATGGAGCAACTTTGGGTTTTCTCAATGCTTCTGCTTCTGCTGCTGGGTCTTTCAGGGGTGTACTTCGTAAAACAACTCCGGTTACTCAGAAGATGCCCACCTGGGCCTTTGCCACTTCCTATAATTGGAATCAGCTGGCTGACTGGTTTTAGGCTTACTCCGGATCTTCTAGTTCAGGTATTTTTCCCCCCACTTGTCTATTTTGGTGGTTTTTTTTATTATGAAGCTTGCTTGCTTGCTTGCTTGTTTGTTTATTTATATTTATTTTATTTTTGCTAAACTTACTGAAGAGAACTGCAGTCGCTTGACTTCGGTGGCAGTGATGGAGAAGGATGTCGGGTCTGTAGAACCAGGATGAATACGTGACATTTAAGGGATTGAGAATTTGTTTAGGAGAAAAATGGATGATAGAATAGAATTAGAATTAGAATAAGAATAGAATTAGAATTAGAATAAGAATAAGAATAGAATTAGAATTAGAATAGGAATAAAATAGAATAGAATAGAATAGAATAGAATAGAATTCTTTATTGGCCAAGTGTGATTAGACACACAAGGAATTGATCTTTGGTGCAGATGCTCTCAGTGTACATAAAAAGACAATATACATTTGTCAAGAATCATAGAATAGAATTAGAATTAGAATAGAATAGAATCAGAATTAGAATAGAATTAGAATAGAATTAGAATAGAATTAGAATTAGAATTAGAATAGAATTAGAATAGAATAGAATAGAATAGAATAGAATAGAATAGAATTCTTTATTGGCCAAGTGTGATTGGACACACAAGGAATTTGTCTTTGGTGCATAAGCTCTCAAAAGACAAGATACATTTGTCAAGAATCATAGAATAGAATTAGAATTAGAATAGAATTAGAATCGAATCGAATCGAATGGAATAGAATAGATTAGAATATAATTCTTTATTGGTCAAGTGTGATTAGACACACAAGAAATTTGTCTTTGGTGCATAAACAAGATACATTTGTCAATAATCATAGAATAGAATTAGAATTCGAATAGAATTAGAATTAAAATCGAATCAAATCGAATCAAATAGAGCAGAGCAGAGCAGAACAGAACAGAACAGAATAGAACAGAGCAGAATTCTTTATTGGCCAAGTGTGATTGGACACACAAGAAATTTGTCTTTGGTGCTTATGCTCTCAGTGTACATAAAAAGACAAGTAATTTTTGTCACGAATCATAAGGTGCAACACTTAATGATAGACATAGGGTACAAATAAACAATCAGGAAACAATCAATATCAATATAAATTGTAAGGATACAAGCAACAAAATGACAGTCCTGCAATCCTAAGTGGGAGGAGATGGGGGATAGGAACGATGAGAAGACTAAGAGTCATAGTGATGCAGCCTTAGTGAATGGCTTGACAGTGTTGAGGGAATTATTTGCTTAGCAGAGTGATGGCGTTCGGGAAATAGCTGTCCTTGTGTCTAGCTGTCTTGGTGTGAAATGCTCTATAGTGCCAATTTATGTCCAGGATGCAAGAGGTCTGTAAATATAATGATCCTGGTAGTCCTCCTTTAATGACCACAGTTGGGACGGGTCGCTGAGGAACTTATGATTGTGCTTATGAGCTTACTTGAGATTTCCTTTGCTTTACTGTCCAAGCCAAGTATGTAAACGCATAGCTCAGTCATAAAATCATTTGGTATCTTAACCTGGGAATTGTTGTTAAACGAGGCAGTCTCTATACGAGGTCTACATTTATGTGTGATCAGGAAAACTCCTGCTGATTTTACAAGCTGTTTCTCTGTCTCTTGGGAAGGAATCTATCCCTATAGGAGGGTGGCGCAGTACAACGATGGGCTCCTACTGGTTTGGACCAGTTCAACTGAACCGGTAGTTGGGTTGCTGGGAACCAGCAGTGACCTAGGTTTGCCATGCCCATGAACCGGTTCTCCCTATGGTGCTGCCGTCTTGTTTTTTTCTTTTGCTCAAGTGCAGAGCAATTTTAGTTGCACTGCGCATGTGGCGCAGCATACATTAAGCATGTGTATGCGTGGCGTGCCTCAGAATGAATCGGCGGTAGTCTCTGCCGGAACCCACCACTGGTGCAGTGGTTAGAATGCCATATTGCAGGCTACTACTGCTGATCTTCGGCTGCCTGCAATTTGGTAGTTCATGAAGGGGGCCTTAGGGCTCTGCATCTTTAAAAAAAACAACCACGACACTTTGACCAATAAAGGACCAACAGTAAATAAGGAAATGTAAAAAGCAATGGAGCAAATGTCATGGAAGCATCTTCTTGTGCTGCCTGCTCTGCTGTCATTTAGGTAGAGACCAGTTCTATTTCTAGTTGTCCCTTGTAACAGGAGCCAAGATTTGTTTGTATCTGAATAAAACCTCCTTCAAGTTGTACAGTGCAGGAATTTCATTTAGTTCTATGGATAAGAGTCATAGAATGTGTTTGTAGAACTCAACATGGTTATTTTCAAGGCAAAAAGCTAATGTGGGGCTTTGCTGATACCGGAGAACGGGATGCCACGTTCCACTCTAATTAAGGAGTTTTTATTTATTTGGTTTGAAACCCCTTCCTTCTTCTCAACTACCTATTAAAGGCAACTTTAATAGGATATTAAGGTTTTAGGATATTATGTATTTGTATATTTATATTGTGTTTTAATTTCCTGTGCGGCGCCCTGGGTCCTTTTGTAGGAGATAGGTGCGGGATATAAATCAAATAAAACTAAAACTAATAAACTAATAAAATCCCACCAGCCTCCCGGTTGACTCAGCCTTCCATCCTTCCGAGGTGGGTAAAATGAGGACCCAGATTGTTGGGGGCGAATAGGCTGACTCTGTAAACCACATAGAGAGGGCTGTAAAACACTGTGAAGCGGTATATAAGTGTAAGGGCTATTGCTACTGTCCTCCCTCCCTCCCTCCCTCCCTTCTTTCCTTCTGGTTGACTCAGCCTTCCATCCTTCCGAGGTGGGTAAAATGAGGACCCAGATTGTTGGGGGCGAATAGGCTGACTCTGTAAACCGCTTAGAGAGGGCTGTAAAACACTGTGAAGCGGTATATAAGTGTAAGGGCTATTGCTACTGTCCTCCCTCCCTCCCTCCCTCCCTTCTTTCCTTCTGGTTGACTCAGCCTTCCATCCTTCCGAGGTGGGTAAAATGAGGACCCAGATTGTTGGGGGCAAATAGGCTGACTCTGTAAACCTCTTAGAGAGGGCTGTAAAAGCACCGTGAAGAGGTATATAAGTCTAAGTGTTATTGCTACTGTCCTCCCTCCCTCCCTCCCTCCCTTCTTTCCTTCCGGTTGACTCAGCCTTCCATCCTTCCGAGGTGGGTAAAATGAGGACCCAGATTGTTGGGAGCAAATAGGCTGATTCTGTAAACCGCTTAGAGAGGGCTGTAAAAGCACTGGGAAACGGTATATAAGTCTAAGTGCTATTGTTATGTGTTCAAAAGAATGCCAGAATAGAAAATGATAGATGGAGAAAACCCAGGAAATTAAGCAAAGGCGAGAGAGGAAAAACAGGAATTTTGGCTGAAAAGCAAAACCAAGAGGAGGAACAAACTGAGAAAGGTGGTTATGAGTCCAATACGGAAAGTGAAGAGCAGCTCTTTAGAATGATGATCATGGTTTGTTGCTTACGATGATGATACTTTTTACCTCTTACTTGCTGTGAAAGAAGGCACCAAATACACTCGCAACCACAATTGAGCCCGGAATTTCTATTGCTAAGCGAGACATTGGTTAAGTGAGTTTTTGCCCTGTTTTACAACTTTTCTTCCCATCGTTGTTAAGTGAATCACCGCAGTTGGTTAAGTGAGTGACAGGGCTGTTAAGTGAATCTGACTTCTCCATTGACTTTGCTTGTCAGGGAATTGCGAAAGGGGATCAATGACCCCCCAAGGAACTGCAACTGTCATAAATACGAGTCAGTTTCCAAGTGTCTTGATTTTGATCACATGACCATGGGGATGTTACTTTACTTTACTTTACTTTTATTTGATTTCTATACCGCCCTTCTCCCTTTCGGGACTCAGGGCGGTGTACAGCCAAAATAAAAATGATGATACAGAGTTTAAAAACAGTATTAAAAAGAAATATTAAATAATTGGCCAATATTTACAAAAGCCCAAACTAAAATCACTATTAAAAATCCCTTTAAAATTATGATAGCCTGGCAGTGCAAAATAAGTGCGTCTTCAGGGCCCGACGGAAGAGATGTATGTCCGAGATTGTCCTTAGTCCAGGAGGTAGGTCATTCCAGAGGGCGGGAGCTGCCACAGAGAAGGCTCTCCCCCTGGGGGTCGCCAGTCGACATTGTTTAGCTGACGGCACCCTGAGGAGGCCTAATCTGTGGGAGCGAACTGGACGGTGGGAGGTATTTGGCAGCAGGAGGCGGTCTTGCAAGTAATCAGGTCCCGTGCCATGGAGCGCTTTGAAGGTGGTTACTAGTACCTTGAAGCGCACCCGGAAAGCCACAGGCAGCCAGTGCAGCTCGCGCAGGAGAGGTGTCACGTGGGAGCATCTAGACGCTCCCAGAATCCCATTCTGAACTAACTGGAGCCTCCGGGTGCACCTCAAGGGAAGCCCCATGTAGAGAGTTACAACGGTCATAAGTGTGAAAGATGGTCATAAGTCACTTTTTCAGTGCTGTTGTAACTTCGAATCGTCACTGAATGAACTGCTTTAAGTCAAGGACTACCCGTAGCCCTTGACTTAACAACCATTCATTTAGTGACCGAAGCGACAATGGCGCTGAAAAAATGACCGTTTCTATACTTAGAACCTCGGCAACATCCCCATGGTCATGTGATTAAAATCGAGACGCTTGGAAACTGACTCGTATTTATGGCGGTTGCAATGTCCTTGGGTCCTGGGATCCCCCTTTGTGACCTCCTGACCAGCAAAGTCAACGGGGAAGGCAGATTCACTTCAGAACCCTGTTACTGACTGAACAACTGCAGTGACTCACTTAACAACTGTGACAAGAAAATTCGTAAAATGAGGCGAAACTTCCCGGGCAACCATCTTGCGGAAATATTGGTCTCAATTTTGGTTGTAAATTGAGGACTACCTGTATTCTTCTTCACCAGAATGTATTCCGGTGAACGCTGCTACAACCATATTTATGAGAGCTGGGTTTTAAATTAATTGTTTTCTCTTTTTAGCACGGGTTAAACTGTTTAATTGTAGTTTTAAATTTTGTAGATTTTTATTGTTTGTATTTTTGGATTTTAAGTTCCTGTGCGCCGCCCTGAGTCCCTTTGTGGGAGATAGGGCGGGATAGAAATTTAATAAAAGTTAAAAGTTAAAGTTAAAGTATTGCTTCTTCTTCTTCTTCTTCTTCTTCTTCTTCTTCTTCTTCTTCTTCTTCTTCTTCTTCTTCTTCTTCTTCTTCTTCTTCTTCTTCTTCTTCTTCTTCTTCATCTTCTTCTTCTTCTTATTATTATTCTTATTATTATTATTATTATTATTATTATTATTATTCTTATTATTATTATTATTATTATTATTATTATTATTATTATTATTATTATTATTATTATTATTATTATTATTATTATTATTATTATTTTCCCCTCTTAATGACAGCTTGCAAAACGTTATGGAAACATATACATGTTACTGGCATGGAATTTACCTGTAATAGTGCTATCAGGATACAAAGTTGTAAAACACGGGTTGATCGACCATGCAGATTACTTCTCTGAGAGAGTAGAGACCCCATTTTTAAGGGCTCTGTCCAAAGGAAAGGGTAAGTTGTATACGTTCTCCCTTTTTTTCCTTCCTTCTGTTTATTTATTTGCTACAGTATATAGAACAGAATAGAATAACAGAGTTGGAAGGGATCTTGGAGGTCTTCTAGTCCAACCCCTGCTTAGGCAGGAAACCCTACACCACTTCAGACAAATGGTTATCCAACATCTTCTTAAAAACTTCAAGCGTTGGAGCATTCACAACTTCTGGTGGCAAGCTGTTCCACTGATTAATTGTCCCAACTGTCAGGAAATTTCTCCTCAGTTCTAAGTTGCTTCTCTCCTTGGTTAGTTTCCACCCATTGCTTCTTGTCCTGCCCCCAGGTGCCTTGGAGAATAGTTTGACTCCCTCTTCTTTGGGGCAACCCCTGAGATATCGGAAGACTGCTATCATGTCTCCCCTGGTCCTTCTCTTCATTAAACTAGACATACCCAGTTCCTGCAACCGTTCTTCGTATGTTTTAGCCTCCAGCCCCCTACAAATCCCCTCTACATTGAATTGCATTTTGTTAGATAGGGCCCAGAGTTCAAGTTTGTCCAGATCCTTGCAACTCTACTAGCACCGATGATATTGTGTAGTTTGAGTCATGAAAGATCTGCAAGAAAACAACCAAGTTCAGAGAACACCCAGGAGCGCTCAAGCCGATGATTTCATAACTTTGATGCAACTCTCTTACGGGTAACCATTTCTCACTTATTTCCGTTTGATTCAGGCATTATTCTTTCCAACGGCCACACTTGGAAGCAGCAAAGGCGATTCGGCTTAGGTGCTATGCGGAAACTTGGAGTGGGGAAGACCGGCATAGAGATCCAAGTCCAAGAAGAGGCTGCTCAGCTAGTGGAGATCTTCGCTCACGCCAACGGTCGGTGAGACCAGCTGTCAGCTCAAGAGCCAGTTTACCTAAATCTTTACGTTTTCCCCTCCCCTCGGCCCTGTTGAAGCCTGCAAAGTTGTTCTAAAGGCTGGGGAAAGGCAAAAGCACCTCCATTTTTGCAAAAAACAGGGACCTCTCTGGGACTGTGTTGTGGCCCAGCCGGCTCCAGATGAGCTGCTGATGGACTCCTCTAGTGAGGAGTCCTATGAGTCTGCTCTGGAGGAGGAGGGCGACCTTGACAGAGCAGAGAGCCTCGCTGGTCATCAGGAGGCGCCCGGGTCATGGAGTAGTGGGGAGGATCAAGGCCAGTTTGTCCCTGATGCTAGAGTGAGAAGGGCTGAAAAAAGAAGGCTTCAATTGCGTCAGAAGCGAACTCGGAGGATTTGAGTTAGTCCCAGATGCCTAATGACTGGCTCCTCCCAAGAGGGTTTAAAAGGAAGTCTTTGCTAAGAAAGTCCTTGCAGAGAACAACGTTGGATTTCTAGGTTCGTGTTTATTCGTGTTGATTGTCAGGTTCGTGTTTAGTCGAGTTAGGAAGCTTCGTATCTGTTCAGAGTCATTCAGGCAAGCAGCCAAGAGAGTTAGTGGCAGGCAGCCAGTCTTGTGTTAGTCGGAGAAAGGGGGGGGGGTCAGAACAGACTGGCATGCGCACGCCATTAAAAAAAGGGAAAAAAATACATGTTCTTCATTGAAAATGAAGAAAGAAAAGAAAGATGGTGGCGCCCATGACAGAACCGGTACAGTCACGTGTCCGGCTGAATTACTACCTCTTCGGGTGAACCGGTTCGAACCGGTAGGAACCCACATCTGGATGCGACTGTGTGGGTGTATGTGTGTGTGTGCGCGCAGCTGACATCAAATCCAGGTCATAGATGTCAGTTTGTAAAGCATCTCTATGAGTACTATCAAACTGCCATAGAGAGGATAATTCCATATATATCTGGGGTCAGGATGGAATCTCAAGCTAGCCTGTGAATGCACATGTCTAAACTACCATCTCTCATTGGCTAATGCAGCGTTTCTCAAATAGTGGGGCGCGCCCCCCAGGGGGGGCGCGAGGCTCTGTAAAGGGGGGCGCGTTTGATGGTTGGACTCCTGGCCTCTGCCGATTCCCTTTCTCCCTCCTCCTCCCTCCCTCCACAGCCGGCATGCTGGCCACTCGTCGTCTTCCAGGGACTGCCGTTCCTCACACGCACGCACGCACGCACGCACACACACGGAGGCTTCTCAGCTCCTGAGCGAACGAACGAGCGATCAAGCACAGCGGGTGGCCGGGGCAGGCTAAGGCGGGTGAGCCGGGCTGAGGAGACTCCGCGGGGAGTGGGGGCGGGGCGGGGACGACGACACACAGACAGAGAGAGGCACAGACACAGAGAGGGACAGGGAGGGAGGGAGGAATCAGAGAGTGACAGACACACACACACAGACACAGTGATAGATGGGCAGACGAAGGAGAGACAGACAGAGATAGAGAGAGAGAAAGAAAAAGAAAGAAAGAAAAAAGTGGGAGAGAGAAAGAAAGAGAGAAAGACAGACAGAGAGAGAGAGAGAAAGAGAGAGACAGAAAGGAAAGAGAAAAAAGAAAGAGAAAGAAATTTCTTTCTTTTTTTTATTCTCTTATACGTTAATAAGGATACAGTGTTATGCAGAGGTGTACTTATAACAATTTTATAGACAAATGATACTATTTACAGTCGCGCGGGGGGGGGGGGCGCAAAATGTTTTCTTCTTCCTAGGGGGGGCCTGACAGAAAATAATTGAGAAGCACTGGGCTAATGTGATTTTATGACGAAGGCTGAAGGGAGGACCGTAATGCGGGCAAAGCTCAGAAGCAGATAAAGAAAGCAAAAAAGATGGCTGCAAATAAGAAATGCCTAACAAGGAATGCCTAATGAAGCTGTTAATAAATCACAGCTTTTTGTATTATAGTATCGGGTCACTTATTATGAAGCAGGCATCATTAGGGTACTTGACAATAAATAGCCTTTAAGGATGAAAGATGTAACCTTGACCAGTTGCTAAGTGCTTAAGTTTGTTAAGGCAAGGATTTATTCCATTTCTGCAGGCAATGGGATGCAATACTTCTATCCTTGGGGACTTTATTCATTTGACAATCCATTTCTTAATTTTTCAGGTCAGCCCTTTGATCCTTTGCTGCCGGTCACCAATGCTGTCTTCAATTCCATCGCCATCTTGGTGTTTGGGTACCGATTCTCTCTTGAAGAGGAAAACTTTCAGAAACTAACCGAAGGGATAGATTACGGTACAAGGTTTATAGGCAGCTTCTCTCATGTGGTGAGTAAGCTCTTGTTTTCTTTACCAGGTTGATTCACATTGGCCTAAAAACCTACATGGGTAATCCTCCACTTACGACCACAATGGTTCCCAAAATTTAATGACCAAGACGGTCATTAAATGAGCCTTGCCCCATTTTTACAACCTTTCTGCCCACAGTCATTAAGTGAGTCACCGCAAGTCATTAAATGAGCAGCACGGTTCGTTAAGCGGAACGGGGTTCCACTGACTTTGCCCATTGGAAGATTGCAAAAAAAATAAAAATATTATCCCTACAACACTACAACCATCCCAAGTCTGACAGGTTCTGGAGAACCGGTAGTGGAAATTTTGAGTAGTTCAGAGAACTGGCAAATACCACCTCTGGCTGGCCCCGCCCCCTTCTATTCTCTGTCTCCCGAGTCCCAGCTGATCGGGAGGGAATGGGGATTTTGTAGTATCCTTCTCCTGGAGTGGGTAGGGAATGGCGATTTTGCAGCATCCTTCCCCTGGAGTGGGGAGGGAACAGAGGTTTTACAGTATCCTTCTCCTGCCACACCCACCAAGCCACGCCCACAGAACAAAAGTAGTAGTAAAAAATTTGAATTTCACCACTGGGAAAATGGTAGGAGTTCTCAACTAAAGACATCCCTCCATGGTGGTTTTCAAATTTTTTAACCAACATTTTATCTGTATGTGTGGCTTGGTAGGGGCGGGGCTGTAAAATCTCCATTCCCTCCCCACTCCAGGGCAAAAATACAGTACTGTACAATCCACATTCTCTCCCCACCCCACTAACCTGCTTCCCAGCTCCGTTCTCCTGTGCAGGGCAACAGAAGAAGACCCAGCCAATCAGCTGGGACTCGGGAGGCAGAGATCGAGGGCGGGGTCAGCCAGAGGTGGTATTTGTCAGTTCAAATTTGCTGCGGTGCTATGTGGGCCTCGTGGTAGCAGCAAAACAAGGCAGCTCCTCTGGTGGCTGCCATTTTGTCCCTGCCCACAAGCTTGCATTGACCATAGTTGCCACGGGGCACAAGCAAGGGCCCGATCCATGTCAGCAAAGTGTTAATTGCAAGGAGTGGAAAATAGGTTTTGTGTCAACTCGCAAAAACATTACCATGTTTTTATCGAGTTGACATAGAGAAGTGTGAATTCCAAACATTCCTGTGGTCAGAGGAAGATTCCAAGCTGGCCTGTAATGTGCAAGGATAGATTCAATTATGCTGAGGGGAGGGGAATACAGGGGTAAAGTGCAGACACCATTAAATGATTTGCAATTTTAGCTGCAACGGAGTAACGCCAGGATGTTAATCCTAGTAAATGATTTGATTTCTTTTGAACTTTGTCTCAAGGCTCATAAATTTGTTAGGTTTTCTCCTGGGATCTTCACATTTTGTTATTATAACAGTGATGATGATTTTACTGTCAGGGTTCCAAATAGCTTCCAAAAGTAAATCAGAGCCCAAAGCAAAGTATTGCTCAAAGTTCCAATTGATTAAAAGAGCCATGTTGGCACATCTGGGAATACCCGAATCTGAAAGTTTCCTGGTTTTCCCCACCCAGCTGAAAGTTCCAGATCTTGCCCCCACACTCACAAGTCCATCCCATGGTCCAATCTCCCACTGCCATGCTGGCAGTTCCACCCATTCAGTTCTGGCCAGGTGCAGAGGTGCAGAGACAAAGGGTGACCTTGGCTTTCTAGAAAGGAATTTTGTTATGGCTACATAGCATCTCACTCCTTACAATCCCCCCCCCCATTTCCCCACCATAGAAAATGCATAGCAAAATAATAGACAGCGTGGCAGGCCTAAGATCCAAACGAAAAGATGACTGCCGGCCTGAACTTTACTCTTTTTCAGCTGTACGAAGTATTTCCCTGGCTGATGCGTCGCATTCCTGGCCCACATCAAAAGACACTATCCCATTTTAAGTTTATCTATGATCTGGTGAATGAGGAAATTGAGAAGCACAAGGAAAACCAGTCCTTGCATGAACCCCGAGATTTTATCGATTACTACCTACTACAGTTGAAAAGAGTGAGTATTATCTCTCATTGGAATTCTCCTTTACCATATTTTTCGGAGTATATGACACCCTGGAGTATAAGACGCACCAAGGTTTTGAAGAGACAAATTACAAAAAAAAGTAGGTAGGTAGATAGAGGGAGAGAAAGGAGAGAAAGAAAGAGAAATACAGTAGGTAGGTAGCTAGGTAGGGTAGGTAGGTAGGTAGATCAAGGGATAGAGAGAGAGAAATAGAGGGAAATACAGTAGGTAGGTAGGGAGAGAGAGAGTTGGTAGGTAGGTAGATAAAGGACTAGAGAGAGAGAAATAGAGAGAGATAGAGAAATACAGTAGGTAAGTAGGGAGAGAGATAGAATGTGTGTAGGTAGATATGTAGAAGGATAGAGGTAGAAGGATAGAGAGAGAAATAGAAAGAGAGAGAGAGAAATACAGTAGGTAGGTAGGGAGAGAGAATGTGTGTGTAGGTAGGTAGGTACGTAGGTAAAGGGGAGGAGAGAGAAATACAGTAGGTAGGTAGAGAGAGAGAGAGTAGGTACGTAGGTAGGTAGGTAGGTAAGTTGATGTTTTCAGGTGTGTTTATCCATGTCCTGGAGAAGGAAATCGCTGACAAACCTTAAGACTTTGTTTCTGCTGGACAGAAACATTTAAAGTGCTTTCTGAAAGGGAAAAAAAAACTTTTGCAGTCTGCAAACCTCCCCCAAACGGCCCATTTCTCTGTGAAAATGGGGCCATTTTTTTTCAAATAAAAAACACGACTAGCCTTGGGGGGGCTTGCAGAGTGCTCCTTGAGGAGGTGGGGGGGGGCGAAATGAGCAAAAAACCAGCCCATTTATGGCAAAAATGGGCCATTTTTGTGCCAAATAAATTGCACGCATAGCCCTATGGAGGCTTATAGAGTGCTGCTGGGGGCTGGGGGGGGGGTGGGGGCAAAAAACGTCCTATTTGTGGCTAATCTCTGCCCTCCCCAGCTCGCAGGAGCTCTCTGGAAACCTCCATAAGGCTAGGCACAGCCAGTTTGGTGAAAGGGGTGGGGTTCCAGGAGGCAAAAAAATTACTGTATTCGATGTATAAGACGCACCCAGATTTTCAGCCTCCTTTTAGAGGAAAAAAGGTGCGTCTTATACTCTGAAAAATACGGTACTTATTTTGCAACACGAGCAACAGCTCAGCCATTTGAACAGTCCATTAAAAGGGCATCATTAAGATTACACCCCCCTTGCTCCAATTGCCTTCCTAGTACAGATAATCCTTGACTCATAACCACAATCGAGCCCAACATTTTTCTTAAGTGAAGCATTTTTTAGGGGAATTTTGCCCCCTTTTACAACTTTTTTTGCCGCGGTTTTTAAGCGAATCCCTGCCCTTAGTAACACGGTTGTTAAGTGAATCTGGCTTCCCCAGTCACAAAAGCGGATCACATGATCCCAGGACCCTGCAACCGTCATAAATACGAGCCACTTGCTAGGGGGTCTGAATTTTGATCACATGTCCCACGTTGCGATGGTTGCAAGTGTAAAAACAGTCATAGGTTCCTTTTTTCAGTGCCGCTGCAACTTTGAATGGTCACTAAACAAACTGTTGTAAGTTGAGGACAACCTGTACTAAAGGAGACTGTTTCCTTTGCTCTACAGGCCAGCCTTAGGTAAACATCAGAGCGATGTAACTCAGACATTCATAGGCAGGAAGGCGTTTCAGGGCATGCAGGCTCCGTCAGCAGTCATAGTGGACCACCAGCTAAATATAAGCCATCAGTGAGCAGTGGCAGCCAAAAAAGCCAGTGCAGTCCTAAGCTGCATTAATAGAGGGATACAATCAAGATCAAGTGCGGTACTAATGCACTTAGTAAGGCCACACCTAGAGTACTGCATCCAATTTTGGTCACCATGCTATTAAGAAGATGCTGGGACTCTAGAAAAAGTGCAAACAAGAGCAACAAAGATGATTAGGGACCCTGAGGCTGAAACATATGAAGAACGGTTGCAGGAACTGGGCATGTCTAGTCTGATGAAAAGAAGGACCAGGGGAGACAGGATAGCAGCCTTACAATATCTCAGGAGTTGCCCCAAAGAAGTGGAAGTCAAGCTATTCTCCAAGGCACCTGAGGGTAGAACAAGAAGCAATGGATGGAAACTGATCAAGGAGAGAAGCAACTTAGAACTAAGTTCTGACAATTAGAACAATTAGTCAGTGGAACAGCTTGCTTCCAGAAGTGTAAATGCTCCAACACTGGAAGTTTTTAAGAAGATGTTGGATAACCATTTGTCTGCAGTAGTGTAGGGTTTCCTGTCTAGGCAGGGGTTGGACTAGAAGACCTCCAAGGTCCCTTCCAACTCTGTTATTCTATTCTGTTCTATATACTGTAGCAAATAAATAAACAGAAGGAAGGAAAAAAAGGGAGAACGTACACAACTTACCCTTTCCTTTGGAAAGAGCCCTTAAAAATGGGGTCTCTACTTGCTCAGAGAAGTAATCTGCATGGTCGATCAACCCGTGTTTTACAACTTTGTATCCCGATAGCACTATTACAGGTAAATTCCATGCCAGTAACATGTAAATGTTTCCATAATGTTTTGCAAGCTGTCATTAAGGGGAGAAATAATAATAATAATAATAATAATAATAATAATAATAATAATAATAATAATAATCAATAAGCAGCAGCAATCTTAATGGGTCTCTGTCTGGATGATCTCTAGGTTGAGTCGAAGGGCAGAGAAGGATGACAGTTTGTCTCCTCCCTTAAACGGGCCTAAAAACAGGAGCTGTGAAAATATTCTCTCATCAATAAGAGTCCTGTAAAAGGCTGATGTAATCAGGGAAAGCCGGTTAGCTCAAGGCATAGAAAGGCTTGCCTGAAATGCTGGAAAGTGCCGGTTCAAATCCCAGTAGAAGTATGGCCAGCTGAAGAAGGCTAAAAAGACTGAAATAGATCTATCCTGGTCTTCGATGGGGTTAGTAATTTTAGATGGGGATTTTAGTAATTTTTAACTGGGAATTTTTAGCGCAGGGATAATATTTAATCTGTTTTTAATTATGTGTATGTATTTATTGTTTTATTTGCCCTGTGCACCGCTCCGAGTCCCTTCGGGGAGAGGGAGCGGTCAACAAATTAAATTGATTGATTGATTGATTAATTATTAAATCAGCCCTTAAAAATCTAACACACACACACACACACACACATGATTGAGAATATGAAACTTTATATAACTTGTAAGTGAGGACTATGGAGAGGCTGCACAAAAGTTTTGTAATCAGAGATGAACAATTTTATACAGAATACAATGTAAAGGTGTAATATTACTGGTTGGTTTAGGGACGAAGTGATGAAATGCCATAAAGTAAACATTTTAAAACTTAGACTATCTGACATAACAGGAAGCAATAATGGTGGTAGTTAAAATAAATGTTTAATAATGATAATAATTTTATGCATATATACTGGATTGATAATATGAGATTTTATATAAACCGTAAGTGATGACTATGGTGAGGAGGCATAGAGGTTTTGTAGCCAATCGACACACTGTATGTAACTGGAGGATTGTTTCTATGTTACATGTTGGTTTATGTTTGTTTGTTTAATAATAAAATAAATGGTTTATAAAAAGTTTGGCCTATACCAAGGATGGGAAACCTTTTTGTTGTGGGCTGAAAGCACATGCACACACACTAGGGGTGGGTTCCTGCCAGTTCTAAGCTCTTCTATAGAAGAAGTTCCACCAATCTACAGGAACCAGTTCCAGCTCCCTCCTCCAGCCCGTCCGCCCATCATCAAGAGGAAGAGCGAGAGGAGGGATTCTGGGAGTTGAAGTCCACAAGTCTTAAAGCTGTCAAGTTTGAACACCCCTGGGTTTTTTTCTTTTCTTCTAAAGGGTTAGGGGTGCGAGGGTCTTGCCACTTGACAGCTTTAAGACTTGCGTGCTTCAAATGCCAGAGTTTCTGAGCCAACATTTTGGTTGCTAAGCAAGAGCGTTGTTAAGTGAGTTTCACCACATTTTACAAATTGGCCATGCCCACCCAGTCGCATGACTGCCAAGTCACTCCCACCCAGTCACATGGCTGGCAAGCCACTCCCACAAAGCAGGCCACATCACTGACACACACCCATAATGCAATGCGCGTGCGACACCACCCTGCCCCCACACGCACGTCATGCACCACGCATGGCATGCACCACCCTGCCCCCTAAGCTCCCATCATCCCCGTGTTCCCTCTGCCCACCTGCATGCACGCACAAAGTCCATGCATACCCACGTGACCCCCAACCCCTGTGCATACACGCACATCTCCTCTGCATGCTTTGCAGAGGCCCAAAAATGATCTGTTTGGCGGGAAGCACATGTGCAAGTGCGGTGGAGCCCAAGCTGGGACGACGGCTCATGTGCCCCCAGAGAGGGCTGTGCAGGCCACCCATGACAGGCGCGCGATACGTTCGCGATCTATACCGTCACTCTAATGCTATTTCTTTTTAATAATCTCCACAGAGCAAGGACGATCCCAACAATACCTACGATGAAGATAATCTGGCTGCGTGCATTGTCGATTTTTTTATAGCTGGGACAGAGACAAGTGCCATCAGTTTGCAATGGGCGCTGCTTTTCATTACCAATCATCCAGATGTCCAAGGTGAGGACCTACATAATTAAAGAGGTGTACTTTATCCCATGGGGAGGAACTTAGGTTCTCTAGTAGGGAGTTGTAATCTTTTCTTTGAATTCATACAGGGCGGAATGGTGATGAACAGCTAGCATCAGAAAATTCGGCCAAATCATCCAATTTAGATCTTTAATGGAATCTAGCGTATTTTTGGGAGTATAAGTATAATCTTGATTGTCATTGTACAATACAATACAATACAATAGCAGAGTTGGAAGGGACCTTGTAGGCCTTCTAGTCCAACCCCCTGCATGGGCAGGAACCTTATACCATTTCAGCCAAATGGCTATCTAACATCTTCTTAAAGACTTCCAGGGTTGGGGCATTCACAACTTCTGGAGGCAAGTTGTTCCACAGGTTAATTGTTCTAACTATCAGGAAATTCCTCCTCAGTTCTAAGTTGCTTCTCTCCTTGATTAGTTTCCACCCATTGCTTCTTGTTCTGCCCTCAGGTGCCTTGGAGACTAGTTTGACTCCCTCTTCTTTGTGGCACCCTCTGAGATATCGGAACACTGCTATCATGTCTCCCCTGGTCCTTCTCTTCATCAAACTAGACATAGTTTTTAAATTGTACATTGTACTTGTTTACAATGAAATTGGTTAAGACACACCAAGATTTTGAAGAGGCAAATTTTTAAAAAAAGTTTTGCATTCTGCAGACCTCCCAAAAATGCGTTTCCCCCCCGTGAAAACAGGTGTGTTTTTTGTCAGAAAAAGGGCATGCATACCCTTTAGGAGGCTTGTAGAGTGGGGGGGGGGGGAATGAGCAAAATACAGCCCATTATTCACTTATTTTCGCCCTCCCCAGCCCCCAGGAGCACTCTATTTTATTTTATTTTATTCAAATTTATACCCCGCACTTTCTCCAAAAAGGACCCAGGGCGGCGCACAGGAAATTTAAAAACAATACAATATATAACAAAAATACAATTTTTTAAAAAGCTATAGACCAATAGAACCAATTGTAGAATTTGTGTTAAAATGTTTATTAGAGGATATTTCTTATTATTTCACCTTGTGCCGCCTTCTTCTTTAGTGAAAATGTCTAAAGCTTTCTTAATCCTTTGTTCTGGGTTCTTCTTGGCCTTTTGACCAGGAACCCTTTTCCTTGGAGGACTCCAATAAAAAGCAGTCAGAAAACCTGCACCTCGTGTTTGGCGTCCATCACTGGCTTCGGCACCAGGCTCAGACCCGAATTGGGGACAACATGGTGATGAACAGCTAACATCAGAAAACCAAATTTTAAAAACCCAATTTAAAACTACCTAAAAGTCCCCATGGGAGGTTAGGCTAGGCCGGCTTGTTGGAACAAATATGTCTTAAGACATTGGCGGAAGAGGCGGAGGTCGGTGATGGTACGTAATTCAGGGGGTAGGTCATTCCAAAGGGCTGGGCCCGCCACAGAGAAGGCTCTTCCCCTGGGTGTCGCCAATCTAGCGTATTTTTTGGAGTATAAGTATAATCTTGATTGTCATTGTACTTGTTTACAATGAAATTGGTTAAGACGCACCAAGATTTTGAAGAGGCAAATTAAAAAAAAAGTTTTGCATTCTGCAGACCTCCCAAAAATGGCTTGTTTTTTGTGAAAACAGGTGTGTTTTTTGTCAAAAAAAAGGGGGCATGCATACCCTTTAGGACAGGGGTCTCCAACCTTTGCAACTTTAAGTCTGAAGGACTTCAGCTCCCAGACTTCTCCAGCCAGCTGAAGTCCTTCAGACTTAAAGTTGCAAAGGTTGGAGACCCCTGCTTTAGGAGGTTTGTAGAGTGCTCCCTGGGGTTAGGGAGGAAATGAGCAAAATACAGCCCATTATTCACTCATTTTCGCCCTCCCCAGCCCCCAGGAGCACTCTGGAAGCCTCCTAAAGGCTATGCACGGGTATTATTGCAAAGTGGGTGGGTGTTCGGCAAAGAAATGCTGTATTCATTGTATAAAACGCACCCAGATTTTCAGCACCTTTTCTGAGAGAAAAAGGTGCATCTTATACTCCAAAAAATACGGTAATAATCCTGTTACACATTTAACAATACAATACAATAGCAGAGTTGGAAGGGAAATCTTTAAGAAGATGTTGGAGAGCCATTTGTCTGAACCGGTATAGGGCTTCCTGCCTAGGGTGGGGGTTGGACTAGAAGGCCTCCAAGGTCCCTTCCAACTCTGCTATTGTATTGTATTGTATAATACCACCTCTACCTCACAAGGTTGTTGTGGGGAAAAAAGGAGGAGGAGATTTTGCGGGATATTTTCACTGCTTTCAGTGATTTGTCAAAATAATAATGGTGGGATACAAACAAACACACACAAAAATTGAAGTCATAGGTAAAGAAACCACTTTGTTCTCTTGTTTTTCTCAGATGAGGTGTACAAGGAGATAGAAACTAATTGTTCCTCCGGCTTAATTTGCTACCAGGATCGAAAGAAACTGCCCTACACCAATGCTGTGATCCATGAGATCCTGCGGATCAATTATGTCTTAAGTTTTGGTATTGCCAGAAGATGCAAGAAGGATATGAACATGCTTGGTTTTCACATTCCAAAGGTACAGATCGTTTATACCAGGGGTGAAATTCAGTAGGTTGTGGAGAAGCGGTAGTGGAAATTTTGATTGGTTCGGAGAACCGGCAAATACCACCTCTGGGTGGTCCCTGAGTGGGGAGAGAATGGAGATTTTGCAGAGATTTTGCAGTATCCTTCCCCTGGAGTGGGGGAGGGAATGGGGATTTTGCAGTATCCTTCCCCTGGAGTGGGGGAGGGAATGGAGATTTTGCAGTATCCTTCCCCTGGAGTGGGGGAGGGAATGGGGATTTTGCAGTATCCTTCCTCCGGAGTGGGGGAGGGAATGGAGATTTTGCAGTATCCTTTCCCTGGAGTGGGTGAGGGAATGGAGATGTTACAGTATCCTTCCCCTGGAGTGGATGAGAGAATGGAGACATTACAGTATCCTTCCCCTGGAGTGGGGAGGGAATGGGGATTTTGCAGTATCCTTCCCATGGAGTGGGGAGGGAATGGAGAATGAGGGAATGGCACGGGACCTAGCTATCTGCGGGATTGCATCCTGCCCCATACATCCCTGCGGCCGATTCGCTCCCACAGAGAGGGACTTCTCCGGGTGCCGTCCACTAGGCTATGCCAGCGGGCGGCGCCCAGGGGAAGGGCCTTCTCTGTGGCGGGCCCGACCCTCTGGAACGACCTGCCCCCCAAAATTAGAACAACTACGGACCTCCGCTCCTTCCGTCAAAAATTAAAAATGCACTTTTTCTGCTTGGCCGGCCTAGGTTAGTCATCTGTTCATTGTTTTAATCGGGTTTTTAAGGGGTTTAGTTTTTAGTATTTTGGGTTTTTAGCGCAGGGATAAATTGTTTAATCTGATTTTATATATATTTATGTGTATTTATGTTTGTATGTTTTAAATCCCCTGTGCACCGCTCCGAGTCCCTTCGGGGAGAGGGAGCAGTCTACAAATTAAATTTATTATTATTATTATTATTATTATTATTATTATTATTATTATTATTATTATTATTATTATTATTATTATTATTATTATTATTATTATTATTATTATTTTGCAGTATCCTTCCCCTGGAGTGGGGAGGGAATGGGGATTTTGCCGTATCCTTCCCCTGGAGTGGGGAGGGAATGGAGATTTTGCAGTATCCTTCCCCTGGACTGGGGAAGGAATGGAGATTTTGCAGTATCCTTCCCCTGGAGTGGGGCGGGAATGGGGAATTTGCAGTATCCTTCCCCTGGAGTGGGGAGGGAATGGAGAATGTGCAGTATCCTTCCCCTGGAGTGGGGAGGCAATGGAGAATTTGCAGTATCCTTCCCCTGGATTAGGGTGGGAATGGGCAGTATCCTTCCCCTGGAGTGTGGTAGGAATGGAGATTTTGCAGTATCTTTCCCCAGCCACGCCCACCAAGTCACACCCGCAAAACCGGTAGCAAAAAAGTTTGAATTTCACCACTGAATTCAAGATTTATAGCATTGTAGCCCTGTATCAAATGGAGCTCTTTTAGATATATATATATATATATATATATATATATATATATATATATATATATATATATATATATATATATATATATATATATATATATATATATATATATGATATTTATTAATATAATAACAATAGATACATAAATCTATATTTTAGATACTTAGGAATTTCTGATCTGGCACAGGTGAGATTTTCTTTTCCTTCTCCTCTCAAAGATCTGAAGAACAAGAAATTATGGTGTGCTAGCTGTTAGGTCATCATCAATTTGTGGAAAGTTGATACCTGAATCAAAAAGATTGGAAGATGGAATTGCTGGTTGTCAGGAAGCAATCTAACTGTTATTGTCCTGTCTTTTCTTGGTCAATAAAATAATATCGCCATGACAATTGGAAGGGAAAGTTAGCTGTTCATATCCATGAAACACATTCTGGATAGAATAGAATAGAATAGAATAACAGAGTTGGAAGGGACCTTAGAGGTTTTCTAGACCAATCCCCTGCTTAGTCCAATCCTCTGTTAAGAATAGAATAGTGGCATATTTGACTTAGAACAGGGGTCCCCAACCTTCGCAACTTTAAGTCTGAAGTCTTAAAGTCTTAATTTAATTTATAACCCGCTCTCTCCCCCCGAAGGGACTCGAGACGGGGCACAGGGAAATTAAAAATACATATAAACCCACAAACAATACAATATTAAAAAAGAATTAAACTAAACCCTGCGCTAAAATCCCATGTTAAAACTAAGACAATCCCCCCCAAAAAACCTCCCTAAAAACAGTTAAGTTATCCCAAGCAAAAGAAATGTGTTTTTAATTTTTGACGGAAGGAGCGGAGGTCCGTAGTTGTTCTAATATCGGGGGGAAGGTCGTTCCAGAGGGTCGGCCCCCCCACAGAGAACGCCCTTCCCTTGGGCGTCGCCCGCTGGCACAGCCTAGTGGACGGCACCCGGAGAAGTCCCTCTCTGTGGGAGCGAATCGGCCGCAGGGATGTATGGGGCAGGATGCGATCCCGCAGATAACTAGGTCCCGTGCCATGGAGCGCTTTAAAGATGATAACCAACACCTTGAAGCGCACCCGAAAGACGACAGGCAGCCAATGCAGCTCGCGCAGGAGCGGTGTTACATGGGAAAACCTAGAAGTTCCCATAATTGCCCACGCGGCTGCATTCTAGACAAGCTGAAGTCTTCGGGTGCACCTGAAGGGGTGCCCCATGTAGAGAGCATTGCAGTAGTCCAGTAGTGCAGTAGTACTACCCTGACGTAGAAGTCTTCTGATTGAGTTGATTTTTTTCTTACAGGGATCTATAATTGTACCCGATCTTCGTTCAGTTCTTCTGGATACCGCGCAGTGGGAGACCCCTGAAAAATTCAACCCCAATCATTTTTTGGACAAAGATGGAAATTTTGTGGCGAGGGAAGAATTTATCCCTTTTGGAGCAGGTAAATGTATTGTATCACTCCTGGAAGTAGCGTAAATAACATCCTGCTGTTTCTTTTTTTTATAATATTTTTTTTTGTTATAAACTAAGAACAAAAAAAAGAAAAGAAAACAGAAAAAGGACCAAACAAAACTGCATAGATACAACTGGGAGTAACTCACCCCCTGTATGCATACAGTTACAAAGTAATATTATATCAACTCCCTAAGGTGTCATGTGGGGTGCACCATCCAAAAGCCTCATCAAGTTGGTATGCGAGACGGTTGGCCCTGACCGACTCCAAACACAGGCCACCAGCATGCACAAAACTCCCTTCTACGTGCTCCTCCGGTACCATATGATTCCCTTTCCAAATACCATAAGCCCCATTTCTATGGCAGCCGATAGCAAGCAAACGAAGCAGAGGCTGACCAGTCATCACACTTAACAACGGTGGTCACGTACTCAAAATTGAAGCGCTTTTTCTACTGGCGTGTGTTTAGGATGGTGGCAGGGTTCTAGAGTCATGTGATCAACACACGTAACCTTCTCAGCTGTATTCTATATATATATTATATTTATATTTATTATATTTATACCCCGCCCTTCTCCAAGCGGACCCAGGGCGGCGCACAGGAATATTAAAATACATACAAAACATATAAAATTTAAAAAAAAAATCCAATTTCTGATCAGCAAAATCAACAGGGAAGCTAGATTTACTTAACAACTGGAGTGCTTCACTTAACCACTGTTGCAAAATAAGTCATCAAATGGGGAACATAACTTCCATTGCTTAGCAATGGAAATTTTGGCCTCCATTGTCGTCATAAGGTGAGGAGCATCTGTATTGATAGAGGCAAGTACTCAGCACAATATTTTGGTTAAAAGTCTGTAGAGGTCTTCAGTCATCCAGATCATGGTTGATCCCAAAGGTGCTTTTTCAGGAGGCAACTGGACTGTCTTCTTCTTTTTTCTTTTGAAGACGTTTCGCTTCTCATCCAAAAAGCTTCTTCAGCTCTGGCTGGATGATGGGGACTGGAAGGATTGATACTCCTTGCAGACAGCTGGTCATTTGCATTCGTTTAGAGAATCGTAGAGGCCACTTGGCGGTTTATCTGTGTCCTTAGGGTCACCTGCTGCAAATGGTTCCTGTAATTTGCAATTTTTCTCTCTGGATATTGTTAGCAACTCTGGGTTCAGAACCAGTGTTACAACTCTGGTCCCGTAACCAGTGTTTGAAAATAAATGCGGAATAGTGTAATTCACCGGACAGTAAAGATACGTTGCTTTAACCACACACAAACTCTAAAACAGTGATAGTAAGAAAAATAAATAGTCTTTACTTTGTAGCAACTAAAATACTTCTTCCGACCAATGAGACTAACTTCTCAAAACAATAACAGTCCTTCACCAAACACAGAGTTATCTTACAGTGATGCAAAACAAATACATCTTCAGTCTTCACAGCTTCAGCTCCTCAGCACAGGAGTCAAAGGGAATCGAAAAGGGAATGGACTGTGTTCCTGAGCTTCCTTTATGGTAGAGCTGAGAAGCACAGCCAATCAGAATTCAACACATAGTTCTTAAAGCTACATGGACTCTTTAAGAACATAGGCTCATATATATTGTCAACCCAATATACAGTAAGGCTGTATATCCTAACAGATATCCATTCCTACTCCCACACCATTCGAAGGGTCTTCATCCCAAATTGCATAGCTGAAAGTCCCTTAGCACTACTCAGGTGACCCTGAGGACACAGATAAACCTCCAAGTATTTCAATGACCCTCTGAAAGGGTGCCAATGACCAGCTGTCAGCAAGGAATATAAACCCTTCCATTCCCGAGTCAGAGCTGAAGAAGCTTCTTGGATAAGAAGCAAAATGTCTTCAGAGGAAAAAAACCCAAGAAAGTCCAGTTGCCTTCTGAAAAAAAACACCTTTTCGGACAACCGTGACCTGGATGACTGAGAATCTCTACAGACTTTCAGCTATATAATTTGGGATGAACACCGCTGGAATGATGTGGGAGTAGGAATGGATTTCCAGAGAGGGAAAAAATTGCAGACTACGGAAACTGTTGTGGCCTAGCTGGCTCCGGATGAGCTGCTGATGGACTCCAATAGTGAGGAGTCCTATGAGTCTGCTCTGGAGGAGGAGGGCGACTTTGAGAGAGCAGAGAGCCAGGCTGGTCATCAGGAGGCACCTGGGTCTTGGAGTAGTGGGGAGGATCAAGGCCAGTTTGTCCCTGATGCTAGAGTGAGAAGGGCTGAAAAAAGGAGGCTTCAATTGCATCAGAAGTGAACTCGGAGGATTTGAGTTAGTCCCAGCTGCCTAATGACTGGGCCGTCCCAAGAGGGTTTAAAAGGAAGTCTTTGCTAAGGAAGTCCTTGCAGAGAACAACGTTGGATTTCTACGTTTGTGTTTATTCGTGTTGATTTTCAGGTTCGTGTTTAGTCGAGTTAGGAAGCTTTGTATCTGTTCAGAGTCATTCAGGCAAGCAGCCAAGAGAGTTAGTGGCAGGCAGCCAGTCTTGTGTTAGTCAGAGAAAGGGGGGTCAGAACAGGAAACCATTTGCTCCACTCAGGTGACCCTGAAAAAGCACCTTTGGGACAATATATCGCTTAATTTCTTACTTGCCACTGTCCTCTGTTTCCTCTTCACAGGGGCGCGCATATGTTTGGGAGAACAGATAGCGAGAATGGAGATTTTCCTTGTCTTTACCAACCTGCTGAGGAACTTCCGTTTTCAGCTGCCTAGAGGAGTTAAACAATTAAACGAAGAACCTATGAATGGACTTACAGTGCACCCCCATTCTTATAAAATCTGTGCTATTCCCCGACACAATTCATTGTAAATATCCAAATAATGATAGTTGCTTATTTATTACTGTGGAAGTCTAAATGTCTGATTGGTCTTTGAACGGATCTGTTAACTGTGATACAGTGGTGGGTTAGGACCGGTACGCTCCGGTACAGGCATACCGGTGCCTGCCAGGAGTACCAGCTATCGTTCCAGTACAGTGTTACAGAGGGCCCACCCGCCTGCTTGTGCTCCTTACCAGTATTTGAGCTGTTTGGGGCTTATGTGCACATGCACGGAGCATATGGTGCCTGCGTGACGCTCCGCCGAGCAACTGGAGTGTCGTGGAGCATCATGGGCGGTAAGGACACATGCGCGCGCTGCACACGCATTCATGTGGTGGACGCCCGACCCTGTTGCAAAAGGATTCGGAACCCACCACTGCTGTGTTCATATGGTGCAGCTGACTACAACATCCTTCCATTCCCTCTAAGTTTCCGGCACTGGAGTCAGGAATATCCTGATTAGTCATTCCCAGAATCGTCGCGCAGAAGATGGAAGGCTGGCGTCTCCCTTCTTGTGTCTTGATGCTTTCCTTTGGAGCAAAAAAATAATTGGAAACTCCCCTACCTCCCCCCCCAGTAGTATGATGGGGTTGCAATGACCTCTGGCAGAGGCTGTATCCAACCTCCACCCATTCCAGACCTGTTTTGACCTTCCACGTGGCTGCTTCAAGATGACAATGGAAATGGCCACAAAGATGGAGCGCCTAGAGATACCCTTTGGGGAATTGCCGACGACACGCCTTTCAAAGTGGCGGCCGGCAGGCCATATGCGTCACGCAGAGGCCACGCCCATCCTGGCTCTGCGAGGGCAAAAAACCCGTGATATTTCATAATACGTCAAGTGACGCAATCGAGTTTGACACCCGTGGTCGGTGGAGTTTCTCAGTCATGGTTGTACTAAAAGTGCTTTTTTGAAAGGCATTGGACTTTTTTTGTTTGTTTTCCCTTGAAGGCATTTCGCTTCTCATCCTCAGTTCTGACTGAATGCTGGAGGATGGGAAGGATTTATATGCTTTGCAGTCCTCTGGTCGTTAGCTCTCTTTCTGAGAGTCACTGAGGCCGTTTGGAGGTTCAGCTGTGCCCTCAGGGACACCTGAATAATGCTGATGGGTGTGCAGTTGTCTTTTGGAAAAACACCTTTGGGAAATTACAATATAATACAATAGCAGAGTTGGAAGGGACCTTGGAGGTCTTTTAGCCCAACACCCTGCCTAGGCAGGAACCTTATACCATTTCAGACAAATGGCTATCCAACATCTTCTTAAAGACCTGCAGTGTTGGGGCATTCACAACTTCTGTTCCACTGATTAATTGTTCTAACTGTCAGGAAATTTCTCCTCAGTTCTAAGTTGCTTCTCTCCTTGATTAGTTTCCACCCATTGCTTCTTGTTCTGCCCTCAGGTGCTTTGGAGAATAGTTTGACTCCCTCTTCTTTGGGGCAGCCCCTGAGATATTGGAAGACTGCTATCATGTCTCCCCTGGTCTTTCTTTTTATTAAACTAGACATACCCAGTTCCTGCAACCGTCCTTCATATGTTTTAGTCTCCAGTCCCCTAATGTTGTATGTGTTCATTAAACTAAGCTGAGATACAAGCATTTTATTTACTTCATTATATTTAAAAGGTTTCATTTACCAGATTACTGTGTTCAGGATGATTAATGAAAGCCATCTTTAATATTAAATCTTAAAAACGACAGCAATTTTAAACATGACAATAAAATAAAAATATTGTAACTTGGTCCTCTGTGGAGAAGGGCGGGATATAAATATAATTAAATTAAATTAAATTAAATTAAATTAAATTAAATTAAATTAAATTAAATTAAATTAAATTAAATTAAATTAAATTAAATTAAATTAAATTAAATTAAATTAAATTAAATAATTAAATTAAATTAAATTAAATTAAATTAAATAATTAAATTAAATTAAATTAAATTGTTCACCCACTCTGCTACTCCGGGTAGGCATCCTCATTTTTCTTCTCTTTTCTATTTCCCCAGCATTTTAGACTTTTCAGGAAAAGCTGGTTTGCACGTGATATATCCAAAATATGATAATTGGTACCAAGTCATTGGTGCAACAAGTAAGAACTTGGGTTGAGTTGGTCAGTGATGGCTTTGGCTTGTTTTCTTGCCTCTCCATGGCATTTTTGACAGCTGGCTGACAGAGTTCCAAGTAACACATCCTATTTAATAAGAACTCCGAGGTAGGCAAATTCCTCAATGAAACTTTTATTGGGACATATCAAATTAGGTTTATTAGGTTTAGGTTTATTGGGGTTTTTTATACCACCCTACTCCCGAAGGACTCAGGGCGGTGTACAGCCAAAAATAAAAACAAATATATAAATTTCAAATTCAAATTTATTCGATTTATAAACCGCCCCCTCTCCCCAAAGGGACTCGGGATGGTGTACAGGAAAAATTAAAAAACCATATAAAACATACAATATATACAAAGTTAAAAATGAATTAAATTAAACCTGTACTAAAATTTAAAAACATTTAAAATACAACCCACCTAAGCTAAAATTCCCTAAAGTCTAATATCCATATATGTAATTGGCCAGATGTTCTATTGAGAGAGTTATGCAAGACCAGCTTGCTGAAAGAGGGGAAGGTCCGTGATAGTGCGAAGTTCGGGGGGTAGGTTGTTCCAGAGGGCCAGCCCTGCCACAGAGAAGGCCCTATCCCTGGGCACCGCAAGCCGGCACTGACCGGCGGTTGGTACCCTCAGTAGGCCCTCTCTGTGGGAGCGTATTGGACGCAGGGAGGTGTGTGGCAGGAGAGATAAAAGTTAGAAAAAGCTATTAAAAGGCATAATTAAAAAACATAATTAAAATATTGGCCAAAATGTGTAAAATACCCAAACTAACCCTAATTAAAATAATAAAAATGTAAATTAAAAAATTTAAATTTAAAAATTTAAAAACATGCTTTATGCCAGCCCAGCTTGTTGAAAAGGAAAGGTTTTGAGACTGTGGCGGAAGGTGCATGTCAGGGCTAGTTCTTAATTCCAGGGGTCATTCGTTTCAGAGAGCAGGTGCTCCCATGGGGAAGGCTCTCCCCCTGGGTGTCGCCAGTCGACATTGTCTAGCCGACGGCACCATGAGGAGACCCTCTCTATGGGAGTGTACTGGCCGGTGGGAGGCTCTCGGTGGCAAAAGGCGATCTCGTAGGTACCCAGGTCCTAAGCCATGGAGCGCTTTAAAGATGGTAACCAACACCTTGAATTGCACCCGGAAAACCACCGGAAGCCAGTGCAGCTCATGCAGGAGGGGTGTTACATGGGAGCATCGCGTTGCCCCCATAATTACCCATGTGGCCGCATTCTGGACCAGTTGAAGCCTCCTGGGGCTCTTCAAGGGGAGCCCCATGTAGATTGGTGTGTTCCTGGTGAAAAACTGACTCTAAGTGCTCCCCAGTTTTTCACCCAATTAAAGGTAAAACTCCCCTCCGAGTCTCCAGTCACATGGTCCAATCAGCATACAGTCCAGATGCCAGATGACCTCAATCTCCACCATCCGAACACCTGCAGCCACGTCCTTGATTCCCAGGTAAAATAATTTGATTTAGGCTAAAATACCCCACCTATGGGATGTGATGGCTCAGGAGCTGAGCTTGTCGATCAGAAAGGTTGGCAGTTTGGTGGTTCGAATCCCTAGTGCTGCATAACGGAGTGAGCTCCTGTTACTCGTCCCAGCTTCTGTCAACCTAGCAGTTCAAAAACATGTAAAAATGCAAGTAGAAAAATAGGGACCACTTTGATGGGAAGGTAATAGTGTTCCATGAGCCTTCGGCATTTAGTCATGCTGATCACATGACCATGGAGACCTCTTCGGCTTTGAAACAGAGATGAGCACCGCCCCCTAGAGTTGGAAATGACTAGCACATATGTGCAAGGGGAACCTTTACCTTTAACTCGTTGTACAGAAATCTACAGAATGAGTGACATTTTTGGGCAAAGAGTGAAATGGCTGTGTTATTTTAATATGCTATATCAGTGGTTCTCAACTTGTGATCCATGGACCTCGTGGGGAGTGCATAAAAACTTGAAGACATTATTTACCTATAAAACTTATTCTGCTTTTTATAATTGACTTATAACTAAAACGATAATTGTTGAACGGTAATACTGAAATTTAAACTGTGCCAGCTGCTGACAAAAGGAAAAACCTCAAGCTCGGAAATACGTATGTGAAGGACTATGAAAATATGTATTGGGTTATTCCCAACTACCCCAGAATTACTGGAGCTTCAAATGCGAAAATAAGCAAGCTACTTAATTAAAAAGACTCTTGAAAGACTTCTAATAACCTCTGGGACTATTCCAATGGAACTGGCTGTTTACCTTTGGGATATAAAGAACTGTAGTTAGTGCACCCCTTGAAGGGCAACCTAAGGACTGAATAAATAACTCTTGGACTGTTGAACAAATGTGGAATTTCTTCTTTAAAACAAGATAAGATGCTTTATAAGGAAGAATCAAAGGAAACATTGAAGGAGATGGTGCTACTTTTCCATAATACAAAGGACATTATGGATAAAGGATTTAAGATTACGGAAAAAATGGAAAATGCTATATGAGGGATCATGAGCAAAGACCAAGATGTCCAGGAAAGGGAAGAGCTGATAGTAGAAACGGAGGAAAATACTGAGACGAAAGACCAGGCAATAAAAGAAGACGAGGAGACAACAAAGAAAGTAACAGTGACTGATGAAATAAACCAGGGGAAAATATACAGTGGTACCTCGGTTCACGAACTTAATTCGTGAACTGACTCTGGTCGCGAACCGAACTGTTTGTGAACCGAGGCACAGTTTTCCATATGCTAAAAGCATAACAAAAATAAAAAAAAGTCACTGAAAGTACTCACAGTGTGCGTGCTGATGCTTTTTTCTGTATCTTCTTCTCTCTACGATCTTCCTACAGGAAGTCACAACCATGTGACAGCCAGGAATACATTAAAAATGGCCGCGGTTCCTGTTTGTGAACCGAAACAGAGTTCGTGAACCGGAGCACATTTTGAGGAACTTTTCTGTTCGTGAACCGAGTTGGTCATGAACAGAGGCGTTCGTGAACCGAGGTACCACTGTATTAAGAGAGTCGAAAAAAGAATTAGAGATACTGGAAGATACCTTTGAAAGGGAGATAGGGGCAAGGGCAGAAGTTCTGGAAATTAGGCAGTGGAGGAGGGTAGAGGCGGGAAAAATACTCAGATTTGAACAGCCAAGAAACAGATGTAGAAAGAGATAATGATTTTAGAGAGGAATATGGGAGACAAATCAAAAAGAAAAAAAGCACAGCAATTGAAGTATTGAAGTGGGCAAGAGATGATGGATAGATGATTGTTCGTTTTTGGTGTTGTTTTGATTTGCTTCTCTTTTCCTCTCTCTCTCTCCTTTCTTTCTTTTTTTGTAGGTAGGTGACATGATTGAAAGTTAGGTAGGATAGAAAGAAAATGATTTTTAACAAAGAGTGATATGATTAAAAGTTAGAATAAGAGACAGAAATAAGACAAAAGGGGAATATTAGCGAGGAGGTTGGGGAGGAACATGGGCCAATTGTATACACTTCTATATAATAAAATAAGAGCAATAATAAGGGAAAATATGGAATAATCAAATAGTGACAGATTGCAACTTTATATAAATACGTATTACTATTAGAAATATATAAGTTGGTTGAAAGTAATAACTATGACTAACGCTATTAGTTTTATTTATATTAGAATGTATGACACCCAGGTGCTACACTGTTCATACAATGATATATTTATAAATAAATAAAAAACTTTAAAAAAACTTGAAGAAATGTTATGATTTAAACTTTGTGTTAAGTCTTGGAGGTCCGTGGCCTTGCTCCATGTCCACAAAAGGTATTTAAAGGTGAAGAAAAAATTGAGAACCACTGTGTTATATACTTTCTCTAGGAATTGTATACAATAGCTAGGCATTATGCAAAATGACAAGAACTATTTAGACAAAAGTATGAAAAGAGAGTCATGAAAATACTAAATCTAAATACTAGCAAGACAAAGGAGATGGTGCTAGATTTCTGGAAGCATAGAGAGGAACCTGCCCCACTGTATATTGGGGGGGGGGGCTGTGTGGAGAGAGTTTCCTCTTTTAAATTCTTAGGAGTGCTTATTAGCCAAGATCTCACCTGGAAAAACAACACGTCTCTGGTGATTGGAAAAGCCCAACAGAGACTTCATTTCCTTAGAGTCCTGCGGAAAAATCAGGTGGAACAAGTTTCTCCTTAATTCCAGGTTGCTTCTCTACTTGATGAGTTTCCATTCATTGTTTCTTGTCTTGCCTTCTGATGCTTTGGAAAATAAGTTGACCCCCATTGTCTTTGTGGCAGCCCCTCAAATACTGGAATATTGCTATCATAGCCCCCCGTTTCTGACTTTTTATACTTAAATTATAATTTGGTAGGGTTTTAAAATGGGTTTTAGCATGGGTTGAATAATGTAATATATTTTAATGATGTATATTGTATTTATTGTGGTTTTAAATCATGCCTGTGCGCCGCCCTGGGTCCTAACAAGGAGAAGGGCGGGGTATAAATTCGAATAAAGTAATAAAGTAATCATGTCACCCCTAGTTCTTCGTTTCTCTAGACTAGCCATACCCAATTCCTGCAAACGCTGTTCGTATGTTTCGGTCTCCAGGCTCTACATCCTCTTAGTTGCTCTACAACACCGTTTTTTTATAATGTAGTAACCAAAACTGGATGTAGTATATCACCATAACTGAATATCTTTTCCATGGCCTTAGTTGCTACCCTTTTAAAATACCTCCCTGCAGCATTTTCCTTTACTGATGACAGTGGATTTAAAAGACAGAAAGTATCTACCTCTTTAATATCAACCCTTTCCTAATCTTTATTACAGGCTTAGAGTCAGAGAACATAATATGCATCAAATATGTTTATCAGATATATAAATGCATACGCCTATAATCTATGGATACAATTAACGCACCATCTCAGATCTCCGCCTCTTCCGCCAGTGTCTAAAGACACACCTTTTTCATCAAGCCGGCCTAGCGTAACCTTCTGCTATGACTATTTTTAGACAGTTTTAATTGGGGATTTTAAATTAATTTTAGCACAGGATAGGAATGTAATATAATAATAATAATAATTTTTAATAATAATAATAATTTTTATTTATAGACCGCCTCCTCTCCCCAAAGGGACTCGGAGCGGTGCACAGGGAAATTAAAAATACTAATACAAAATACATAAATAGGTAAAATAAGAATTAAACAAGATTATCCCTGCGCTAAAACCCCCTATACTAAAATTACACTACAATCCCCTAAAACCCAATTAAAAGACGGAAGACTAACCTAGGCCGGCCAGGCAGAAGAAGTGTGTTTTCAATTTTTGACGGAAGGAGCGGAGGTCCGTAGTTGTTCTGATTTCGGGGGGAAGGTCATTCCAGAGGGCTGGGCCCTCCACAGAGAAGGCCCTTCCCCTGGGTGTCGCCCGCTGGCATAGCCTAGTGGACGGCACCCGGAGAAGTCCCTCTCCGTGGGAGCGAATCGGCCGCAGGGATGTATGGGGCAGAATAATATGTCTTTTAAATTTTATATTTTTGTCTGATTTGCATGTTTTAAATTCCTGTGCGCCGCCCTGGGTCCTTTTTGGGAGAAGGGCGGGGTATAAATTTAATTAAAAAAAAAAAATTAAAAGTAAGCATGAACTACAACAACACAGCAGCAGTATGTATATATGCATGTATGTTTGGAATAGTCAATGGATGCCATTATGTGGTTATGTTTAAGTAAGACTTGTCTGAAGAAGAAGATAGACCAAATATGGAATATTAGAGGAGAATTTGGGTGTAATAATATATAATGAATCTTTTGATTTAAAATCTATAAAATGAGATTATTCATGAGTAATAATGGTTCTAGAAATGCACAAGAGTTATGTGTAACCAGTTGACATCCTTTCCAAAGGATTACAATGTAGAATGTTGATTTTTCCTTTTTGTATTTTTGTTTTATTAAAAAATAAATAAAATTCTTTCAAAAAAAATTTCATTTTCATTTTTTCATTTATTTATATTTATATCCCGCCCTTCTCCACAAAGGACCCAGGGCGGCGCACAGGAAATTTAAAAATATACAAAAGTACAAGAATAAATACATAATTTAAAATAAATATTAAATTATCCCGATCCTATGCTAAAAACCAAATTGTTAAAATACCCAATTTAAAAACTTTCTAAAAGTCCCCGTGGGAGGTTAGGCTAGGCCGGCTTGTTGGAAAAGGTATGTCTTTAGACATTGGCGGAAGAGGCGGAGGTCGGTGATGGTGCGTAATTCAGGGGGTAGGTCGTTCCAAAGGGCAGGGCCCGCCACAGAGAAGGCTCTTCCCCTGGGTGTCGCCAGTCGGCATTGTCCGGCCGACGGCACCCTGAGAAGGCCCTCTCTGTGGGAGCGGATCGGTCTAAGGGATGTATGGGGCAGGAGGCGGTCTCGCATAACAACAAAAACAACAAACAACAACAACACAGCAGTAGTAATCTAAACAATGGTGATGATAATCAATATAGTTATATCTGAGATGAACAGAATAATAAAAACTCAGCAACCTAAAAAGATATACCAAATAAGTTTCCAGATATATTTTTATTCATTTTTTCAAAAAAGAAACATGAAAAAATCACAATCCAAATGATCTTGACAGATTTGAATAATGGGTCTTATCCAACAACGTGACATTTAATGTGGAGAAAAGCAAGGTTTTACACCTGGGCTGGAAAAATCAAAGTTACAAGTACAGATAAGGTGAAAACTGGCTCAAAAAGTGTGTAAGAGGGATCTAGTAGATGATCACTTAAACATGAGCCAACATGAGCCAAAAAAGCTACTACAATCCTTGTATTGTATAAACAGAGGCATGGAATCAAAATCACATGAAATATTAGACCTGCTTTATAAAGCCTTAGTAAGGCCACACCAGTGGTGGGTTACAACCGGTATGCCCCGGTATGAGTGTACTGGTGCCTGCTGGGAGGACCAGGAACCGTTCCAGTATAGTGCTGCAGAGGGCCCACCCTCCTGTGCTCATTACCGCTATTTGAGGTTTTTATGGCTCACGTATGACGCCTGCGTGATGCTCCGGCGAGCAGCTGGAGTATTGTGGAGGTGTCACAGAGCATCGCGGGGGGTAAGTACGCATGCACACATTCATGTGGTGGACGCCCAATCCCGTTGCACCATAACGGTTACACCAGGATCAGGAACCCACCACTGGGCCGCACCTGGAATACTGCATGACCACGAATACGGCAACTAGAGGTGACATGTTATGCCATACGCTTAAAAATAAATATGTTCTAAATGTAAACATCAGTTTTAATCAAATCAAAGTTTTAAAATGGGGATTTTAATTCGGTTTTAGCACAGGCCCTTAGTTGAATAAGTTTTTTTAAAAAAGTTTTATATGTTTTGTATGTTTTTTAATGTTCCTGTGCGCCGCCCTGGGTCCGTTTGGAGAAGGGCGGGATAAATTCAATAAATAAATAAATAAATAAATAAAAGGTTAAAACACAACTCCTTTCTCTAATCTCTCCTATAAACATCAAAATTATAAAATCATTTTTCCCCCTGTTTCATGCAAAAAAGTATATAAGGGTTTTCAGTCCACACACTGATGATAGTGTGCGTTTTCTTCGACCAGAGCTTTTGACATCTTGACAAGTTCCTCCATTCGTGCACTGCTGAATGTTTTTTTATTTTTTTTATTTTTCAGAATAAGTTTATTAACAATTTTTTTAAAAACAGATTTTTCCATTATGCATACTCCAACTGCATTCAGTTTTGGTCACCACAATGTAGAAAAGATGCTGACACTCTAGAAAGAGTGCAGAGAAGAGCAACCAAGAGGATTAGGGGACTGGAGACTAAAACATATGAAGAACGGTTGCAGGAACTGGGTATGTCTAGTTTAATGAAAAGAAGGATTAGGGAAGACATGATAGCAGTCTTCCAATATCTCAGGGGTTGCCACAGAGAAGAGGGTGTCAAACTATTCTCCAAAGCAGCTGAGGGCAGAACAAGAAGCAATGGGTGGAAACTAATCAAGGAGAGAAGCAACTTAGAATTGAGGAGAAATTTCCTGACAGTGAGAACAATCAGTGGAACAGCTTGCCTCCAGAAGTTGTGAATGCTCCAACACTGCAAGTCTTTAAGAAGTTGTGGGATAGTCATTTGTCTGAAATGGTATAGGGTTTCCTGCCTAGGCAGGGAGTTGGACTAGATGACCTCCAAAGTCCCTTCCAACTCTGCTATTGTATTGTATTGATATATTGCAACAAGCATGTATGAATATACATCCATTAAACCAATAACTTCCAAACAATAGGACTATTTTTAATTTCCCTTTCTTTGTTTCATCCAATTATACCATAAATTCCAGCAGTTATAGTATACTGCATACAGTACACGCCAGTGGTGGGTTTCTGCAGGCTCGCACCTACTCGTAAGAACCGGATGGTGAAATTTAGAGAGCCGGTGAGAGGGGGTTCCACTGGCGGACCCAGAAGTAAGTCTGGCCTGCCGCTGCTGGTAACCCAATGGGAAGGAAAGGAAAAGAAAGGAAAGGAAAGGAAAGGAAAGGAAGGAGAGAGAGAGAGAGAGAGAGAGAGAGAGAGAGAGAGAGAGAGAGAGAGAGAGAGAGAGAGAGAGAGAGAGAGAGAATATTTATCATCACAATTGAGCCCAAAATTTTGGTTGCTAAGCAAGAGCATTGTTAAATGAGTTTCACCACATTTTACAAGTTGGCCACTCTCACCCTGTCACATGACTGCCAAGCCACCAAGACTGAGTGGCTGTGGCTTCCGGCACCCCGGTTCAGCCAGATTACTCCAACTCTGGCCATTGGGGGGCGGAACACCGACCCCCGTGGAGAGGGCGCGCAATTTGGGTGTCCTCCTGGATTCCCGGCTGTCCATGGAGGACCATGTGGCGGCCGTGGCCAAGGGGGCATTCCATCAGGTACGCCTGATGCGCCAATTGCGCCCCTTACTGGACTGGGCTGCCCTGCGCACAGTCATGCTCTCTACATGTAATGTAATGTAATGTAATGTAATGTAATGTAATGTAATGTAATGTAATGTAATGTAATGCTCTCTACATGGGGCTTTCCTTGAGGTGCACTCGAAAGCTGCAGTTAGTACAGAATGCAGCCGCGCGGGTGATTACGGGAGCACCCAGACACTCCCATATAACACCAATCCTGTGCGAGCTGCACTGGCTTCCTGTGGTCTTTCGGGTGCGCTTCAAGGTCCTGATGACCATCTTCAAAGTGCTCCATGGCTCGGGACCTAGTTATATGCGAGACCGTCTCCTGCCCCATACATCCCTAAGACCGATACGCTCCCACAGAGAGGGCCTTCTCAGGGTGCCGTCGGCCGGACAATGCCGACTGGCGACACCCAGGAGAAGAGCCTTCTCTGTGGCAGGCCCAGCCCTTTGGAACGACTTACCCCCTGAACTTCGCACCATCTCCGACCTCCGCCTCTTCCGCAAGTGCCTAAAGACACATTTGTTCCAACTAACCGGCCTAGCGTAACCTCCATAATGACTTTTAGACAGTTTTTAAATTTTGGGGATTTTAATTTGGTTTTAGCGCAGGATCTTTATCAAATAAGTTTTTTAATTTTTTTATGTGATTTTGTATATATTTTAATATTCCTGTGCGCCGCCCTGGGTCCGTTTGGAGAAGGGCGGGGTATAAATTTAATAAAATAAATAAATAAAAATAAGCCACGCCCACAAAATAGGCCATACCTACAGAGTAGGTTCTAAAAAAAATTGAAACCCACCACTGGTACACGCTGAATGTTTTGATCTTTCTGCATACAGTAATGTTGCTACTAGTTGTCATGTACAAAATTGTGACGAAAACCTTAAAAATAGCTATGTGGGTTGGTGGGATTGATGAGAGATGATCTAAATGAACAGAGGCACGGGATTGCCTAATCCAACGAGGTTGAGAAACCAGCTTAGTTTTAATGATGTATTGTAAAGAATGATGCTGCTTGCTGATTATATCAGTAGCGGAAGTGCTCTATGTAAACAAAGATCCTTTATCATGCTATGAATGTCGATCACTCATTAGTGTAATTACAGAGGTGTCATCCTCACTATGAATAGCTACTGGCATTGACAGAACGTCACACATATTTGTTGGTTTCTGAACATAAAATAAGTCTTAGCTGAATTGAGCCACTCTGGATAGAACTTTAGGTACCGTATTTTTCAGAGTATAAGACACACCGCAGCAAGGTTTTGAAGAGGAAAATTAAAAAAAATATTTTTTGCACTCTGAAAACCTCCCCAAAACGACCCGTTTTTCACAAAAAAGCCTGATTTCCCCCCTCCCAAAAAGACCATAGATAGCCTTTAGGAGGCTTATAGAATGCTCCTGCGGGCTGGGGTGGGGGGCAAAATTGAGCAATAAACGGCCCATTTTTCACTCATTTCTGCCCTCCCCAGCTTCCAGGAGCACTCTGAAAGCCTCCTACAAGCTATGCACAGCCATTTTAATGAAGGGGGAAGAGTTTTGGGAGGCCAAAAAATGCTGTATTCAGTGTATAAGATGCACCCAGATTTTCAGCATCTTTTTTGAGGGAAAAAGGTGCGTCTTATACTCTGAAAAATATGGTACATCTGTACTTACTATTTTTAAATGCTTTGTTATGGAATTGTAGTGTAATTTTGACCACATTTCAAATACAACATGTTATAGGACCTATAATATAGGTGGTCCTTGTTGTACAACTACAACTGAGCCCCAAATTTCCATTGCTAAGCCCCATTTTACGACCTTCCTTACCACTGTTGTTAAGTGATTTTCTCCTTGATTACTTTCCATTCATTGCTTATTGTCCTGCTTTCAGGTGCTTTGGAGAATAGCCTGACTCCCTCTTCTTTGTGGCATCCCCTGAGATATTGGAAGATTGCTATCATGGCTCCCCTGATCCTTCTTTTCATTAAACCAGACATACTCAATTCTTGTTTCCATTCTTAATATGTTTTACCCTCCAGTCCCCTAATTATCTTTGTTGCTCTTCTCTGCACTCTTTCTAGAGTCTCCACATCTTTTTTACATCGTGGCAACAAAATTGGATGCAGTATTCCAAGTGTGACCGTACCAAGTCATTATCAAGTGGTATTAACACTTCACATGATCTTGAGATGCTATAGGGCCCTGTTGGCGAATCTATGGCATGCGTGCCACAGGTGGCACGCAGAACCATTTATGAGGGCACTCTGGAGGCTTCCCTGATAAGCCTCCTGAAGCTTCCAGAGAGAGAAAAACAGACAACCCAGAAGTCCATTCCCAAATTTCCAGTTTGTGTGTTGGACCATTTTCACCCTCCCCAGGCTCCAAGAAAGCCATGTGCACATATTTATTTATTTTATTTATTTATTTATTTAAATTTATATCCCGCCCTTCTCCACAGAGGACCCAGGGCGGCGCACAGGAAATTTAAAAAACATACAAAATACAATAAATATAATTTAAAAAACTATTAAATAAACCTATCCTGCGCTAAAACCAAATTTTAAAAACCCAATTTAAAACTATCTAAAAGTCCCCATGGGAGGTTAGGCTAGGCCGGCTTGTTGAAACAGATATGTCTTAAGACATTGGCGGAAGAGGCGGAGGTCGGTGATGGTACGTAATTCAGGGGGCAGGTCATTCCAGAGGGCTGGCTCTGCCACAGAGAAGGCTCTCCCCCTGGGTGTCGCCGGTCGGCATTGTCCGGCCGACGGCACCCTGAGGAGGACCTCTCTGTGGGAGCGTATCGGTCTAAGGGATGTATGGGGCAGGAGGCGGTCTCGCATATAACTAGGCCCCGAGCCATGGAGCGCTTTAAAGATAGTTGTCAAAACCTTGAAGCGCACTCGAAAGGCCACAGGAAGCCAATGCAGCTCGCGCAGGATCGGTGTTATGTGGGAGCACCTAGTGGCTCCCATAATCACCCGCGCGGCTGCGTTTTGGACTAGCTGTAGCTTTCGAGTGCACCTCAAGGGAAGCCCCATGTAGAGAGCATTACAATAGTCGAGTCGGGACGTCACGAGAGCTTGAGTGACTGTGCGAAGGGCAGCCCGGTCCAGTAAGGGGCGCAATTGGCGCATCAGGCATACCTGATGAAACGCCCCCCTGGCCACGGCTGCCACATGGTCCTCCATGGACAGCCGGGAATCCAGGAGGACACCCAAATTGCGCGCCCTCTCCACGGGGGCCAGTGTTTCGCCCCCAATGGCCAGAGTTGGAATAATCTGGCTGAACCGGGGTGCCGGAAACCACAGCCACTCAGTCTTGGCAGGGTTGAGCTTGAGTTTGTTACCACCCATCCAGATCCGTACGGCTTCCAGACACCGGGACAGCACTTCGGCGGCATCGTTGGGGTGGTTTGGGGTGGATATGTACAGCTGGGTGTCATCAGCGTACAGATGGTACTCCACCCCAAAACCACGGATGATCTCACCCAGCGGCTTCATATATGTGTTGAAAAGGAGGGGCGAGAGGGACCCCACATATGAGAGGCCTCGAGGTCGACCTCTGCCCTCCCGTCAACACATATTGCGACCGACCAGAGAGGTAGGATGAGAACCACCGCAGAACGATGCCTCCCAGTCCCAACCCCCCCAGTCGGTGCAATAGGATACCATGGTCGATGGTATCAAAAGCCGCCGAGAGGTCTAATAGGACTAGGATAGAGGAATAACCTCTATCCCGCGCCCTCCAGAGATCATCAACCAACGCGACCAATGCCGTCTCGGTGCTGTGACCGGGTCGGAAGCTGGACTGGCGCGGGTCTAGATAATCAACTTCCTCCAGGTGTCGCGGAAACTGTTGGGCTACCACACTCTCAACAACCTTCACTAAAAAGTGAAGGTTGGAGACCGGACGATAGTTCTCTAGTAAAGCTGGGTCCAGGGACGGCTTCTTGAGGAGGGGCCTCACTACCGCCTCTTTCATACACGGGGCAGTAGGTGGATCACATGTGGATGAGCAGGAAGCACGGCGCAGGGGGGCATTAAATTATGGGAGTTGACACGCGAGTATGCGCGATAGCATGTGCTCGTGTACTTTTGGCACCCGAGGCAAAAAAGATTCCCCATCACTGCTATAGGGTCTCCTGCTTGAGCTGGAGGCTAGAGTAGACCTCTAAGGTCCCTTCCAACTCTATTCTGACTAATTGCTTGAGATCCTATGAATATTGGAACAAAAGCAGATGAATGAAAACTAATGTTGGAATGCTGATGAGATGATTTGTATGGAATTCTTGGGAACAATGGTCAGGCATGAAAAACCAGGTTAATAATTCCATTGAACCAGGAATTAAAGCCAGGAACTTGGGCATCCCGGAAGAAGATCCAACCAATTTATTTTTGGTGAAGATATTGGTTCAGGAATGCATTGGTGTCTCTGGGGGCGATGGGTATGCTTATCTGCAGTGAGTCATTAAAGGAAGAGGTTGAGGTGTTTCTCAGTGGTTTGGAATTCTTAGGTGTCAGGGAATTGTGCAGCAGGTGTCCAAATGAAGTCAGAGACACCGACACAAACCTGCAGTTTTGTATAAACATATTTAACATCTACGTTTACAGCAGACAAGGTGGTCAGGAACATCATGAGGTAAATCTTAACAGCACACAGAAGAAAAAGGCGGGAAAAAAGGGAACCTCCCCCTTTCCACTCACAGTAACCAATGGTAGCATAGATTGCCTCACGCAGGCGCCAAGGACAACTGTGTGCTCTGTCCCATTGGCCACTTTATTGTTCTAGCTACTAAATTTAACATCCTAACATTATGGAATTATGGAATATAGGACGAAGATGGGATGGAAAAGAAAGGCCATGGGTTAAGATAAAGTAAATAAATAAATAACGACGAGATTTAGACGGAAGAGTGAAGATGAGCTAAATGGAGAACAGAAATGGAAAAACAAGAGAATGAAAGTATAGAAATAGTCTGGAATCACATAACCAGGGGTGAGTTCCTACCAGTTCAGATTGGTTCGGCCAAACCGGTGATGATATGGTGGCCTGCGTTGTTGGAACTGGCAGCGACTCAGGACTGCCACAACCTCAAAACAGTTCCCCGGTTTCCTCTGCTGTCTTCGGCAGGTTTCTGCGTATGCGCAGAACAGTTTTCAGTCGACTCTGCATGCGAAGCAACGCGTGGCGGGTATGCGCGCGAACGAAGCGAATGGTAGTAAACCGGTTAGGAACCTACCACTGCATGCAACATGTTTTATCAGCTCAGATGAAAAACCCAGAAGCTGCGTTTGCGTAATTTGTCAGCTTAAGTTGTGTCGATCTTAGCTTTCGTTAAGCAGCACGTTAAGCGTGCTGCTCAAAATGGTCTCTTCGGTTGAGGTTTAAGGAATTAGCCCAGTTTTGGGAAAAAGAGGTTAATTCAGTCACTTGGTTAAGAATGGTGTGGGAATGGAGCAATGCTAATGAATTCGCCCGCCACAGCAGCCTGAAAAACCTATGAAGATTTAATCAGGTATGGTTTAAGGTGAGGACTGCTTGCGTTTCTTTTGTTGTGGTTGGTATTTTTTAGTCAGTGGAAATCATGGAGATAATTTCTCAAACGGATGTCAAAAAGTTCCATCTTATTCCCCTCCCCAACACCCACCCCAAATTCTAAAACAGGGTTTCTCAACCTTGGCAACTTTAAGATGTGTGGACTTCAACTCCCAGAATTCCCCAGCCAGCAGGCTGGCTGGGGAATTCTGGGAGTTATTTATTTATTTATTTATTTTTATCACATTTATATCCCGCCCTTCTCCACAAAGGACCCAGGGCGGCGCAAAGGAATATAAAAACATACAAAACAATAAATACAAAATTTAAAAACATATTAAATTACAATCCTATGCTAAAAACCAAAATAGCCCCGACGGGAGGTTAGGCTAGGCCGGCTTGCTGAAAGAGATGTGTCTTTAGACACTGGCGGAAGAAGCGGAGGTCCGAGATGGTACGCAATTCAGGGGGTAGGTCGTTCCAAAGGGCAGGGCCCGCCACAGAGAAGGCTCTTCCCCTGGGTGTCGCCAGTCGGCATTGCCCGGCCGACAGCACCCTGAGAAGGCCCTCTCTGTGGGAGCGGATCGGCCGAAGGGATGTATGGGGCAGGAGACGGTCTCGCATATAACTAGGCCCCTAGTTAATAGTATAGTTATAATAGTATAATAGTTATAATAGTATAACTAGGCCACTAGTTGAAGTCCACACACGTTCAAACAACACTGTTTGAACAACACTGTTCAACACTGTTTGAACAACACAGTGAGCAACTCTGTTCTAAGATATTAATCAGCCTCCAATCTTCTTAAGGTTGTGAGGAGGTGTGAAAAGGGAACAATTTTACAACTCTAATTTAAAACCTGTGCTCCTGGTTCTTTACATAATTATTTACTTCCTAAATACTCATAACCATTAAAAATCTGTGCCCTGATATCAGCTCTTCCCCAAGGCTCGAAGGTTGCTTATATCTTTCCTAAGGAAATAAAACACAATTCTGATCTACTTTGCAGGATGACATCAGGTCTCTGGTCCAAAGGTATGGACACACAAAGAGACATGCATGTGAATGTGTATGTATATATTATACATGTGTTTAACTGCCTCATATGTCATACCTCCCTGGTTCGAATCCCAGTAAGGGTATGGCTAGCTGATGAGAGCTAAATAGCTTGAAATAGATCTATACTAGTCTCCCTTTATTTATTTATCAGCACAAATGTAATACAAATATAACAAAGGTAACGGAAAAATAGCTTTCTGCCTGGTTGTATCCTAGGGTGAGCTGAAAGACAGAAAGGGGAAGCAGTTTTGCTTCCTCCCATGAGCAGAATTATTTGAAGGAAAATGCTGGAAGTTCGACTGGGAAGATTTTGTTTTCACGCCTCTAAAATGTAGTTCAAATGTTTTGCCAGCACTACACCAGTTTTAGAATATATGAACTCCGTTGGGTGCAGGACCTGAGCATTCGTAACTCACAGGCACTTGCCGTTTTCCCCATAGTTTATTCTCCAATTACAGAAATTAGCTTTCTGTCAATTGCTATAACAGGATCCTTCATGCTCTCTTACTTACAATACAATACAATAGCAGAGTTGGAAGGGACCTTGGAGGTCATCTAGTCCAACCCCCTGCCTAGGCAGGAAGCCCTATACCGTTTCAGACAAATGGCTCTCCAACCTCTTCTTAAAGACTTCCAATGTTGGGGCATTCACAACTTCTGGAGGCAACTTCTGTTCCACTGATTAATTGTTCTCACTGTCAGGAAATTTCTCCTCAGTTCTTGGTTGTCTTCTTGCAGACGTTTCATTACCAAACTAAGTAACATCATCAATGCTAGGTGGGAAGGCCTTTGAGCAAATCTACTCCTTACTGGCATTGATAATCTTATCTAGTAGAAACCTCTGCAGTTGGTGTGGCAAGAGTTAGTACATTCCAATGACTTTCTGCCTAAGTAATATTCTTATTTTTATTTTGAGGCATGAAGTTACTTGGATGAGTAATGCAATGTCTCAGATTAAGAAACTTTGGTCCGGTTGCCCTAAGGTAATCTTTTTTTAGATTTTTTTAAAAAAAACGCTTCCTCCATTTTTGTGTAGGTTTTTAAAAAAAATAAAAATAAAATAAAAATCATTAAAAAAGAACAATCTTTCTTATCAGAGCAATTTAAACAGGTGCCCTATTATTATATAATTATTTCTGTGATGCTGGGAAAACATCAAGGGCATCACATTAACATAGAAGTAGCTCTTATCAAGTTGGCTGTCCTAAAAGGGACTGAGTCAACTCTTTAATGCCATGCTTCGTCGAAATAAACCTTGCTCTGAAATAACAAAGGAAGTACACAACTTGATGAAAGAATTTCCCACAGACACACCTCCAGAGAGAAAACCACAGGTATCTGCTATCTAAAATATGCTAACCAGCAAATCTGGATAGTTTAGATCAGGCATCCTCAAACTACGGCCCGCGGGCCGGATATGCCCACCAATGGCCCATAGAGTAAGGTGACCAGACGTCCCGCTTTTGATGGGACAGTCCCGCTTTTGAACAAATTGTTCTGCGTCCTGCCGCATTTTTAAAAAGTCCTGATTTTTGCCTGGGGTGGCGGATGGGGGTGGGTGGGCGCTCTGCACGTGCTCAGAGGCAGCCTGCGGCCAGGGCAGCGGCACAGGGTGCGGGCAGGAAGCAGAGGCCGGAGCAGGCTGGCGGGCAGGCGGAAGGGGAGGGCCGGTGAGGGAGGAGCGAGCAAGCAGCCAGGCAGGCAGCAGGAGGAGGAGGAGGAGAGCTGTTTGCGGCGGGGCTGCAGCCGGAGCCCGCACGGCCTTGTACTTTGCGCCGTTGCTGCTGCCGCCGCGATGCCTGGCTGCTAGCTCTACCAATATTAAAATCTGGTCACCTTACCGTAGAGTGGTGGGATGAAAAGCAACGGCCAGCGTGTAAAGTAGTGTGTTAAAAGCAATGGTGGGCTGCAGGCAGTACGCCCCGGTATGGGCGTACCAGAGCCAGTCCGGAGCACCAGATACCGTTTCGGTATGGTGCTCCAGAGGGCCCACCAGCCTGCCCGCGCTCTTTAGCAGTGTTTAAAGGCTTCTGCGATTCTGCGCAGGCCCATGGCATGTACAGCGCCTGCGCCATGCTCCACGGAGCAGCTGGAGTGTCGCGGAGCGTCGCGGAGGCGTTAAGACGCATGCGCACGCTGTGATGATGCCATGAGGATGCCGCCAGTACCGTTCTGACCGTACCGGTTGGAATGGGATTTGCAACCCACCACTGTTTAAAAGTCTTTAAAAGTGCTTTAAAAACAGCCTTTCAGATGGTTTTCACAGCCATGTGACCCCGGGGCTGGTGGGTGAGTAGAGAAGGAGCTGCTTTTTAAGTAACACTTCAAAAGTAGGTGGATGGCTGGGGGACATGTCTCCACATGTCTCCTAGCTTTTTCAAAATCAGCTGAAGTTTGCTAACCCTACTTCAAATGCAACGGCAGTATAATGCCTGAAGGGGAATTCCCCCACTCCTTTGATTCTTCCCATATATGAAGTACATCCACCAAATGGATGCAGGAGAAAACCGCTCAGATACAGAATGAGCTAGCCCCCATTCTTGGTCCAGTGGGATGCCACGAGAGAGATCTTGTTTGGGAGGAGTTTGACTCCGTTACTTCCGAAGATATGGACAGGTTACGTGGGCGACTGCGAGCCACCACATGTTTATTGGACCCGTGTCCCTCCTGGCTTGTACTGGCATCCTGGGAGGTGACACGAGGCTGGCTCCAAGAGGTTGTCAACGCATCCTTAAGTGAGGGTTCCTTGCCTGCTTCCCTAAAAGAAGCTATGGTGAGGCCCCTCCTTAAGAAGCCCTCTTTGGACCCAGCTCTTTTAAACAACTATCGTCCAGTCTCCAACCTTCCCTTTTTGGCGAAGGTTGTCGAGAGTGTGGTGGCACAACAGTTTCCCCGTCACCTGGAGGAAATTGAGTATCTAGATCCGCGCCAGTCCGGCTTTCGGCCCGGGCATAGCACCGAGACGGCATTGGTCGCGTTGGTAGATGATCTCTGGAGGGCCAGAGATGGGGGATGTTCCTCCATCCTGGTCCTATTAGACCTCTCAGCGGCTTTCGATACCATCGACCATGGTATCCTATTGCATCGGCTGGGGGGGTTGGGGGTGGGAGGCACCGTTTTACGGTGGTTCTCCTCCTACCTCTCTGGCCGATCGCAATTTGTGTTGGCAGGGGAGCAGAGGTCGACCCCGAGACCCCTCACATGTGGGGTGCCTCAGGGGTCGGTCCTCTCGCCTCTCCTGTTCAACACATACCTGAAGCCGCTGGGTGAGATCATCCGTGGTTTTGGGGTGGAGTACCATCTTTACGCTGATGATACTCAGTTGTATATTTCCACCCCAAACCACCCCAACGATGCCGTAGCGGTGATGTGCCAGTGCCTGGAAGCCATACGGATCTGGATGGGAAGGAACGGACTCAGACTCAACCCGACCAAGACCGAGTGGCTGTGGTTTCCGGCTGCCCGATTCAACCAGCTCACTCCATCGCTGGCCATAGGGGGCGAACATCTTGCCCCTGTGGATGGGGCGCGCAATTTGGGTGTCCTCCTGGATACCCGGCTGTCCATGGAAGATCAAGTGACAGCCGTGGCCAGGAGGGCGTTTTACCAGGTTCGCCTGGTTCGCCAATTGCGCCCCCTATTGGATCGGGACGCCCTTCGCACAGTCACTCATGCTCTCGTGACATCCCGACTGGACTATTGCAACTCTCTCTACATGGGGCTCCCCTTGAGGTGCACCCGGAGGCTTCAGCTAGTCCAGAATGCAGCCGCGCGAGCAATTATGGGGACCACTAGGTCGACCCACATAACACCGCTCTTGCGCGAGCTGCACTGGCTACCTGTCGTCTTCCGGGTGCGCTTCAAGGTGTTAGTCATCATCTTTAAAGCGCTCCATGGCTCGGGACCTAGCTATCTGCGGGATCGGATCCTGCCCCATACATCCTCACGGCCGATCCGCTCCCACAGAGAGGGACTTCTCCGGGTGCCGTCCACTAGACTCTGTCAGCGGGCGACTCCCAGGGGAAGGGCTCTCTCTGTGGCGGGCCCGGCCCTCTGGAACGACCTTCCCCCCGATATCAGGATGACCACTGACCTCCGCTCCTTCCGTCTCAAGCTAAAAACACACTTCTTCTGTCTGGCCGGCCTAGGATAGTCTCTCTGTCTTTGGGTTTTTTTAATGGGGTAGCACATTTTTAGCGAATTTTTAGCACAGGGTTGGTTTAATTGTTTTTTATGAAATGTATGTATTTTTTGACTGTTTTTATTCTGCCTGTGCACCGCCCCGGGTCCCTGTGGGGAGAGGGTGCGGTTTAAAAATAAAATTATTATTAATTATTATTAATTATTATTATTATTATTAAATTGGTTGCGGAACAATTTTGGTAGATATTCATGTGTGTCTCTATACATATGCGCAAGTGTGGCAAAAAAGCAAATCAGTTTGTGAATTCTCCTCCAGGCTTAACAGACCTTTAGTCCTGTCATCCCAAATAAGCAGGCCCACACTCCCTATTGAATTAGTAGTATATTTATGTTGGTTAAAAGTGTTCTTCATTTTAAATATTGCATTATTTCATGTTTTTTTGAACTCCAAATAAAGATATGTACAATGTATAAGGTTCCTGCCCATGCAGGGGGTTGGACTAGAAGACCTACAAGGTCCCTTCCAACTCTGCTATTGTATTGTATTGTATTGTATTGTATTGTATTGTATTGTATTGTATTGTATTGTATTGTATTGTATTGTATTGTAATGTTCATAGAAATTTGTTCATGGTTTTTCAAACTTAACTTAAATTGCTCTATTTGGTTTTAATTGGGATATCGTTTTAATGTGTTACAAATGGGTACAGGGTTATTTAATCCAATTTTAATTATGTATGTATTGTCGTGCTTTTAGATGTTTTAATTGTTCCTGTACACTGCCCCGAGTCCCTGTGGGGAGAGGGCGTGGTCTAGAAATTAGATAAAATAAAAATAAAATAAAATAAATAAACTATAGTACGCCCCCCAACAGTCTGAGAGACCATTATCCATCCTTAATTCACCATTCGAGGCTGTATGTGTGTGTGTGTGTGTGTGTGTGTGTGTGTTGATTCTCATCAGCTTCCACTGTCTCTCAATGACCATCTTGGGAATTTTAGTTGCAGTCCTAATTGGTGCAGTTCTCAGTCTGGTTTATTGTGTTGTCATCTGAAACATAGGATCAGGAGCAGTAGTGGGTTCCAGATCCCATTGCAGCCGGTATGCTGCAACAGGGCGGGGCGTGCTGGTCGGGCATGCACGCTGTGCACGCATGCGCATGCTACCACCCAGCGACACTCAGCTGCTCAGTGGAGGTCGCATAGGCAATGCACACTATGCGTGCATGTGCAATTGGCCCGTTTGCATCAAAAAGCGGTAAGGAACATGGGCGGGCCCAACGAGCCACCATTCCGATACAGTGGCCGCTGCTCCCAGCTACCACCAGTATGCTTGTACTGGGCCATACCTCCATGGAACCCACTATGCTTGGTGGGCGTGGTGTGGCTTGGTGGGCATGGCAGGGGAAGCATAGTGCAAAATCTCCATTCCCACCCCATTCCAGGGGAAGGATACTGCAAAATCTGCATTACCACCCTACTCTGGGGCCAGCCAGAGGTGGCGTTTGCTGGTTCTTCCGAACCTATCAGACCCTGATGGATTTCACCCCTGATCTAAGGGTTAGTTTCACTTTAGCAGGTCTTAACACAAATATACACAAAGACATAGACACAGAGACACACACACACTGTATTTTTCGGAGTATAAGATGCACCAAGATTTTGAAGAGGCAAATTAAAAGAAAAAGTTTTTCCACTCTGCAGACCTCCCAAAAACGGCCTGTTTTTTGTGAAAATTGGCCCATTTCCCTCTCCAAAAATGGCATGCATAATCTTTAAGAGGCTTGTAGAGTGCTCCTGGGAGGTGGGGGGTACGACCAAAAACCAGCAGAAAACGGCCCATTTTTTTGCGAAAACGGGCTCGTTTTTTGTCAAAAAAGGGCATACATAGCCTTTAGGACAGGGGTCCCCAACCCCCGGGCCGTGGACTGGTGCCAGTCCGTGGCTTGATAGGAACCAGGCTGCAGTGAGCGGCGCAACTCAGAGAAAGGGCCGGAGAGGAGGAGGAGGGAGGAGGGGGCAAGCCCCTGGGCAGATCGCGCACCGGGGGCGGGAGAGCACAGGTGTGGCCGCTCGCGCCGTTGGGGGCCCGAGAGGGGCGAGTGAGCCAACTCACCCCCCTGCGGGCACATGTGCCGCCTGTTCCCCCTCCTCCCCGCTCCCCCGCTATGCTGGCCGAGCCATGGCCACCGGTCCGCGGAATTTTTTTAACATGAAACCGGTCCCTGGTGCCAAAAAGGTTGGGGACCCCTGCTTTAGGAGGCTTGTAGAGTGCTCCTGGGGGCTGGGGGGGATTGAGCAAAAAACGATCCATTTTTCACTCATTTCTGCCCTCCCCAGCCCCCAGGAGCACTCTGAAAGCCGCCTAAAGGCTGTGCATGGCCTTTTTGGTGAAGGGGGCGGAGTTTCAGGAGGCAAAAAATGCTGTATTCAGTGTATAAGATGCACTTAGATTTTCAGCCTCTTTTTGGAGGGGAAAATGGTGCATCTTATACTCTATAAAATACAGTATGTGTGTGCGTGCGTGTGTGTGTGTGCATGTGTATGTATGTATATAATTTTTTAAATACATAACAGGAAGATTGATGACTAGAACAGTTGGTCAGTCTGCTTATTTGGGTGCCGGAGTCTAGTGTTTCTCAATCTTGAAAATGTGTGGATTTCAAGATGGTGTTTCTATCACCTTTTTTCCTAGAAGTGGACAATTGTTCATCAGGAATCCCGTCATAATAGGGCAACAGCTGTGCTATTTTGTGAACCAAGTCAATGTCCTTAGGCACTTCATAGACAAACTAGACACCCGTGTCCTATTATGTCATGCTTCTTTCCACCTATCGGTATTTCTCGACTTACAACCACAACTGAAATTTTGGTCTCTGTTGTGATCATAAGTTGAGGACTACCCTGTTTTCCCGAAAATAAGACCTCCCCAGATGATAAGCCCAATCGGGATTTTGAGTACATGCACTAAAATAAGCCCTCCTCCAAAAATAAGCCCTCCTCCAAAAATAAGTCCTCCCTGAAAATATTGCAACATAGCAGCAGCCAAGAGGTGACCACGCTCACTGCTTCCTGCACCTCAAAAATAATAAGACCTCCCTGAAAATAAGGCCAAGCACTTATTTTGGGGGTCAAAAGAAAATAAGGCCCTGTCTTATTTTTGGGGAAACACAGTACCTTTATAAAGTCTGAAAAACTAAGGTTGAACTCCCTGTAGAAACCGGCAAGTCCCAGATAAGTTAGCTTTAAGATTGCCTGCTTCTGTAGCTAGAGTGTGTTTAACAGATGTGATGGAAGAGGATCAGGTTTTTCCAGACAAGACTGACACTGATTGTAAAGTAGATTAAAAGAGTGACAGGTTTTAAGAATGACATGGAAAAAGATACCACACTGAACATTCAAAAGAAGCTGGCTGATGTCTTAAAAATTAAACGGGACATACAAATAAAAACAACAACAGACTGACCCAGCTAATCTTATGCTGCATGTGGAAAAGATGCTTGTTAAAGCTTTGAAGAATTTTGTGAGAAGGGACAAGTCAAGGAACAAAAAGGAAAAAAAAGAGGAAAAGAAACCAAGTTTGAGGACATTATTTGACGAGAGGGCAGTAAAGATAACGATTGTTCTATCTGGAGAGAAGAAATTGGTGAGAACAACTGATGGCTAACTTTGCTAAATGGGTCTGTACAATGTGTTAATGTGCTATCAGGGTTTCCTTCTAAAGGGATATTACTCAACCCACTAATTATTCTACATGGATATGTTCTTGTGAATGGTTAAGAAACTAATAATTGGACAAAGGAGATGCAAGTTTTTATATCTCAAAATAATTTGATCCTACCAGCTTGGAATGAGACACATCTTTACGCAACTGAGCGCTTTAAAGAGCTCATCTGGTTTTTCTGTTTGAGCAAAAGTTCCACCTCCAAGGGTGATATTTAGAGGATTATTTAGTAATTTGGATTGCATCCATGCTAGCTTAAAGTCCCTCCTCCTCTTCCTTTTCCTACTCTTACATTGGATAATGGTACTAATAACGAATTAGTGAACACCTAGAAGCAAACAAAATAACCAAAAGCCAACATGGTTTTGTCAAAAACAGATCATGTCAGACTAATCTTATTGCATTCTTTGATAACGTGACAAAATTAGTGGACCAGAGGAATGCCGTCGATATAGTTTACTTGGACTTCAGTAAGGCATTTGACAAGGTAGACCATAACATATTACTAGATAAAGTAGAAGAATGTGGGTTAGACAGCATCACCACTAGATGGATTCGTAACTGGCTGACCAACCACACTCAACTTGTAGTCCTCAATGGAACTACATCTACATGGAGGGAAGTATGCAGTGGAGTACCGCAAGGCTCTGTTTTAGGCCCAGTACTCTTCAACATCTTCATCAATGATTTGGATAAGGGAATAAATGGGGAACTCATCAAATTTGCAGATGACACTAAGTTGGCAGGAATAGCCAACACTCCAGAAGATAGGCTTAAGATACAGAAGGATCTTGGCAAACTTGAACATTGGGCACTATCTAATAAAATGAAATTCAATGGCGAAAAGAGTAAGGTTCTACATTTAGGCAACAAAAACGAAATGCACAGGTACAGTATAGGTGGTACCTTGCTCAATAGTAGCAACTGTGAGAGGGATCTTGGAATCCTAGTGGACAACCATTTAAATATGAGCCAGCAGTGTGCAGCAGCTGCCAAAAAAGCCAACACAGTTCTAGGCTGCATAAACAGAAGGATAGAATCTAGATCACGTGAAATGTTAATGCCACTGTATAGTGCCTTGGTAAGGCCACACATGGAATATGCATTCAGTTTTGGTCCCTACGATGTAGAAAAGATACTGAGACTCTAGAAAGAGTGCAGAGAAGAGCAACAAAGATGATTAGGGGACTGGAGACTAAAACATGAGGAACGGTTACGGGAACTGGGTATGTCTAGTTTAATGAAAAGAAGGACTAGGGGAGACATGATAGCAGTCTTCCAATCTCTCAGGGATTGCCCCAAAAAAGAGGGAGTCAAACTATTCTCCAAGGCACCTGAGGGCAGAACAAGAAGCAATAGGTGGAAACTAATCAAGGAGAGAAGCAACTTAGGAGAAACTTCCTGACAGTGAGAAGAATTAATCAGTGCAACAGCTTGCCTCCAGAAGTTGTGAATGCCCCAACACTGGAAGTCTTCAAGAAGATGTTGGCTAGCCATTTGTCTGAAACAGTATAGGGTTTCCTGCCTAGGCAGGGAGTTGGACTAGATCCAAGGTCCCTTCCAACTCTGCTATTGTATTATTGTCTTATTGTATAGGCAGTGCTAACTCTTTACTTACACAGGTAGTCCTCGACTTACAACCATCTGTTGAGTGACAGCTCTTAAGTTATTACTGCTTTTGCTGAGTGAAAAGGTCCATGTGTTCAGTTTATTTCTTTTCTATACCTTGGAAGGGGTCTAAAAGCAATGTTAAGATTGATAGCCATATTTCCTAGCCATTTAAATGGAGATATGAGGTTGTCTTCTCACTTTGCTTTCATTCATTATTGTTGTAGAACCTCTACCTTGTTTTATTTAAAATCAAATCCCTTAAAAGATTGTAAAATTCACAGTGTTGGTCACGTTATCAGTGTCTTTCCTGATGATGCCGCTTTTTAAAAATTCCAATTTGGAAGAAGTAATTCCTACCCAAACTCCCTCTATGAGAAAGATGGGTGGTTAAGAATTTGGATATATATCAACAGGACTGTTGATTTATTTACACACACGCACCCCTTATATGTACATGTAAATCAGTTTGATATACAGTATATCAACAGGACTGTTTATTTTTTGCACACACAAACACACATACGTACCGTATTTTTCAGAGTATAAGACGCACCCAGGTTTTGAAGAGGCAATTTTTTAAAAAAGTAGGTAGGTAGCTAGAGGGATAGAGAGGGAGAGAAAGAGAGAGAAATAATGTAGGGAGGGAGGGAGGGAGGGAGAGTAGTTAGGTAGTTAGGTAGATAAAGGGATAGGGAGAGAGAGAGAGAAATACAGTAGGTATTAGGTAGGGAGGGAGACAGTGTGCAGTTAGGTAGGTAGGTAGATAAAGGGATAGGGAGAGAGAGAGAAATACAGTAGGTAGGTAAGTAGGGAGAGAGAGTGTGTGTAGATAGATAAGTAGAGAGAGGGATAGAGAGAGAGAAATATATATAGAGAGAAATACAGTAGGTAGGTAGGGAGAGAGTGTGTGTGGATAGATAGGTAGGTAGAGGGATAGACAGAAAAATAGAGAGAGAAAGCAAGAGAGAGAGAGAGAGAGAGAGAGAAATAGTAGATAGGTAGGGAGAGAGAGAGAGAGTAGGTAGGTAGGTAGGTAGGTAGGTAGGTAGATGTTTCCAGGTGTATTTACCCATGTGCTGGAGAAGGAAATCACTGGCCACCTTTGGAACAAATCTTTGTTTATGCAGGCACAGTACTTGACCAACATAATACTCCTCAATCACTCTAACTAAACAGCTTTCCGAAAGGAAAAAAAACCCTTTTTGCACTTTGCAAACCTCCCCCAAACGGCCCGTTTTTCACCAAAATGGGCCCGTTTTTTCAAATAAAAGGCATGACTAGCCTTGGGGGGGCCTGGGGGTAGGTGGGCCCAAAATGATGAAAAACAGCCCGGTTCCCCCCCCCCCCCCCCCATGAAAACAGCCGGGTTTTTGGTCAAAAAATAGCATGCATAGCCTTCTGGAGGCCCTGTTTTTTGCTCATTTCTGCCCTCCCCAGCCCCCAGGAGCTCTCTGGAAGCCTCCATAAGAGTATGCACGTGGCCATTTTGGTGAAGTGGCGGAGCTTCAGGAGGCAAAAGAGAGAGTATTTTTTCTTTTGTCAAAGCACATGGTGTTGGGGATATCTCCTTTAGGAGACAGAAAGTTGTGCAGTGGAATTTGCAGCAAGAGAAATGTTGTTAGTAGACACATGAATAGAGTCACAAACACTGATAGTAAAAACAAGTAGCTTTACTTGTGATGGAAAAATAAACTACTGCCTCACAAGCAGTGATAGTAGGTATTGAATCAAATACAGTCTTTAACTCACAAACAATTGCTTACAGTTGCAATCTACGATTCTTCCTTGTTCTGCAAATCAGTCAGTCAGTCAGTCAGTCAGAGCGAGCGAGCAGGGAGAGAGAGAGAACTCCTGGCTTCCTCTTATTGCTGAGTTAATTACAGCAGCTAATTACATTCAAACATATAACATTTAAAGCAACAGAGACCATTTGTAATCATGGTTTATATATATTGCCAACCCAACACTAGTATTATACTCCTAACACATGGTATGTCCAAATATGGGAGGGATGCATATCTATCTATCTATCTATCTATCTATCTATCTATCTATCTATCTATCTATCTATCTATCTATCTATCTATCTATCTATCTATCTATCTATCTATCTATCTATCTATCTATCTATCTATCTACCTACCTACCTACCTACCTACCTACCTACCTATCTATCTATCTATCTATCTACACACACACACACACCCTACACAAATAGTATACAAATAGTCTGTGGAAACAAATAACAAAAATAGTAGGTTGAACTTGAAAGACAGGAGATTCAGGATCAAAAGCAAGAGGAATTTCTTGAAAGTAAGACTTGTTGATCAATGAAATAGCTGACCCAAAACAGTGGAGGAGTCCTACCATCTTGATATTTGCAAAAAGGAATTTGTTTATTACCTATTGGGAGATAGTTCAGTAAATTTAGGAAGAGGAGGTTGGATAAGAAGTCTTCAAAAGTCCTTTCCAAATTATACCATCTACAATTCTTGAATTTCTTCTCATGATGTTTTCACCTGGGAGCATTTGTGTGTCATGTCGCATACCTCTTTGTTGGGTGTTGGAACTGTTGGATGATATAGATTGATGAGGTAACACAATGCTTCACACAGGTGTATTATTGCCACAGCTCTTTGGGCAACTTACCTTTCTCTTTATTTTACATCTGATTAATGAAGCATCTCCCTCCTACATCATCAGGGTGAGGAAAAAAAGAATGAAAATATCAGACAACCACAACACCTGCTTACAAAAATATTTTTGGCCTGGATTTTGAACTCACGATGAAGAGAGTTTTATCTGGGAGAGACAATTGTGGTTGTCCTTTTTGTATTAGGGCATCTCAAGCAACAGACAGCACTTTCCATAAAACCTAAAAAAGGTAACCAGCACCTGCATAACCAAACCATCATTCTCTCCCATCCCACATTTTCCTGATCCACCTCAATTTTTATATATTTTAATTTATATTTATATTTTATATTTTATATTTTATTACATTTATATCCCGCCCTTCTCCGCAAAGGACCCAGGGCGGCGCACAGGAGATTTAAAAAACATACAAAAATAGAACATAAATAATTTAAAATATATATTAGATCCCAAACCTGTGCTAAAACCAATTATTAATTAAAACCCAATTTAAAACTTTTCTACAGTCCCCATGGGAGGTTAGGCTAGGCCGGCTTGATGAAAAAAGTATGTCTTTAGACATTGGCGGAAGAGGCGGAGGTCGGTGATGGTCCGGAGTTCAGGGGGTAGGTCGTTCCAGAGGGCAGGGCCCGCCACAGAGAAGGCTCTTCCCCTGGGTGTCGCCAGTCGGCATTGTCCGGCCGACGGCACCCTGAGAAGGCCCTCTCTGTGGGAGCGTATCGGTCTAAGGGATGTATGGGGCACGAGACGGTCTCGCATATAACTAGGCCCCGAGCCATGGAGCGCTTTAAAGATGGTCGTCAAGACCTTGAAGCGCACTCGAAAGACCACAGGAAGCCAATGCAGCTCGCGCAGGATTGGTGTTATATGGGAGCTTCTGGTAGCTCCCGTAATTACCCGCGCGGCTGCGTTTTGGACTAGCTGTAGCTTTCGAGTGCACCTCAAGGGAAGCCCCATGTAGAGAGCATTACAGTAGTCGAGACGGGACGTCACAAGAGCTTGAGTGACTGTGCGAAGGGCAGCCCGGTCCAGTAAGGGGCGCAATTGGCGCATCAGGCGTACCTCATGAAACGCCCCCCTGGCCACGGCTGCCACATGGTCCTCCAAGGACAGCCGGGAATCCAGGAGGACACCCAAATTGCGCGCCCTGCTCTAGCTACTTAAGATATCTGATAAAGTCAGTGACAGCTATGAAAGTCTATACCTTTTAATTGCATTTGCTGGTCAGAAAAAGTGCTACCTGATGCCTGTTGTTTTACAGACAAGAAAATATGACCAAGTTGTTAAACACTGTTTCTCCTTTGAGATAACCTTGATTGTGGAAAATAAGGCTGTGGATGTAGACCGAATCTATTTATGGCACATTTTCAGGTTTATGTGACTTAGCAAATGTACAGGTGAAACTCGAAAAATTAGAATATCGTGCAAAAGTTCATTTCTTTCAGTAATGCAACTTAAAAGGTGAAACTAATATATCAGATAAGACTCATTACATGCAAAGCAAGATAGTTCAAGCCGTGATTTGTCATAATTGTGATGATTATGGCGTACAGCTCATGAAAACCCCAAATCCACAATCTCAGAAAATTAGAATATTACATGCAATCAAGCACAGTAATCCCACGATCATTGAACCAGGTTTACGTGCGGATTAGAGTTAACCTGGTTAACCTGGTTCAATGACCGTGGGATTACTGTGCTTGATTGACCAGCAAACTCGCCTGACCTGAACCCCATAGAGAATCTATGGGGCATTGCCAAGAGAAAGATGAGAGACATGAGACCGAACAATGCAGAAGAGCTGAAGGCCACTATTGAAGCATCCTGGCCTTCCATAACACCTCAGCAGTGTCACAGGCTGATAGCTTCCATGCCACACCGCATTGAGGCAATAATTGCTGCAAAAGGGGCCCAACCAAGTACTGACTACATATGCATGCTTATACTTTTCAGAGATCCGATATTGTTCTATGTACAATCCCTGTTTTATTGATTGCATGTAATATTCTAATTTTCTGAGATTCTGGTTTTGGGGTTTTCATCAGCTGTACGCCATGATCATCACAATTATGGCAAATCACGGCTTGAACTATCTTGCTTTGCATGTAATGAGCCTTAGCTCACATATTAGTATCACCTTTTAAGTTGCATTACTGAAAGAAATGAACTTTTGCTGTATACTATGAAGAATGTAGGCAGCTTCTCCAGCTAAATCTGGAGATATATTTCACAAGGACCTCCGGGGGATACGATCAACATTCTGGATCCTGCTCAAACACAGGAAATATCAGAAAACCATGGTTAGTTAGATGAAAAACTAATCCTCTTTGCAAAAATAGAAACTGTCCATACACTTAGAAATGCTACATCAAAATTCAACTACTATGATAGGGTTGGCAACATTTCAAAATCCAGGATACGTCCATAGAAAGAAAACAAGTAAAAAGGAGAAATTAAACAACAGAGGAAGTAAAAAAAGAAAAGAAATTAAGAAGAAACAAATAAAGAAAAAGAAACACCAGGGTAAGCAGGAATCAACACTAATACCAGATGGAAAATTAAGCAGTAAATAATAGTCCAATCAAGGAACGACAAACTCAGACAACTAAATACTAAATAACAAGGAACTACTAAGAAGGAAAAAACACACCCACCATCACCGAGGGGGCAACCCATTTAAATAAATAGAGTACAAATCCCTTCTCCCTTCTAGCATTGATGAGGTTACCTAATTGGGTAATGAAACATCTGCACGAAAGCCATCAAGCGCAGAGAGTACCAAGAACCCCACAAAAAGAAGAAATTGTCCTACTAGTGGCACTGCCAGCTCCCATGGTTCTAAGAAACCAGATCAACTAAATTTCATTTAAATATAGTTTTCTTTTAGATTGAATCCAATTTCCTTTGATCTTACAATCACACGCTTCATGTGGTATGGGAACTTATGATGCTGAAGCTGTTTTGCGTATCATTAGGTGATGCGATATGAAATTGCTTGGAGTGGTGATACCAAAAGAATTGTAGAAAATAATGAAGGAGACATGTGGCAAAAGGCTAAAATATGAAATATGAGCCAGCTGTGTGCAGCAGCTGCCAAAAAAGCCAACACAGTTCTAGGCTGCATCAACAGAGGGAGAGAATCAAGATCACGTGAAGGGTTAATACCACTTTATAATGTCTTGGTAAGGCCACACTTGGAATACTGCATTCAGTTTTGGTCGCCATGATGTAGAAAAGATGTGGAGACTCTAGAAAGAGTGCAGAGAAGAGCAACAAAGGTGATTAAGGGACTGGAGACTAAAACATATGAAGAACGGTTGCATGAACTGGGTATGTTAAGTTTAATAAAAAGGACTAGAGGAGACATGATAGCAGTCTTCCAATAGCTCAGGGGTTGCCACAAAGAAGAGGGAGTCAAGCTATTCTCCAAGGCACCTGAGGGTAGAACAACAAGCAATGGGTGGAAACTAATCAAGGAGAGAAGCAACTTAGAACTGAGGAGAAATTTCCTGACAGTTAGAACAATTAATCAGTGGAACAGCTTGCCTCCAGAAATTGTGAATGCCCCAACACTGGAAGTCTTTAAGAAGATGTTGGATAGCCATTTGTCTGAAACGGTGTAGGGCTTCCTGCCTAGGCAGGGGGTTGGACTAGATGACCTCCAAGGTCCCTTTTAACTCTGCTATTGTATTATTGTATTGTAAAACACTTTTCAACCCAGAAGGAGATAACATTCAACAGTGGCCCTGAGAGATCCATCTATAATTCTCCAACTTTGAGAAGGAGGAAGAGGAGGCACAGCATCATTAGACCTATAAGATTCTGTCATGATGAAGATTTCCCCTGTCCTGTTATGTCTGATGCTCATCTCTCTTTCCTAGCCGAGGGAGCCAGAATTATCCAACGATGCTTCTGTAGCCAGGTGGTCAGTGTGACTATACACCCAAGGTGCACAGCATTCTGCCACTTTCCCATTGAAGTGGTACCTACCGTTGCATGCAACTGCTAGGTTGCCTAGAGCTTCCCAGTTGCTAGGCAGGTGTGCCCATGGTGGGTGTGCCCATGGTGGGTGTGGCCTATTCAGCCTCCTGCACCGTGGTGGGTGTGTATGTGTTTTTTCGCCCTCCCCAGGCTCTGGAGGCTTTCCTTAACCTTCCAGGAGGAAAGCAAAAATGGCCTCCCCCAAGTTCTGGAGTCCTTCCGGAGTCCTGAAACGGGTCCGTTTCTGGACTTCCAGAACCTCCCATTTTTCACCCGCCCAGAACCTCCATGTGAGCCCTGCACTTACCTGGCATCCAAAATGGGCTGCGTGAAGACTCCTGGGAGGGGTGGGGCAGGGTGGGTGGGTGGGGCAAGCCAGTTCTTGCAACTACCAGTTCAGCGAACCAGATGTAAAATTAGCACCCGGTTTTCCCAAACTGGTCCAAACCAGCTGAATCCCAACCTTGGAGCTCACCCAGTCATGTGGTGCTCGGGTATCAAACTGCCGATCTTTGGTCAACAAACCTATCATCTAAACCACTAGGCTACTGCGCCCCACTCTGTTATGGTAGCCAGTCTTGATAAAAGTAGTTTCAGTCATCTTGTGGAGTTGATTTCCTGGTCTGGTCTGATGTAGGAGATGATGAGCCTGAGCCTGAAGAAGGGGTCAAACACATCATCAGCCAAGTGGAAGATCCAACGGGTTCCTAACAAACCTAGCAGACAACTTTGTTTCCCAAAAGGTAGAGAAGGGAACAAGGCGATCAACCATATTGGACTTAATTCTCACTAACAGAGAGGAAATGATAGAAGGTGTAGAAACTACAGGAACTTTGGGGGCAAGCGATCATGAAATATTGGAATTCAATATTATGCAAACAAAAGTAGAATAAAGTCAAACTAGAATATTGGACTTTAAGAGAGCTAATTTCAATAAACCTAGAGAGAGCTTGGGAAGGATTCCATGGATGAGAATCCTCAAGGGGAAAACAACTCAAGAAGATTGGGAAATTTTGAAAAATGAGATTACAAAAGCCTAGTCTAGCACAATACCAGTGAAGAAGAACAATAACAGCTCCCAAAAGAAACCAGCATGGCTGCATAAAGAACTCTCTGACAAATTGAAAGACAAAAAGGACAAATATAAAAAGTGGAAAGAGGGGGACATAACTAACTATATCAGCAAATCGCTCAAGCCTGTAAAGATGAAGGCTAAAACATATGAGGAACGGTTGCAGGAACTGGGTATGTCTAGTTGAATGAAAAGAAGGACTAGGGGAGACAGGATAGCAGCCTCCCAATATCTCAGAGGCTGCCACAAAGAAGAGGGAGTCAAGCTATTCTCCAAAGCACCTGAAGGCAGAACAAGAAACAATGGGTGGAAACTAATCAAGGAGAGAAGCAACTTAGGAGAAATTTCCTGACAGTTAGAACAATTAACCAGTGGAACTGCTTGCCTCCAGAAGTTTTGAATGCCCCAACCCTGGAAGTCTTTAAGAAGATGTTGGATAGCCTTTTGTCTGAAATGGTGTAGGGTTTCCTGCCTGGTTAGGGAGTTGGATTAGAAGACCTCCAAGGTCCCTTCCAACTCTGCTATTGTATTATGAGTCCCTACATGCCCATAAGAGATCTAAGTCTAGCCCACCATGAGTTCCTTTTTTTAATAATAATAATATTTAATTTTTTATTTTATTTTATTTTATTAAATTTATACCCCGCCCTTCTCCAAACGGACCCAGGGCGGCGCACAAGGATGTTAAAACACATATAAAACATATAAAATTTAAAAAAACTTATTCTAATAGACCCTGCGCTAAAAACCGAATTTAAAAAACCCAAATTTAAAACTATCTAAGAGTCAGTAATGGGGGTTATGCTAGGCCGGCTAGATGGAATAGGTGTGTCTTCAGACACTTGCGGAAGAGGCGGAGGTCAGAGATGGTGCGGAGTTCAGGGGGTAGGTCGTTCCAAAGGGAAGGGCCCGCCACAGAGAAGGCTCTTCCCCTGGGTGTCGCCAGTCGGCATTGTCCAGCCGACGGCACCCTGAGGAGGCCCTCTCTGTGGGAGCGTATCGGTCTAAGGGATGTATGGGGCAGGAGGCGGTCTCGCATATAACTAGGCCCCGAGCCATGGAGCGCTTTAAAGATGGTTGTTAAAACCTTGAAGCGCACCCGAAAGACCACAGGGAGCCAGTGCAGCTCACGCAGGATAGGTGTTATGTGGGAGTGTCTAGGCGCTCCCGTAATCACCCGCGCGGCTGCGTTCTGGACTAGCTGCAGCTTTCGGGTGCACCTCAAGGGGAGCCCCATGTAGAGAGCATTACAGTAGTCGAGTCGAGAGGTGACGAGTGCTTGAGTGACTGTGCGTAAGGCACCCCGGTCCAGTAAGGGGCGCAATTGGCGCATCAGGCGTACCTGATGGAATGCCCCCCTGGCCACGGCTGCCACATGATCTTCCATAGACAGCCGGGAATCCAGGAAGACACCCAAATTGCGCGCCCTCTCCACGGGGGCCGGTGTTTCGCCCCCAATGGCCAGAGTTGGAATAATCTGGCTGAACCGGGGCGCCGGAAGCCACAGCCACTCAGTCTTGGACGGGTTGAGCTTGAGTTTGTTACCACCCATCCAGATCCGTACGGCCTCCAAACACCGGGACATAACCTCGACGGCATAGACCGCTTCCTCTCCCCGAAGGGACTCGGAGCGGTGCACAGGGGAATTAAAATATACAAACATAAATATACATAAATATAAATAAAATCAAGATTAAACAATTTATCCCTGCGCTAAAAACCCAAAATACTAAAAACTAAACCTCTTAAAAACCCGATTAAACAATACCTCACTCTAATTTCCTTTGAGCATTAGTAGTTCAGATTTTTGAAGAGAACTCAGGCTCAACCCGTCCAAGACCGAATGGCTGTGGTTTCCGGCACCTCGGTACAGCCAGGTAAGTCCAACACTGGCCATAGGGGGTGTACAACTAGCCCCCGTGGAGAGGGCGCGCAACTTGGGTGTCCTCCTGGATTCCAGGCTGACCATGGAGGACCATGTGTCGGCCATGGCCAGGGGGGCGTTCTATCAGGTACGCCTGATATGCCAGTTGCGCCCCGTTCTGGACCGGGGAGCCCTTCGCACAGTCACTCAGGCATTGGTGACATCCTGGCTGGACTACTGCAACGCTCTCTACATGGGGCTCCCCTTGAGGTGCACTCGAAGGTTGCAGTTGGCCCAGAATGCGGCTGCGTGGGTAATTATGGGTGCCTCAAGGCAATCCCACATAACACCTCTCCTGCGCGAGCTGCACTGGCTACCTGTGGCCTTTCGGGTGCGCTTCAAGGTGCTGACGACCATCTTCAAAGCGCTCCATGGCTCAGGGCCTAGCTATATTCGCGACCGCCTCCTGCCCCATACATCCCTTCGACTGATCCGCTCCCACAGAGAGGGCCTTCTCCGGGTACCGTCGGCCGGGCAATGCCGGTTGGCGGTGCCCAGGGGAAGAGCCTTCTCTGTGGCGGGCCCTGCCCTCTGGAACGACCTACCCCCCGATTTACGCACCATCGTGGACCTCCGCCTTTTCCGCCAACGTCTTAAAACTCATTTATTTCATCAAGCCGGCCTAGCATAATCCCCCGTTCTGACTCTTATAGGGATAATTTTATAGGGATAATTTTATAGGGATAATTTTATAGGGATAATTTTTAAATTTTAGAGTTTTATCAATTTTTAGCACAGGGAATATTTAATTAGTTTTTAACAATTTTGGATTTTTGTATTTTGTATGTTTTAATGATGCTTGTGCGCCGCCCTGGGTCCTTTTTTAGGAGAAGGGCGGGGTATAAATTTAATAAAATAAATAAAATAAATAAATAACTTAAGCTTGCAATACATTTTTATACTCATTTGAATTGCCCGAATCTTTGGATTTCCCTGATGCTTGACATGTCCCTGGTGAGGTTGATGGTTCTCAACTCATCTCGTTCTTTCATACTTGAAGACCAGAAATCCACGGCTCACATGGTGGTCTTTAACCAAGAGGGATCGACCACCTAGCTGTCATTTTGGTCCATTTGCTGATCAGGTGGCATGACTGTTCTGGGCTGGCTAAACGTAGCATCACATCACTCTGCCAGCTGTATCTGGCATGTAGAATCATGTTGCCGAAGTCTCTTCCCTTCAATTATGCAAATGAAGGTCATCCAAGCATGCTCATTGTTGATCATGTTCCATTATAACAGGTTTGAAGGCAAGCCATTCCTATCATAATTGAATATGGTGTAAGAAGTGTTGTTTACATTTTTAATGTAGTGAGTATAAAAGGCTGAAAACCAGAGTCCTCCTCTCTCAGGAAGACAAAATCTACTGGGGAAAAGAGATCCAGCTTAGCCAGCTTGAGGTAGACCAAGAGCGATTAAAAAAAAAAAAAAGGCAGAAAAAAAATGGAGGAAGTTGGAAAATGGTTGCTTATTTTGTTCCTGACTGTGGTGATGTTGCATTTCCTGAAACAACTGTGGTCCCGCAGAAATTATCCGCCTGGGCCCTTTCCATTTCCTCTCATTGGAGTCGCATGGGAGACGGGAATTCGACTAACTCCGAAACTCTTAATCAAGGTACTGTCTTTCCATACCTGTGATTTAAATCATGATGTTATTTAGCAAAGAGAATATTATTTGCCTTCCAGGTCAATAACATTTTCTGGAAGGCAGTGATGGAAATTGACTTAGCTGAAATGCCTCCTGTTTTATCCTCTAGATCAAGGGTCTCCAACCTTTGCAACTTTAAGTCTGAAGGACTTCAGCTCCCAGAAAAGCTGGCTGGAGAAGTCTGGGAGCTGAAGTCCTTCAGACTTAAAGTTGCAAAGGTTGGAGACCCCTGCTATAGATACTAAGCCAATATGATCAAAATAGTTAAGATTATTTTGAACAAGATTTAATCATGATTGTCTTCCCATTAGTATATAATAACTCATCTGCTACTCTATCTGTCTAGCAATAATCACTACTTTTTTAACAGAACAACAAAATGACTGGCAGTATATTTTGCTATGATTAACATGTATATTCAAATGGAAGTGTGTAAACATGTGTAAACTTATGTTGTTCAATTTTATCCTGCCGTTTTGATTTTATAGTTTAAAAATTTCACATGCTGTTTTTCTGTTTTTCTGTTGGTTAGCTAGGCAGAGTTATTTGATTAAGATTGATCTCCATATAGGTTTGGAAGAATAATAGTAAGATTAATAATCTATCATCTCTCAATGAATGAATGAATGAAGTACTATCAAAGTATTAAAGGCAAGATTGCACTATTTAAGGTTGTGCTTTTCACACTGTCTAATTACTAATCCTTTAACCATAACTAGAACAGCATGACATGATGTTGCATTCAGATTAAAAGAGATTATAAAACACGCCACGATATTTTGTATTTCTGTGACTTTATTCTTCATTTGTCCCTCACTATTCCAATATTTCTCTGAGAAATTACAGAAATAAAATTTGCATTATCCTTAAGTTGTGGACCAATGCAAAGATTCTTTCTGAAGGAACTGATTTTTAAGTTTTCTTTAGTTCTTTATTATGTACAAGAAATAAGTAGATAAAAATCAAATAGAGAATATAAACATACAAGTGGATAAATAGCAACTCTGAAATTTCATGATGGTCATATATCCAGATTCTTTATTAGAAGTTTATAGCATTTTTACACCCTTTTGCTAATGAAAAGGCAGTATTCCTGTTGGGTTTTAAACAAGAATATATTTGGTTAACATTATTCAAATGCTTAAAACCAGAAATAATAAACAATCCTACCAATTCTATTCATTATGCAGTGTTAAAATATAAGCTTTAAAAGTAAATTTGGGGCATGACACAATTCCATGCTTAATACTATGAAGGTTTTCATCTAAACTTAAATTTTGAGTAGGATTTACTTTTTAAATTCAAAGTTAGAATTAATAGAATAGCAGAGTTGGAAGGGACCTTGGAGGTCTTCTAGTCCAACCCTCTGCTCAGACAACAAAGCCTATACCACTTCAGACAAATGGTTGTCCAATCTCATCTTAAAAATTTCCATTGTTGGAGCAATTGAAACTTCTGGAGGCAAGTTGTTCCACTTATTCATTGTTCTAACTGTCAGGAAATTTCTCATTAGTTGTAAGTTGCTTCTCTCTTTCATTAGTTTCCATCAAGTTATGTAGACCTTGGGGCATACACCTTCAATTTGGTTAGCTATTTTTCTAAAGAGGGAATCAGAGGTCTTTTCCAAAAGAAAAAAAAAGAATGTAAAATCCTTGCTTACTCTAACATTGCTGTGATAATTCAACCTATTGGCAAAATATAATAAAAAAACATTTCAGATTGCAGTTGGATGGCATCATCAGGCTAGGAACATCAACAGTGCAGGGAAGGTATAATTTGCTGGTTGTTTATCTATGGCTGTTTGTCCTGCCTATCTTGATTTCTTCTTTAATAATTTCTTGATTAGGGCATTGTTTCCTTCCTGATGGTTTATCTGATGCTATTTACTGCAAGTAAACATTCAGGCATAAGAAAACAATAGGGTGCCATTATAGGTAGTGTTGATTGCATTCATTTAGTCACTGTTCAAAAGCCGATTGGCTGGCGGCTATTTGTCCTGTGCAGTCAAAGGCCCAGGGCACACAGTATCTGGGCAAATGGGCAGGGATAAAGGATGAGAGGTGGAGGGTCAGGGGGAGATTCTGGTATTCTGCCGGTTTGCCCGAACCGGTAGAGGAAAATGCGGGTGGCTCCGCCCACCCACTCTGGTTCTATGGCCAAGATGGAGAACCTATGGCACGCATGCCACAGGTGGCAAGCGGAGCCATTTGTCAGGGCACGCGAGGCTTGTCCTGTAAACTGGCCAGCTGACTTCAGCCTTCTTTGGAGGCCATTTTTTGCCCTCCAGAGGCTTCAGGGAAGCCTCATGAGGGCTCCTGAATGCTCTGGAGGGCTAAAACCAACCCTATGAGCAAACCGGAAGTCTGTTCCTGAACTTCCGGTTTGGCCGTAGGGGTGGTTTTTTTGCACTCCGGAGGCTCCTGAAGCCTCCAGAGGGCCTCGGCGGGGGGGGGGGTTGCCCTCCTCAGGCTCCTTGAAAGCCTTTGGAGCCTGGGGAGGGTGAGAAAACAGTGCCAAAAGTGGGAGGGCGCTGGTCGCACATGCCAGGGGGTGCGCGCACATAGCATTATGAGTGTGGCATGCCTGCTCATGACACCCCCCCTGCACTCCCCCCACTTTTGGCACACGAGCCACAAAAGGTTCGCCATCATTGTTCTATGACATCCCATTTAGGCCCTTTTTAAAGCCAAAGAGCATGCACATGGTCACATTTGCAAACTGGTAGGGAAGGTAAATGAATACCATCCCTGGTCAGGGGTCCATTGTCCATGGAGAACGGCCAAGGGAGGGCCAGCAGAGGAGGAAAGCTGGCTGTAAATAGGCTGAGCCGAGTGCCTGGGTGAAAAGGAAGCGGGGCCAAGGGTCCATGCCTAAGCATCGTAGACCATCTTCCTGGACCCGCCAATCGGAACCCTTTAACACAGTGGTTCTCAACCTTCCCAATGCCGCGACCCATTAATACAGTTCCTCATGTTGTGGTGACCCCCAAAGCATAAAGTTGGTGTCTCGGTTCCTAAGACCATCGAAAATATGTGAAAGGGTCATTTGACCCCCAAAGGAGTCACGACCTACAGGTTGAGAACCGCTGCTTTAACATAACCTACCGTTCCCAATCAAGTAGGAAAGGCCGATGTAATGGAGAAAACACGGTTTCATAGGTAACCTGGCCCCCTGCTATCTAGGCATTTTGCGCACCTCTGATCAGATTCTGCAACTCCGGAAATGACTTCATTTATACTGTGATTTGTAATTGGCAATCAAGGCTGAATGTAATCTTTTCATTTTCTGTTTGGATTCAAATGGCAGCTGGCTAAGCGATATGGAAACATCTACACAATATGGTCGGGACACGTCCCGATAGTGATCTTCTCTGGATTTCAGGCCGTCAAAGAAGCCCTCATTCAAACCGAAGACTTTGCTGAGCGTCAAATGACTCCTTTTTTTAAAGATGCCTTTAAAAACAAGGGTAGGTTTTCATGAAGCTTAAGGAGCAATTTTTCTCTTAAAATAGAGAATTCTGTTCTCTCCTCTGTTTTCTCTGCTTCTGTGAAATATAACACATGAGATTCAGAGGTGGTATTCCGCAGGTTCGGACCAGTTCTGGAGAACCGGTAGCAGAAATTTTGAGTAGTTTGGAGAACTGATAAATACCACCACTGGCTGGCCACGCCCGCACCTATTCTCTGCCTCCCGAGTCCCAGCTGATCGTGAGGGAATGGGGATTTTGCAGACACCTTCCCCTGGAGTGGGGAGGGAATGGAGATTTTACAGTATCCTTCCCCTGCCATGCCTACCAAGCCACACCCACCAAGCCACACCCACCAAGCTACACCACGCCCACCAAGCCATGCCCACAAAACCAGAAGTACACATTTTTTTGAATCTCACCACTGATGAGAGTCAATAGAATGCATGGGATTTCAGAACAGATCCTGTCTTTTTCTGGAAATCTCACTTACACCATTGGGACAGGCAGAAGCTGATTTGGCATCACGGGGTTTTTTGCTGAAAAAAGAGGATCTCCAAAATGGCCAAGTAGAATTTTCATGAGAACACATTTCATCTAAGCCAGGGGAGTTCTGGGAGTGGAAGTTCACAAGTCTTGAAGTTGCCAAGGTTACAGACCCCTGATCTAAGCTACCTAACGATGTTTTAGTGATCATTTTTATGAGCATAATTCCTCACTGATTTCTGATGATTTCAGGTATTATATTTTCAAATGGTCAAAACTGGAAGCAACAAAGACGGTTTGGTCTAATTACTATGCGAAAACTTGGACTTGGAAAGAAAGGCATGGAGAATCGGATAGAAGAGGAGGCTCATAACTTGGTTAAAATCTTTGCCCGTGCAAAAGGTATGTTGTCTACAATCTTCAGATGTCTCAGAATGATATATGTGTTTCTTTAATACAGAATAACAGAGTTGGATGGCACCTTAGAGGTCTTCTAGTCCAGCCTCCTACTCAAGCAGAAGAACCTATACCACTCCAGACAAGTGGTTGTCCAGTCTCTTCTTAAAAGCCTCCCATTTTGGAACACCCACAATTTTTGAACTGAAGCTGTTCCACAGATTAATTGTTCTGAGTGTCAGGAAATTTCTCCTTAGTTGTAGGTTACTTCTCTCCTTGATTAGTTTCCATCCATTGCCACAGTGGTTAGAGTGCAGTACTGCAGGCTACTACTACTGCCTCCTGACTGCCTGCAATTTTGGCAGTCCAAATCTCAAGAGACTCAAGGGTGACTCAGCCTTCTGTCTTTCCAAAGTGGGTAAAATGAGGACCCAGATTGTTGGGGGCAATATGCTGACTCTGAAAAAACCGCTTAGAGAGGGCTGTAAAGCACTGTGAAGCGGTATATAAGTCTAAGGACTATTGCTATTACTCTTCTTATCCTGCTTCAGGTGCCTTGTCATGGCTAGTCTAGTGAAGAGAAGGGCCAGGGGAGACAAGATAGCAGTGTTCCAATATTTGAGGGGTTGCCACAGAGAAGAGGGGTTCAAGCTATTTTCCAAGGCACCCGAAGGCCAGACAAGGAATAATGGATGGAAACTGACCAAGGAGAGATTCAACCTAGAAACATGGAGAAATTTCCTCACAGTGAGAACAATCAACCCATGGAACTGAAGTTGCCTTTGGAAGTGGTAGGAGTTTCATCACTGGAGGCTTTCAAAAAGAGACTGGACTACCATCTGTCAGAAATGGTGTAGGGTATCCTGTTTGGGCAAGGGATTCGACTAGATGACCTACAAGGTCCCTTCCAACTCTGTTAATTTGTTAGTGTTAGGGCCTCTTCTTTGTGGCAGCCTCTTAGATATTGAAGCACTGCTATTATATCTCCATCTAGTCCTTCTTTTCATTAGATTAGCCATGCCCAGTTCCTACAACTATTCTTCATATATTTTAACCTCCAGTCTTTTTCTTTATCTTTATTGTATTTCTATACCGCCCTCTCTCCCAGACGGGACTCAGGGCAGTGCAAAGGAACAATAAAAATATAAAATATACAAACAATCAAAGTAGTTAAAACTGAATTAAATAAAATTTGGACCCGTGCTAAAAACATAATTAAAACCCAACTAAAATCAGCCATAAAACAGCTATGCCAGGCCTGCCTCATGAAAGAAGTATGTTTTTAGTGCCCGACGAAAGAGGCGAAGGTCCGTGATTGTACGGAGGTTGGGGGGCAGGTCGTTCCAGAGGGCGGGGCCTGCCACAGAGAAGGCTCTTCCCCTGGGAGTCGCCAGCTGGCATTTTCCGGTGGACGGCACCCTAAGGAGGCCCTCCCTGTGGGAGCGGACAGGTCGAATGGAGGTATGTGGTAGTAGGCAGTCCTGCAAGTAACCAGGTCCATTGCCATGGAGCGCTTTGAAGATGGTCAATAAGACCTTGAAACGCACCCGGAAGGCCACAGGCAGCCAGTGCAGCTCGCGCAGGAGAGGTGTTACATGGGAGTGTCTTGAGACTCCCAAAATCCCCCGCGCGGCCGCATTCTGCACTAACTGGAGCCTCCGGGTGCACCTAATCAGTCCCTAATCATCTTTGTTGCTCTTCTTTGCATTCTTTCCACAGTCTCTCAACAGCTTTTTTTTTAATTATTGAGATTTTATATCAAGATTAATCCTTTTCATGTTCCTACTGACCCCATGAACAGTGTCCCAGCTGAATGCAAGGCCTATAACAAGGAATCTCATATATTCTATCAGAGCAAGACAGAGTAAACAAATCCACTGTAACAGTCCCTATTTTGATAGCTTAACCGCCCAAGAGTTTCTGGCCCATGGCCCTTTTCTTCTACCTTTTTAGGTCAGAGAGTCTTCTGCAGGGCCTACTACTAACCGAATGGTTAAAAATAAATGTTGCTTCATAAAAACAGGAAAAAGGAAAAGAAGAAGTTAGGAGAAAGGGGGAGAAGAAGAAAAAGATTAAAAGTGGAATTCGTGAGAGCCCAAGGGAAAATGGATAAAAGAGGAACAAGGGGGAAAAGAGTTATATTAATAGATTAAAGGGAATAGTAGTATGATTGGTATTATTATACAACTAATTAAGAAATAAAGAAAGTATAGTGACAACTCCCAACGTTGTCATAGTGAGAGAAGTGGAGAAACGCATCCCACGCATACAGTCGGCTGAAGTCGGATCTCAGATTACTGCAGCAGGCTTGGGAGGGGTGCACCTCATTGGGGAATGTGATTTATGACACAGACTGAGAGGAGGGAAGGAACAGGGATAAAGTTCAGCTATAACTCAAACAAAGCTTAGACTTGACTGCGAAAAAATCTTGCCTATGATGATGCTCCTAATAAACGACTAGTTTTGTATTGAAACTTGGCTCGATACTCAAGAATCAATTAGGGCATTTTTGGGAAACCTTACATGTAGTAATACATTGTTAATTGTAGAAAAAAATTGAAAGAAATGCTCCCTATGTCAGAACGTAACTAGAGGATATATATTGTTTATAGTAAAATAGACCAATAGAGAAATATGAAATGATAATTTGGTGCAATTTTCGAAGGGGCGATTGAAGATATTGTTTATGTACTAAGAAAAAATGAGTATAAAAATGGAAAAGAGTGCAAGAAAATAATTTGGCTGAAAGTGAAAACCAAGTTATGATGCAAAATGGATTATGTAAATGAGAGGACATTGAAAGGGAAGATCCGGTCAACACTTTGTTTCTATAATATGTGTAAAGTTATATTAAAAAAACCTTTGAAAATGAAAAAAAATAAATTTGCTAGATGGATTCCCAACTACATGTAGTCCTGGACTTACCATGGGTTTAGCAAATATTCAGTTATAACTAGCCGTTCCTGGCCACGCGTTGCTGTGGCCCAGTCTGGTTAAATGGCCAACCAATCTGTGTGTAGATCTACACCTGCACACACAAACACGTACACACAACCACCGTATAACCCCCAACCTACCTACCTACCGTATTTCTCCCTCTCTTCACCTACCTACCTACCTACCTACCTACCTACCTACCTACCTACCTACCTACCTTCCTTCCTATTGTATTTCTACCTCTCTCTATCCCTCTACCTACCTACCTACCTATTGCATTTCTCCCTCCCTCTCTCTATCCCTATAGCTGCCTACCTACCTACCTACTGTATTTCTCCTTGAATCTTATGGACAGAGTATTTTATGTCATAAAGGATGACATAATACCTGTGGCCCACTGCTCTCTCTGTATCCATCTACCTACCTTTTTTACATTTCCGTTGCATGTACCTGGCACAAGTGTGATATCTACACAATCTATATATATATATCATTGGTGCCATATTTGAAAGGAACATTGTGTGAAAATTTGGAAGCGATCGGTGCAGTACTTTCGGAGATGAGCGGTTTTGAACAAACTCTTGTTACATTTTTATTTATATAGATGGCACTGAAAAAGTGACCTACAACCAGTCTTCACACTTAAAACTGTCACACGTAGTCACTTGATCAAAATCCGGGTGTTTGGCAACCGGCATGCATTTATGACGGTTGGCATGTCCCAGGGTCATTTGATCTTCCTTGGTGACCTTCTCAGCTGGCTTCTGACAAGCAAAGTCAACAGCTGAAGCGGGATTCACTTAATGACCACATGGTTCACGTCACAACTGCAGTGATTGCCTTAACAACTGTGGCAAAACCGGGCATGAGTCACTTAACAACTGCCTTGCTTAGCGACAGGAATTCTGATCCCCACTGTGTACAGTTGTGTACATGTACTATCCGCACCTCCTGCCTTTTGTTCTGAAATCCCACTCATGATATAAATAGTTAAAGTACAATAATAGCAGTCTGATGGTGTTTTTTTTTTTTTTAAATTTCCAGAACAGCCACTAGATCCTTCGTTGCCTGTCACTACTGCAATCTCCAATTTGATATGCGTTATGGTTTTTGGATATAGATTTTCTGCCAAAGATGAAAAATTCCAGAAAATGTTGATAAACCTGAATTGCTATATGAAATTTGGAGGCAGCTTTGTTTACATGGTGAGTTGTCTTCGTTTGGTTTGCTGAGTCAGACAAGTCTTCTAGAGATCCTGGCTCCATCCTCCATCCTCTTGCCGATTATTTTGGTTATAGAGATTCATTTATTACAGTAAGCCAGGGGTGTCCAAACTTGGGAACTTTAAGAGTTGTGGACTTCAACTCCCAGAATTCCCCAGCCAGCCATGGCAGCTGGGGAATTCTGGGAGTTGAAGTCCACAACTCTTAAAGTTCCCAAGTTTGGACATCCCTGCAGTAAGCGAAAGGGACAAGAATTTTAAAAAGAGTTTTAGCAGTGGAGGAAAACTACATGGTATCAGGAATGCAACTGTTTCAAGGAAGTCTTTAAGAAGATGTTGGATAGACATTTGTCTGAAATGGTATAGGGCTCCTGCCTAGGCAGGGGGTTGGACTAGAAGACCTCCAAGGTCCCTTCCAACTCTGCTATTGTATTGTATAAGGACTCGCTGAGCCCTCTGTGAATAACCCCATAGCCTACCTATCTATCATATTTTTAATCATTCAAATTTATTGTTTTGTGTTTGAATACAATCCTATAAAGTGAAAGTTACAGTTCTCTACTGTGGATTCAAAATATGAGTGTGACCCTCCAGGCAAAAGATGTAAAAGATGAACTGTTTAACCGGACTGGAGGCTAAAACACATGATGAATGGTTGCAGGAACTGGGTATGTGAAGTGAAGTATGAATACCACTTTATAAGGCCTTGGTAAGGCCACACTTGGAATACAGCATCCAGTTTTGGTCGCCACGATGTAGAAAAGATATGGAGACTCTAGAAAGAGTGCAGAGAAGAGCAACAAAGATGATTAGGGGACTGGAGACTAAAACATATGAAGAACGGTTGCAGGAACTGGGTATGTCTAGTTTAATGAAAATAAGGACTAGGAGAGACATGATAGCAGTCTTCCAATATCTCAGGGGCTGCCACAAAGAAGAGGGAGTCAATAGATTGGACTACCATTTGTTTGAAATGGTATAGGATCTTCTGCTTATGCAGGGAGTTGAACTAAAAGACATCCAAAGTCCCTTCCAACTCTGTTATTCGGATCAGAGATATTTTTTTAGCCAAGTTTGAATATAGAATAATGGAAGGGTCCTTGGAGGTCTTCTAGTTCAACCCTCTGCTTAGGCAGGAAACCCTACACTACTTCAAACAAATGGTTATCCAACATCTTCTTAAAAGCTTCCAGGGTTGGAGCATTCACCACTTCTGGAGGCAAGCTGTTCCACTGATTAATTGTTCTAATTGTCGGGAAATTTCTCCTCAGTTGTAAGTTGCTTCTCTCCATGATTAGTTTACACCCATTGCTTCTTGTTCTACCCTCGGGTGCTTTGGAGAACAGCTTGACTCTCTCTCTTTTTAGATCTTGGAGCACATCTATCATTCGCTTCTGTCTGCTGCCATCCAGAAGCAGTTTACCAAATATATGCAAACTACATAGCCTGGAGAATTATGAATCATGCGGACAATATTATCCAAGCGCTAAGCTCAAGTAATTGGCTGATGACATCTTTGTGATACGAAGGTTTTTTTTTTTGCATCTTTTCCTTTAGCTGTATGAGGTGCTTCCATGGTTGATGAAATACCTCCCAGGAAGTCATCAGAGAGTGTTCCGTGCTTTGAACGATGTCACCTCGTTTGCCAAGCAAGAGGTAGAGAAGCACAGGGAACTCCAATCACTGCACGACCCACAAGATTTCATCGATTACTACCTTCTTCAGATGGAGAAAGTAAGTGTCTTCCTGGAAAGGGATTTTTGTGGGTCTCCAGAATTCAAAATGGCATCCTACTTTGCTAAGGTGGATACGGGGCTTCAAGGACTGTATTGAAAAACAACAACACCCAGACTGCCTTTCTTAGAAAACCTCTGGGCCTTCTTCCTTGCATTGGCTTTGCTCCGATGTACCTGAAACTGGGCATTCGATCGGTTGAATGCATGGCGTGGATTAATACCTTTAAATGGTGGTTTCGGGTGCTTTTTCTGGCAGTCCCTGGTAGCTACCTCTCCCAGGTGTATGCGGACTCCCATATTTCTTGTTGGGGAACAGAGCTGCTGAAGAAATGACATCTGCTAGGCTTTACGGGGGACGACTTGGGAAACTATGGCCTTAACGACACCCAATCTAGAGTTGTCCAACGACTTGTGGACATTGATCTACAATATTTACGAGCCAGAGCCAACAAAACTTACTCCCCTGTTGTGGCCTAGCCAGCTCCGGATGAGCTGCTGATGGACTCCTCTAGTGAGGAGTCCTATGAGTCTGCTCTGGAGGAGGAGGGCGACCTTGAGAGAGCAGAGAGCCCGGCTGGTCATCAGGAGGCACCTGGGCCTTGGAGTAGTGGGGAGGATCAAGGCCAGTTTGTCCCTGATGCTAGATTGAGAAGGGCTGAAAAAAGGAGGCTTCAATTGCATCAAAAGCGAACTCGGAGGGTTTGAATTAGTCCCAACTGCCTAATGACTGGCCCCTCCCAAGAGGGTTTAAAAGGCAGTTTTGCTAAGAAAGTCCTTGCAGAGAACAATGTTGGATTTCTAGGTTCGTGTTTATTCGTGTTGATTTTCAGGTTCGTGTTTAGTCGAGTTAGGAAGCTTCGTATCTGTTCAGAGTCATTCAGTCAAGCAGCCAAGAGAGTGAGTGGCAGCCAGCCAGTCTTGTATTAGTCCGAGAAAGGAGGGGTCAGAACACTCCCCCCTGACCTTCAACCAATTCAATAATTATGGACTGAGGATGGCTTCCTATCGTTATACTTTAACCACTCCTAAGTATAGCTTTCTCCCTAGCTCACTTTAATGTCTTGCCCTCAGCACTTTGCGATGGTCATCTCAAGAGGCTCCCGATTAACAAGCGGCTATGCCCTTGTGACAGAGCTGAGGTTGAAACTATGGAGCATGTCCTTTTATCCTGCCCCATGTACAACGCAGATAGATCCAAGTTACAGTCTCTCCTTGAAATTATCCCTTCTAGACCCAATGGCTGCAATTGGATGGTATATTGCCTAGGAGATGGCTCCTCAAACATCACCTTTCATGTTTCAAAGTTCTTCTTAAGAGCTGTAACCATTAGAGGAGAACGCTGTAACTTCCCTTAGTGAAGCTTTTGGCGACTGATTGTTAGGATGCTGTGATCAATTTTCTTATGTTTCCTTTTGTAGTACTTGTGTTTGTTCTGTGACCGTAAATAAAGTATATATATGTGTGTGTGTGTGTGTTAGGTTTTTGAGCTGATAATAAATAAATCAGGGAGACTAGGATAGATCTATTTCGAGCTATTTAGCTCTCATCAGCTAGCCATACCCTTACTGGGATTCGAACCAGGGAGGAAGCATACTGCTTTCCTTTTCTGCCTTTCAGCTCATCACCAGAGACCATCTAGACAGAAAGCTATGAGTTCTGTTGTGTACTTTTTTAATATGTGTGTTAGGTTTTTTGAGCTGATCAATAAATAAATCAAGATCAAGATCAAATCCCAGTAAGGGTATGGCTAGCTGATGAGAGCTAAAAAGCTCGAAATAGATCTATCCTAGTCCCCCTGATTTATTTATTGATCAGCTCAAAAAACCTAACACACACACACACACACACACACACACACACTTTGCTAAGGCCAATACACTGAGCCGTCTTGTTTATTTATTGATTGAATTTATATTGCTGTATAAATTATATTGCTGTAAGCTGCCTTGAGTTGTCCATGGCAACTCAAGGCAGCTTACAGAATATAAAACCGCATTTAAAACAATAAAAACTAACAAAAATAAGCAAATAAATTAATATAGTACAATGTAACAAAATCTTATTGATGCTTATCACTGGAAATGCTGGTCCCAATTGTGGTGTGCAGCAGCTGCCAAAAAAGCCAACACAGTTCTAGGCTGCATAAACAGAGGGATAGAATTAAGACCACGAGAAGTGTTAATACCACTTTATAAGGCCTTGGGAAGGCCACACTTGGAATATTTGCATCCAGTTTTGGTCACCACGATGTAGAAAAGATGTGGAGATTCTAGAAAGAGTGCAGAGAAGAGCAACAAAGATGATTAGGGGACTGGAGACTAAGACATATGAAGAACAGTTGCAGGAACTGGGGATGTCTAATTTAATGAAAAGAAGGACTGAAAAAGAAGGACTAGGGGAAACATGATAACAGTGTTCCAATATCCCAGGGGTTGCCCCAAAGAAGAGGGAGTCAAACTATTTTCCAAGGCACCTGAGGGTAGAACAAGAAGCAATGGGTGGAAACTAATCAAGGAGAGAAGCAACTTTGAAGTGAGGAGAAATTTCCTGACAGTTAGAACAATTAATCAGTGGAACTGCTTGCCTCCAGAAGTTGTGGATGCCCCAACACTGCAAGTCTTTAAGAAGATGTTGGATGGCCATTTGTCTGAAATGGTATAAGGTTCTTGCCTAGGTTCTTGCCTAGGTAGGGGATTGAACTAGAAGACCTCTAAGGTCCCTTCCAACTCTGCTATTGTATTGTATTGTATTGTATTGTATTGTATTGTATTGTATTGTATTGTATTGTATTGTATTGTATTGGTTGTAAGTTGAGGACTGGCTGTTAAAAGACGTCATCTACATGTCCCTTCGGGGAGAGGAGTCCCTTCGGGGAGAGGGGGCGGTTTATAAATCTAATAATTAAATTAAATTAAATTAAATGAGGAACTTCCTCCAACACAGCAGTAAATGACAAATGGGGATTGTTAAGTTGATTTCATATTTTCTATTGTCTACAACAGACCAAAGGTGACCCTGAGTCTTCTTATGATGAAGAGAACCTAGCTCAGTGCATTGTTGATTTTTTTATCGCAGGCACAGAAACCACGGCCACCACCTTACAATGGGCACTGCTACTCATGGTGGCTTACCCGGAGATCCAAGGTGAGCCTCCCGCATTACACGGGCACGAAATACCTCTCTTGATCCTACTTTTGTTTTAGAGATAGTTCCCAAGATTTCCAGCTTGAACGGATGAGGAATCATGGCTTATCTCTAACAAGCAAGAGGAAATTCAGAACCCGCAAAATATGCTATTCAATGCAACGGAATGTCCCACCTAAGCATCTTTAAAATCCTGATCCCCCTTCCCCTCCCCCACCGTGACATATACAGTACACCGTATTTTTCGGAGTATAAGACGCACCTTTTTACCTCAAAGAAGAGGCTGAAAATCTGGGTGCGTCTTATACACTGAATACAACATTTTTTGCCTCCTGATACCCCACCCCTTCACCAAAATGGCCATGCAGAGCCTTTAGGAGGCTTTCAGAGAGCTCCTGCAGGCTGGAGAGGGCAGAAGTGAGCAAAGAAATGGCCCATTTTTTGCTCAATTTTACCCTCCCCAGCCCCCAGGAGCATTTTATAAGCTTACTAAAGGCTATCCATGCCCTTTTAAAAACAAAAAACAGGGCCATTTTTGCAAAAAGTGCATCATTTTTTGCTTGTTTTTGATCCACCCCCCCCCTAGGAGCACTCTGCAAGCTCCCTAAAGGCTATTCATGCCTTTTTTGGGGGGGGGGGGATGGGCCATTTTTGGGAGGTTTGCAGAGTGCAAACCCTCCCCCCCCCTCTTCAAAACCTTGCTGCGTCTTATACTCTGAAAAATACGGTAATTCTTACTTTACTCAAAAAGTGAACTCTACTCATGCGGAGGAAGCCTAAAAGGGCATTAACTTGGTTTAAACAAGGTTTAAATTACCCTCCATTAAAAATCAAATTGCCTGTGGCATGGGCCCCGTGTAGGTAACCACTGGTCTCAAGATAGCAAACTTAATTCAGTGTCTTTGAGATACGTTTGACGTGAATGTGTATTTTCTCCTGGTTTTTCCCTCCTTCCTATGTCAGTTTTTTCTCTTGTTCTCGTAACAATTGGGCCACCCCATCTGAGCTGTCAAAAGCCAAAACAGGATGGTCTTCACTGTACTCTTTGCTGCCATCTATCGGGATTTTGTGGAAATCCAAATATGGTGGCCGTTCATAAAAGTAAGCACGCAGAACATGATCCAGCTCATGGGTTATGCAATCCTGTGACCATGCTTTGAGTTTATTGGTTTTTGAGTTGAGTTTATTGGTTTTTTATACTGCCCTACTCCCAAAGGACTCAGGGTACAGCCAGAATAAAAACAAATATATAAAAGTTAAAAACGTTTTTAAAAGACATATTAAACTTTGGCCTAAAAGTGAAAAAAATCCAACCAACCCTGATTAAAATTAATAAAAATTTGAATTTAAAAATCATGTTTTATGCCAGCCCAGCTTGTTGGAAGAAAAAGGTTTTGAGAGCACGGCGGAAGGTGCGTAAGTAGGGATAATTTTTAATTCCGGGGGCAATTCGTTTCAGATGACAGGTGCTCCCACGGAGAAGGCTCTCCCCCTGGGTGTCGCCAGTCGACATTGTCTAGCCGACGGCACCATGAGGAGACCCTCTCTATGGGAGCATACGGGCCGGTGGGAGGCTCTCGGTGGCAGAAGGCGATCTCGTAAGTACCCAGGTCCTAAGCCATGGAGCACTTTATGCTGGTTTCCAATGGTTTTTGCAAAAAAGCATCCACTTGGGGGAAATGGATTTTGGAATTGAATTCCATCTGTCTACAAACTCCCAAGGGATAATCCCAAAGATGCTTTTTCAAAAGTCCTCTAGACTTCCTTTGCTTTTTTCTTGAAGATGTTTCGCTTCTCATCCAAGAAGCTTCTTCAGTTGCGGCTCCTCCAATAAGTTTCTTCAGTCAGAACAGAAGAAGCCTCTTGGATGAGAAACGAAACATCTTCAAGGAAAAACAAAGAAAGTCCAGGTGCCTTGGAGATTCTCATCGTCATCCAAGCACCTGGATGATGATGAGAATCTCCCTAGACATTCCCCATAGGGAGATCCACCACTTTATGCTTTGTCATCATAACTCGGGCTCTTTGTGAATGATGTCCCATGTTCTTTACTGACTGCATCAATTGTAGTGGAGTATCTGAGATAATTTAAGAAGAGATTGGACAATTTAAAAAGAGATTTGTCTAAAATGGTATAGAGCAGTGGTAGTCAACCTGGTCCCTACTGCCCACTAGTGGGCATTCCAGCTTTCATGGTGGGTGGTAGATTTTAGATTTAGATTTAGATTTTATTAAACTTATATACTGCAGCCCTCTCCCATAAGGGACTTGGGGCAGTGCACAGGTGATTAAAATATGGATACAAACATATATACAAGAATAAATACGTCGTAAGTAGTCAATATAAAATCCTATTAAATAAACAACATCCTGTGCTAAAATCAATTTAAAACCCACTTATTAAAACTATAAATTAATTTAAAGTCAGTCGATAAAATAGTTTCGGAAATTAGGCCAGCCCAGCTAGATGGAAGAAATGTGTCTTTAGACGTTGGCGGAAGAGGCGGAGGTCTGTGATAGTCCTGAGATCAGGGGGCAGGTCGTTCCAGAGGGCAGGGCCCGCCACAGAGAAGGCCCTTCCCCTGGGCGTCGCCAGTCGGCATTGCCCGGCCGACGGCACCTGGAGAAGACCCTCTCTGTGGGAGTGAATCGGTCTGAGGGATGTATGAGGTAGGATGTAGGAGTTTTGCCCGATACTGAAGCACTTTCCTTTTTTTAATTTCATTGACTTCCCTACCTTATAAATCCCCATTACTGTGGAACCGGTGGGAGGTTAGAAAATTTTACTACTAACAGAGATACAAAAGTGGGCGGTAGGTATAAAAAGGTTGACTACCCCTGGTATAGAGCCTCCTGCTTGAGTAGTGGGTTGGACTAGAAGACCTCCAAGGTCCCTTTCAACTCTGTTCCTCTGTTATTCTGTTGTAATTTCCCTTTTCTATTATGCTCTTCAGAGAAAGTCCGCAAGGAAATAGAAGAGAAGTTGGATCCCACCCATTCAGTCTGCTATCAAGATCGGGTGAAACTCCCATATACCTATGCTGTGATTCATGAGATTCTCCGTTTGAAATATGTCTTAATTGTTGGTGTCCCCAGGCAAAGTGCCAGAGATGTGAACCTCAATGGGTATCACATTCCAAAGGTATGGAAGTTAATAGAAGAACAATTAACACACCAGAGGACACTTCCTTTAGTAAGGAATTGAGTGCAATGGACATGTTGAAACCCTTATTATTATTTTAAACTGAAAGTCAAGAAATTCATGTATTCAACGCCAGTAATGATTCAATTTCTGAGAAACATAAGACAAACATTTGGCCTGTTGTTTTTTCCTCCAATAACTTCAAAAATGTTTATTGCAGTTTAAGCAGCACAATTTTTCAATCATATATTCCAGTGGTGGGATTCAAATAATTTAACAACCGGTTCTCTGCCCTAATGGTTTCTTCCAACAACCAGTTGACCAAACTGCTCAGAAAGTTAACAACCGGTTCTCCTGAAGTGGTGCGAACTGGCTGAATCCCACCACTGATATACTCTGACATTTTACCGATCAAGATTAACCGCAACCTGCTTCTATATTTGATGAGAGCGGCATTAGATTCCTTTAACTTGGTTATTGCCTTCATCCATTTTCTGTGTTTGTACAATTCCTTTCACTCACCAGTGACAAAATAGGCTAGATTTCCACACCACTCTAAGAATCCTCAAATCTAACCAAGTTTAAGGCAGGCGAGGGATTGCATGTTGTGTGAATGCAGCTACTAAGTCAAAGATCTGGTCAAAGGTCTTGTATGAACACAGTTCATGAGATGTTGTGGTTAACAATGATGCTCTTCATAGGAGAATTCGGGTTCTCTGCAGGTTTGCTACCTCTGTGTTCCTCTTTTTCACAAACACATTCTTTTCCTCCCTGTAAAAATGGTGGGCAATGGATTTTCAGCTGACTTTCAAGGAACAAACACCTTCACACATGGATGGGAATGCAGGAAGTGGTTTCACTTGCATTCTAGTCAAGTTGGAGGTAGTTATTATCTTTTTATGAAATTATGCCTAATTGCCTAATTTCATGCAATTAGGGGAAATGTGTTAGGAAGATAACCCAGTTTGATCTAGTGGTGAAGGCACTCTGTTAGAAATTTGGAAACTATGAGTTCTATTGCCATCTTGGGCATGAAAGGTAGCTGGGTGACTTTGGGCCAATCACCAGGAGACTGTGAATTCTAGTTCCATCTTAGGCATGAAAGCTGCCTAGGTGAATTTGAGCAAATCACAAGGAGACTGTGCTTGTCCCACTTAGGCATGAAAGCTGGATGATGACTTTGGGCCAATCACCAGGTGACTGAGAGTTCTAGTCTCACCTTAGGCATCAAAGTCAGCTAGGTAACTTTGAGACAGTTACTCTTTTTCAACCTACCTCACCTCACAGGAAAAATAGGAGGAAGAAGGAGTAGTATATATGTTTATACCCTTGAGTTATTTATATATCTTATCTTCTATATAAATAAAAATGTAACAAGAGTTTGTTCAAAACCGCTCATCTCCGAAAGTACTGCACCAATCACTTCCAAATGTTCACACAACGTTCCTTTCAAGTACGGCAGCAATGATATATATATTTAGATTGTGTAGATGTTACACCTGTGCCAGGTACATGCAATGGTAATGTAAAAAATTGTAAAAAAGGTAGGTAGATGGATACAGAGAGAGTAGTGGGCCACAGGTATTATGTCATCCTTTATGACATAAAATACTCTGTCCATCGGAAGGTAGGTAGGTAGGTAGGTAGAGGGATAGAGAGAGAGGGAGAAATACAGTAGGTAGGTAGGTAGGTAGGTAGGCAGAGGGATAGAGAGGGAGAGGGAGAAATACAGTAGGTAGGTAGATAGGTAGGTAGAGGGATAGAGAGAGGGAGAAATACAGTAAGTAGGTAGGTAGGTAGGTAGGTAAAGGGATAGAGAGAGGGAGAAATATGGTAGGTAGGTAGGAAGGTAGGTTGAGGGATAGAGAGGGAGAGGGAGAAATACAGTAGGTAGGTAGAGGGATAGAGAGAGGGAGAAATATGGTAGGTAGGTAGGTAGGTAGGTAGAGGGATAGAGAGGGAGAGGGAGAAATACAGTAGGTAGGTAGGTAGAGGGATAGAGAGAGGGAGAAATACGGTAAGTAGGTAGGTAGGTAGGTAGGTAGAGGGATAGAGAGGGAGAGGGAGAAATACAGTAGGTAGGTAGGTTGGGGGTTATACGGTGGTTGTGTTACGTGTTTGTGTGTTCAGGTGTAGATCTACACACAGATTGGTTGGCCAGTTAACCAGACTGGGCCACAGCAATGCGTGGCCAGGAATGGCTAGTATATATATATATATATATATATAAACTAAAGGTGGGATGAAAATAAATAAATAAATAAATAAATAAATAAATAAATAAATAAAGAAAGAAAGAAAGAAAGAAAGAAAGAAAGAAATAAGTAATAAATAGATAAGTAGGCTCTAGAAACTTTACCAGCTGTAAATTGAAATGCATTTCTTCCTCCTTCAGGGGACGTTGGTTGTTACAGATCTGAACTCAGCCCTTTATGACCCCAAGAGATGGGAGACTCCTGAAAAATTCAACCCACACCATTTTTTGGACAAGGATGGGCATTTTGTATCAAGGGAAGAATTTTTGCCGTTTGGGGCAGGTAAATCTGAAACACACATTTCCCCGAAATATTTTAAATCAATCCCACTGGGAATTTATATGCGAACGGCCCTTTTCTTGTGATTCATCCACCAAGGGTGGTGCTGAGATAACAGTAATAAGGAGGGGCTGCATAAGACCTTAACCATGGGTGGCGACAACTCCTTCACCCAAGTCCCTATTGATATGCTTTCCTCCTGGCCTTCAGACCAACCTGTTTGATTTCTCCAGTTTGGTCCATTATTTTAACAGCTACCATTATACAGGTAGTCCTAGACCAGTGGTGTCCAAACTTTTTTCAAAGAGGGCCAGATTGGATGAAGTGAACATGGTGGAGGGCCGAACATTTTTCCGAACATTCTTTGAACCATTACAATTAAATGCAAATAAATTATTTTATGCCAAGTTAATTGCAAATGACATACTTTTCATTTCATAACATTAAGATCAACTGACAGTTGAGTTTTCACAATGTATTGAAAATAAATTTTAAAAAAACTTACCTACCTCTTTCTCTCTTTCTCTCTTTCTTCCTCTCTCTCTCTCCATTTCTCTCGCTCTTTCTCTCTTTCTTTCTCTCTCTCTCTTTTTCTCTTTCTTTCTGTCTCTCTTTCTTTCTCTCTCTCTCTTTCTTCCTCTCTCGCTCTCTCTCCATTTCTCTCGCTCTTTCTCTCTTTCTCTCTCTCTCTTTTTCTCTTTCTTTCTGTCTCCCTTTCTCTCTCACTCTCTCTCTCTCTTTCTCTCTCTTTCTTCCTCTCTCTCTCTCTCCATTTCTCTCTCTCTCTCTCTCTTTCTTTCTGTCTCTTTCTCTCTCTCTCTCTTTCTTTCTCTTTCCTTCTCTTTCTCTTTCTTTCTCTCTTTCTCTTTCTCTCTTTCTCTCTGTCACTCTGTGTGTGTGTCTGTTTGTCTGTCTGTCTCTCACTCACTTAATCAGTCTCTATCTATCTGTCTCTCCCTCCCTCTCTCTGTCTCTCCCTGTCTCTGTGTGTGTCACTCTCTCTGATTCTCTCCCTCCCTCCCTCTCTCTGTATGTCTGTCTCTCTCTCTTTCCCCGTCTGTCTCTGATTCAATCCGATTCCGATTCATTCTCTATCTGTGTCTCTCTCCGTCTCTCTCCCTCCCTCTCTTTCTCTCTGTCTCTGTCTGTCTCTCTGTCTTTCCCTCCCTCCCCTTCTGTCTCTCTCTGTGTCTGTCAGTCACTCCCTCGCCACTTGCGGCGGGCGAGGGAGCAGGCGGGGTGAGCACCCAAGGCTACCGTCATCTTAAGCACCACCGAGGCTGTCGCCCGGCAGGGGCGTCAGGCAGGGAAGCCGTTTGCAACTCTATCGCGGCTCCCTCCGGCAGGCACCATGGCTTACGTTCTGAGGCCGCATGTCCGTCTTCCCTGCCTGCCGCCCCTGCCGGGCGACCTTGTGCGGCGGGAGCTGCACGTTCTGGGGCTGCGTGGCTGGGAGGGAGGTGAACGCGCCAAGCGGACGTTCTGGGGCCGCGCGTTCACCTCCCTCCCAGCTTCGCAGCCCCAGAACGTGCAACGATGGAGGCGCAACGGGCTTCCCTGACTGACGCCCCTGCCGGGCGACAGCCTCGGTGGTGCTTAAGATGACGGTAGCCTTGGGTGCTCACCCCGCCTGCTCCCTCGCCCACTGCGGGAGGAGGCGTCCATAACCTCCGTCCACCTCCCTCCCAGCCACACAGCCCCAGAGACAGAGGGAGGAAGGGAGGGCCACATTTACACAGAGCAGGGAGGGCTATTGGAGAGCCGTATTAAACCGACCCCCGGGCCGCAAATGGCCCCCGGGCCTGACTTTGGACATGCCTGTCCTAGACTAATGGTGGGTTGCAGCCGGTACACCCCGGTACAGGTGGTACCAGTGCCTGCCGGAGCACCAGGTACCGTTCTGGTACAGTGCTCTGGAGGGCTTGCCCGTCCTCCTTACCTGTATTTGAGCTCTATGGCGCTTCCGCGCACAGAGCGTATGGTGTTTGCGCGACGCTCCGCCGAGCAGCTGGAGTATCGCAGAGGCATCGCGGAGCATTGCAGGAGGTAAGGATGCATGCGTGTGTACGCTGCGTGCGCTCATGTGGTGGACGCCAGGCCTGTTGCAACGGGATCCGGAACCTGCCAATGACCTAGACTTGTGACCACAACTAAAGCCCAAATTTCCATTTCAAAGTCAGATAGTTGTTAGGCAAGTTATGCCCCATTTTGCAGCCTTTATTTTGGCACAATTGCTAAGTGAATCACTGCCGTTGTTAAGTTGGCAACAAGGTTGTGAAGCGAATCTGGCTGCCCCATTGATTTTGCTAGTCAGAAAGTGGCAGAAGGTGATCAGAAGTTGGACAGCCATTTATCTAAAGAGTTTAGGGCAGTGAGGGTTAACCTTTCCCACACTGTGTGCCAAAAGCGGGGGGAGCGCATGGGGAGGCATGCGCGGATGTGCCCACACCTAGAATTCTATGCGTGCCCCCATGCGCATGCATACATACCCTCCCTGTGCACATGTGCGCGCGACTCCTGCCCTCCCTCCACCTTTGGCATGGGATGGACCTGTTTTTCACCCTCCCCAGGCTCCAGAGGCTTTCTTGGAGTCTGAGGAGGGCAAAAATGTCCTTCTGTCACCCCGGAGGGCCTCCAGAGGGCGAAAAATGGCCCTACGGCCAACCCGGAAGTTTGGGAACGGACCAGTCTCTGACCTGTGAAAAGACATTCCTTTTTGAAACTTCAAGCTAAGCTATTGGTGACCAAGATATATAGAAGGTAGTGATTCCAACAGTAGAATTTTAGAGCAGGCCACTCTTAATGTGATGAGATCCAGCCCACCAATCAAATTCCCCCAATTAGGACCGAAACTACCTAGAAGCATTGGCGAATAGCTGTCAATCACAATTCAATACAATAGCAGAGTTGGAAGGGACCTTGGAGATCATCTAGTCCAACTCCCTGCCTAGGCAGGAAGCCCTATACCATTTCAGACAAATGGCTACCCAACATCTTCTTGAAGACTTCCAGGGTTGGGGCATTCACAACTTCTGGAGGCAACTTCTCTTCCACTGGTTAATTGTTCTCACTGTCAGGAAATTTCTCCTCAGTTCTAAGTTGCTTCTCTCCTTGATTAGTTTCCACCCATTGCTTCTTGTTCTGCCCTCAGGTGCTTTGGAGAACAGCTTGACTCCCTCTTTTTTGTGGCACCCTCTGAGATATCGGAACACTGCTATCATGTCTCCTCTAGTCCTTCTTTTTATTAAACTAGACTTGCCCAGTTTCTGCAACCGTTCTTCATATGTTTTAGCCTCCAGTCCCCTAATCATCTTGGTTGCTCTTCTCTGCACTCTTTCCAGAGTCTCCACGTCTTTTCTACATCGTGGTGACCAAAACTGTATGCAGTATTCCAAGTGTGGCCTCACCAAGGCCTTATAAAGTGGTATTAATCTCTTCTAACCCCTTCTCCTTTCCTTATCTTTGCACTGCAGGGCCTCGGGTGTGCCTGGGTGAGCAAATGGCCAGGATGGAGCTCTTCCTTTTCGTGACAATCCTGCTGAGGTCCTTTAAGTTTCAGCTGCCAGAAGGAGTCAAAGAACCCAGTCTAGAACCCATTGTGGGATTATCACTGCACCCTCGTCCTTACAAGCTTTGTGCTGTGCCTCACTGTAGGTCCCCGTAGAATCCGGATGATTGCCACAAAGTTTACCTGTTGATTTTTTACCTTTAGACTGAAATTCCACCTTGAGCACATTGCTCAGATATGCCCGTCCTACAGGTTTCTTAGAACATTAGGAAATATTGCTATTCCTTACCATATGTTTTATTTTCATGCTGTTCTTTTTCCTGAAAGAGATGAGAGGGACATAGGAAATACGGTAGTACAATCTGCTGTAAAACTATCTCAGTTAAACTGTAAATATATTAGTGCAAAATTGTGCACAACAAACAAAACAAGTAATAGAACGATGGAAATTCTGTGATTTAGTAAAAGGGCCATTGGCCACTCTATGTATCAAATATAATGCCGTCAGCAGGCGAAACCTCTGGGGTACCTCGGGAGTTCATGGCTTCCATGACAGCCATGGACCTGACCCAAGTAGTTGTAGGCCCTACCCACGAGGGCGGACACACCCTGGATCTAATCTTCGTCTCGGGACAGTGGAGTAGTGATCTGGGAATAGGGGATTTAGTCATCACACCCCTGTCATGGACAGATCACGCTCTCCTTCGACTCGACTTTCCGATCGCCGCACCTCACTGCGGGGAGGCGGAACCGGACATTCCTATATGGTTCCGCCCCAGGCTCCTGATGGACCCGATAAGGTTCCAAAGGGAGCTTGGGCCAATTCCTGTGGACTTACCCCCCGACTCAACTGAGGACCTAGTGGCCGCATGGTTAAGTGCGGCCACGGGGGCCTCGGACCGAGTCGCGCCCTTGCGTCCTCTCTTGCGGCGACGAACCACCTGGCCTCCTTGGTTTACCGAGGGGCTTAGGGAGATGAAGCGCCACAAGAGACGCCTAGAGAGTAGATGGAGATCTTTTCACTCTGAAGCCGACAGAACACTAGTGAGAGACCATATTAGGACTTACTTAGTGGCGATAAGAGTGGCCAAACGTGAGTATTGTGCCACTCTTATTGCATCCGCAGATAACCGCCCTGCCGCCCTGTTTGGGGTGACCCGCTCCCTCCTTCAACAGAGGCTGCGGGAAGCCCCTTTACAGGGTTGAGCAGAGGAATTTGGGATTTATCTGCAGGAGAAAATCACTCGGATTCGGAACGAGCTACCCTCCATCGACAGTGGTCCAGTCGAGCGGGCCGAGGCTGTTCTTGTGACACCATCTTGGGAGGAGTTTGATTTTGTTACCAACGAGGATATGGACAAGTTGTCAAAGAGACTTAGGGCTACCACATGTTTATTGGACCTGTGTCCCTCCCGGCTTGTACTGGCATCTTGGGAGACGACACGAGGCTGGCTCCAGGGCATTGTCAACGCATCTTTGAGTGAGGGGTCCTTGCCTACCATCTTGAAAGAGGCGGTAGTAAGGCCCCTCCTCAAGAAGCCGTCCCTGGATCCAGCATTATTAGAGAACTATCGTCCCGTCTCCAACCTCCACTTTTTAGTGAAGGTTGTTGAGAGTGTGGTGGCTCAACAGTTTCCGCGACACTTGGGAGGAAGTTGATTATCTAGACCCGCGCCAGTCCGGCTTCCGACCCGGGCACAGCACCGAGACGGCATTGGTCGCGTTGGTTGATGATCTCTGGAGGGCGCGGGATAGAGGATATTCCTCTATCCTAGTCCTATTAGACCTCTTAGCGGCTTTTGATACCATCGACCATGGTATCCTATTGCGCCGACTGGGGGGGTTGGGGCTGGGAGGCACCATTTTGCGGTGGTTCTCGTCCTACCTCTCTGGTCGGTCGCAATATGTGTTGGCAGGGGGGCAGAGGTCGGCCTCGAGGCCCCTCATATATGGGGTTCCTCAGGGGTTGGTCCTCTCACCCCTACTGTTCAACACATATATGAAGCCGCTGGGTGAGATCATCCGTGGTTTTGGGGTGGGATATCATCTGTACGCTGATGATACTCAGTTGTACATATCCACCCCAGACCACCCCAACGATGCCGTCGAGGTTATATCCCGGTGCTTGGAGGCCGTACGGATCTGGATGGGTAGTAACAAACTCAAGCTCAACCCGTCCAAGACTGAGTGGCTGTGACTTCCGGCGCCCCCGTTCAGCCAGATTATTCCAACTCTGGCCATTGGGGGCGAAACACCGGCCCCCGTGGAGAGGTCGCGCAATTTGGGTGTCCTCCTGGACTCCCGGCTGTCTATGGAAGATCATGTGGCAGCTGTGGCCAGGGGGGCGTTTCATCAGGTACGCCTGATGCGCCAATTGCGCCCCTTACTGGACCGGGGTGCCTTACGCACAGTCACTCAAGCACTCGTCACCTCTTGACTCGACTACTGTAATGCTCTCTACATGGGGCTCCCCTTGAGGTGCACCCGAAAGCTGCAGCTAGTCCAGAACGCAGCCGCGCGGGTGATTACGGGAGCGCCTAGACACTCCCACATAACACCTATCCTGCGCGAGCTGCACTGGCTTCCTGTGGTCTTTCGGGTGCGCTTCAAGGTTTTAACGACCATCTTTAAAGCGCTCCATGGCTCGGGGCCTAGTTACATGCGAGACCGCCTCCTGCCCCATACATCCCTCAGACCGATACGCTCCCACAGAGAGGGCCCCCTCAGGGTGCCGTCGGCTGGACAATGCCGGCTGGCGACACCCAGGGGAAGAGCCTTCTCTGTGGCGGGACCAGCCGTTTGGAACGACCTACCCCCTGAACTCCGCACCATCTCTGACCTCCGCCTCTTCCGCAAGTGTCTGAAGACACACCTATTCCATCTAGCCGGCCTAGCGTAACCTTCATTACTGACTCCTAGATAGTTTTACATTTGGGATTTTAAATTTGGTTTTAGCACAGGTCTTTTATTAGAATATGTTTTTAAAAATTTTATTATGTTTTTTGTATGTATTTTAACATTCCTGTGCGCCGCCCTGGGTCCGCTTGGAGAAGGGCGGGGTATAAATATAAAAAAAAAATAAAAAAAAAAATAAATAAAATTATGTATGTATGTATGTATGTATGTATGTATGTATGTATGTATGTATGTATGTATGTATGTATGTATCAGTGGTGGGTTTCAAAAGCTTTTAGAACCTCTTCTATAGGTGTGGCCTGCTTTGTGGGAGTGGCTTTCCAGCCATGTGACTGAGTGGGAGTGGCTTGGCAGTCATGTGACTGAGTGGGCGTGACCAACTTTTAAAATGTGGTGAAACTCACTTAACAACGCTCTTGCTTAGCAACCAAAATGTTGGCTCAGAAACTCTAGCATTTGAAGCACGCAAGTCTTAAAGCTGTCAAGTTACAAGACCCTTGTATCACCCCTAACCCTTTAGGAAAAAAACCCCAGGGGTGTTCAAACTTGACAGCTTTAAAACTTGTGGACTTCAACTTCCAGGATTCCTCCTCTCGCTCTTCCTCTTGACGATGGGCGGACGGGCGGAGGGAGGGAGCTGGAACCGGTTCTAAATGGCCCTGTAGATTTGTGGAACCTCTTCTATAGAAGAGCTTAGAACTGGCAGGAACCCACCCCTGACATGTATGTATGTATGTATGTATGTATGCATGCATGCATGTATGTATGTATGTATGTATGTGAATGATAATTGCATTAAAAAAATTACATAGAACTGTAACTATTTAGGTTTAAAATATATTGTACTTTTCCCCTTTGTGGTTTTTGAATTCACTTTGTTTTTTTTTTAAAAAAAGATGTATTTTTCAGGGTTTTTTCTTTTCTTTGATAATCTATTCATTTTTGCTTTTGTGGATTTTTTTTTTCATTTCTTTTTCAATGCTACATTGCTGAGTTGTCAAATTCCAAATGCTAAGTATATATTTCAAAAAGATGTTATCGTCTGAAAATTTTAATTTTTGAATGCAAAGTCACATTGAATAGTCTACTAACTTTCTCCCAAAGTAAGTTAAGACACCTGTTTTTAAAGTAGTATTATCCTTATGATTTTTCCAACAAAGTGCTGTTTAAGCAATCCTGTTTTGCAGAGGCATAACGGAGTCCAATACATTTGAAATATTACCTTTTGTTATATAACCCATACTTTATGGTCTATTGGCACTGCTGGTACAGAAGTAAAAACAGTCTCATAATTTCTAATTCTTTTTTCCACTCATTTCATAGCATCTGTATATCAAATCGATTTTTTTTTAATATTGAAAAAGTTTTATTGAGTTTTACAAATTTTTTGAGTAGGGTAGGGTAAGGTGAGAAGAGAAAATATTTTGAGAACTTTCACGTCGAGATCGTTGGCCCCCTCCGGGGCTTCTTGACAAAACATAGATAATACATATTTCAATAGCTACAAGGTGAAGAAAAGTGCATACATCATTGTAAATTCTAAATTCTAAGCTAGCAATCGTGTACAAACATCCGAACAAAAGTTATACTGTATTAAATAGTCATTTTTTAGATCTAAGTCTCTTAGCAATTGTGTCTTCTTGTTCTCCTCCCTGACCCCCAGTGGGCGAGGCCGTGGCCCCCTCCGCTCCTCCAGTTTCATCCTCCAGGATAGAGGAATATTTTTTAAGAAAGGCTTCCGCCTCAGCAACTGTTTTAATCCTTACTCTCCCTCCTTCCCAGAACACCAACATCCCTTCCGGCATCACCCACTTGAACCAAATCCCCTGTTTAAACAATTTTTTAGATAAGAAGGAATATTTCCTCCTCACCTCTCTAATCTTTTTCGGGATCTGCTTCAAGATGGCAACTTCCTTTTGTTGGTACATTAACGGACCCTCTCTCTGCGCCCTCAATATTCCCTCCCTGGTAGACCTTCTAACAAATTTAATATGTATCTCTCTGGGTAGTTCATTTATCCTTATATCAAACTGATTTATTAATAACTATAGAAACTAGAAGAAAGGGTCAATGTATCCTCCAAAGCTCCTGAAGGCAGAACAAGAAACAATGTACTTGGTGGACCAGGAAATGTAGTTGGTGCCATCCAGCCGCCTAATAACCTACAAATCTGGACCCTGGACTTGTGCCATCTTCACCAGAGTAGTTTGTTGTGTTTTAGCAACTCCTCTATAACGGTAAACCGGTATTTACACTGTGCAGTCTGGGCCCATAACTAATGTTAGCAACTCTGGGTTCAGAACCAGTATTAGAACTCTGGTCCCATAACCAATGTTAGCTAATATATGCGGAATAGTGTAATTCACAGGACAGTAACGTGTAAACCACAAACAAACTCCAGAACAGTGATAGTAAGAAAATAAATAGTCTTTACTTTGTAGCAACTAAAATGCTTCTTCTGTCTAACTTCTCAAACAATGATAACAACAGTCCTTCACCAAACACATATACGGTATCTCACAGTGTTGCAAAACAATCCTCCTCCTACTTCACAGCTTCAGCACAGGATCACAAGGAATCGAACAGGGAATGAGCTGCATTCCTGACCTTTTTATTATTAAATTATTAAATTTATATCCCCCCCTTCTCCACAGAGGACCCAGGGCGGCGATTATATAGCATAGCTTGATTATATAGCATAGCTCAGTGGTCGGCAAACCGTGGCTCATGAGCCAGGACTGGTTCTTTGGCCCCTCGAGTGCGGCTCTTCCTTCAACTAGCCACGGGCAGACTCCAGGAGCCGCACGCCCACCTCCCTCCTCCCGCAGCAAGCGGCCGTGCGGGCGTGCGGGGGGAGGACCCAAGGCTGCGGCTATCTAAATGCCGCGGAGGCCGTCCGGGTGCTGCACGCCGACCTCCCTCCCCGTCCGTGCGGCAGGCAGCCCTGGAAAATGCCCCTCGAACACCAGGCGACTGTTGCTGCTGCTGCTGTTCCCAAGTCCTGCGAACATCGGGCAGGACGAAAGGGAAGGGGTTCCGTGGGCTCCCCCTCAAAAGGGGAAGGGCCCCGACGAGCCGAGGCTCCCAACGGAGAGAGTTGAAGCGAAGCCGAAAACCCAGCAGCGGCCAAGGAAAAAGCCGCCCGCAAAAGCTCGCTGGCTCGCCTGGGCCACTCCGGACCTCCGGAGCATTGCGGGTGGGCGTGGGAGGGAGGGAGGGAGGGAGGGGGGGAAAGAATGAGGAGAGCCCCTCTTTTTTCCTTCCTTCCTTCCTTCCTTCCTTCCTTCCTTCCTTCCTTCCTTCCTTCCTTCCTTCCTCCCTCCCTCCCTCCCTCCCTCCCTCCCTCCCTCTCCCTCTCCCTCTCCCTCTCCCTCTCCCTCTCCCTCTCCCTCTCCCTCTCCCTTTCCCTCTCTCTCTCTGCCTTCTTTTGCAACAGTTTTGGCTTGGGGGGGGGAAACAATGAAAAGCAAAACACAAAAAAAATCCAAATTGTTGCAAGGAGCGCCTTTCCTTTCCTTCCTGACCCAGCGAGCACGCCAAAGCTATGGGAGAGCGGGGGGGGGGGGAAGGAGGGAGGGAAATAACCCGGGGGTGGGAGGGGGGAGAAGAGGAGGAGGAGGCAGCACAGGGGGGGGGAAAGAGGAGATGGGCGCCCGCTGGCAAAGAGAGAGAGAGAGAGAAAGAGAAAGAAGAAGAAAGAGAGGAAAGAAGAGATAAATTGGGGAGGGGGAGGCAGAAGGAAGTTTCTCCGCTGTCTCAAAGTGCAAATCTTCCCCCCTCGATTCGGATGGGCTCCCGTCCCCGAGTGGGAGGGAATGAGGAGGGGCTGGGAAGGCAGACTTTCCTTCGAACTGTTGCTTTCTGGAAGAGGGGGGGGGAGGAGGGAAGAATGCGGAGAGGAAGTGCGAAGAGAAGAGGAAGGAGGGAGGGGAAGAGAGAGAGAGGAGGGGGGGAGAAGAAGAGGGAGGAGGAAGAAGTGGAAGGAAAAGCGGAAAGAGGGAAGAATGTGGAGAGAATGCCAAGAGAGGAAGATGAAGGGAGGAGGAGAGGAAGAGGTGGAAGGGAAAAAACGGAGGAGGAAGGAATGCAGACAGAGAGCGCCAAGAAGAAAGAAGAAGAGGGGTGGAGGCAGAGAATGAAGGAGGAGGAGGAGGAGTAAGAGGAAAGAAGGAAAAATGAAGAAAAGGTGAGCCACCAAGAGGAAGAGGAGGAAAAAGTAGGGACAAGGAAGAAGAGGATGATGATAAAGAAGAAAAGCAAGAGGAAGGAAGAGTGAAGAAAGGATGGAGAGAAAGACAAACCACTCAGGGGCTACAAGAACATCGATGGCTCTCAAAAGACATTTCAGTCGTGGTACTGTTGATATTTGGCTCTCTTGACTAATAAGTTTGCCCACCACTGGCATAGCTGATACTCACAGCCAATCAGATTCAATCAGAATTTAAGACAGTTCTTAAAGCTACACAACTTCTTAAGAACATAGACTCATATATATTGTCAACCCAATATAAGGCTGCATACACTAACAGACATAGACTTATAGACCACTTTACAATGATTTACCGCCCCCTCCAAGTGGTTTACAGAGTCAGCGTATTGCCCCCAGCAATCTGGATCTTCATTTCACCCACCTCCGAAGGATGGAAGGCTGAATCAACCTTGAGCCTGGTAAGATTCGATCTGCCAAATTGCAGGCAGCTGGCAGTCAGCAGAAGTAGCCTGCAGTACTGCACTCTAACCACTGCACCACAATGGTTCCTGGCAGATGCTGTGGATATTCCAACACTGGAGGTTTTTAAGGAGATCTTAGACAGCCACTTGTCTGAAATGGTATAGGGTCTCCTGCTTGAGAAGGAGGTGGGACTAGAAGACCTCCAAGGTCCCTTCCAACTGTGTCATTCTGTTAATAGAGGTGTCATCCTCACTATCTGCCCTATGAATTGACAGAGGAACACCCTGAAGTGGAAGTCCTCAGGTTTTGCAATTTCTCAACATAAAATCAATCTTAGCTGCGGGTAGCATACAGCTTGATCACGCCATCTCAGCTTAAAGGTAAGCAGAACTAGATGCATCATCATTTGGATGAGATCACGTGTAAAAGTGGAAAGTTCAAAATCTATCCTATTGCAGCTGACTTTTTTAAAAGGAAAAAAATAAAAAATAAATAGAATAAAAGAGAATAACAAAGTTGAAAGGGAACTTGAAGGTCTTCTAGTCCAACCACCTGCCTAGGCAGGAAGCCCTCCACCGTTTCGGACAAATGGCTATCCAACATCTTCTTAAGAATGTCCAGTGTTGGAGAATTCACAACTTCTGGAGGCAAGTTGTTCCATTGATTAATTGTTCTTTTTTTTTATTGAAAGAGTTTTATACAAACAAATTCCCCCCTCCCCCCCCATACATATAATATAGGTCAAATACAAATACTGTACCCCCCTCCTCCCACCCAACATAATATAAATTTCTCATAAAATAACATTACCCCCTTATCCCCATCTTTTAAGCTAATTCATATAAATCTTATACAAATATATTTCCCTCCCCTAACCACCCTAACCCTCCCCCACCTCCCGTTCCAACCCACCCCCCAGACTTCCACTATACGCCACTCGAATAGTTCCAAACAACCCATATATTATTCACTCTGTTCACGTTGTTCCCCTTGCTTATCACCTTATCAGTCTAATCATTCTTACCTAAAAGCTACAGTGGTACCTCGGTTCACGAACTTAATTCGTGAACTGACTCTGTTCGCGATCCGAATTGGTCGTGAAGCGAGGCACAATTTCCCATAGGGTTCAATGTAAATCCGGTTAATCCGTTCCGACCTTGTTTTTTGGTCGTGATTCTTGAACTGACTCTGTTCGTGAACAGAATTGGTCGTGAACAGAGGCACAGTTTCCCATAGGGTTCAATGTAAATCCGGTTAATCCGTTCTGACCTTGTTTTTTGGTCGTCCGCGGCTCCGGTTCGTGAAGCGAAACGGGGTTCGTGAACCCGAGCATTTTTACGAACTTTTCTGTTTGTGAAGCGAGGGCGGAGTTCGTGAAGCGAGGCGGAGTTCGTGAAGCGGAGCATATTTTTACGAACTTTTCCGTTCGTGAACCGAAACGGTGTTCGTGAACCGGGGCACAGTTTTTGGGAAATTTTTGGTCGTAATCCGAATTGGTCGTGAACAGAGGCGTTCGTGAACCGAGGTACCACTGTACATGATACTTCCTAGTCTGGTATTTATTTTGTATATAGTCAATCCATTTATTCCATTCCTGTATATAATTCTCCTGCTTCTGATCTTTTAAGAAAGCTGAGATTTTTGCCATTTCCGCAAACCCCGCCATTTTCTGTATCCATTGGTCAATCGTAGGTAAAACGTCTTTTTTCCAGTGCTGAGCAATCAGCGACCTAGCTGCTGTGACCATATACAAAAGCAATTTCATTTCCCCCTTTGTAGAGTCCTTGATTATACCCAATAAAAACATTTGCGGAGTAAATTGTAGTCTTTTCTTCAATACATTTTGCATAACCCACCATATTTTTATCCAGAAAGCTTTAACCTTATTGCAGGTCCACCATATATGAAAAAATGTAGCATCTAAACACCCTCATCTCCAGCATTTTGGTTGAACATTAGGATACATACATGATAATAATTTCTTAGGATCTAAATACCATCTATAAAACATTTTATAAAAGTTCTCCCTTAAATTCTGTGACTGTGTAAATTTAACATTCTGAACCCATATTTTTTCCCACGTCTCCAACATGACAGGTTCACCAAAACTTTGAGCCCATTTAATCATACAATCCTTCACCAATTCACTTTCTGAATCCCTTTCCAACAAAATTAATTGTTCTAATTGTCAGGAAATTCCTCCTTAATTCTAAATTTCTTCCCTCTTGATTATTATTATTATTATTATTGTTTAAATTTCTATACCACCCTTCTCCCTTCCGGGACTCAGGGCGGTGTACAGGCAACAATAAAATCACAAGAAAAAACATAGAAACCTTTAAAAATATATTAAATGAAAAATAGCCTGTCTTAAAACCTTGTTAAAAGGTTTGCTAAAAAACAATTCAAAACTATACCATTTAAAACTATACCAGTTAAAAACTATGCCAGGCCAGCCGCACGAAATAAATAAGTCTTCAAGGCCCGATGGAAAAGGCGTAGGTCCGTGGTTGGCCGTAGGTCAGGGGGTAGGTCATTCCAGAGGGCAGGGGCTGCCACAGAGAAGGCTCTCCCCCTAGGGGGTCGCCAGCCGACATTGCCTGGCCGACGGCACCCTGAGGACGCCCTCTCTGTGGGAGCAAACTGGATGGTGGGAGGTATTTGGTAGCAGGAGGCAGTCTTGCAAATAGCCAGGTCCCTTGCCATGGAGCGCTTTAAAGGTGGTTACTAATACCTTGAAGTGCACCTGGAAAGCCACAGGCAGCCAGTGCAGCTCGTGCAGGAGAGGTGTCATGTGGGAGCATCCCAGAATCCCCCGCGATTAGTTTCCACCCATTGATTCTTGTTCTACTCTCAGGTGCTTTGGAGAACAGCTTCACTCCCTCTTCTTTGGGGCAACCCCTGAGATATCGGAAGACTGCTATCATCTCTCCCCTAGTCCTTCTTTTCATCAGACTAGACACACCCAGTTCCTGCAACCGTTCTTCATATGTTTTAGCCTCCAGTCCCCTAATCCTCTTGGTTGCTCTTCTCTGCACTCTTTCTAGAGTCTAAGCATCTTTATCACATCATGGCGACCAAAACTGAATGCCGTATTCCAAGCGTGGCCTTCCCAAGGCCTTATAAAGTGGTATTAACACTTCACGTGATCTTGATTCTATCCCTCTCTTGATGCAGCCTAGAATGGAAAACTAGAAAACTAGAGTGATTGTGGGTGAAACCTTTCTGTTATTTTTTTTCTCTCCCAAGACATTCTGAGGCTTCTAACTCTGGTAAGGAGCATATCTACTTCATGGAAAACTGTGTTTCAGGAATTAAATACTGTTTTTCTCAACCTTGGCAACTTTAAGATATGTGGACTTCAACTTCCAGAATTACTCAGCTTCTGGGAGTTGACGTCTACGCACCTTGCCAAAGTTGCCAAAGGTGAGAAAAATGGTATTGATCCAATGGTGCAATTGTAAGACATGGAAAGCAAGTTTTTCTTTTCACTGAATGTCTTGGAAATCCTTTGGTCGATGATGGGAAACCTTAAGCCCAAGCTAGCACCTAGCTTCGATTTCAGAACAAATCCATTCTATGTACCAAAACAGTATTTGTTGAGGGCTGCAACTGGTTAATGTTTTAAGCAGATTATTACTTTCCCTGTAAATTCCACTTGGGGCAAAATGGTTTCACTTTCTGTTCTTGGTTCCCTGCATAAATGGTAGGTGCCGCCAGAGGGCAGTGTTACTCCATACATTTATTTAGAGAAGCAGCTATTTTCCCAGACAATCCCTTAGGACTTACACTATATTGCCAAACGTATTCGCTCCCCTGCCTTTCCTCCCATATGAACTTACAGTAAGTGACCTCCCATTCCGAATCCATAGGGTTCAATAGGACGTCGGTCCACTGCGCCCTGTTCTTGAACTAATCTGAAGGTCACATGGAGTTTGGAGGTCTGTAGCGATGGACTCTGCAGAACGTTGGCAACCTCTTCGCACTAGGCGCCTCAGCATCCGCTGACCCTGCTCCGTCCGTTTACGTGGCCTCCCACTCCGTGGCTGAGTTGCTGCCGTTCCCAAACACTTCCACGTTCTTCTCATACAGCTGACAATTGATGGTGGAATATTTAGGAGCGAGGAAATTGCACTACTGGATTTGTTGCACAGATGGCATCCTATCCCAGTTCCACGCTGAGCTCCTGAGAGTGACCCATTCTTTCACACATATTTGTCACAACAGTCTGCATGCCTAGGTACTTGGTTTTATACACCTGTGGCCAGGGAAGTGGTTGGAACCCCTGATTGATTATTTGGATGGGTGAGCAAATACTTTTTGGCAATATAGGGTATAATAATCCCGAGCAACTAGCTGAACTGGTCTCAGTGCAAAGGAAACCACATAGAATTGCTTATTTCCCCGCCCCCTCTGTCCTTATATCTAAGTAGGAACAGAACGATTGCCCAATTGGGTTAATCGAATGCTGCTTTTCACAGTGTTATGACTAAAGATTGTCTGCTCATGGGCTGCAGAAGGGATGAGGGCAATGTCCTGAGGACCAGCAAAAAAGTCAGCAAGGCACATTTGTGTCCTTGTGAGGTACAAATAGCGAAAATCCTTTAGGTGAAATGAGAATGAACTTCAAAAATCAGTCAATCGACCTACCCCCGAACTTCGCACTATCTCTTTCGCCGCTCACTTAAAACATATTTTTTTCAGCAAGCTGGTCTTGCGTAATAGTCCTGACTCTCATAATATATCATCTGCCAAATACGTATATGGATATTAGATTTTAGGGAATTTTAGTATAGGTTGGGTTGTATTTTAATGTTCTTAAATTTTAGTACAGGTAAATTTAATTCGTTTTTAACTTTGTATATATTGTATGTTTTATATGGTTTTTTAATTTTTCTGTACACCGCCCCGAGTCCCTTCGGGGAGAGGGGGCGGTTTATAAATCTAATAAATTATTATTATTAAATTATTAATTATTAATCAGAATAGAGCTGAACGGGACCAAGCAGGAGACTCTAGACCAGTGATGGCAAGCCTTTTTTGCCTCAGGTGCCAAAAGGACACCCTGATAATTTAATGCCCCCCGTGCCATGTCCCCCCGGCCCCCGCATGTGCACATGGCTTTCTTGGTGCCTGGGGAGGGCAAAAACGGCCTCTTCTACCCCCATCCCCACCCCGAGGCCCTCCAGAAGCCAGAAACGGACTGTTTTCTGATTTCCGGTGGGCCCAGTAGGTCCATTTTCTAGGAGCCTGGGGAAGGTGAAACATGTCCCATCACGTAAACCGGAAGTTTGGGAACAGATTTCTGGGATGCCCGTTGGGCCATTTTTCTCCCCAGAACTTCCATTTTGCGCATTGGGTGGTTTTTTGCCCTCTGGGGGCTTCAGGAAAGGCTCTGGAGGGCGAAAAATGGCTGAAAATCAAGGCCAAAAATCAGCATGCACACTGGAGCTGACAGGGTAATGCCTCGCGTGCCCTCAGAAATGGCTCCAGGTGCCACCTGTGGCCCACGTGCCATAGGTTCGCCATCGCGGCTCTCTACCATTTCAGATAGGTGACTATCCAGTCTCTTCTTAAAGACCTCGAGTGATGAAGCACCCAAAATGACGAAAGGCAAGCTGTTCCACTGGTTAATTGTTCTCACTTTAGGAAGTTTCTCCTTAATTCCAGGGTTGCTTTTCTCCCTGATTAGTTTCCATCCATTGTTTCTTCTCCTGTCTTCTGGTCCTTTGGAAAATAGGTTGACCCCGCCTCTTCTTTGTGGCAGCCCCTCAAATACTGGAAGACTGCTATCATGTCACCCTCTAGTCTTTCTTTTCTCTAGACTAGCCAAACCCAAATTCTTCATGTTTTAGTCTCCAGTCCCCTCATCATTTCATTTCATTCATTTCATTTATTTGATTTATAGACCGCCCCCTCTCCCCGAAGGGACTCGGGGCGGTGCACAGGACTTTAAAAAACATATCACATTCCGGCTCCTGCGGCGACGGGCGAGCCTAGCGCTCGCTCGCCGCTTTGTTTCTTCTTCTGCCCCCCAACGGGGGTGAGACTCCTCTTGTTTGAGGGTCTCCCGTAGGGCCGGCTCGTCGGGGGGCGTGCCCCCCACGGCGGTGGAGGAAGCGGCTCCCGGCGCGGCTCAGGTGAGGGAGAACATGCTAGTGGGGGGTTTTCCCTTCGCCCAGGGAAGACGGCGCCATTTACAATTATGAGGAGGGCTGATCGGCTCAGTCAGAAGGACTCCCGAGGCTTCAGCTGCGAGGAGAGAGTGAGTCTTTAAAAAACTTTTTTTTCCTGCTGCCAGCCAGACTGAACGGACTGGGAGGGGGGTGTTTATTTTTAAAAAAAAAACCCTCGGATTTAAGCGGCACGTTAAAATGGCTTCTCTGCAAAGGGAAAGCGGAAACTTTCACTCCGGACGGTCTCTAACAAGGGAAAGTGGAATGTGACTTTTTGCAACATTGTTTCTAGGTCTGGCTGAGTTTAAAAAAATTCTTTTTTTGCTACTCTCTCCCTCTGGCTGAGATGGGCGGTGGAAGTGGCTTCTCTTTGTCCCTGCCTGATTATTTCAACTAAGGAAAATTTCCAGCGTCTCTTTGAAAGCAGGACTCTCTCTGGATTTTTGGAAAAAAAAATTTTCTTGATGGATTTGTGATTTCTTCTTTGGAATACCTTCGTTATTACTATTTGCTGACTTGGGAAATTGTGTCTCTTTTGGTTTCTGAATTGTTTGCAACTTCACGGCCCTGAACTGAACTGAGCTCCTGATCTGCCCCACCAGCCCCACCCGGAAAACGCCATCTTGGTGGCAGTGATTCTAACTTTTAACCATGGCACAAGAAGCAGCACTTGTAAATTTGGAACAAAGGATGGCTTCTCTTGAAACCTCTATGCAGACTTTGATATCAGAAATAAAGGCCCAGAGGGCTGAAAATAGTACTTTCAAAAAGGAACTATTGGATACCCGGAAGCAAGTGTTGGAGAATACACAGAAGAATGAAGAATTGGAAGGAGGGTTGGAGGGGGCTAAGGGAGAGATTAAAAATGTTTCTAATGAGGTGGGGGAAATAAATGGGCGTGTGTCTAGGATAGATATGGAAAGAATGACATATTTTTTGAGATTTCAGAATGTTCTTGAGGATTCTGGTGAATGCCTGCCTGATCTTATGAGTACAATTTTAGCAGACTATTTACAAAAACCTAAGGACGAGATCAGGGGGGACATTGACCTAGCCTATAGAATTAACTCTGCATATGCCAGGATGAATGAAGTGCCTAGAGAGATACATGTGAAATTTGTTAGAAGGTCAACCAGAGAGGAAATCCTGAAAGCGCAGAGAGAGAAACCTTTAACTTATCATCGAGAAACGGTCACTATCTTGAAGCAGATCCCTAGAAAAATTAGAGATTCAAGAAGGAAATTTTCCTTCTTGTCTAAAACCTTGTTTGATCACGGGATTTGGTTCAAGTGGGTGACACCTGAAGGGATGCTGGTGTTCTGGGAAGGAGGAAGAGTGAGGATTAAAACAGTTGCTGAGGCGGAAGCCTTTCTTAAAAAACATTCCTCTGCCCTGGGGGAAGATCCAGGGGGGACGGAGGGGGCCACGGCTCCGCCTGCGGGGGGCCAGGGAGGAGAGAAAGAAGATACAATAGCCAAAAGACTTAGATCAAAAAAATAACTTTGCCTTGATTTTTTCCTGAACAATTTTGCATAATATTTCTATCCGGACTTTTTGTAAATGTCTGACAGCATGGAAGGGAGAATTTAGGTAAATGTACTTGCTTTCAACTTGTAGTGGTATGGAAAATGTTTTCTATGTTAACTTTTTTAATGTGTATTTTGAGGTCTCGGAAGGTCCGATGACTCTGACGTGAATGCTCTCAAAATTTCTTTGTAACCATTACCTTATCCTGTTAAAAAATGTAAAACCAATAAAACTTTTTCAATATATAAAAAAAAAAAACATATCTATAAATACAACAATACAATATTTAAAATCGAATTAAATAATTTACCCTGCACTAAAATTTTAAAATCTTAAAACCTTTAAAACCCTTAATACTATTCCCTACAATCCCTATTAAAACAAACTCAATTTATACTACAGGCTAGGGTAGGATAGCTTAGGCCAGGCCAGCCTGATGAAAGAAGTAAGTTTTTAACTTTTGGCGGAAGGAGCGGAGGTCCGTGGTTGTTCTAAGTTCGGGGGGAAGGTCGTTCCAGAGGGTCGGGCCCACCACGGAGAAGGCCCTTCCCCTGGGCGTCGCCCGCTGGCACTGCCTAGTAGACAGCACCCGGAGAAGTCCCTCTCTGTGGGAGCAGATCGACCGCAGGGATGTATGAGGCAGAATGCGATCCCGCAAGTAACTAGGGCCCGTGCCATGGAGTGTTTTAAAGATGGTAATCAACACCTTGAAGCATCATCCTGGTTGCTCTTCTATGAACTTTTTCTAGAGTCTCAACATCTTTTTTTCCGTAGTGTGGTGATCAAAACTGGATGCCAATTAACCATACCCAATTCCTGCAACCGTTCTTCATATGTTTTTGTCTCCAGGCCTTTAATCATCTTTGCCAAGATGTAAAAAATGACGTCGAGACTCTGGAAAGAGTGCAAAGAAGAGCAACCAAGAGGATTAGGGGATTGGAGACTAAAACATACGAAGAATGGTTACAGGAACTGGATATGTCTAGTTTAATAAAAAGAAGGACTAGGGGAGAGATGATAGCAGTCTTCCAATATCTCAGGGGTTGCCACAAGGAAGAGGGAGTCAAGCTATTCACCAAGGCACCTGAGGGCAGAACAAGAAGCAATGGGTGGAAACTAATCAAGGAGAGAAGCAACTTAGAACTTAGGAGAAATTTCCTGACAGTTAGAACAATTAACCAGTGGAACAGAAATTACCTCCAGAAGTTGTGAATGCCCCAACACTGCAAGTCTTTAAAAAGATGTTGGATAGCCATTTGTCTGAAACGGTATAGGACTTCCTGCCTAGGCAGGGGGTTGGACTAGAGGACCTCCAAGGTCCCTTCCAACTCTGCTATTGTATTGTGTTGTACAGTATATCCTAGTTGCTCTTCTTAGCCCTTTCTTCAAAATCTCACCATTTTGTAATGTGACCAAAATTGAAGTATTCTGGGTGTAGTAGTCTTACTAAGGCTTTATAAAATGGTACTAATACTTCTCATGATTTTGATTTTATGCCTCTGTTAGTACAAGTAAGAATTGTATTACCTTTTTTGGCTGTTACCACATACTTCCAGCTCATGTTTAAGTGAGTTAAATGTGCAAGTTGTATCTCAAGAGGTAAAACAGGTTGCTTATCCCGGCTCATGATCCACCAGTTTTACTCCTCCTTCAGGTCCAGTCAAATCTAGCTGGAAGTCCAGTAGATGGCAATAAAGAAGTAACAGAAAATTCTGTTTTTAAAAAAAAATCAATTTCATCCAGTGGCTGGCCCACTTATGGTACCCTACTGAGAATGTGGTTTATAACTAACATTAGTACACTAGAACAGGGGTCCCCAACCTTTTTTGCATCAGGGACCGGTTTCATTTTAAAGAAAATTCTGCAGACCGGCTGGCGTAGTGGAGGAGCGGGGAGGAGGGGGAACAGGCAGCGCATGTGCATGCGGGGGGGGGGGGGGAGTCGGCTCACTCGGCCCTCTAGGGCCTCCAACGGCACGAACAGCCGCGCCTGCGCTCTCCCACATCCGGTGCGCGCTCTGCCCAGGAGGCTGCCCCCTCCTCCCTCCTCCTCCTCTCCGGCCCTGCGGCCCGGTTCCTATCAAGCCATGGACCGGCACCGGTCTGCGGCCCGGGGGTTGGGGACCCCTGCACTAGAAGATGCTAATATTTTCCAAATTCTAGAAGTGCAGCATATTCCAAAAAATTGAATAGGCATGTCTAGCCATAGGAGTCACTTGGACAATGATGATCTTAAGAAAGTTCCCAAGCTATGCACCTATTCTTCTTAGAGGATTTTAATCTGATTTAGAATAGCTAAATTCTCCAATTCTCATAGTAAGGAATCCCCTGCCCCCAAGATCTTTATCTCGTCAGAATTCAGTCTTTTAATTCTTGAGGTTTTTCTCCGAATCTTTCAATTCAGAGAAAAATTGCAGATTGCAGGAACCATTTGCACTACTCAGGTGTCCCTGAGGACACAGATAAACCTCCAATTAATAATAATATCTTTATTTATATACCGCCTCCTCTCCCCAAAGGGACTCGGAGCGGTGCACAGGGAAAATTAAAAATACCAATATAAAATACATAAATAGATAAATAAAATACGAATTAAACCAAATTATCCCTGCGCTAAAATCACCCTATCTTAAAATACACTAAAATCCCCTAAAACCCTATTAAAAGACGGGAGACTAACCTAGGCCGGCCAAGCGAAAAAAGTGTGTTTTTAATTTTTGATGGAAGGAGCGGAGGTCCGTGGTTGTTCTGATCTCAGGGGGAAGGTCGTTCCAGAGGGCTGGGCCCGCCACAGAGAAGGTCCTTCCCCTGGGCGTCGCCCGCTGGCATTGCCTAGTGGATGGCACCCGGAGAAGTCCCTCTCTGTGGGAGCGAATCGGCCGCAGGGATGTATGAGGCAGGATCCGATCCCGCAGATAACTAGGTCCCGTGCCATGGAGTGCTTTAAAGATGGTAACTAACACCTTGAAGCGCACCCGAAAGACGACAGGCAGCCAGTGCAGCTCGCGCAAGAGCGGTGTTATGTGGGTAAACCTTGAGGTTCCCCAATTGCTTCAACGACCCTCAAAAAGGATGCAAATGACCAGCTGTCTGCAAGGAGTCTAAATCCTTTCACATTCCTCATTATCCTGTCAGAGCTGAAGAAGCCTCTTGGAGGAGAAGCGAAATGTCTTCAAAAGAAAAACACAAGAAAGTTCAATTGCCTCCTGAAAAAGCGCTTTGGGAGGTCTTTCAATTCTCCTTCTTGTCAGAAATCAAGCAAGCAAGCAATCAAAGTTTATCCCAAAGGTGCTTTTTTCAAAAGGCAACAGGAGTTTCTTTGTTTCTCCTTGAAGAGGGTTCACTTCAGGGCAGTTTTGACTGAAGAAGGTCCTTGGATGAGAAATGAAATGTCTTCAAGGAAAACCAAAGAAAGTCCAATTGTCTTTTGAAAAAACACTGTTGGGACTGCCATGACATGGATGATTGACAATCTCCATAGACCAGGGATGGGTTCCTGCCAGTTCTAAGCTCTTCTATAGAAGAGGTTCCACAAATCTACAGTATCGTTTAGAACCGGTTCCAGCTCCTTCCCTCCGCCCGTCCACCCATCATCAAGAGGAAGAGCGAGAGGAGGAATTCTGGGAGTTGAAGTCCACAAGTCTTAAAGCTGTCAAGTTTGAACACCCCTGGGGTTTTTTTTTTCTAAAGGGTCAGGGGTGCGAGGGTCTTGTCACTTGACAGCTTTAAGATGTGCGTGCTTCAAATGCCAGAGTTTCTGAGTCAACATTTTGGTTGCTAAGCAAAAGCGTTGTTAAGTGGGTTTCACCATGTTTTACAAGTTGGCCATGCCCACCCAGTCACATGACTGCCAAGCCACTCCCACTCAGTCCCGTGGCTGGCAAGCCACTCCCACTCAGTCCCATGGCCATCAAGCCACTCCCACAAAGCAGGCCACACCTGCAGAAGAGGTTCTAAAATTTTTGAAATCCACCACTGCCATAGACCATCCAAGTTTATGGACGATCAACCATCTATTTGTGCATCTGTCAGCTGCCGCTCTTCGCTTTCTTTGACTCAACCAAATGCCAGAACCAGGGGGGAGGGGGCATTTGGGAGGGGAAGAGTGTTGGAGGTATGAAATAATGTTATGGGAAATTGGGGAGTATGGACACTAAAAGTAACCAGAGATGCCAAACCGAGCCACACCTTCCTGCCTTCAAGGACACTGGCTCTGGGAAGCAAATTTACAGTGGTGCCTGGGACACTGGATTCCCAAAACATCAGAATAGAACCTGATTGGACTACTTTCACAGGGGCAGGGGGAGGATTTTGGACATGGGACGATTGCTTTCCATATATGATTTTTGCGTCGTTTTTATTTATTTGTTTATTTGCTTGTTTTGTCAAGTGTGTATAATAAGATAACAGACATAAGTACATACAAGATGGTTCTGAGCCCCCCTTTCTCCGACTAACACAAGAATGGCTGCTTGCCACTAACTCTCTTGGCTGCTTGCCTGAATAACTCTAAACAGATACGAAGCTTCCTAACTTGACTAGACATGAACCTGAAAATCAACACGAATAAACAAGAATCTAGAAATCCCACGTTGTTCTCTGCAAGGACTTTCTTAGCAAAGGCTTCCTTTTAAACCCTCTTGGGAGGGGCCAGTCATTAGGCAGCTGGGACTAATTCAAATCCTTCGAGTTTGCTTCTGATGCAATTGAAGCCTTTTTTTAGCCCTTCTCAATCTAGCATCAGGGACAAACTGGCCTTGATCCTCCCCACTACTCCAAGACCCAGGCGCCTCCTGATGACCAGCCGGGCTCTCTGCTCTCTCAAGGTCACCCTCCTCTTCCAGAGCAGACCCTAATCCATCACCAGCTCATCCGGAGCTGGCTGGGCCACAACACAAGATTATGCATACATACAGGGGATTTTGTCTGTCAGCCAGTGATGTTGTAACTTTGAATGGCCACTAAATGAACTGTAGATAGAGCGAAACTCCAGATATCAAGATGCCAACCATGGGAACCAAGGAGATTTCGACAGGTGTTTATCAGAGCCGAAAAAGACTTTCTCACAACCATACCAGATGCCTCCATTGGACAACATGACCTGGCCTAACGGAAGGGAGGCAAAACGTGAACTTTATGTGGGATTGCGCGGGAAATAGTTAGATCTGGTTTTGCCCTCATCTTTGCCGATATGATGTACTCATTAAAGTTTTGCATTAAGAGATTGGATTGTCTTAGCCATGCTTGACTTTGGTTGGGTTTGTCAATCAGAACCTTGACATTAGCAGTAAAAGGAAACCAAGCTACCAAAGAACACAATGACTGGACACCGCCAAAGATGACCATCAGCCAGAACAGAGGGCAACCGAAAGAAGAAATGAAGGCTCTTTAGTGCTCTCTGACCTTGATGAACTTGCTTGTTTTCTTGCAGGCATTTCATGATCCAACTAGGTTACATCATCAGTGCTAGTAAGGAGCGCCTTGCCTGTCTGTGTGGGTGGGGGCGGTCTAAGATATTCTTTGGCTGGGTTGTTTACTGATGGCTCTTTGGCAGTTTCTTGACTGGGATACTGTTTACTTAATTGTTGGTCTGAAGTTGACCTTGGAGTTTAACCTATGCTGATCTGGGTGCTCATTGCTGGTGGAGAGTTTGTTGTTGTTGTTAGTTGCAATGTCATGCCCGACCCATCACAACCCCATGGACAACATTCCTCCAGGCCTTCCTGTCCTCTACCATCCCCCGGAATCCATTTAAGTTCCCGCCGACTGCTCCAGTGACTCCATCCATCCACCTCCTTCTCTGTCGTCCCCTTCTTCTTTTGCCCTCCATCGTACCCAGCATGAGGCTCTTCTCTAGGGAGTCCTTCCTTCGCCTTAGGTGGCCAAAGTCTTTCCTCTTCAGGAATCTGGCCTTCTAAAGAGCAGTCAGGGTCCATCTCCTCTAGGACTGACCGGTTGGATCACCTTGCAGTCCAAGGGACTGAGGAGTCTTTCCCCCTTTGTGGTGGGTTGATTGTCTCTTTTGCATAGTCTGTAGATGTTGTTAATGTCTATGTGTCTGTTGATGGCTGTTTTGTCAGAGTACCCAGCTTCTAGAAATTCCCTCACATTTTTTGACTTGGCCTGGTCTAGGAGAAGAATTGAAAGATCAAATGATGTGGAGAGACCGGGCTCACAGAATCACGAAGAGTCTGATACGACTCAATGGACAACTTTACATCTTCCTCACTAAGCTTTTCCATGGCTAGGGTTCCACAGTCTCTCTGTTGCCATGAATAGATCACTTCCTAATTAAAAATGTCTTACACTGATGACCAAGTCTTTCTTCCTTCCTTCCTTCCTTCCTTCCTTCCTTCCTTCCTTCCTTCCTTCCTTCCTTCCTTCCTTCCTTCCTTCCTTCCTTCCTTCCTTCCTTCCTTCAGAATTACTAGCCTGCTGGATTGAGCAGGATTTCAAGAAGCTTTGCAAAGTTTTGCCCTTAATTCTCCTAGAGATATTCTGTCAGTGCCCTGTTGAACTCTCCAGTCTAGTAAATATAATTCTTTCTTAGTATCTTCTCCAGGCAAAATTGGCTCCCCGAAATATAGGACAACAGAAGCTTAAATGACAAGAGAGACAATTAGAGAAGGCAAATAGAGGAGACTCATTGTGAAATGGACGACTTGCCCCAAGCTGTTTTAAGGCCTAGGCTGTGGCAATACATGTGACCTCTCCATGTCCTTGGTGCTCTCTGAGTTTGGTTGTTTTCTTGCAGATGTTTCATCACCCAACTAGGCAACATCAAGAGTGGCTGTGCTCCCTGTTTATATCACTGAGCTTGCCCTGCCAGTTTGGCCGTTCTTTGATTAGGCAATTGTTGTCTGTGTGATTACAATACAATACAATACAATACAATAGCAGAGTTGGAAGGGACCTTGTAGGTCTTCTATTCCAACCCCCTGCGTGGGCAGGAACCTTGTACCATTTCAGACAAATGGCTATCTAACAGGCAAGCTGTTCCAGAGGTTAATTGTTCTAACTGTCAGGAAATTTCTCCTTAGTTCTAAGTTGCTTCTCTCCTTGATTAGTTTCCACCCATTGCTTCTTGTCCTGCCTCCAGGTGCCTTGGAGAATAGTTTGACTCCCTCTTCTTTGTGGCACCCTCTGAGATATCGGAACACTGCTATCATGTCTCCCCTGGTCCTTCTCTTCATCAAACTAGACATACCCAGCTCCTGCAACCGTTCTTCATATGTTTTAGTCTCCAGTCCCCTAATCATCTTGGTTGCTCTTCTCTGCACTCTTTCCAGAGTCTCCACGTCTTTTCTACATCGTGGCGACCAAAACTGTATGCAGTATTCCAAGTGTGGTCTTACCAAGGCACTATACAGTGGCATTAACACTTCACGTGATCGAGATTCTATCCCTCTGTTTATGCAACCTAGAACTGTGTTGGCTTTTTTGGCAGCTGCTGCACACTGCTGGCTCATATTTAAATGATAGTTTGTCTGGTGGTAATACCTGCTTATCTGGGTATTGGTTGCTGGGTTTTGTTTGTTTGTTTCCTTATTAGCTTTTTCATTGCCTCTTTTGAATAGCGTATAAATGTAGTTTATGTCGATGTGCCTGTTGATGGCTGATTTGTCTGAGGTTCAGGAATTCCCTGGCATTTTTGGTTTTAGCTTGCTCTATGATGCTCATAAGTTTCCCAGTTGAAACTGTGGCTGAGCCTGTCCAATTCTTGTGAGATTAAGGACTTTTCAACATATCTTCTGCCTGCTAGTTGGTGTTCATAGATGCACTCCGCTAATCTTCTGCCTGCTGTGGTTGTTACAATACTTACACTTTATATTGAAGAGGACTCTTCCCCCCCTCTCCTTGGGCTATTGGTTGATTCCATGTATTTTGTGGTTTATTCCATGTGTCCTTTGGTTTATTCTATTAGTTTCAGTTCAGTTTAACACATGGCCTGGTTTGTTTTTATTGTTCAAATACCAATAATTTTACTAGTCTTTTCTAGTCAACTGATGCTTCATTCTTTTCTATGCACTGTAAAGAGGTGGCAACCATAATTTTTACATTTTAAAACAGCCTGTGGAGTTCAAACAGCCTATTGGTGCTGTTTGAGCCCCTTAGGACAGGGGTCCCCAACCTTTTTTGCACCAGGGACCGGTTTCATTTTAAAGAAAATTCTGCGGACCGGCTGGCGTAGAGGAGGAGTGGGGGGGAGGGGAAACAGGCGGCGCATGTGCACGCGGGGGCAAGTCGGCTCACTCGGCCCTCTAGGGCGGTGGTGTCCAAACTTTTTTCAAAGAGGGCCAGATTGGATGAAGTGAACATGGTGGAGGGCCGAACATTTTTCCGAACATTCTTTGAACCATTACAATTAAATGCAAATAAATTATTTTATGCCAAGTTAATTGCAAATGACATACTTTTCATTTCATAACATTAAGATCAACTGACAGTTGAGTTTTCACAATGTATTGAAAATAAATTTTAAAAAAACTTACCTACCTCTTTCTCTCTTTCTCTCTTTCTTCCTCTCTCTCTCTCCATTTCTCTCACTCTTTCTCTCTTTCTTTCTCTCTCTCTCTCTCTTTCTTTCTCTCTCTTTCTTTCTCTCTCTCTCTCTCTCCATTTCTCTCTCTCTCTCTCTCTCTTTTTCTCTTTCTTCCTCTCTCTCCATTTCTCTCTCTTTCTCTCTCTCTCTTTCTTTCTGTCTCTCTTTCTTTCTCTCTCTCTCTCTCCCTCTTTCGCTCTTTCTTTCTTTCCCCTTTTCTCTCTCTCTCTTTCTCTCTCTCTTTTTCTCTTTCTTTCTGTCTCTCTGTCTCTTTCTCTCTCTCTCTCTTTCTTTCTCTTTCTTTCTCTTTCTCTTTCTTTCTCTCTTTCTCTTTCTCTTTCTCTCTTTCTCTCTGTCACTGTGTGTGTGTCTGTCTGTCTGTCTGTCTCTCACTCACTTAATCAGTCTCTATCTATCTGTCTCTCCCTCCCTCTCTCTGTCTCTCTCTGTCTCTGTGTGTGTCACTCTCTCTGATTCTCTCCCTCCCTCCCTCTCTCTGTATCTCTGTCTCTCCCTCTTTCCCCGTCTGTCTCCGATTCAATCCCTCCCTGTGTCATTCTCTATCTGTGTCTCTCTCCGTCTCTCTCCCTCCCTCTCTTTCTCTCTGTCTCTGTCTGTCTCTCTGTCTTTCCCTCCCCTTCTGTCTCTCTCTGTGTCTGTTAGTCACTCCCTCTCTCCCCTCTCCTCCCCTCCCCCACCCAGGGAAGCAGCAGAAGGGCCGGTATGCCGGAGTTTACGGACGCCTCCTCCCGCAGCAGGCGAGGGAGCAGGCGGGGTGAGCACCCAAGGCTACCGTCATCTTAAGCACCACCGAGGCTGTCGCCCGGCAGGGGCGTCAGGCAGGGAAGCCGGTCGCGTCTCCATCGCGGCTCCCTCCGGCAGGCACCAAGCGGACGTTCTGGGGCCGCGCGTTCACCTCTCTCCCAGCTTCGCAGCCCCAGAACGTGCAGCGATGGAGGCGCGACTGGCTTCCCTGCCTGACGCCCCTGCCGGGCGACAGCCTCGGTGGTGCTTAAGATGATGGTAGCCTTGGGTGCTCACCCCGTCTGCTCCCTCGCCCGCTGCGGGAGGAGACGTCCGTAACCTCCATCCACCTCCCTCCCAGCCACACAGCCCCAGAGACAGAGGGAGGAAGGGAGGGCCACATTTACACAGAGCAGGGAGGGCTGTTGGAGGGCCATATTAAACTGACCCCCGGGCCGCAAATGGCCCCCGGGCCGGACTTTGGACATGCCTGCTCTAGGGCCTCCAACGGCACGAACGGCCGCGCCTGCGCTCTCCCGCATCCGGTGCACGCTTTGCCCAGGGGGCTTCCCCCTCCTCCCTCCTCCTCCTCTCTGGCCCTGCGGCCCAGTTCCTATCAAGCCACGGACCGGCACCGGTCCGTGGCCCGGGGGTTGGGGACCCCTGCCTTAGGACATCCTAAGTGAATGGGGCTGAACCTTCGTAATGCAGTACTCTCAAAAGTCTCCCCATCTTGCCATTCTGAATGATATCTTGGCTAACAGTATCACAAGGTATTGTGGAGTTTTAATGTGCAATATCTGAGCTTTAGGAGTTATTCACGTTTTTATATATCATCAACTAACTTGTAATTTTTGACTGAACTATTAGGAAAATAACGCCAATAAAGCAATAATTCAGAGCAACTAAAAGAAAACATGTAAAATGGGTATGTATCCATTGGTTTCAAGTTGGCTTTATTTTCCATTGCATGCTAGTCAATAATATCCTCATACAATACAATAGCAGAGTTGGAAGGGACCTTGGAGGTCATCTAGTCCAACTCCCTGCCTAGGCAGGAAGATTCCAACCTAGGCAGGAATTCCAACTTTATTGTCCTGGCAGGTTAACACCTAGAACAGTGAGGCTAACCTTTTATGTCACTGTGTGTCAACCTGCGTGCCAGAAATGGCACACAAAACCATCTCCCCTGGATGTGCGGCCTTGCTGGCCTTTGTGCGCCGGTGTCCCATATGGTGCCCCTTTCTGGACCGTGATGCTTTAGCCAAAGTCACTCAAGCCCTCGTCATCTTCCGCCTGGACTATTGTAACACTCTCTACATGGGGCTTCCCTTGAGGTGCACCCGGAGGCTCCAGTTAGTTCAGAATGCGGCCGTGCGGGGGATTCTGGGAGCGTCTAGATGCTCCCATGTAACATCTCTCCTGCTTGAGCTGCACTGGCTGCCTGTGACTTTCCGGGTGCACTTCAAGGTGCTAGTAACAACCTTTAAAGCGCTCCATGGCAATGGACCTAGGTACCTGCAAGACCGCCTCCTACCAAATACTTCCCTTCGACCAGTCCGCTCCCACAGAGAGGGCCTCCTCAGAGTGCCATCAGCCAGTCAATGTCAGCTGGCGAACCCCAGAGGGGAGAGCCTTCTCTGTGGCAGCTCCTGCCCTCTGGAACGAACTACCTCCTGACCTCCGCACAACTACAGACCTGCACCTGTTCCGCTGAGCCCTGAAGACCCATCTTTTTCGTGCGGCCGGCCTGGTGTAGCTTTTAATCTGGTTTTATTGGGGTTTTATTGTACATTTTAGAGCAGGCTTAAAATTTAATTTATTTTTAGCATAGGTATTTATATTGATGTTTTTACTGTTGTTTTTATCATTGCCTGTTCACCGCCCTGAGTCCCGTAAGGGAGAAAGGGCGGTATACAAATTTGGATAAATTGAAATTAAAATTGGATGCGCTGCTGGCACATGTGCCATAGGTTTGCCAACATGGCTCTAGAAGATATTTCCCAAATTAATTTGAATTCCTTCCACGTCAACTGAAATGATGTCTGACAATAACAGTTTTAATTACTACTTCTGCAAATTCAGCTAAATGAAAGGCAGTTTAACAGAATTGGAAGGGACCTGGCAGGTCATCTAGTCCAACCCCCTGCCCTAGCAGGAGACCCTACATCTGCCTCTACCTAGGATTGAACTCACAACCTCCTGATTGGGAGGTGAGAGCTCCACCTCTAAGCCACAGCAGCAGGCATATCCAGTATTGTTGTAATATTATTTTGGACCAATTTTAGTTTGTGATGCCTAAAAGAATATCTTTTTCTGCATGACCCAATCACTTATTAAGAATATCAGGTCCATCTCTGGAGTCCATTATTTGATTAGGTGATACAGTTAGTTCTTAAATTACAACCATTCATTTAATGAGCATTCAAAGTTACAATGACATTGAAAAAAGTCACCTATGACCATTTTTCACACAAGCATTGCAGCATCCCCATGGTCACATGATTAAAATTTGGACGCTCAGCAACCGGCATGTATGTCAACTCATAAAGTTGCCATGTTGAAGAAAGGTGGGGGGAGAGCTCATTCCATGCATACGTTCGGCTAGAGTCGGATCTCAGATTACTACAGAAGGCTTATGAGGGGTGCACCTTGTTGGAGAATGTGATTTATGACACAGACTGAGGGGAGGGAAGGAACAGGGGTGAACTTCAGCCATAATTTAAATGAGGTTTAGATCTGACTGCAGTAGGGTATTGCTGAAATGGTGCTTCTAATAAATGACTGGTTTTCTTTTGAAACTTGGCTTGAGGCTCATGAATCAATTAGGGCATCTTTTGGAAACCTGACAATGTATTTCTGATGGTTGCAGTGTCTCCGGGTCACGTGATCACTTTTGTGATCTCCCGAGAAGCAATATCAATAGGAAGCTAGATTCACTATGTTACTAACTGAACACCTGTGATGATTCACTTAACAACTGTGGCAAGCCAGGTTGTAAGATGGAACAAAACTCACTTAAGAAGGGTCTCGCTTAAGAATACAAATGTTCAGCTCAGTTGTGGCCAAAAGTCGAGGACTCCCTGTAATTTGGAACCAAGCTTCTTAGATATTGTGTCAGAATTGCCTGCTGCAGTTGAAAGAATCTCAAATCCATAAAATTGCGGTGGCCCGTTGGCAGCCAGCACAGATAGCTGCAGAGTCAGACGAGGAGGAGGTGGAGAGCCTGAGCCAGTTTCGGAGCCTTCGGAAGGCTCTGATAAGGAAACAGCATCAGAGACAGAGGCATAGCCGGGGCCTTCTGTCCTCTCCCAGGTGGAGAGGCAGCTGTCTTTTGGGCCTGAGCTGAGTGAGAGGGAGGAACAGATGGGGCCTGTCCTAGATGCATGTGTGAAGCTCCCAGAAGACAACCAAATTAATTTACGAGCCTCGAGACAAAGTTCAAAACAAATCCCATCATTTATTAGGATCAACATTCTGGCTTGAGCTCCGGTGGAGCCAAAACTTCTTTCACTTCATTGCGTTTGAACTTTACCCCTTCTGTCACGTGTCATCTCATATTCTCCATCTAGGTTGCAGAAGTTCACTCTGCATGCCGAAAGCATGCATGGAATCTCCCCTCCCTTGCCAGCCTCATAATAGTCATGGCAATGCTTTAGCAGTTGACAGCACGCATGTGTAGAGAGGAAAAGAGAGGAGAGCAAAGGAAAGCAATAAGCTGGATCTCAGGGAGCGGCAGATGCAGACAATAGCCAGCTCCTCCCCTCTATAATATATAGAAAATAATAATAGAAGGGGTTTGAGAGTGGCTGGTTGTCACAGACAACCATTCGTTTCTAGTGTACAGCAAGCAATTCAGATTTCTTGGATAAACTTGGGATTTGATTTAGACCTATAGGTAGTCCTTCACTTATGACCTCAATCGAGCCTCTAATCTCTGTCGTTAAGTGAGACATTTGTCCAGTGAGTTTTGCCCCATTTTACAACCTTTCTTACCTACTTACTTACTTAGTAACCAAGTTGTTCAGTGAAACTGGTTTCCCCATTGACTTGGCTTGTGAGAAGATTGCCAAAGGAGATCAGCTGTGACCTTGGAACCCAGCAATGGTCATAAGTATGAACCAGTTGCCAAGCATCTGGATTCTGATCACATGACCATGGGGTGGGGGTGGGGAGATGCTGCAAAGGTCATACGTGTGAAAATCGGCCATAAGTCACATTTTCCAGTGCTGTTGAAACTTTGAATGGACACTAAATGAACGGTTGTAAGTCTAGGACTACCTATATCAGTGGTGGGTTTCAATTTTTTTTAGAACCTACTCTGTAGGTGTGGCCTATTTTGTGGGCGTGGCTTGGCAGTCATGCGACAGGGTGGGAGTGGCCACATTTTAAAATGTGGTGAAACTCATTTAACAACGCTCTTGCTTAGCAACCAAAATTTTGGACTCAATTGTGATGATAAATTCTTTCTTTCTTTCTTTCTTTCTTTCTTTCTTTCTTTCTTTCTTTCTTTCTTTCTTTCTTTCTTTCTTTCTTTCTTTCTTTCTTTCTTTCTTTCTTTCTTTCTTTCTTTCTTTCTTTCTTTCTTTCTTTCTTTCTTTCCTTCCTTCCTTCCTTTCCTTTCCTTCCCGTTGGGTCACTGGCAGCGGCGGGCCAGATTTACTTCCAGGTACGCCGGTGTAACCCCCTCTCACTGGTTCTCTAAATTTCATCAACCGGCTCTCGTGAGTAGGTGCGAGCCTGCAGAAACCCACCACTGACCTATATCTCAATATGGAACTTATCTATGACCTCCCAAAGGACAACCTAAGATTGTCCAAAGGTATAATTACCTTTACAGGAAATGAGGTGCAGGTTAAGCTGCCTATGTTTAACTATAAATAAAAAAATGTCTAAGCTATCAAGCCTAATCCAGGTGTTCAGGTGATCACCACTACACACAAGATAATACTTTGAGGAGTCAGCAGGGCAATTACCACCCACTATTTTGCAATGCATAATCAAGATAAACTTATTGGCGATTCATAATGAATGATCACTAAGGCCCTCTCTGCTCTTGAGTCACAATGACCTAGTCCAGATATTGTTCAGCAAAATATATTCGGTGACACTGGACCTCAAGGTAAGACCAAAGGGTGGCATGGAGAGGCGAAAAATAACATTGAACAAGTGCCAATGGGGTGGAGAAGGAATCTCCTTTGGCAATCTGACTGGCATTTGCTTATAGTATGTCATTCAGAGACGGTGGGGAGAGGCGAAAGCAATAATAAATAATAATAAATATAATAAATTTTGAATTTATTAACCGCTCCCTCTCCCCACAGGGACCCGGGGCGGTGCACAGGAGGAACTAAAAACAATATAAACAATAAATACAAAAATATATACTTTAAAACACAATTAAACAATATTATCCCGTGCTAAAAATAATTAAAAACCCATTAAAATACATTTGAAATCTATAGACAGAGAGACTATCCAAGGCCGGCCAGTCGAAAGAAATGGGTCTTTAATTTCGTACGGAAGGAGCGGAGGTCAGTGGTCGTTCTGATATCGGGGGGAAGGTCGTTCCAGAGGGCCGGGCCCGCCACAGAGAGAGCCCTTCCCCTGGGCGTCGCCCGCTGACAAAGTCTAGTGGACGGCACCCGGAGAAGTCCCTCTCTGTGGGAGCGAATCGGCCGTGACTTGTGTGTCTTCTACTCCCACATCCTCCGGTTTGTGAGAGGGGCTACATATTCCAAGTGGCTTATCTTGGTACATCAGGATTATATTGTCTACCAGGGAGGCAACGTGCCCCTCCATTCCCAAACAGAACAGAGACAAACATCTACTTGCGCCTCTCATAATTAGGCCATCTTCTAAGGCAGTGCCCATCCCCTCCCACCATTTTGGTCATCAGAGACCGGTTTTGCATGCTGCCTGCATCCCGCGGATGGGACTTTGCTTGTTTGCAGGGCCCAGTTTCTGGCATGCTGCAGACCGATGCCGGGTTCATGGACTGGGGGTTGGAGACCCTTGTTCTAAGGGGGTCTCAGAATTGTGCAAGCACCATTCTTTGAAAGATGTCTGTCTGTCTGTCTGTCTGTCTGTCTGCCAACCTGCCTGCCTGTCTGGTTGGCTGCCTGTCTGTTTGGTTGACTGGCCCTCTGGCCTGCCTGGCTGTCAGGCAGGCTGTCAGGCAGGCAGGCAGGCAGGCAAGAAGGAAGGAAGGAAGGAAGGAAGTAAGGAAGGAAGGAAGGAAGGAAGGAAGGAAGGAAGGAAGGAAGGAAGGAAACAATCATTACTGGCCAGTTTCGTTTTTCAAGTGAACACAGCATGCGGTGTTTGCCTGGAAGGACTTGGATGTGAACATCTGACCACAAGAGAGCTTGAAACTGAGTTTTCTTTCCCAGTAAACCCTAATTAGTATATCTATTGCAGAGGCAGTTCAGTCTTTGAGATGCTTTTCTGTTGTGGCCCAGCCGGCTCTGAATGAGCTGCTGATGGACTCCAATAGTGAGGAGTCCTATGAGTCTGCTCTGGAGGAGGAGGAGGGCGACCTTGAGAGAGCAGAGAGCCCGGCTGGTCATCAGGAGGCACCTGGGTCTTGGAGTAGTGGGGAGGATCAAGGCCAGTTTGTCCCTGATGCTAGATTGAGAAGGGCTGAAAAAAGAAGGCTTCAATTGCATCAGAAGCGAACTCGGAGGATTTGAATTAGTCCCAGCTGCCTAATGACTGGCCCCTCCCAAGAGGGTTTAAAAGGAAGTCTTTGCTAAGAAAGTCCTTGCAAATGCAGGGACTGCTGAATTCTCTTTCATTTTACTGCTCTCAAAGTGTTTAGTTCAAAGGAATTAATTGTTAGAAAATGAACTGAGAACTTATGTGGTTGTATGAATCACATTGATTCTCTACTTGCTTTATGGATAGCAAAGCATTGGTTGGAAGGATGGAAGGATGGATGGAAGGATGGAAGGAAGGAGAAGGGGAAGGGTCACTTCTGGCACCTGCCAAATACAATATATAAGCATAGTACATACATACATACATAATTTATATTTCCCCCAAAAAATAAGCCCTCCCTAAAACATTGCAACACAGCAGCAGACATGAGGTGACCATGCTCGTTACCTCCTGCACCTCAAAAATAATAGGACCTCCCTGAAAATAAGACAAAGTGCTAATTTCGGGGTGTGTGTGTCTGGAGGCCGTATGGGTTTGGATGGGGAGTAACAAACTCAAGCTCAACCCGTCTAAGACCGAGTGGCTGTGGTTTCCGGCACCCCGGTTCAGCCAGATAAGTCCAACACTGGCCATTGGGGGCAAACAACTGGCCCCCGTGGAGAGGGCGTGCAACTTGGGTGTCCTCCTGGATTCCCGGCTGTCCATGGAGGACCATGTGACAGCCGTGGCCAGGGGGGCGTTTTATCAAGTACGCTTGATACGCCAGTTGCGCCCCTTACTGGACCGGGGAGCCCTTCGCACAGTCACTCAGGCATTGGTGACATCCCGGCTGGACTACTGCAATGCTCTCTACATGGGGCTCCCCTTGAGGTGCACTCGAAGGTTACAGTTAGTCCAGAATGCAGCCGCGCGGGTGATTATGGGTGCCTCAAGGCAATCCCACGTAACACCTCTCCTGCACGAGCTGCACTGGCTACCTGTAGCCTTTCGGGTGCGCTTCAAGGTGCTGACGACCATCTTTAAATCGCTCCATGGCTCGGGGCCTAGCTACATACGAGACTGCCTCCTGCCCCATACATCCCTTCGACCGATCCGCTCCCACAGAGAGGGCCTTCTCCGGGTACCGTCAGCCAGGCAATGCCGGTTGGCGACGCCTAGGGGAAGGGCCTTCTCTGTGGCTGGCCCAGCCCTCTGGAACGACCTACCCCCCGAACTACGCACCACCTCGGATCTCCACCTCTTCCGCCAGCGTCTCAAGACCTATTTATTCCAACAAGCCGGCCTAGCATAACCCCCGTATCCTTCCCATCTTTCCTATCACCTCACCGTATCGATTTCTTTATGATTATCATGTTGCTTGTATCTTGTGATTTATGATTGTGTCTTATGAGCTATGATTCACCACTATGTTGTTTGTATGTCTACTGAGAGCTTACACACCGGAGACAAATTCCTTGTGTGTCCAATCACACTTGGCCAATGAAGAATCTTGCAATATTCTAATGCCAATAGTCCAAATATAGCATATGGTGCAATACAGACGAGGCATTATTATCCCATGAATTAAAAATCGAATGTAGTTACTATTCTCATTACAATTCCTCTGGCATACAATCTCTACTTTTAGCCATCACAAAAACACTTTTCAGGAAGTTGAAACCACCAAAGGCAGCCTAGGCAAAAAGGATTCAACTTTCTGAATCTCAAACAACCATCCTTACTTACACTGTGGTAGTAAGAAGAACTGACCTGAAGAGAATGAATATTAAAAAAGCATATATATGTTAGTTTTATGAGCTGATCAATAAATTTAAATTTGAGAGACCAAGATACATCTATTTCGAGCTTATTAGCTCTCATCAGTTGGCCACACCCCACTGGGATTCGAACCGGGGCTGCAATGCATCCAAGGCAGAAGCCTAGCAATACAGCCTAACCGGCTCTACCCATTGCATCAGCTAAGACAGGAGTATTTAGTATAGGTAATTGTTTTTTTCCACAACTTATATATGTGTTTTTTCACAAATATATATGTGTGTGTGTGTTAGTTTTATGAGCTGATCAATAAATAAATCAGAGAGACTAGTATAGATCTATTTCGAGCTTTTTAGCTCTCATCAGCTAGCCGTACCCTTACTGGGATTCGAACCGGGGCTGTATTGCATATCAGGCAAGAGCAATTATAATTATAATCAATGTTTATGTCAGAGTACCTGGTATGCCCAAATATGGGAGGAAGGGAGCTTACTGCTACCCATTTTGCCTTTCAGCTCCAACCTAGGAACCTTTCAGGTAGAAAACCATTTTGTGTGCATTTGTACTGATAGATAAATAATTAAAGAGAGACTATGATAGATCTCTTTCGAACTGTTTAGCTCTCATCAGATAGCCATACCCTTATTGGGATTCGAACTCAGGGCGTTTGTATGCCAGGAAGCAGCCTTAACCATTAGGCCACGAGTTCTACTGGCTAATTTCCCTGGCTCAGCTGATAAGGGAGTAGAACTCATGGCCTAATGGTTAAGGCTGCTGCCTGACATGCAAACGGCCTGAGTTCGAATCCCAAGAAGGGTATGGCTATCTGATGAGAGCTAAACAGCTCGAAATAGATCTATTATAGTCTCTCTTTATTTATTTATCTATCAGTACAAATGCAGTACATATATATATATAATTGTTCCAATTATAATTGCTCTTGCCTGATATGCAATACAGCCCCGGTTCATATGTATGTATGTATGTATGTATGTTAGGTTTTTTGAGCTGATAAATAAATAAACAAGGGAGACTAGGATAGATCTATTTCGAGCTATTTAGCTCTCATCAACTAGCCATACCCTTACTGGGATTCGAACCAGGGAAGTATTACATGTGAGGCAGTTGTAATTGCCACCAGACCACTGGTTCTATCCTGATCAGCTGAGACAGGGGAAATAGGTATATGCTTGTGTCACAACACCCTGGTAAGCCCCAATTAAGGGAGGAAGCATACTGCTTTCCTTTTCTGCCTTTCGGCTCATCACCAGAGACCATCTAGACAGAAAACTAATAGCTTTCTATTAGTTTTAGACCAGCCTGCAGTGCTTCTGGCCAAAACAGGGTGCAGGGGGGTTGCGCACACCTCCAAGGGCCCCATTTTCGGCCTCCACGGCCTCCTGCAGCACTCTACTGGCGGGGTCACATGAGGGTCCCCTGTGCCCCATTTTTGGCCAGCAGGGTGCTACAGGAGGCCTTCGTCTCCCCCCTCCAGACCGCAAAGGAGAACTGCAATGCTGATCCGGGCCTCGAAGAAATCCAGTTTGACGCCCCTGTTTTAGATCATATATACCAGTGATGGCGAATCTTTTTCGCCTCAGGTGCCAAAATTACACACGCATGCGCACTATCACACACACACCCATAATTTAATGCTCCTCTCATGCCCTTCCCCCTACGCATGCTTACTTCAGATCCTTCCTGCTGCCCCGCGCATGCACGCACAGCTTTCTTGGAGTCTGGGGGGGGGGCGAAAATGGCCTCCCCCACCCTCCTGGAGGCCCTCTGAGGGCAGAAACGGCCCATTTTCTGACTTCCAGTGGGCCAAGTAGGTCTGTTTTTTGCCCTCCCCAGGCTCCAGAGGCTTTCTAGGAGCCTGGGGAATATGAACATGCAAACCAGAAGTTCGGGAACAGACTTCTGGGTGGCCTGTTGTGCCGTTTTTCTCCCTCCGGAGGCTTCAGGAGGGTTCCCTGAAGTTCCTGAACTTCCGGTTTGTGCCTTGAGTGGTTTTTCACACGCCTGAGGCTTCAGGGAAGCCTCCTGGGGGGGGGGGGGAGGAATGACTGAAAATCAAGGCTGAAAATCAATTGCCCAGCGTGTGCATGCGTGCTGGAGCTAACAGGGCAACGCTTCATGTGCCCTCAGAAATGGCTCCGCGTGCCACCTGTGGGAGTACGTGCCAAAGGTTCGCCATCACGGATATATACCCAACTGGAGCTGTGGATTTTATCTGCCTTCCACATTAGCCCTACCTTCCAGTTCCTTCAATTATGTGAGCAATGCATGCTTGCATTAACCAAGGTGCATGTGGGCGGTGTTTGAACCTTAATGGTTTTAATACCAGGCAGCTGACCTTGCAGGCTTGCTTATTAGTCTAACAGATGTGAGTGATTTTGCACTTTCATTTAAAAGGGAGTCGTGGGCTGGCTGAAAGAACTGGAAAAGTGTGTGAGGCCGGAGAGAGACGGCTGACAAGTCCCGACAAAGAGAAAGAAGCCAAGGGAGAATGTCTATCACAGAGTTCTTGTCGGTCGCCGTTCTTCTGAGTCTTTTGATGCTCTACCTCCTAAGACAATTCTGGTTCCGCAGTCATTATCCTTCGGGATGGCTTCCTTTGCCTGCCACTGGAATCTTATGGCAAGCTGGCATCAGGCTTTATCAAGAGACTCTGTCTAAGGTAACCCTTCAGAATTAATTGCTAAGTTAAATCTGTTGCATTTGGAGAGTTAAAAGGATTTGGGGGAGAGAGGGAACCGTGACTCATTTTCCATTGAAAAGTAAAGTTGGTTAAAATGACCTGGGCCGTCCTTGGGCATATTGATGTAAACCCCGAGAAGGAATTCCATCAAGACTCCTTGGAGCACAATCTTCAAAGAAGAAAGAGAGATGGGCAGAGATGCCATCAGACTTGGCCTCAGAATTGTTCTTTCAGTTGTACCGGCAAAGCCAGATGTAGCCGTAGGGTAAATGAGTTACAGTTTAGAGCTGGGTGTCAAATCAGGGTTGATCTTGGGGGGGGGGCAGAGTGGGTGTGGCCAGGGTGGGCGTGGCTAGCTCAACATCACTTGTGTGTGGGCGCCTGTGGTGGCCTGAGTGCTCTGTCAGAGAAAATGGGCTCCCAAGCTCCGTTTTCGGCTATGATGGCCTCCTGCAACTCTATTCCAGAGAAAATGGGCTTCCGAGCTCTGTTTTCAGCTGTGATGGCCTCCTGCAACCCTATTCCAGAGAAGATGGGCTCCCGAGCTCCGTTTTCAGCTGTGATGGCCTCCTGCAACCCTATTCCAGAGAAGATGGGCTCCCGAGCTCCGTTTTCAGCTGTGATAGCCTCCTGCAACCCTATTCCAGAGAAAACGGGCTCCTGAGCTCCGTTTTCTGCTGTTATGCCTCCTGCAACCCTCTGCCAGTGAAAATGGAGCTCAAGAGGGCCACCTGTGAATCCTCCAGAGCTCCATTTTCGCTGGCAGAGGTACTGAGAACTAGTCCTTTGCTGTTTCCAGGGCGCCCCTGTGGGCCAGATCTAAGCACCCCATGGGTCAGATCCAGGGATGGTATAGACTTACTTTCCCTACCGGTTCACTTCGCTCACATGTGCCACACCTCCGCGCATCCACTTTTGCCAACAAAAGGGCCTAAATGGGATGCCATGGAGCCGGGCGCAGGTGGGCGGAGCCACCCACAATCCCACTGGACTTTCTGGTTTTTCTTTGAAGACCTTTCACTTCTCATCCAAGAAGCTTCGTTGTCATATCGCTTAAGATAACAGCACTGAAGCTGTTGCATCACAAGAAGACTTACCGGTTGTCGTTTCGGAGGCATTATTTCACATTCTTAGCAAACAATATTTTTTTTTCATCTTCTCCCTCTGATATCCAGCAACCCGGCTCCTTAGGCTACGTTTATTAACACCTATTAAATTTATCTCTGGCAACTATGGCTGCCCCTACATTCTCTTTATCAGAGTACTTTCCCCAAGACTGACTTACACATCACTGAAGCAGCCATCATATCAAGCTTAGTAGATAGAACAAATAAGACAACAGCTAGACCAGATTTTTATCTCTTTGTGTGCTTGCAACATCTCATTGCACAATGTGCTCTAGCTAATGCTGCATCATAATATTAAATCTTCTCATGTCTTCTCAAAGGTGCTTTTTCAAGAGGCAACTTGACTTTTGTTTGTTTTTCTTTGAAGACGTTTCCCTTCTCATCCAAGGAGCTTCTTCAGTACCGCGTTTCCCCAAAAATAAGACAGGGCCTTATTTTCTTTTGACCCTCGAAATAAGTGCTTGGCCTTAATTTCGGGGAGGTCTTATTATTTTTGAGGTGCAGGAGGCGGTGAGCGTGGTCACCTCATGGTTGCTGCTACGTTGCAATATTTTCAGGGAGGGCTTATTTTAGCGCATGCGCTCAAAAGCCTGATTGGGCTTATTATCCAGGGAGGTCTTATTTTGGGGGAAACAGGGTACTAGGACTGATGGTGTTACCTAGTTTTGGTAACGAAATGTCTACAAAAAATAGCCAAGCTCAGAAACACCAAGGACCCCTCATTTCAACCTCGAGCTACAAATATTGTCCTTTACTGGTATTGGGATACTTTAATTTGGTTCTTTCCTTATTTTCGGGGGAGGGCTTAATAATAATAATAATAATAATAATTTAATAATAATTTTAATTTATAACCCGCTCTCTCTCCCCGAAGGGACTCGAGGCGGGGCACAGGGAATTATATATTTATATTTATATTATATTTATTCAATTTATACCCCGCCCTTCTCCAAACGGACCCAGGGCGGCGCACAGGAAAAATTAAAATACATACAAAACATCATATAAAACTTTAAAAAAACTAATTCAATGGATCCTGTGCTAAAACCAAATTAAAATCCCCAAATTTAAAAACTATATAAAAGTCAGTTTAGGGGGCTATGCTAGGCCGGCTAGATGGAACAAATGTGTCTTAAGACACTTGCGGAAGAGGCGGAGGTCAGAGATGGTGCGAAGTTCAGGGGGTAAGTCATTCCAAAGGGCTGGACCTGCCACAGAGAAGGCTCTCCCCCTGAGTGTCACCAGTCGGCATTGTCCGGCCGACGGCACCCTGAGGAGGCCCTCTCTGTGGGAGTGTATTGGTCTGAGGGATGTATGGGGCAGGAGACGGTCTCGCATATAACTAGGCCCCGAGCCAATTGTAAAAATACAATTAAAACGAGACAGAGTACAAAGATTAAAAACAAATTAAACTGGCCCTGCGCTAAAACCCCTATAAAACTAAAACTATCCCTACAAACCCCTAAAACAATTTAAACAATTTGAATTACCCTAGGCCGACCAAGCAGAAGAAGTGTGTTTTTAGTTTCTGTCGGAAGGAGAGAAGGTCTGTGGTTGTTCTAATTTCGGGGGGAAGGTCGTTCCAGAGGGTCGGGCCCGCCACAGAGAAGGCCCTTCTCCTGGGCGTCGCCCGCTGGCATAGCCTAGTGGACGGCACCCGGAGAAGTCCCTCTCTGTGGGAGCGAATCGGCCGCAGGGATGTATGAGGCAGGATGCGATCCCGCAGGTAGCTAGGTCCCGTGCCATGGTGCGCTTTAAAGATGATAACCAACACCTTGAAGCACACCCGAAAGACGACAGGCAGCCAATGCAGCTCGCGCAGGAGCGGTGTTACATGGGCAAACCTAGAGGTCCCCATAGAGGTCCCCATAATTGCCCGCGCGGCTGCATTCCGGAGAAGCTGAAGCCTTCGGGTGCACCTCAAGGGGAGCCCCATGTAGAGAGCGTTGTAGTAGTCCAGTCGGGATGTCACGAGGGCATGAGTGACTGTGCAAAGGGCACCCCGATCCAATAGGGGATGCAACTGGCGGACCAGGCGAACCTGGTAAAACGCCCTCCTGGCCACGGCTGTCACTTGATCTTCCATGGATAGCCGTGTATCAAGGAGGACGCCCAAGTTGCGTGCCCCATCCACAGGGGTTAGATGTTCATCCCCTATGGCCAGTGATGGCTTAAAGTAAGATTTAGCATCAGGGGATGCTAAATCTTACTGTTGGCTAAGATGTTATGCTACTATGAATAGGAACTTGGTCTTGAGTTGTTCCAAGCACTGAGTTTGTCTACAGCATGTGGCTGGACTAGAAGATCTCTAAGGTCCCTTCCAACTCTGTTATTCTGTTACATCCTGCAATTGTGTTTATTTGTTCTCTAAAACGTAAACTAGGAAATAATATTTTCATACCTTTATAACTTTTTTTTTTTGCTGTCGACAGAGAGGAAGGAATGAGGAGGACTGGAAGTTTCCTAGCAGGAGAAGCTGAAATTTTTTACTTGAAATCCTCCCCCCCACCCAAAATCCAAGACTAAAACTTTCTTTTTATCTTGATCCAAACAGCAGATGAGAGATCAAAATGGCACCGCTAATATCTCCACGACTCCTTTCAATGACAATGGTAAGTGTTTATAAAATATGGATGTATTTGTGCTCGACTTCTCTTTGGAAATATTAGATCCATGTTTCCCAAACTTGGCATCTGGAAGATGTGTGGACTTCTACTCCCAGAATTCCACAGCCATCATGAAGCTGCCTCGGACATTCTGGGAGTTGAAGTCCACCCATCTCACAGAGGCCAAAGCCGAGAAATGCTGCCGGGTGAGGAATTCTGGGAGTGGAAGTCCACCCATCTGCAAACTACCATGGTTGAGAAACGCTGCTGGTTGGGGAATTCTGGGAGTTGAAGTCCACCTCTCTTCAAGTTGCCAAGGCTAAGAGACACTGAACTAGAGCCAGTGAGAATGAGCTAACTGAACTTAGGATTCACTTCTATGGGATACAAATAAACCAGGTGTGGGTTCCTGCCAGTTCTAACCTCTTCTATAAAAGAGGTTCCACAAATCTACAGGGCTGTTTAGAACCGGTTCCAGCTTCCTCCCCCAACCCGTCCGCCCATCATCAAGAGGAAGAACGAGAGGAGGAATTCTGGGAGTTGAAGTCCACAAGTCTTAAAGCTGTCAAGATTGAGCACCCCTGGGGTTGTTTTTTTTTCTAAAGGGTTAGTGGTGCGAGGGTCTTGCCACTTGACAGCTTTAAGACTTGCATGCTTCAAATGCCAGAGTTTCTGAGCCAACATTTTGGTTGCTAAGCAAGAGCGTTGTTAAGTGAGTTTCACCACATTTTACAAGTTGGTCACGCCCACCCAGTCACATGACTGACAAGCCACTCCCACCCAATCACATGGCTGGCAAGCCGCTCCCACCCAGTCACATGACTGGCAAGCCGCTCCTACAAAGCAGGCCACGCCTACAGAAGGGGTTCTAAAAATTTTTGAAACCCACCACTGAAATAAACCTAAGAATTAGACCTTCCCATAGATATCAGTTCAGTAACTTTAAGGTGCTTCAAATTAATAAGGAAAAGGGAGGCGCATTGAACATAGTTTGTGTGTGGTCAACTTCGGATTCTCTCTCAGTAAAATAAGGCATTAACATCAAATCACAGCTTTTTGCTTTTTCATAATAACACGAACAAGCCATTTCTATAAAGCTCCATCAATCTAATCAGTAAAACCCAGTCAGTTTCATTTTTCTCTACATCAAGCACAAAGTCAATGCTTCTTTTTCTTTCTTATCTTACCTCACTTCTCTTTTTCCCCTCCCCCCACTGCTTTTCTATTTACTTTGTATTTTAGAATACCTTGTAACTCAATAAATATGTTAACGGAAAGTTTCTGTGTTGTCAGCCAGTCTCTAGTAGGGACTGTACCAAGGGTGGGATTCAGCCAGTTCAGACTGGTTCGGACGAACCGGATGTTAATTTTAATCTGGTTTGCTGAACCGGTAGTTACAAGGAGTAGCTGATGTTAGGATATTCAGCCTTATATTGGGTTGACAATATATATGAGCCTATATTCTTAAAGAGTATATGTAGTTTTAAGAACTGTGTTGAATTCTGATTGGCTGTGCTTCTTAGCTCTGCTGTCAGCTGGTCAATGCCGGCTGGCGATGCCCAGGGGAAGAGCCTTCTCTGTGGCGGGTCCAACCCTCTGGAATGACCTACCCTCTGAACTTCGTATCATCACGGACCTTCGCCTTTTCCGCCGCTCATTAAAAATGCATTTGTTCCATTTCGCTGGCCTTGCTTAGAGTTACTTTATGCCTATATTTTATCTTAGATTTTAGAACTGGGATTTTTAGGGGATTGGTTGAGATTTTAATATTTTTAGCTTAATTTTTAGCCCAGGATATTCTAATTTAATTTAATTTTACTATTGTATTGTATGTATGGTTGCTTGTGGTATTTTAATTCCCTGTGCACCGCCCTGAGTCCATCTGGAGACAGGAGCGGTATATAAATCCAATAAACCGTAAACCGTAAACCGTAAACCATAAAGGAAGCTCAGGAACACAGTCCATTCCCTTTTCGATTCCCTTTGAATCCTGTGTTTACTGTTTGCCGCTGAGACTGAAGACTGAAGAAGGATTTGTTTTGCATCACTGTAAGATAACTCTGTGTTTGGTGAAGGACTGTTATTGTTTTGACAAGTTAGTATCACTGGTCGGAAGAAGTATTTTAGTTGCTACAAAGTAAAGACTATTTATTTTCTTACTATCAGAGTTTTAGAGTTTGTGTGTGGTTAAAGCAACGTATCTCTTTATTGTCCGGTGTATTACACTATTCCACATTTACTTTCAAATGGGGGTGTTTGTTACCCCTAACACTGGTTTTGGGACCAGAGTTGTAACACTGGTTCCAAACCCAGAGTTGCTAACAGCTGACTCCACCTACTATGCCCATCCCCTCCCAGGAGTTTCCATGCGGCCCGTTTTGGGTGCCAGATAAATGCAGGGCCCACATGGAGGCTCTGGGAGAGCCAAAAACGGGCCTACTGGAAGTACTGGAAGTCTGGAAATGGGGCCATTTCCAGCCTCCAGAGGGCCTCTGGAGCCTGGAGGATAGTTGTGAATTGCAGGCAGTATGCCCCAGTATGGGTGCATCGGTGCCTGCCGGGAGCACTAGGTACTCCTTTTAGTACGGTGCTCCAGAGGGCCTGCCCACCCGTCCTCCTTACCTATATTTGAGCTCTTCAGGGCTTCCGTGCATGCATATGGCACATACAGCGCCTGCGTGATGCTATGCCGAGCACATGGGGCATCGCGGAGGCACTGTGGAGCATCGCAGGAGGTAAGGACAGATGCGTACTCTGCGTGCATGTGCACATGCACTGCATGCATTCACGTGGTGGACACCGGGCCCCATTACACTGTATCAGTTGCAATGGGATCCAGAACCCACTACTACTGAAGGGAGGATGTTTTCGCCTTCCCAGAGGCTCAAGGAAAGCCACCGGAGCCTGGGGAGGGTGGAAAACAGGTCTACTGGAAGTCCAGGAAATCTGGAAACGGGCTTGTTTCCAGCCTCCTGAGAGCCTCCGGAGCGTAGGGGAAGCTATTTTCACTCTCCTGGATGCTCGAGGAAAGCCTCCGGAGCCTGGGGAGGGCAAAAACGACCCTCACTACTGTGGTGTAGGAAGCCGACTGGGCCATGGCCCCATGACCACGCCAGTGGTGGGTTTCAAAAATTTTTAGAACCTCTTCTGTAGGTGTGGCCTGCTTTGTGGGAGTGACTTGCCGGCCATGTGAACGGGTGGGCGTGGCCAACTTGTAAAATGTGGTGAAACTCAGTTAACAACGCTCTTGCTTAGCAACCAAAATGTTGGCTCAGAAACTCTGGCATTTGAAGCATGCAAGTATTAAAGCTGTCAA